>CM024564.1:25632114-26236510 GCA_014182515.1 Eucalyptus microcorys
AGTCCTAAGGTTTTCTTATGTATTCTAGAATAATCCTTGGGGCGGGCAATATTGTGCATGTACACTATTGTAATAAATGAGGGCAGTTAAGTCAATGAGGAGATGCAATCTCTACCGTCAAATTGATGAGAGATATACAACTAAGGTTAGGGCCTCTTTTCTCTCATTCGTATCCATCTCACAAGTGAATATAATCTTCAGAGCTTCTCTCACTAGAATTTCTCTCTATGGTTCTCATGAGTGTGAGTGAGTGAGATTGACTTGGGAAAAAATTCCTAAGGCCACACATGTAAGGAAGCACTGGATTGATTGATCCATGACAAATGTTATTAGAGCCAGGTTGTTCCAAGGCACAGTGGACCCATGTTTTGGCCTATCGACTATCCATGGTGAGGAGCATTGAGATGGAAAGGCTATTGAGGATCGTGGGAGAGCTACCGAGAATCTAGCCATCCAAGCAAAGAAGGGCCGTGGTAGATCGAGTTCAAGGGATGTGCTAGGTGACTTGGAGACTTGCATGGTGAAGATGGAGAACATCGTCGCGAACCTCCAAGGAATGGTTGAGGAACCTTTCGTGACCATCGAAGGAGGTGAGACCGAAATGGGGGATCTCAAGGCTGAAGTGCAAGGGCATAGACATGGATTAGGAGAACTCCCTCACTAGGAAGCCTAACCAACATAACCGAAGAACTCAAGTAGGGGGACGATGCGTTGGAGGCCTTGCTAGAGACCATGCGCGTGGAAATGGTTGAGTTTTAGGCAAAGGTCACCGAGGTAGAAGTAGCATGCATGAACAGGGTGGTCACGTTGCAAACTAGTCCATAAGTGGACACCTTAAAGCCGAAGAAATTCAAGGGCTCATGGGTGGCCAAGGATGTGGACAACTTCCTATGATACATGGAACTATACTTAAAATCCACGGGGGGTTACCAATAGTGCACTATGGGTAAGTATTGCAACTATGTACTTGATCGATAACGCTTTGTTGTGGTGGTGTCGTAGGTCCAATGATAGGAGTAGTGAACCAATCACGACTTGGGAAATGTTCATAAAAGAATTTTGGTGATAATACTATCCTACCTATGTGGAAGAGGAAGCTCAGGAGGAACTATGTTGCCTAGAGCAAAAGGGAAGACTTTAGGAGTACGTGAAGGGAGTTGCTGCTTCAAATCTCATCCACGAATGACACGAAGGCTTACTAGCAATTCGTGGGTGGCCCCAAATCGTAGGTGAAACAAGAGTTGAAGTGACACAATGCGAGGGATCTCTCTATGGCCATGTCCATGGCCGAGTCCCTTGTGGAGTACAAAGCACCTTCTGGTAGCAAATTGGACTCCCGACCAAGGGTCACTGGTAGGGGAGATTGCAGTAAGTTCCATTGCCCAAGTGGAAGCAAGCCAATAGTGACCCCTTTTAAGACAAAGGCGAAGTCGAGCGGTGGAGGACATAAGAAGGAGTGCCCAACCTCCAAGTGTTTTTGGTGCAATGGTGCGCAGATGGCTTGTGAATGCTAACCCCAAGCAAGCTTGCAGTGATTGTCAAGGTTCACGAGGAAAAGCAAGAGGAGGCATGACTGGGTTCATTGCAAATCCTAAGCTCAATCAAGTACAATAAGGTGAACAAGCCCAAAAGACTCATGTTCTTGGATGTGACGATTGGAGGAATCACAATGAGTGCACTCATGGATACTGGGGCATCCGATCTATTCATGTCGGAAGAGGCCACAAAGAAAGTCAACTTTTGCGTCAGGAAAGGAGCCAAGTCGCTCAAGACAGTGAACTCCAAAGAAATCCCAACATACAACATGGCTAAGGACATAGAAGTTAAGCATGAGAAGTGCACCTTTGCATAGTGGGAAGTGTTATTCCTAGGGTAAATCATTGGGGGTGGACAGGTGTGGATGGACTTAGCCAATATCCAAGCCATCGTGGATTGAGAGTTGCTGATTAAGGTCATAGAGATGAGATCATTCCTTGGTCTTGCCAACCACTACCGGCAAGTCATTCATAATTATTCAAGTATTATCATGCCACTCACGGATATGCTGAAAAACAAGATGCTATGAGAGTGGATAGATCAATACCAAAAGACTTTCAATTGGCTAAGACAAGTAATGCAAGGAGCCGGTGCTCATGTTGTCCCCCGATCATGTCAAGTTGTTCAATTGGTAAATTTGTCATAAGTAGATTAGCTTAGGTTTTTTGTGATAAAAAAATTAGTTCGGAATAAATTTGTTATAAATATACTAGTTTGGAGCTTTTTGTGTTATTAGTCCTTTATAATAAAAGTAAAAGGGAAAAAACCACCAAAAACCCTAAACTTTGCTCAAAGTGACAAATTTACCCAAAACTTTTTTTTGTAACATGAAAAACCCCGAAATTTGCTAACCATGACACATTTATCCCAAACTTTTTTTTGTGACCCAAAAAACCCTGAACTTTCATTTGTGTGATACATTTATCCTAAATCATAGGGGTATTTTGGTCTTTTTACTTTTAAAAACTTTTTTCTTTTTTTTCTTTTTCTTCTTGCTTCCCTCCGCCGTGGCTGATGCGTCCTATGCACCACGCACGCTTAAAAGGTGCATCCCACACACGCTTAAAGGTACTAAGGCCCTGTTTGTTTGTGTTCTTTATTTTTGATTATGAACACAATTCCTGTTTTTTTTGTTCCGGGGAACAAAAAAAGAATAGAAACGCGTTTGTTTGCGTTTTTGTTCCCAAGACTTGTTTCTGTTCCATGGAACAAAATTGGAACAGAAACAAGAAATAAAAAAAACTTGTTTCCTAATTTTGGAACACTTCCAAGAAACAATTTTTCTCTTTCCTATTCTTTTCTTTTCTTCTTCTTTTTTCTTTGGCTGGTCACCGGCCTCGGCCATGGCCGACGATCAGCTGTCGAGGGCCCTCGACCTCACTGGAGGGTTGCCAGCCCTCGAAGAGGCCGAGCTTGCCCAGCCACCGGCGAGGCTCGGCGTCCCTTGGCGGTGGTCCAGCGAGGCCGAGCCTCGCCATGGCTGGGCGAGGCTCGGCCTCACTGGGGGCTAGCGAGCCTCGCCGTGGTTGGGCCAAGCCGTCGGCCCTCGTCGGCCGGTCGCCGACCATGGTCGAGGCCGCCAGCCCTCGTCGGCCGGTCGCCAACCATGGCCGAGGTCGACAACTGGCCAAAAGGAAGAAAAATAAAAATATTAAAAATAATAATAATAATAATAATTATACAAGTTTACCAAACGTGTTCTGTTCTTTTTCTATTCCAGAAACAAGTTTACCAAACACCTTCTTTTGTTCAAAAATTGTTCCAGGGAATAGAAATAGATCTATTTCTGTTCCCTAGAAAAAATTTTGAACATAAACGTTATCAAACGCACCTTGAGTGGCGATGAGAGGAGATGATGAGAACCAGACACGCTCAACCCCCCCCTTCTACTTTTGTTTTGTTTCTTTGGGAGAAGCGAATTTGCAAATTGGCAAAAATATATTATTCAATGATTACCTCGACACGGGATCGTCGTTTGGTATTACGATGTTTCAACAGTCACATCTTTCATGCTATAAGAAAGGAAGAAAAAATGGAAGAATGTTTGACTGCACGAGCGACAACTAATAAGTAATTGAGGATGAACAATGCGAAATCCGTCTATCACACCATAGCACCATAGCAATAGTTCAATTATAGAAGTACATGATACTTCTTTTTCTTTTTCTTTTTTTATATAGAATAAAAGAGTTGGGAGATGGAACCAACTGAACAATGCCCTTTGAACGCTGCTAAAAGGGATAAATTTGTCACAAAAAAAAATTGGGATAAATTTGTCACTTCGGATAAAGTTTGGGGTTTTTAGTGGTATTTTCCCAAAGTAAAAAAAAAAGGCAAGTGAGGTGAGAGATGGCCGGTGCGTCTCACGCACGCTTAAAAGGTACTAAGTGGCGATGAGAGGAGACGATGAGAACCAGACACGCTCAACCCCTCCCCCCTTATGCTTTTGCTTTGTTTCTTTGGGAGAAGCGAATGTGCAGATTGGCAAAAATATATTATTCAATGATTACCTCAATACGGGATTGTCGTTTGGTATTATGATGTTTCGACAGTCACATCTTTCGTGCTATAAAAAAGGAAGAAAAAATGGAAGAATGTTTGACTGCACGAGCGACAATTAATAAGTAATTGAGGATGAATGGTGCGAAATCCGTATATCACACCATAGCAATAGTTCAATTATTGAAGTACATGATACTTCTTTTTCTTTTTCTTTTTTTATATAGAATAAAAGAGTTGGGAGATGAACCAACTGATCAATGCCCTTTGAACGCTGTTAAAAGGGATAAATTTGTCACAAAAAAAAAAAATTGGGATAAATTTGTCACTTTGGACAAAGTTTGGGGTTTTTGGTGGTGTTTTCCCAAAGTAAAATAAAAGGCAAGTGAGGTGAGAGATGGCCAGCGTGTCCCACACACGCTTAAAAGGTACTGAGTGGTGATGAGAGGAGATGGTGAGTACCAAACACGCTCAACCCCTCCCCCCTTCTGCTTTTGCTTTGTTTCTTTGGGAGAAGCGAATGTGCAGATTGGCAAAAATATATTATTCAATGATTACCTTGATACGGGATCGTCGTTTGGTATTATGATGTTTCGACAGTCACATCTTTCGTGCTATAAAAAAGGAAGAAAAAATGGAAGAATGTTTGACTGCACGAGTGACAATTAAGTAATTGAGGATGAACGGTGTGAAATCCGTATATCACACCATAGCAATAGTTCAATTATTGAAGTACATGATACTTCTTTTTCTTTTTCTTTTTTATATAGAATAAAAGAGTTGGGAGATGGACCCAACTGAACAATGCCTTTGAATGCTGTTAAAAGGGATAGATTTGTCACCAAAAAAAAAATTTGGGATAAATTTGTCACTTTGGACAAAGTTTAGGGTTTTTGGTGGTGTTTTCCCAAAAGTAAAATAAAAGGCAAGTGAGGTGAGAGATGGCCGGTGTGTCCCACGCACGCTTAAAAGGTACTAAGTGGCAATGAGAGGAGACGATGAGAACCAGACACGCTCAACCCCTCCCCCCTTCTGCTTTTGCTTTGTTTCTTTGGGAGAAGCGAATGTGCAGATTGGCAAAAATATATTATTCAATGATTACCTCGATACGGGATCGTCAATTTGGTATTATGATGTTTCGACAGTCACATCTTTTGTGTTATAAACAAGGAAGAAAAAATGGAAGAATGTTTGACTGCACGAGCGACAATTAATAAGTAATTGAGGATGAATGGTGTGAAATCCGTATATCACACCATAGCAATAGTTCAATTATTGAAGTACATGATACTTCTTTTTCTTTTTCTTTTTTTTATATAGAATAAAAGAGTTGCAAGATAGAACCAACTGAACAATGTCCTTTGAACGCTGTTAAAAGGGCCGTATCATGGAAGCACTAGAGGTCAAGGAACTTATTCATCAGCACAATAATCGCTCATTAGTGTTGTGAGCGGGTTCGATCTCCTATAAGCTAGTAAGTTGGAAAGTATAGTCATGCATCACTAGCCTACTGACATCCGGGATGAAAGTCTTACGAAATTAGGTGGAGGAGGTTTAATGAATTTCACATTTATATCATCGAGGCCTATATAAATAATAAATGGGAGGAGAGGGAGATCTTCGATTTTGCAATATGTAGATTCTATTTCATTAGGCAAAGTTCAATCACAACATCGTCACTTGCATGCTGACAAGCTATTCCAACCCCACTTAAGACCACATTTCTGGGAAAAGTTCAATTTGTAAGCAAAAGGGACCCAATTCTCTCCACTCACCTATTTCTCTTGATATAGAATAAGTCTTCTTTTGGCTTTTGAATAGAAGTTATATTTCAAACCATCTAATTGAAAGTATTTCTTTTGCGTAAGGTGAAGCCATTCTTAAAACCAAAAAAAAAAGGTATATGGAGCTAGTTTGTAAATAATTTCTTTAAAATGAATATACGTTTTTTTTTTCTTTTGGTAAGTGAAATGAGTATAAGTTTATGATTTGATAAGTTGAAAAATTGTCACATCCAACTATCCATATGCGAGGTTTAAAGAGAAAAAAGTAAAAGAAGGAATAGAGACTCGAAGATTTGCAAGCCGCTGAAAGTTTCCGGGTGTCTTCTTTATCATGGACACAAATATGTTGTATAGATGCCTCACTAAAGAGAAGTATCTACAAAAAGTTAAATCACTAAGTAAAACTAATAAAAAACACGCATTGATAGACAATGATACCGAGGTTATGAGAATGGATTAAAAGCGACCCAGCAAGCGCCAGTTTTGGATATGCACGGAGCGAACACCGTTACACTCCAGATTAACGAGACAACGGTTAAAACAACAGCTCCCACATCAAGTCCCCAAGCAACAATTCTCCATGGAGAGAGAAGAAAACATCAAACCCGATTTTTCGATATAGGACAAGGATTTGTTATTTGACCACCATACCATCAGCAAAACAGATTTTAAATTGGACAACCCCAACATTCAAACCCTTTTTAAGAAACCAACATGCTGAACTCTCATGACCTGTCGGAACCCTTCAAATTCAAGTTTTCCCTCTCATTTTGCCTACTCCGCTTCATCATCCTCCACTTTCTTGCAAGAAACGGTGTCACCCTCGCTCCCATCTTTGGGGCTCTCCAAAGCCCTCTTCTCTTGCTCCTCTTCCTCCATCTCCTCCTCCCCGTTCATCTCGCGCTCATCTCTCAACCCCCCGTACTTTTCGTTCCTCTCCGCTCTCGCCTTCAATGCCTCCAGCAACTTGCTCACTGCTTTCTCCTTATTCCTCCGGTTCTTGATCAGAACTTCGCTTATGTCGGCTGGCGTCATCTTGGCCTTCTTGACCACCTCTCGGAGCTCGCTCGCCGCCGCCTGCCCGAGGTCCTCGGCCTCACTGCCCAGGTAGTTCTGGAGCAGGATCTTGAGCGCCGGGTAAGAGCAATAGCTCATGTAGATGTGCATGTCCATCCGGCCACTCCGGAGCAACGCTGGGTCGAGCTTGTCAATGTGGTTGGTGGTGAACACGAAGATCCTCTCGCTCCCGCTGCACGACCACAGGCCGTCGGTGAAGTTGAGCAGTCCGGAAAGGGTGATCGTGTTGTTGTCCCTCTCCTTGCGACCCGACGGGGCATCAAGGGCGCCAGGGTCGGAGCAGCTCCGACGCGCAGGGTCTTGGGGCGCCTTCGACCGGTTGGGCAGATCGGCTGAGCAGTCGATGTCCTCGATGACGATGATGGACTTGGAGCTGGTCTTCATGAGGAGCTCTCGGAGCTCGGAGTTGGAGCGCACCTTGGTCAGCTCGAGGTCGTAAATGTCATAGCTGAGAAAATTGGCCATGGCGGCGATCATGCTCGATTTTCCCGTCCCGGGCGGGCCGTAGAGCAGGTAGCCCCGCTTCCAGGCCCGGCCTGTCCGCTGGTAGAAGGCCTTCCCGGCCACGAAGTCACGGAGGTCGTCCATGATGTCCCTCTTCCTCTCCGGGTCCATGGCCAATGTGTCGAAAGTGCTCGGGTGCTTGAACGGCACCGGTTTCCACCCGCCATGCGCATTAGTGTAGAGGAGGCGTTCTCGGTTCTTACGGCGGATGTCGTTGGCCTTGTCCATGATGTAGTCCAGGTAGGAGTGGAGGATACGGTCCCTGTCGCACTTCCTGATCCGGAGCGTGAAGAAGCGCTTCTCGCCCCGCGAGGATGGCTGGGACTGGCTTTGCGTCACCGCATGCTCCCACTGGACGGAAATGCCGTCAAAGACGTCAGTGATGCAGTCGTTGTTGGAGAGGGCGAAGGTGGTGGAGCTGGAGTTGGGGGCGCGACTGAGGGAGAGGCGGCTGCAGGAGGCGGAGAGGAAGGAGCCGAGGTAGAGTTGGACGGCGTTGTAGAGCTCGTTGGTGTTCACGCCGTCGGCCTCGGTGATTTCGAAGTAGCAGTAGGAGGAGGAGGAGGAGAAGCCGAGGGCCCGCTTCAGGAACCTGAGGGAGGCGAAGCGCAGCTCCGGCGGCAGCACCGTTTGGAGGAGGGTCTGGCAGAAGGCCAGGGTGCCCAGGAGGGAGGCCAGAGAGGTCCAAGCCTCGTTCATATCTCTCATTCTTCGTGAGTGAAAGTGAAGGTTTTCCTGGAGATCTCTGGGCGTGGAAGAAGGAGATGATGAAGAAGACGTGGGGATGGGCGAGGGAGAGCGTTGTGGGATGTAAATATAAGGGGAGAGAAGAGGCTATGCCGGTCTACTTCAAAGCGAGCAGCAGACCACCACCCCATTGGACTCCACAAGTGTGAGTATGTCTCTTTCCTTTTCACACTTTTCCTTTTCTTCGTGGAAGTGCCCAGGAACATGACAGCTCAATTCCATGGCACGACCACAAAAATGTATAGGCCTTCCTGAAGCGTGCCCTGGGTATATTTTGTTAAGCAACCGAGCCATCTAATTCTACTATAATGTATAAAATTCGGACTAAAAGAATCCGATCGGTGGTTCGTAAATAACTATCTCAACATAGATTCCACGAAATTTCGATTTTTCACCGCATTTTCCTCATAGTGTATGTTTTTGCGCGTCAGTCCTGTGATGAGATATTCAAGGGTGCAACGAGTTGACGTCAGCTCGATTCATCTATTTCGTGAGGCTCAAGTAAAACTCCTCATCCACGCGAACTCGATCCGCTTGGGAACGACTCCTTTACTTAGTAAGGAGGGGGGACGAGCGTGTCTGATTAGCCCCTTATGGGGGGAAGGGGGGTGGTCGGTCAGGAGAGAAGTGGAGGTACTTCTCTCCCTCAAAAGAATGGAGAAGTGACTGTGACACCCTCTCTCTCCTCGGTGACCCTTACTTTCCTGATTTTTCAATAAAGGGCGCGTGAAAATGGGGCGTTTGTAGGCAAAAAGAGAGAATAAAAGCAAAAAAGCCTCATGATAGCTTGAGAGAGAGAGAGAGAGAGAGGACAGAGACTTTGGGGCGTTTCTTGGATGAACTTTCGCCGGTATATTCTATTGCGGTAGAACCGGAAGGAAGGAAGGAAGCAACCAGGAAGATTCAGGTCGTGGGTTCCGATGTTTCAGTCAAGAGACGTGCGGCTCTCGGATGAGAGAAGAAATTTAGGTCTTCCTGTCGTGCTCCGGTGCCCATTGAGAATGCGGCACGTGTCGAAACTATTTCCCCCGACCCATCTTTGACGCCATAAGGGATTCGATATCGGGCATGCGGCCCTACCGATAAAGGGATTGGAGGGGAAGGAGGAAGGGGGATGGGGCTGAACAGTACCGGCTCTAGAGTTGGATTTACGTTAGTATCGTACACACAGGTGCATTGACGCGGAGAGTGAGACCAAAAAATAAAAAAGCATCAGAGATCTAATTTTCTCCTCTCTTCAATTTTTTTTAATAATTTTTTTTTAACTCTACTAAGCTCCGCCCCTAAGAAATGCCTTTTTTTTTTTTTTTTTTTTTTTTTTTAAGAGGTAGGCACTTTTATGGTGATTATTAACAATTTTTCGCAACCACTGCCGTGCTGATCTTCATGTCCCCACCAAAGATTTTGTTTATGTTGACCCTTCCGTCTTTTCTTTCTGAATTAACGCAATTTCGTCCCAAAAAGCAAAAAAAAAGAGGATATTTTCGGCAGTTGATAAAAAGATATTTGTATTCTTTTCTACGGAGAATATAAATGACATCAGACAAATAGAGTAGCAGATTACTTCCGAGGAGATGGCCTCCATATGTGGTTTTCCCCCCTTTTTTGCGGAAATGTGTGAAATGGTCTCCACATGTGGTTTCCTTGTTGTCATTCTAGTTTTAAATTTTTTGATGATTTATTAATGTAGTCATTTTAACTAATTATCTAAATGATAAATTTAGGATTAAATCGGCAAAACTTACAAAATTTAAGACTAAATGGACACAATTAAAAAATTTAAAACTAAATCAAGAAAAATATACTTTAATATTTGAAGAGTAAGACGTTGAAGAGGAGCTCAGTGGAGATGGAGGAGAGGCAATAAGAACAAACTCGTTCGACCCCCTACATTCTGCTTTTGTTTTATTTACTCCTAGAATGCACAGACCACGAAAAATAAATTATTCAATGAATATATAAATCTCTCAACGTGGATTTTGTCTTTTGGTATTCCAATGTCTCGAGGTCACATCTTTTGTGTAATTAAAAAAGAAATATAGAACATGGAAACAATGTTTGACCGCACGAGCGAAAATTAATAATTAATTTTGTATGAACGGTGCGAAATCGGTCCCTCGCATAGTCTCGATAGTTCAATTATTGTAGATTACGGTATTTTTCTTTTTCCTTTTTGTAAAATAAAAGAATTAGGAGACTTTACCAACTTGACAATGCCCTTCCAATGTTGCTAAAAGAGCCGTGCACTCAATAAACAAAGGTTCCAATGAGTCATTCCGTCTAAGAATCGTTGTAATATCGTTGAAGCTCTAGAGGTCCGGGAAATTATTCACTGACATAATAATCACGCATTACTAGCACGAGCGGATTGACCTTCTCAACTTGTGGCTTGGAAAATAAAGTCATGCATCACTAGGGTACTGACATATAGGATGAAAATTTATGAAATTAGATTGAAGAGGTCAATTGACTTTCCCATTTTTAGCGGCATGGCTATCGACACAAAAAAATTACTCGAGTCTTTGACTATTAACTCAGACTAGAAAGATCAAGCAAGACATAGTTGAGGTAATATTTGCTAAGTCCTTTTGGTTGGCAACTATAGAAAATCAACATAAGCGACAAGAAATTGCCGATAGGCGACTAAAGAGAAAATCACTAAGCGTTGAGTCATGGGTGTCGATAAAATGAGACTTGGTTCAATTGACAAAAGAAACAAAATTGAAGTGAAGATCAATGAATCAAGAATAAGATAATTGTTCAAATCACGAAGCCAACAATCTCAGGTACAACCATAATGACACATTCTATCATAAAGCCAACATGATCATCAGATCGCCAAGCCATAAATCTCAAAAGTCACAAGTAGTGACAATGGCCAAGAAACATGGATTGTTATAACCATCGGGAATAGGAGATGCGAACTAGAAAAGTAACTATCAATATGGGGCAAGTGATGAGGCCATGATGGTGGAAGTAGTGGGTCTATGAATGTGAATATATGTTCCTAAATTCTAGAAGCCACGTAGGATGTTATTTACTTTCTTTATAATCATCCTTAATCATCATTAGTAGTAATAAGTACTAAAGATTGCAATTCAAGCAAAGGACTGCCCATCGATTAAGAAACACCAATTGTCCAATATTATTTTCTTGCCATCATTACATTCCAGTAGAATTTCATATGATTGGCTGTGATTCCCTTTAATTTTTGTATTTTAAATATTCTAGCTAGTTTGCATTCCGGTCCAAGAACCAGCGAAGGACCCCTTACATCTTTTGTTGATTTCTACATCGATGATCTTTTAAAAGATGTTCCGTGAACACTTTTCGGCCAAATAGTGGCATATATAAATAATTTGCAAAATGTAGATTCCATCATTTAGCCAAGGTCAACGGGAATGTCGTCACCCGCGTGCTGACAAGATCTTCCAACCCCAATTCCTTTCAGAAATAAAAATTTGGAGAAAGCATATTGCGTAAAAGCGCCAACTTAAAATTTGCCGAGTGTTGTCGTTCTTCTTACGGCACCCCTTCTATTCGCCCCAATAGTCACCTATTTCGGACAAAAGCTGCCTGTGAATCCAAGATCGGTTTAGTGACTATGATCAAATGACATCTCAATTATAATGGGCTACTTTTCATTTGGCGAAAGATATATGATGATGTGGTAGTATGATCCTTGAATATATAGAGTGATTTGATATGATGGTAATATGACATGTGACCCAATATGCTTACTCAATATGACATCTACGCTCAACTTATTTCGTGAAAGATATAGTATTTTTAGAAAATGTTTTCAGATAAGTCATTTTAAAGGAAAATGGAAAGGCTTTTTAGTGTTTAACTGAAATTTGGAAGAGAATCAAAAAATATTTTCCGTTATTTGGAAAGAAAAATCATATTTGATTTTCCTAAATACACATATAGTATCGAGTACTAGTGACATACGCATGGGCAATTGAGAACTAAGCACGGACACCAGGATCTTGCTCCAGCCTTGATGGACCTTGACCCAGGCAAGGCCACTTTGGTTCCGAGTGAGAGTGCAAGCACCAATCTAGTATAAGCTAAAGCTGAAACCAAGAACCCGGTGCCCATGCACAAGAACCTGGTGCCCATGCACATCTTCTTGGCGTCCTAGATCTCGACCTCAGCCTTGATGGATTCGAGCTTTGATGTAGGAGATACAGGCATAAGCACAGGATCCTAGGCCTGGCCTTCGTGGACATAGGCCTCGGCGTCGGGGACCCAACCACAAGCATAGGCATTCGTGGCCCGGCCGCGATGGACTTGGGGATACTTCCCAAAGACTAGCATTGGGGTTGTAGACCCAGGCATTGGGGTTGTAGACCCAGGCGCCGGGCACCAAGGATTTGAGCATTAAAGTTCCTGTACCTAAAAGACTTTGTTGTCAAAGTGTTGAAATTTAGTTATATTTTGAAAAATGATTTTAAATCGTAAATCATTTTCTTGAATTTAAGTCTAGATTTCCCGTGGATTAGGAAAACCGTTGACTAATTTTGCCAAGTGATCCAAATGTCGAGAAAAAAAGATGTTTTCCGGGAAAATATTTTTGTGAAACAAATAGAGTTTTATTATACAGTAAGACAAAATGAATTGCTAGTGTGGCATGGCATGCAAGATTTCTCTGATTCTTGGCCATTGTCAAAATCCCATGATGTTTCGTGAGAGTAAGGGGGGGGGGGGGGCGCGGGGGTGGTGGATGCTAGATGATGACAATGGGTTTATGACTATGCTTGTCGACCAAGTCAGCAATTTTGGAGCTGGGAACCTACACTGTAAAAAGGTACCTTGTAGTTTACTTTTGTTGATGTTATATCATAGCATTATGTTATTGTTATACATGAATATTTGTTTGCTTTGTATTTAAATACACTTGATTTTTCATTTATTATTTAACAAGAAATTCAAATACAAGGTAATATATGGTTCTATTCAACCTCTAGAGTCTCTAGGTTGTAGGTTCGGAGATGGATTCAAAATCTTATATGGTAGTGTCGTGATCTCAAGGTTGTTCATGACTAAAGGACTGTGCTTAATCAAAAAAGATAGTCCAAAGTCACCTAGGGTTTTCAAAACATTCTCAAGTATGGGCGAAATGGTAGTTACACCAAGTTCTAAAGCATTCTCGGCTTAAATGCCGGTAATTGTACACAAGAAATTAGGGCTCGCCGTCACTCACGGTCCATCGCGCGTTGAAAACCTCAAGGCCATCGCACTAAGCTGTTAGAGGATGCAATTAGTGTTTCTGGAATTGCTTTTTTCGCTCTTAAACTTTAGTTTTACGTTTTTGCTTCAGCTTCTTGAAAACCCCAATTACATCAACGGACTTGACCACCAGTCTCTAGCCAATAATTACTAAAACCTAACCCAAATTTTCCTGATTCACCAAAGAGACACTGATCTCAAAACCCTAATGAACAACCCTTTTGTCCTGCTAATGCCTGATATTCAAGCAACCTTATTTTTCACCCACGATCACGATCCCAACCCACAAAGACAAGTACAACACCACAGACCCCAAAAAAATCATCTTCACCCCATCATACCCTTCTCGCCATCATCGATGCTCTTCAAGTCCCTGCTCTCACGTCAAGGCCCTTTCACAGCTACTAACCCGAAGGAACACCAACACCACGCTTGTGCTCCACCAGTGCAAGACAGAGTCCAACTTTTCCCATTTTCAGCTAAACGTCGATGATGCCGATGACGCCAATGGCTTGCACAGTGTTATGGACGAAATTCACTGCGCCCCTATTCATCAAAATCACCAAAAAGCCCGTGCTTCCCAAGATGGACAATCACACTACAACTTCATCTTGTGCTCCAAATGATAATAATGCACCTCATGGCCACGCTGTTCATCATGAGATGTCCACATCGACAATGACTTTCGGGTCGGGTTGGGTCGTCTTTTCAGATTCTTGGCGGATCCTGCCATGAGAGAATCCTGGCCGTTGGATCCTCGAGAGGAGAACTCCAGTTTTTCCTTGGCCATTGTACCCTCTCTCATATGATGTAATTCATATAGTTTTAGAGATTTCACAGTTGTTATCAGAAAAGGGAAATGCGCGGTCGTGATGTGGGAACCTCAAACTTTATGTGCGGGTTTCTTTGGACTGTTCTGCTGCAAAATGCAAAAAACTGGCATCGGGTCACATTGATCCTCCATTGCACATCCATGCACGTAATCTTTGTAAATTTGGGAGATTTCCTGTCATAAGTGCTGATGGGGGGATATTTTAGCTTCAGGATTAGCAGCAATCTGCAGTTTTTCTCGATATTATGAAGTATGCGATCGGTTCGTGTGAAATTCTTAGTGGGGTGAATGTATTTGCAGGGATTTTCGATGTGACCGCAGTCGGTGGATGACATTGGAGATTTCTTTTTATTTTAAATGGGATGAAGCAGGGGTTTATTGAGCATGGAATGATGGGACCCACATGTGCATGCATCTCGTGCGAGAAGTCCACATCTTTCAACAATTATTCAACCCGCTGACCCCACAAATAAATATAATATAATTTGTCAGTCCCTTTTTCTGTGCGAACAAAATAAGTCTTTCGGCGGCAATAAATTCAACGTCCCAAGGACATGGAGAGGGCGACAGGCCCCGCGCAATTGATTCTTCTTCACGCTTCGTGAAATCTCGACCAGTTTCTCCTACGCAAATTTTTGACTTACATGCAACCCATTTTACATATTTTCAGCAGTCGTTTAACAAGCTCAAACTTAATACATATTTTAACAGTGAAGTGTCGTGTACCGGTAGTTGTCACAGTGACTTTCAATCCTTTTGAGATGGAGAAGTTTGAGGAGGACGCGCATAAGAGACCAATGGCGATGGCATTCATCTCCCCAAAATCCACTCCGCTCCTAAGCTTCCCATGATCGGCCAATCAGTCCCACTCATCCTGCCCTTTCCCTTTTAATTCTTATTAAATAAATCCAAAATTCCGAGTGGACCAATCCATGTGAACTCGACCCATCGTAATCATTATGTTATATGAGCTTTGTGTCAGACCTCATAAAATCAATGGACCGAGCTTACAAAAAGTCGACGCGCTCACGAATTTCTCGCTACAAAACCAGACATACAAAAGATCGAATCTTTACGGCATCTAATTTTGAATAGTTATTTCCAAACCATTGATTGGATTCCTTTAGTTCGGATTTTATACATGGATCCTGCCGACAGTCGGACGATTATGGTAGAATTTTATGGTTTGATTGCTTGACAAATGTCCCCAGCGCACGCTCTACGAAGTCCTTTTACATATCAGTGGTCGTGCCATGGAATTTCTTTTGGTCATGCCGTGGAATTGACCGGTCATTTTCTTTGGCACCTTCCTAGAAGAAACGGAGAGGAGAGGAGAAGAGGTGAAAAATGGACCCATCTAATATTTTCTCCTTATAAAAAAAACTCACCCCCAGTAGCCCAACCTCTATTCTTCCTGATCGTCTCCTTCTTCCAAACCCAGAGATCTCCAGGAAAACCTCAACTTTTACTCACCCGAAATGGCAGATATGAAGGAGACTTGGACATATTTGGCCTCCCTCCTGGGCACTCTGGCCTTCTGCCAGACCATCCTCCGGAAGGTGCTCCCACCACAGCTCCGTTCCGCCTCCCTCAAGATCCTGAAGCGCGCCCTTGGCTGCTACTACTCCTACTGCTACTTCGAAATCACCAAGAATGACGGTGTCAACGAGCTTTACAACGCCGTCCAAATCTACCTCAGCTCCTTCGTCTCTGCCTCCTGCAGCCGCCTCTCCCTCAGTCGCGCCCCCAACTCCGGCTCCACCACCTTCGCCCTCACCAACAACGACTGCATCGCCGACGTCTTTGACGGCGTTTCTGTCCAGTGGGAGCATGTGGTGATGCAGAGGCAGTCCCAGCCCTCACGAGGCAAGAAGCGCTTCTTCACGCTCCGGATCAAGAAGTGCGATAGGGAGCGTATCCTCGACTCCTACCTGGACCACATCATGGACAAGGCCAACGACATCCGCCGCAAGAACCGAGAACGCTTCCTCTACACTAATTCGCACGGCTGTTGGAGACAGGTGCCGTTCAAGCACCCGAGCACCTTCGACACATTGGCCATGGACCCAGAGAGGAAGAGGGACATCATGGAGGACCTCCGTGACTTCGTGGCCGGTAAGGCCTTCTACCAGCGGACAGGTCGCGCCTGGAAGCGGGGCTACCTGCTCTACGGCCCGCCTGGAACGGGGAAATCGAGCATGATTGCTGCTATGGCCAACTTCCTCGGCTATGACGTCTACGACCTCGAGCTGACCAAGGTGCGCTCTAACTCCGAGCTCCGAGAGTTCCTCACGAGCACCAGCTCCAAGTCCATCATTGTCATCGAGGACATCGACTGCTCGGTCAATCTGTCAAAAAGGTTGAATGCGCAACAAGCGGCGCCTCGGAGTGCTGCACACGGTGGCAAGGACGGGAACAACAATACGATCACCCTCTCGGGACTGCTCAACTTCACTGACGGCCTGTGGTCGTGCTGTGGCAGCGAGAGGATCTTTGTGTTCACCAGCAACCACATCGAGAAGCTCGACCCAGCATTGCTCCGGAGCGGCCGGATGGACATGCACATCTACATGAGCTACTGCTCGTACCCGGCGCTCAAGATCCTGCTCCGGAACTACCTGGACATTGAGGCTGAGGACCTCGGAGAGGTGGTGGTGAGCGAGCTCCGAGAGGCAGTCGAGAAGGCCAATATGACGCCGGCGGACATAAGCGAAGTCCTGATCAAGAACCGGAGGAACAAGGAGAGAGCGGTGGGCGAGCTGCTGGAGGTGTTGAAGGCGAGAGCGGAGAGGAACGAGAACGGAGAGTTGAGGGAAGAGTGCCAGCTGAACGAGGTGGAGAAGGAGCAAGAGGAGCAAGAGGAGCAAGAGAAGAGGGCACTGGATAGCTCCGAAGATGGGAGCGACTTTGACGATGATTCGAGCTATTAGATATATTTAGGATGATGGTTCTATGTATCTTTGAAAATTGTGTGAATATCTTTTTCTATCGTACGTGTATTTATATTATCTTAACTAATCATTTCATGCTGCCTTTAATAAATTGATATAATTTTCATTATGGTATATCAAAATATGCGTAATTACTTTCTTTCGCAAACCATTCTTGCTTTTGTAAGAAAGCAGAGGATAATGAAGCGAAAAGGCAAAATGGGAGAGAAAACAAATTGGTAAATCAGGGGAGGATGGACCAATGAGAACACGTATGGTTGTCTATAATAATAATAATAATAATAATAATAATAATAAACCTCGTGTAACATCCCATCTTGTGTTAGGCGCAACTTTTTGAGATGTGCAATGTGCATAATGTAATATTAAGTCAATTATCTTATTAAAAAAAGAATTCTGCTCTATAATCTTAATTAAGGGAAAGTTATTTCTTAATTAATTTTATTTCTTTAAGGATCAAATTATCCCATCTTTCACATGAAATCCCTTGTTGACATAAGAGATTTCATTTCACGGTTGACTAATTAGAAACATTTCGATATCTAAAATTTATTCCGACGAACCAAGTATGCATATTTTTGTAAAGATAAAAAAAAAAAAAAAAAAACAGTAAAAAAAATACAAGCTAAATGGAACAAATAAGAAATCATGAATAAAATACGAGTCTCACGTTGAAGAGGCGCGCGCGGACAGAATGGCTTGCCGGAAGCCAGCCGCTCTCTAATCGATAAGATTGGTTGGAACGGTGGCGTCAGAGAACCTAAGCATGGAACAGTAACAAGAGATGGTCCAATTCATGTAGAAACTGGACGGAGTGGCCTCTGAACTCCCTGTCGAGGAGCGGAACCTCCTCTTTGTGGCCTACAAGGATGTAATCGACCCGCCCGCCCTTCGAACAAAAAAAGTCAAAAAAAAAAAGAATAAAAAAAAGTAATTAAAAAACTTAAAAATTATCCATGTCCTAGTCGGTCGTGCCATGTTAGATGACCGGTGCTGATTAGACTATCACGTCAACATTTTCTGGTCAAAATTAGTCGAAATAAATACGTTGGTAATTTGTTAAAAGGGTTAAGGTTAAATTGGCAAATCCTCAAAAAATTCAAGACTAAATTAGCATATTTGTAAAGTTTAGGGCTGAATTGATAAATTAAGAAAAATTTTATGATTAAATTGGCAAAATTAAAAATTTAGAACCGACTTGACCTACCTACAATAAGTTTTGAACATTTTCAACAATTTTGACAGTGTTTACGTGGCATTCATTTGGGAAAAATATAGAATGGAAAAGGGAACGAAAGGGAATAAATAAAGGGTTAATACCCTGAAAAACTCCAAACTGGTACACCTATGACAAATTTACCCCAAACTATTTTTTTGACCATGAAAAATCCCAAACCGGTACACCCGTGACAATTTTACCCCAACTGACCATAAAAAACCCTAAACTGATACATTTATGACAAATTTACCCTTAACTAATTTATTCGACCACAAAAAATCCCAAACTGGTAAATTTGTGACAAATATACCCTATGCTAAATTGAATTAATACCACAAAAAAAATCACAAAAATTGTAAATTGTAACGAACGGAACTTAAAATCCTCAATTGATATACCAGTCAACTGTCATGTATCATTTAACTTAATAATTTGACAGTAAAATTTAACGAAAACTAACATAGGGTAAATTTGTCATAAGTGTACCAGTTTGGGGTAAATTTGTCAAAAGTATACCAATTTGGGGTTTTTGGTGGTTAAAAAAATAGTTTGGGGTAAATTTGTCACAGGCATACCAGTTTAGGGTTTTTCAAGGTATTAACCCTAAATAAATGACGTGGAATAAAATTGGTATATGGATGAGCGACGGGAATAAGAAAGAGTGTAATTTTACCCAATTTGATCTTATGCTATCGATGAAGGGGGCTTTTGAAGATTTTTAACTCATAAACTAAACATTATTTGTTTGAATTTCATTAATTGCGTGCGACAATTGTTTTTAGGAGAAGGGCTGTTTGCGCAAGTAAAAGGCTTGGGCTTACAACCGCTTTGCGGGGCTTTCCATATAAATCAAGATAGCCAAGCCTTGATGCCCGTAGCACTAGGTTATACGGTTCTTTAGTGTTTAAAATGTGGGTTGGGTTGTCATTGCGATATCTCAAGATTTCCTTGTTGGAATGTGGTTATCGGCCCACTTTCAAAGAAAACCGTAAAAGCCCATTACGATTATGTGAGATTGGAATTACGGGCCCAAGTAGTCCCTTTATTGAGTTTTGGGCCTCAACCTTTTCATTCTAAGTACCTTAACTATTAAGAACCAATTCAATTTTGTATTTTGGTTAAATCGAGCCCCATGTCATGTGTCTTTTGCTGATGTGTACTATCAACTTAGTAGTTATCGAAGAAAAAATAATGAATCAACTTAGTAGTTATCGAAGAAAAAATAATGATGTCGTAGTTCTATGTTGGATGTGTAGTAGTGCTCAATTCGCACCGGCGGGCGTTGGTGCTACGTAAGAGGTTCTTTGAAATTATGGTTTGCATGTAGAATATGAAAAAAAATGAATGACGTGGATGCATCTTGATCATATAATGTGTATTTGGTGACTTGGCATAATCTCAAGACAAATTTTCAACTAATGGCGACTTAATGGCATACTTGTCCATGTTAATATCATTTATAATTTTTGTTATTTGAAGGACCAAACTGAGCGGATCTTCAAGAGTTTGAGTAAAAAAAAAAGCAAAAAAAAGAACTAGTGGAACGATGAGTAGAAGTTTAGTATATGTGGTTTCAATACCCCTTAACAATTTAAGTGCCTGTTGCTTGAGAAGTCCACTATGGATGATCCTAATTTAATAAGTAGGCCTTTCTCTTTAGAGGTAGAGAGTATTTAGAAAAAGAAGCATGATAACATCATTCATCCCGTTTAACTTGATAAAGGATATACTTATAACTTGCTCTTCCAATTAACTCTAAAGTCGTGCTTGGTAACCGGATATAACCCTAAATAAGATATAGATTAACACTATTTGAAGTTTTGTTACAAATTTTAGATTGGACAAAGTCAGAAGAACCCGGATTAAACCTCGGACAAACAATCTTGGGTCCTTCGGATGGACAAAATTTCCCATCTACATTATATGTGAACTGAAAAGTGTGGAGGAAGAGAAGAAAGGAGGGTAGCCCCCGCTCCTGTGCCGTCAACTGAGGGAGAGAGCGACGTGGACGTAATCGGACAAACAATCAAGTGGTGGCAACCCCCACGTGGTGGTATTCGTTCTCGCAAACCCTTCGGCGATCACTGCACAGTGGTCACTGCGTTGTGATGAGGTTGGGATTTTCTTACTTTTGAAAAAAAATTCTTTTCATTCTTTTTTCTCCGATATGCATTTTATGTTCCTATCTGATCTCATATTCAGTCACTTTCTTTTTTTCTCTCACGCACTCTCACCGTCGCCCCCATTTACCTCTTGCGGCCTTTACTCACCCGCCTCCTCATTGGACAGCTCTTTCTCTTGGTAAAACCACTTCCAATTCATCAAAGGTAAGTAGAATCTCTAAGTCTTGAGTAGGGCGATAGCCTACGTCATCGAGTTTAATTATGTATTCATCCGTGTAAGTCGTGTGTATGTTGTAATGTTCCTTTACATGGTTTCCTCATGTTTGCGTGCCTAAATGCGTTCATGCTCTAGGACGAGGTCGAGATTCGCTTGGCTTGGAATCGATGTCAAATCGTGATGGCATAAGGCCATGAGGCCTTGGATTAGCATTGAAGCATGTTGGTTCCAAGTTTGGCTTAGTGCTAGGATTGCCCATAGCTGCAAGGTCTTAAATCGGCATTGAGGCATATCCATTCCATGTCTTTTTTTGGTACGGGGATCGCCCATCCCACGAAGTTTTGGTACCGCATTAAAGCGTATTGATTCCAAGTTTTGCTTGGTACATGGATTGACCTAGGTGTGCGATTCGAGCCACGAGCCAAGACTTGTGCCCAACATTTTGTATAATATGGTAATAAGGGTCATGGCATACACACTTGAATAAGCATGCCCTCAGGCCTTGTATACGTTGACTAGGGGAAAAGATAAGAAACAGGCTTGTGTGATATATGACGTGTGGTCACATAAATGAAAGTTAAATTGCCTTAAACGCGTCTTGGCTATGCCAAGGGAAAATTTTTGAGGGGGATAGTCCAGGAGAATGCCCCAAAGAGGACAATATAGGGTTGGGATGAGGAATGGTCCAAGAGCACACCTCTACCCCAAATGATGTGTTACGTTGCCTCGTTCATAAGAATGAGATACCCTAATTGAGTCAGGAAGCCCTTGAAAGTATAGAATGCTTGGCTTGATGGCCAAATGCCCTGGTTGAGCTAAGAAGTACCTAAAAGTATGGGAAGCCCATACAAATATGAGATGCCTAGTTTGATGACTGAATGCTTTGATTGAGCTAGGAAACCCCTGAAAGTATGCAAAGAACAATTTGAGACGGTCAATGAACTTATTGGACATGTTAATTTGTGTTGTTTGATAAGCTTGTTTGATGAAATACCTTATTTGGTAAGTTGAAAGTGGATCACATGTATATAGTCGAGAGATAGCAATGGGTTTGCTATTGATCTGCCATTGATTATATTGCGAGTGATGTACCTATTAAATTCGAGGATGAGATATTCTCCTAATAGAGAATTAGGGGTTTTACTTACTAAGTCCCCCAACTCACTCTTTTATCTTTCAGATTTGTAGGTATGGACGCTAATTTTGGAGTTGGGGCCTCCATAAAAGAGATAAGGATTACCTCTAGCCTATGCGAATAGATGTAGTAGGGTGTAAATAAAGGAGTGCTTGTAGGGAAGGGCTTTGTAAATGCATGGACATGATATAAAAGAAGTGTTCAGTGTTGTGTTTTCTTGACTACTTGTTTCTTGTGTTGTCTAGGTATCAGTTGATATATATGCTTCTGCATGCTCTTAATGAAAGGATAAAAGAAACAAGATGGTGACACGCTTGGGATGTCACAATGATAACCCTCGCTTGTTGTGACTGGAGTTGGGTCATTATCGACTACATGTTAAAATCGTATGAAAAATGAGGTAAGTCTCTAACGTTGTGTTAAATGGTGTTGTAGGTGGGAGTTATAAGGGGTGACGTGTGTGTTAACCCTTCATTTTGTAGGTGGTGAAAGGATGTATAAATGAATGATGTGTTATATTGAGGTGGTGGTTGTTTAAATTTAAGTGCATGCTTAAAAGCTTTAGCACGATACTTTGTACACATAACTACAGTCTAAAACTCCAATCGCACCCCCAAGAACCTTTAAGAAGGTTTAGTGATGGAATCCGTGGATGAATACCCAGATAATCCACTACAACAACCCACTCATCTTAATTAATAAGAGATGCATTAACTAACGATAGTAGCAGTTAGTAAACTTCTTTTCTTAATTAAAACAGGGACCTTGAGCTTTTAGAATCTTCACCTTAAGCGTTAAACCTCACATGTCCTCATGCCATGTGTGATGATGATTGCCATGGTTTTGGTTGGTAAGAATTGTTCCAATGTCTTCCTTCAATGTTTTTTACTTCCAATTTCAATTCTGAATTTCATTTCTAATAACGACGATGATCAATCTAAATGCCTTAACTACGTTTAGAAGCTTCAGATGGATAAGCCAGAAATCAATATCATTCCGGTACCAAGAAGCCTCCAGAGCATATGGGAAGATCTTCAACCAAAGCACCAAGATTACATGGAAAGAAGGATAGGTTACCTCCAAGACTGCAATATGTCGAGTCATGTATCACGATTATCAAGGTCCTAGTTCATTGTTGGAACTCTAACACCTCAACATTTATGATCAATTGAAATGAATTGACCCCTATAATTAAGGAGTATGAGCGTGCCATTGGACGAGGCAAAGGATCCTTAGGGCTAGTCGTTCCTCCCATAAGATTAGATCACATTTCCCTCCTAAGCCAATTCCTTAACATCCCTAGCGAAAAAATTAGGGGCATTCTCAAAGGGAATTCCAATGGCTTGCCTTTTTCTTTCTCAAACAATATTTCTCGAGCCTAAAACCCAACTATGGGAATCAAATTCCCAAAACCTTCCTATTAGCCTTCTTTGGCATTGCCATCTTCCCACACACCTGAAAAACTCTTGACCCTTTGGTTGTACACATTATTAGTCAAATATGTGCATTCAAATCCTTCTCACGAATGATCCTTGCTAAGATGTTCGTGTCCCTAAACCGATTCAAGGAAGAAAGAAAAAAACCCATAGAGCACCGATAGGACTTCTCCAAATATGGCTTTTCTCCCACCTCAAAGAGTTTAGTTCCTACTTGAAAATTATCGAGGTCACTGAACGTTACCATCATATTTGTTTATTCCACAAGAAGGATTCGTTCCTTTCTCATTGGTCCTTTACTAATTGGTTCCATTAAGTCAAAAGAATCACTCCTGACCAAATCCAATATCATGTTCATTGGTTGGGGATACCAGAAGTATGCTTTATTGACGAATTAGATAACCCAATCTTTCTCTTGGGATTGACTAGTTTAACGTTGTATTATCCTTCAAGAGTGATCCACCAATATCGCACATTTCAAATGATCCCGCCATCCCTCAAGATGAGGTTATATCAAATCGATTATCAAGAAAATCGTCAACATGTGGTACGATTGCCCTCTAAAAGCCCATTGCCATGGTCGATGACAATGACCTAGAGGGAGAGATGAGGACTTATCATGCCTCATTGGAGTACATACATCGCTGAGTTGAGCTTGAGCTTGCGATGGAACTCCTTGACATTCCCAAAAGATCGACGCAACAAAATAACTACATTGTCCAAATTCTGAAGGAAAGAGACAAAGCTATAGCCGAAGTGGAGTGCTTAACACAAGAAAACAAACGCATCTGATTGGCTCCCCAAGCTATTTTTAGCCTTTTTCCTTTATTTTAGAAGCATGAATAGGATTTTCCTATGTATTGCACTAGCACTTGATGTAATAGGAATTTCCTTTATTGTTTTTCTTTTCCCTAGCTAATGTATAGGGAATTCTTTCGTTTGTAAGCATTTGATGTAATTCCAAATTTCAATTTCATGAATGAACTTCAATAGAAAAAGGCATTTGGATTAATCGTATGTTGTTATTCCTTTCAATTGAATATTTGCTTTGAGGAAATTGTGATATTGAAATCATATATATGTATCTTACCTCCATTTCATCTTAAGGAAATATAAATTGAAAGGCTTATGGTTCCTTGCTAATTTCCTGTTTTGAATACTGATTCCATTCCTTCTTCTTTTGGTTTTTTTTTTCTTTAAAGGTGTTTCAAACACGGCTAGAAGTAAATCTATTATACGGACTCGCTCTCAAGCTAGGATGGAGAAACGAGGATACTTGTGCTCGTATTACTGCCATGGAAAACTAGATGCACAAATTATGGCGCTATTGACGGATCTCTCTGATCAAGTCAAGAATATGACACCCGTAGCTCTTGCCACTGCTACATCTACTCCTACCGTGCTTGTTGATCCATCGGTAGTGGAGTTCATTGAAAAGGAATCCCCTGAAAGAGTCCTCTATGACTATCCCTCTTGTGATAGATCTTGAAGCTCCTCCCAAGGAGACCCCCACTACTCATCTAGACGAAGAGAGTGCGAGACGCCTCATCAAAATAGAAGAACGCCTATACAAGCTGCAAGGCTATCAACTCCAAGGTCTAGACAAATTCTCACCATTCACCAAAGTGAAGGTTTTTGAGTCCTTTAAGGAGCCGGAATTCATGAGGAGATATGATGGCACTGGATGTCCAAAGACCCATCTCAAATATTATCTGGGCAAGATGACCTGTTATTCTGACAACGTCCCTCTTCTAATTAATACTTTCCATGATAGCTTGGCTGGCCCGCACTGTCGTGGTTTATCGTGTTAGACCTCGAGAAGATACATGGTTAGGAGGAATTGGCGGATGAGTTCCTCCAATAATACAAGTTCAATTCCAAGATCGCTCCAACTTGAGAGCATTTGATTTGAGTTGAGAAAAGGAGAAGCGAGACTTTTCAAGCATATGCCCAAAGGTGGAGAGCCACTACGTTGCAAGTCAAATCTCCCTTTACTAAAAAGGAGATCATGTAGTTGCTCCAAAAGGCGCTCCCTCGCGTGTATTTGAGAAGATGTACACCAACAGTTGCTTAACCTTCGCCCATCTTGCTGATGTAGGCGAAAGGATGGAATGGGCCATAAGAGTGACAAAGTTCCCGAGAGTTCTAGTCGCAAGTTTACTCCGAAGAAAGACAGAGTCCATGGTGGAAGTTGCATACATCCAGAATGTGATGACTCAAAAGCCCCATTCGAATCCTGCTCAAAAGCCTGTTGCAGCTTCTGAGGATAATCCCCAAAATTATGAGTGTAAAGGAATGCCACAAAGGTAGTTTGCGCCTCTTCCAAAACTTATGTCCCAATTACTCCCTATGGTGATGGAGCATCAACCAATGGCTAAGGAGGTCCCCAATTACTCCCCACCGAAGTTCATTGGGTGCAATGTTACCAAGACCTGTGAGTAGCATATGGGAGAAAAGGGTCATAACATTGACAACTGCTACATTTTTAGGACAGATCTAGAACCTACTAGATAAGGAGATGTCTTTCAAAAACGTCGTGTCTAACGTCCAGCAAAATCCGCTTCCTAATCATGCGGAAACTATCAATATGATATTTGGAGAGGAAAGTAAACGACCATTCCTGATCGATACTTACAAGCTTATTCAAATCATGGCCTTTGCCGAACTGTCGAGAGAAAAGCGAGGAGGAGAAGATAGCCTACTTAGCCAAGCTAGCCAAGTTAGGAGTGACCCAATGCAATGGTGAAGGAACATCCAGTGAATAGATGGCTATGGCTATGATTGATTTGTCCGACAAATATGTTATTTCTGAAGTCCTACAAGGAGTAAAAGACTCATGCTTGGGTTTTTTAGAGGAAGGCCCGAATGAGGTCAACTGTCAAGATGTCAACCATAAGACCGCGAAGGGAAAGTCCTCAATTTGTCAGGTGGAAGACGTATATTCAAATTCCGAAGATGAGACCAAATTTAAAGCCTTCTGTTGGGATCGTCAGTTTGTTAGTAAAGCTCATGAGAAGGGTGAAACCATTGACACTCTTGGTCAATCGAGTGGCGAGTACGAGTTTGTGGTGAAGTACATGCCACCGCCAAGTTTCTTCACCAATCCAAATGACATTATCCCAAGTGGATGGGATAATGAAGAAGATGTGATCAATCCCGTCGTACTCGACTCAACCAATGGAGGAGTTCATTCCGATGATGATTCAGACCTCAAGTACAAGACCTCATATTGGGATCGTGAGTTCATGAGAAAAGCTCGCAAGAAAGGCAAAGTGGTCGATACCCTTAGGCAATCAAGTGGTAAATATGATTTCATGGTGAAGTATATCCCTCCTCCGAGTTTCCTTAGTGATCCTAAGGACATCGTTTCGAGTGGGTGGGGTGGTGAGCTCGATGATGGTTTTGTTTGCGCCACTTTTGATCTTGAAAATTCAAGATTCACCGAGGGCAACATGCCTACCATTTTTGCTGATCCCGTTGTGTAAGGGATGTTTGTTTTGCCATTTTCATTGTATAACATCCATTCTTCCCTGCGAGGGATTCTCCATTCGTTTGTTCAAATTTATCAGTTCAATTTGTTCGTTCTTTCATTCAATTGTAAGCTCTTGGATCTAAAATGTAAATCCAAGACAAAGAACATTGTAATATGATTCTTTTGATACAATAAAGCATACTTGTGTTTTATTAAGGACGTGTGGAAGTTCTTCAAACCAAACCTACAATGATGTCTTGAGGCCTGGCCTTCCGCAAGCTTCCTAGTATCAAATCAATTTGCGAAATGAGGATGTCTGAGCATATAAAGACGAGTTCCCTACCAATTTTCTTCAAAAAATTGTTATTCGAAAAGAATTTTTATGCAAATTGACATGCATTGCATTTTCTTGTTGATCATACTAACCTTGTTCATTGCACCTCAAGCATGACATTTTGCATACTCACGGTAGTCATTTGCATAGCTCAAATTCGCCCCAAAAAAATTTCAAGGGATCCGGATTCTTTGAGTTAAACAACAAAAGTGATCCGAAGGTTATTGAGTAAGAATGGGTTCGTCATGAAGAATCCAAACCTCTCACCGCCGAACAAATAGTTACTGTGAATTTGAGTGATTTTGAAAATCTCAAGGAAACCAAGATTGGGGCTAGTCATTTTGAATTGGAGGTCACTAGAATGATCGTGCTTCAAAAGGAATATCAAGATATCTTCGCCCGGTCTTATGCTGATATGCCAAGTTTGGATCTAGATATCGTGGAACACGCCTTACTAGTAGATCCAAGTATTCCACCTAAAAAACAAAAACTTAGTAGGACAAAACCAGAATTATCCAAGAAAATCAAAGAATAAGTCATGAAGCTTCTAATGGTGGATTTTATTGAAGTTACTCGTTATGCTGATTGGATTGCTAATATCATCCCGATCATAAAGAAGGATGAATGAGTTCGAGTATGCGTAGATTATCGCAACTTGAATAAAGCAAGTCCAAAAGATGACTTTCCTTTGTCGTATATTAATGTCTTGATTGACAGTATAGCAAGATTCAAATTATTCTCTTTCATGGATGGTTTTTTGGTTACAATCAAATTTGAATGAAAGAAGAGGATAAGAGTAAGATGTCTTTTATTACCCTATGGGGGGCTTTCTTTTATAAGATGATGCCCTTCGGCCTAAAGAATACTGAAGCCACTTGTCAAAGGGCAATGGTCACCTTATGCATAAAGAAATTGAAGTATATATTGATGACATGATTGCCAAGTTCACCACGTCAAAATATTGAGTAAATTGTTCGATCGACTTAGAAAATTGAAGCTACGTCTTAACTCTGCAAAATGCATATTTGGGATAAAATTTGGGAAGCTATTGGAATTCATGATTGGCAACTGAGGCATCAAAATCGATCTATCAAAGGTTAAAATGATTTGTGATCTAAAGCCTCCTTCCACTTTCAAAGAGGTTCGAAGCTTGTTAGGAAGACTGAATTATGTTGCCAGATTCATTTCTCAATTGTTCGAAATGGCGAAACCCTTCTTTGAACTCTTGAAGAAAAATGCTAGAGTTGAATGGGATGGTAAATGTCAGAAGTCCTTTGATGAATTGAAGTGATACCTCTCGCATCCTCCAATTTTGTTATAGCCAATCTCTAGAGTGGCACTATTTTGATACCTTACCATCTATGAGGAGCCATTAGGGGCTATAAATGCCCAAAAGAGACCACAAGATGGAAAAGAACACGCGATATACTACCTTAGTAAGAAATTTTCTAATTCTGAGGCTCATTTTCCTAAAGCTAAGAAGACATGTGTAGCCTTCGTTCGGGTATTACTTAGATTATGCCAATACACTATTCACCATAGGATCCTACTAGTGACTGATGTAACATCCTCGATTTCGACCTTTCTTTTGGTCCCAATTAGAAGGCTAAGCTAGATAGGCCAATCTTCTTGAAGAATAAGAGTCAAATGCATTAAATGGGATGATGAGTATGGAGACTTAGGTGTCCTAAGTAATTAATGAAAGAAGATGACTCATAAGCTTAGGTGTATAGTCATCATGACAAGCCACTAATGAATGTGGTGAATCACATGTCCATGTGTCCCTATTAGATTAGGGTCATCATTTCCTCTACTTTGAGACATCGAAGACAAGTTATTTCCAACTTTAAATGCTTGATGAATCATCAGCCAAGTAATTAATGAAGGATGGTCTTGGAAGACCATTATGGGTGCCACCTCTCCTCTATAGACTTGCCACTTTGAGTTTCATAGGTTTTGACTTCTCTATTTTTCGAAACTGCTGGACCTTTCCTGTTTTCCAATTTTATAGAGCTCTTTGTTCTTCGAATTTGAAGAATATTTCTCTATGAAATTTGTGCAGAACATCCTATTATATAACATACATAAATTTCAGATTTTTTTGAGGCCAAATGGTTGGGACAAAGACCCTGTAATTTACCGTCTGGAATTTGCTCAATGTAGTAAAAACAGTGACCAAGTTGCTTTCTCAAATTCATATAACATCTTCTCTTTGAATTTGGACATGCTTCCTTCACAAAAGTTTTAAATGACATTCATATCTATAACATATTAAAATTTCAAAGAGTTTTGTGAAGATTTGGATTTCGAAATGAGTCTCTCTTTGACCATTGAATATGCTCAATGAATGAATTTTTGGGTTGTGTTCATTGAATTGCTGCTCTTTGTATAGCAGAAATTTCACTAAGTTTCCTTCATGAGAAATTTTTTTCAAAGTCTTCTCTACAACATATCAAGATTTTATAATTTTTTGATCCTATTTGATAAGGTAAGAGGGTCACACGCTCAACTTGGAAGGAAAGGGGGCCGCACGCCCAACTTAAAGAGCAAGCCATCTAGAGTCTTATTGGATTGGGATAAAGATGCATTAAATACTCTTAGACCATAGTGCATTAATGTTAGGTTGAGTCATAAGGCTTAGGTGTTCCCTAATTAATATAGTCATCATTACAAAGATGACTCAACCCACAAATGGCCCAATAAGAAAAGGAAAAAGTGTGGCCCTAGGGATTAGGCTAGCCACATCTTCCTCCTTAGCCTTGCCACCTTACCAACCTAGGCCTGCCACCCAAAGAAATCCTATTAGTCCATTTGGAAGGGTAATGATGAGAGATTTACCTATAAATAGAGGCATTTCCCTCCCATACCACACACGCCACCCCATCTCTTCTCCTTCACTTGCTCTCTCTCTCTCTCTCCCTCTCTCTCATGCCTTCTCATCGTCGCCCTCTTTCCCTCTCTCAGCCTTGCTCACCCATTGCCTCATCGGATGGCCCTTTATTGGTAAAACTACCTATAGTTCATCGAGATTCATTGAAAGTAAGTAGAATCTCTAACTCTTGGCTAGGGCGATAGCCAACGTCATCAAGTTTAGTGGTGTGCTCACCCGTGTAAGCTGCATGCATGTTGTAATGTTCTTTTGTATGGTTTGCTCATGTTCGCATAATTGAATGTGTTCACACCATCATGCTTTGTATGCATTGGCTAAGATGAAAGATGAAGAACCATCTTGTGTGATGCACTTATATGATGCACCTAAAGAGGAAAAAGTGCTCGTCGCCACATAGCGTTGGCGACAATGCCTTGTTCATTGAATGGGATGTCCTGGTTGAGTTAGGATGCCTGGATTTGAGCTCGGATGCCTCAGGTAAGCTAGCCCCAGGATGCTTAGTGAGCTAGGGCCAGGATGCCTCGGTTGAGCCGAGAGGGCCTAGTTAAGCCGGGACGATGATAAATGAATTTGCATGAGTATCGGTTTATGCATAAGCATGATATGTTGATATGTTCATTGACAAACAGAAATGCATTAAAATATGCAGTATTGGACATATGCATGTAGTCAAGGTGTAGCAATAAGTTTGTTATTGGTTTGCCATCAATATTGCATTGTGAGTGTTGTACCCGCTAGATTTTGATGATAAGATGTCTTCTTAGTAGAGAATTAAAGGTTTTACTTACTGAGTACATGACTCACCCCGTTGTTTTTCAAATTGTAGGTATGGAGGGGTTGTAGTCTTGATAGAGGAGCTAAGATTTACCCCGACCTTTTTGAGCATAGAGCATGTAATGGTTGTAAATATAACAATCCATGATAAAAAATGCTTGTAAATATAACTGATGTAGTTGTATATTTTTAAATGGTTGTTTTCCTGATTGCTTGTTATTGTCTGAGTGTTGTATGTACGCTTTTGCATGTGCTTAAAAAAAAATAAAAATAAAAATAAAAAGAAACGGGATGGCAACGCGCTTGGGACGTCGTGAAAATAATAACCTTTGTCGCTCGAGACCTTGGAGATAGAGTCGGGATCGTTACAGTTTTTGGTATTAGAGTGGAGTTATTATCTGAAGTGATAAGGTGCGTTGGGATATGGGATAGTTAGCTAGGAAAACACCCCGTGCATGTGATTGTTACTTGCTTGGTTTTCCGGTAGAAGATTTTGATCCCTTACCCCTTATTGTGTTGTAGAAAGCCTTTCTAGAATTCCTATAGTTGTAACATGAGTACTCAAGGTCAGGTGGCCACGAGAGGAAAGTCAACTCAGGGCCAGGCGAGTTTGAAAGGGAAGTCAAAAGAAGACCCTCGACTAGATGGAATTCTGCAAGCTCTTGAGACCATTGGAAGCATAATGGGGTAGCAAGCAAAGCACCAAGCGACTTTTGCTTTTGGGAATGGCTCTGTGGCTAGAAATGGAAGCAGAAATGGCGAACATCTTATGCAGGGACTAGTGGAGCAGTTCCTAAAGCTGCGACCCCCGAAGTTTACTAGGACAGGAGATCTCAAAGAAGTCAAATTATCAGTCAACAAGTTAGAACGGATATTCACACTTTTAAGGTGTTCTGATGAAGATAAGGTGACTTTGGCAGTGTACCAGCTAGAAGGTAATGCTAGTCACTGGTGGGAGGCAACGCAAGGAATCGCGTTCCCTCCTAATACTATTGTAACTTGGAACACGTTTATTGAGGCGTTCAATGGAAAATATTTTTCTGAATGTGCTCGTGACAAGAAGATGGCAGAGTTTCTGCGACTCCAACAAAACAATATGATCGTTGATCAGTACGAGGCAAAATTTGCCGAGTTGTCAAGTACGCCCCCAAGTTGATTGAGGATCCAGTGGATAGAGCGAAGATATTTCAAGATGGCCTGAAACCTGAAATCCGAAGTTTATTAGTGCACTGAACCTCAAGAACTACAGCGAGCTATATGAGCGAGCCCAGCTAATAGAAAGAGATTTCTTAGAGCGAGCTACCATAACAACTTATCAAGGAAGGCCTTATCATCCAATCTCTCAAGTCAATCAGTATTGTGACAAGAGATTGAGACAGGAAGAAAAAAGTTCATTCGCTTCCAACAAGAAGAATAAGACCCTAAGGCCAACCTTCACTCTAAGGGATGTATGCCGCAATTGCAAAAAATAGCATGGTAATACTCCTTGCTTGACTTAAATAGGAGCTTGTTTCGATTGTGGTAAGCAAGGCCACATTATCAGAGATTGCCCACAACGGCGGCAAATGATGCCACTGTAGCAGCCACACACGATGTTGCAAAACGAAGCACTGCAATATGACAATTTCCAATGTCCACCAATGCAGGGAAAGGTTTATGCAATCACTCAGGAAGAAATGGAAAACTCCAAGACCATTATTACACAATGAAGTATTATTATTCACTGTAGAATGCAAAGAGTGTAATGCTATAATAAATAAATAAGAGGAAACAATGGATCTTGTTGTGTAAGCCATGTACGACACCGACATCATTATAAGAATAGACTATCTTTAAAGAAGGCCTTATTTTATCAAAGTGCACAGCAGAAGCGTGATCGAGCCAAAAATACTATTGAAGATCAATGCATTGTAACCGACAAATGGTCAAATTGAGAGAACCATCCAAACGCCAGAAAACATGTTATGAGTTGGTGTTATCAACTTCAAGAGAAATGGAGAGGAGCACCCACCTCTCGATAAGTTCTCCTATGATAGTAGTTTCCAGTAGAGCATTGGCATGGCTCCATTTGAGACATTGTATGGTCAATCTTGTAGAACTCCAACTTGTTGGAATAAGGTCAAGGAAAAGAAGCTTATTGGTCCTGAGTTGGTGCAACTTACTATCGAGGCAGTACGGGTAATTAGAAAGAGACTTAGAGCTGCCCAAAGTAAGCAAAAGAATTATGTAGACAAGAGATGAAAGCCTTTAGAATTCCAAGTAGGAGACCATGAGTTCCTCAAGGTGTCTCCATTAAAAAGTATGTCTCATTTTGATGAGAAAGGTAAGTTAAGTCCATGGTTCATAGGACCCTTTGAAATCCTAGAAAGGATAGGGAGTCTGGCCTATCGGTTGGCTTTGCCACCGAAACTTGCTCAAGTACACAATGTATCTCATATGTCTATATTAAGAAAGTAAGCCCGATTCGGTACATGTGCCCAACTTCGAAGAGATCAAGGTAGACGACCAAGGGTCGTATATTGAGGAGTTAGTGCGGATCGTGAACAGACGCAAGCAAGTAATCAGAAACAGGGTCATTCCCTTAGTTAGAGTCCTATGAAAGCACCATGGAAAGGAAGGGGCTACTTAGGAAAGTAAAGAAATCATGAGGCGTAAGTACCATCACCTACCTTAAGAACCAAGGTACGTTATGAAATTTCAGGCACGAGTTTTTTTTTTGGGAGAGTTGTAACATCCTCGATTTCGACCTTTCTTTTGGTCTCAATTAAAAGGCTAAGCTAGATAGGCCAATCTTCTTCAAGAACAATAGTCAAGTGCATTAAATGGGGTTATGAGTATGGAGGCTTAGGTGTCCTAAGTAATTAATGAAAGAAGATGACTCATAAGCTTAGGTGTATAGTTATCATGACAAGCCACTAATGAATGGGGTGAATCACATGTCCATGTGTCCCTATTAGATTAAGGTCATCATCTCCTCTACTTTGAGACTTTGAAGACAAGTTATTTCCAACTTTAAATGCATGATGAATCATTTGCCAATTAATTAATTAATGATGGTCTTGGAAGACCATTAGGAGTGCCACCTCTCCTCCATAGACTTGCCACTTTGAGTTTAATAGGTTTTGACTTCCCAGTTTTCGAAACTGCTGGACCGTTCCTATTTTCCATTTTATAGAGCTCTTTGTTCTTCGAATTTGAAGAAAATTTCTTCATGAATTTTGTTCAGAACATCCTATTATATAACATACTTAAATTTCATATTTTTTTTAGGGAAAATGGTTGGGACAAAGACCTTATAATTTACCGTCTAGAATCTGCTCTATGTAGTAATAGTGACCAAGTTGCTTTCTCGAATTCTTATAAAATCTTCCCTTTCGAATTTGGACATGCTTCCTTCAAAAAATTTTTAAATGACATCCATATTTATAACATATTAAAATTTCAAAGAGTTTTGTGAAGATTTGAATTTCGAAATGAGTCTCTCTCTCTGACCATTGAATTTGCTCAACGGACGAATTTTTGGATTGTGTTCATTAAATTGCCGCTCTTTACATAGCACAAATTCGCTAAGTTTCCTTCATGAGAAATGTTTTTTGAGGTCTTCTCTACAACATATCGAGATTTTATAATTTTTCAATCTTGTTTGATAAGGTAATTATGTCGATTTCGGAAATTGCTCAAAACTGTCTTTCACCCCAAGATAAGAGGGTCACACACCTAACTTGGAAGGGAAGGAGGCTGCATGCCCAACTTGAGGAGCAAGCCATCTAGAGTCTTCTTGAATTAGGATAAAGATGCATTAAATGCTCTTGGACCATAGTGCATTAATGCTAGGTTGAGTCATAAGGCTTAGGTGTCAATTAATATAGCCATCATTACAAAGATGACTCAACCCCCAAATGGGCCAATAAGAAAAGGAACAAGTGTGGCCCTAGGGATTAGGATAGCCACATCTTTCTCCTTAGCCTTGCCACCTTACCAACCGAGGCTTGCCATCCAAAGAAATCCTATTGGTCCATTTGGAAGGGTAATGATGAGAGATATACCTATAAATAGACACATTTCCCTCCCATACCACACACGCCACCCCATCTCTTTTCCCTCTCTCTCTCTCTCTCTCTTGGCCTTGCTCGCCCATCGCCTCATCGGACAGCCCTCTATTGGTAAAATTATCTATAGTTCATCGAGGTTCATTGAAAATAAGTAGAATCTCTAACTCTTAGCTAGGGCGATAGCCTACGTCGTCGAGTTTAGTGATGTGCTCACCCTTGTAAGCTGCGTGCATGTTGTAATGTTCTTTTGTATGGTTTGCTAATGTTCTCATGATTGAATGCGTTCACACCATCGAGCATTGTATGCATTGGCTAAGATGAAAGTGATATGACTAGTATTAACACCTAGAGGGGGGTGAATAGGTTTAAAAACAATTTATCGAGATACGAAAGCAATACTAGGCAAGCAATATAAAAGAAGTTCTTCAAAACAGATTATGATCAAAGTAAAAGAGAGCAGGGGAAGAGAAAATTGAACACAAGGTTTATAGTGGTTCGGCTTGTTCCAAGCCTACGTCCATTCTTCCTCACTGACAGCCCACCGGTTGGATTTCACTATGAACAAAAGAGATGTTACAGCACTGCTTTCTCTTGATTCCACAGTGTAGATATTCTACCACACTTCCTCAAGGTATCTCAAACTATAGTCTCTCTTTTGCGTACAAAATGTCGCTCAGTAAATGAATTGACAAGGAACAAGGAGCTTCAGACTTTGAAATACTTCTATCTCGCACACCTCAAAACAACTGGAACATCTTCCTTATATACTCCTTTATGCCATCATATCCGTTGGCACTTACCAAATGAATTCTTCCAATCTTCCCGTTGGACAGAATCAATTAGAAAGATTATTCAAGCTATTAAAGGAACATGACGATAGCCCATCAATCCTGGTCGCCTATACAATCAGGATTTCGGTTTCCATAAGTAGAACCTTCCAAGTATACTTCGCCAATCAACGGATCTTTAATCAATCTTGATTTGACTAAAGTAATCCATTGTGTCATATCCAGCCAAGAGATCTTCGTTAGTCGATAAGATCAAATCCTTAACGAAACACACAGTCCTGGATAGACCTTCTTCGACAAACTACAAATTGAGTCTTGAATCTGGCAGTCCGAAGGTCTTCAGACTTTAAATAGTAGAGTCTGCAAATCTTCAGACTAGACTGAAGAAAACGTTTTGTCAGCTTCAAAATACTCCAAAAAGATTTTTCCAACAATCTCCCCCTTTTTGATGGTGACAAAACTTTTCTGCAGATTTGAACATCTTTGACCTGCAAAACCTTACTAAAGCAAATATAGATATCTCATCAAGGTTAATGGCTTAATGGTAACACTAGAATCGCAACCACAGAAAATGGGTTAGTCTTGCATGAGAGTAAAGCCATTCATAAGATATCAATAGTACTTAATATAAACAGTCAAATCAAGACCTAAATTCAGTCTGCCCGGACACAAAGTTCAACAAAATCAAACACAAAAACAAACACATTCAAAAATTAAGTTCAAAGATTTCAAAGCTCACATCTCTCCCCCTTTTTGTCATCAGAAAAAAAGTTTGAGATGGAATAGAGTCAGGATTGCTTGGGAACACGAACAAGCTGGAAATCTCCCATTGACTGGACGATGCCTTCCAGCTTTTTCAACTCTTCCTTCAGTTGAGCTACCTCTTCACTCTTAGCATTTGCTTGGATCTAAAGAGTAAGAGCTTGGATCTGATCATTTAAAGAAACTGAAGAAGCTTGTTCTGCATTCTGCAAGTTCTGAACTTCGCTTCCCAGAGCATATATCTGACCCCGCATTTCCAAGAGAACATCAAGAATTCTGCGGAAATCTGCTGAATTATCAGTCTGCGTACTGGCGTCGGCACGATTAGATGGAGTAAAGGCATACGATGGTACATCAGCATAGTCACGCGGATTTGGCGATGAAGCATCATGTCCCTTCTCAGAAAATTGAGAGGCATGAATGTCCTCTGGATCTGCTGGAGAGTGGCTGACTCCCTTACTAGTAGCAGGATGTGAGGATGTTTCTCTATTCTCACCATCTCCCCCTGTTTCGATGCCTTCAGGTGGGGAAGAGTGATCCTCATTCTCTTCTTCCTCTGGATTTCCTCTTTCTTCTTCTTCTTCTTCTTCAGACTGTTCTTCCTTTGCATCTCTTTCTTCAGCTTCTCTCTCCTCTGCTTCTTTTTCTTCAGCTTCCTTCTCCTCTGCTTCTTTTTCTTCTGCTTCCTTTTCCTGTCGTTCCATTGATTCTGGGATAGAACGACTCAGATTCTTTAATGCCATAGCAGAGATGGTGATGTCATCCTCATCATCTTCATCCTCAAGGATGAGAGCTCTTCTCTTTTTGGATGAAGCAACCATGGGCTCCTTCCCTTTCCTTTTTGCTGCAGAAGAGACTTGATGAGGCTTGGCAGGGGTTGTCTCCTTGAATTTCTCTAACTCTTTGTCGAGTTCTTTCAGACGCATTTTGGACACCATTTTCAATCCTACCACCATTTTATCACACGATCGAACATAGAGAATTTGTGGAGGTTGAACATTCAAATGTCTCGAATAACTTTGACACAAGACACGGATAAGGAAGTTGACCCTTGTCCTTCACCCTTTGCTCTATACATGTGGAACAGAATGGTGTGAGGAAGAGAAAACTTTTTCCCAGTAAGGATGGCATACATCAGCTTTGCCTCTAAGTAAGAAACATCAGTCTTTGAAGTAGATTTCGGTCTGAGGCAATTTATCACAATCTTGTGAAGCAGAATGTTGAACGCACGTATCCTTGAGTAGGAAATCCTTCCTTCTGTCTTTCTGTCCCTAACAAGTTCCAACATGGCACGAGCAATGATGATATTGATAGGTTGATATCTTCCTCTCTTAACCCCAATCACATCAGCTAGCATATCTACATTCACCACAAAGTCTTTATCTCGGACACTAAAAGAGATTCTATTAGCATCCAAGAAGCTAAGATTCGAATAGAAGTATGCGTTAGTTCAAGATAGGCTTCAAGTATCGGAACAGTAACTGTTCAAGTTGAAGAAGACGGAACTTTTCCCTCAATTTAATATTCACAGCATCAAGGAAATCAAAATCCACACTCCTAGGGTTTATCACCCCACGCTTTAACAATTTGGAATAAAGATCCCTCTGTTCCTTCGATTGGAGCAAGTCTGTCCTTTTTCCCCGAATCTTCGCCGCAACACCCATTCTCGGTTGAAATTGGCTGTACAATTTGTCATCATCATTCCCATCTATCGGATTTGGTCCTCCAAACCGCAGATCACTTGGAATGTTTGCCAGGGTTTCTTCTACTATTCCCTTAGGAGCAATTCCCAAATGCTCCATATTTCGCAAAAAGATGTACTCATTCCCGTATCCCTTGTCCTTAAGAAACTCATCGATGTAGTTCAATGGAGTACCGGTCCTCTTTAAAGAATGGTAAAGCTTATAAATAAAAGAGGGCTTTTGGGTTCTTACATGATTAGCTTTTTCAACGACTTCTTCCTCTTCCCGATGACCAACACCCTATGGACTAGTTGGTGGAGAATGACGCTGTTGAGAATGTTGTGGGCTCTGTTGCTGACTGGGTAACTCATCTTCCTCGGTGAGATCAAAGTGAGTAGGCCCCTCACTCATATGCCGTGGTCCCCTATTTGCAATCCTCGAAGACTTCCTTGAAGACGACATCTTTCACAGTCTTGAAAGATTCCGAACTTGACTTTCCCAAGAAATAAGACAACTTTTTCGAAGATTAAACAAGTGAAGACGACAGAAGAGGGAGATCGATGTTTTTTAGGGTTTCTGAACGAAGAGGAACTGACTGTATATAGGTCAGTCGAAGGAAGGCATACCGAGCGTCGCAAAGGAAAGTAAAAGATGCCCTTTTTAAAAAAAATAACTGCCCTTTTTAAAATCGATAACTGCCATTTTTAAAATATTAACTCCTTTTTGAAAAAGAGAAATTGCTCTTTATCACGGAAATTGAAAGTAGCAAAAATCAATTATAGATAGATGATCGTGCCTTTCCGAGATGAAATATAAGAGAAAATAAAATAACTTACAGTCAAGAACCGTCTCGAGTCCGAGAGTCATTAGACTTTAACTTCTTCAAGCTTAAGGATGTTGAGTCTGGAACGTATGATTTCAAATTGATTTTTCTCCAAAGGCTTTGTAAATATATCCACCAGTTGGTTCGTTGAGTCGACAAATTGAATCGAAATTTCTCCATTTTGAACATGATCTCTAATGAAGTGATCTCGAATCTCTATATGCTTCGCTCTTGAGTGAAGGATTGGATTTTTGGTAAGATTGATAGCACTAGTGTTGTCACAGTTAATCTCCGTGCATGAATCTTCAATTCCAAAGTCTCTTAGCTGTTGTTTTATCCACAAAATTTGTGAACAACAACTTCCGAGAGATATAGACTCTGCTTCTGTTGTAGAAAGGGCTACCGTATTTTGCTTTCTTGAGAACCAAGACACCGTCCCGCTTCCAAGTAGTTGACAAGTGCCGAAGTGCTCTTTCTATCAACTCGCAACCAGCTAGATCTGCGCGCCTCGAGTATCCGAGAAGAGTAAAGTCTCCCTTTTTAAGATACCAAAGACCTATGCTTGAAGTTGAAGCAATGTATTTGATAATACGCTTTGCAGCACTTAGATGAGATTCTTTAGGGTCCGCTTGAAATCTAGCACAAATGCAAACACCGAACAGAATGTCGGGTCTAGAAGCGATAAGATAAAGAAGTGAACCAATGATACTCCCTGTATAGCTTTTGATCAACTTTCTTTCCTCCTTCATCTTTGTCTATCTTCAAGGAACTTGACATCGGTATATCGTCTTTTTGCAATTTTCCAGTCCAAATTTTTTGACAAGATCATTAGCATATTTTTCTTGATGAATAAAAGTCCATTCCTTCCATTATTTCACTTGAAGTCCAAGAAAGAAGGTTAGTTCACCCATCATGCTCATTTCAAATTCATCCAGCATCGTCTTAGAGAATTTCTTGCACAAACTTTGATTAGAGGATCCAAAAATAATATCATCAACATATATTTGAACAAGCAGAAAACTTTTGCTTTCTTTTTTGATAAACAGGGTAGTGTCTACTTTACCTTTGACAAAGCCATTTTGAATTAAAAACTTACTCGATCGTCGTACCAAGCTCGAGGTGCTTGCTTTAAACCATACAACGCCTTTTCGGTCGAATACGAGTCGGGTTTCCTTGGGTCTTCAAACCCGGTGGTTGTTCCACATAGACTTCCTCATGAATAAATCCATTCGGGAAAGCACTCTTGACGTCCATTTGGAATAACCGAAATCCTTATAACAGGCAAAACCAAGTAATAATCGAATTGCTTCTAACCTTGCTCTTTGGAGCGTAAGTCTCGTCATAGTCTATCCCTTCTTCTTGCGTATATCCCTTGGCTACGAGTCTTGCTTTGTTTCTTATGACTTTTCCTTCCTCGTTTATCTTGTTCCTGAAAACCCACTTAGCTCCAATAATAGATTTACCTTTTGGTTTAGGAGTTAACTCCCAGACATCATTAATGCTGAATTGTCTAAGTTCTTCTTGCATAGCTTCAATCCAGCTTTCATCAGATAAAGCTTCTTCTATGCTTTTGGGTTCTATTTCAGAAATAAGAGCCACAAAGCACTAGACTCTTCGCGCCTTTTGGATCTTGTGTGAATTCCTTCATTAATGTCGCCAATAATGAGATTTTTGGGATGACTGGACTTATGCTTCCGATTCTTGGTTGATTCGTCAAGTTGATGATCACTTCCTTCATTTGAATCTTCAATAACTACTTGTTGCTGGTCTTTCTGAGTCTGAGCTGCTTCTTTAGACTTTGTAGAGTCTGAAGCTGGTTCAGATTCTTCAAGATGAGTCTGAATAGATTCATTTTGAGAAGAATCCTGGAATTTGACATTCATTGATTCCTCCACAGAATAAGTCTTCTTGTTATAGACTTTGTAGGCTTTGCTTGAGGTAGAATATCCAAGGAAGATGCCTTCGTCTGATTTTTCCATAAACTTGCTAACTCGATCATTTGGATTTTTCAAAATAAAGCATTTACAACCAAACACATGAAAGAAGGAAACAATAGGTTTCTTTCCTTTGAATAATTCATAGGGGGTCTTTTCCAGAATAGGCCTTAGAAAAACTCTATTGATAATATAACATGCTGTTGAAACTGCTTCAGCCCAAAATCGTAAAGAGATGTTACTTTCAATCAAAAGAGTTCTAGCCATTTCTTGAAGCGATCTATTCTTTCTTTCCACAACTCCGTTTTGCTCTGGAGTGTATGGAGAAGAGAACATGTGATGAAAACCAGATTCATCACAGAATTTTGTAAAATCTTGATTTTCAAATTCACCTCCATGGTCTGTTCTTATACTTGAGATAACATATCCTTTTTCATTTTGAACCTTTTTAGCAAACTTTTCAAAGTAAGAGAAAGTTTCAGATTTACTTGTCAGGAAATATACCCAAGTAAATCGTGAGTAGTCATCCACAATTACTAGGCAATATTTCTTACCTCTAATGCTCTGAGTTATGGTTGGTCCAAACAGATCCATGTGCAGAAGCTGCAATACACGATTAGTGGAAACTTGATTTATTGGTTTAAAGGAATTTCTTACCTGTTTTCCCAATACACATGGAGTACATAGATTGGACTTTTGGTATGATAATTTGGGTAACCCACAAACAAGCTTCTTTACTGAAATTTTGGCTATCTGCTTCATATTGATGTGCCCAAGCTTTTTGTGCCATAAGTTCGCTTCGTCTTGTAATGAGATTAGACATTGCGATTCATCTGGTTTCACGTCCAAGAGGTAGATGTTTCCATGCCTTCGACCCATAAATGACTGAGTAGTATCTTTACTAGTTCCCGAACAAATTCCTTCTTGAAAGTTTATTTTGAAACCAAAGTTCACACACAGTGACTAATACCGAGCGATTGTAGTTGAGTCCTTCCACTAGGGAAACATTGCTTATCGTAAGGTTTCCAATTTTTACATTCCAAACCCCACAATTCTTCCTTTGCTGTTTCCTCCAAATGAGACTTTTCCACCACTTGCTTGAACGAGTTTTATGAAGCATTTTGAATCTCCTGTCATATGTCTTGAGCATCCACTATCCAGATACCATTTTACAATTTTATTGATAGTGACCTGCATTTAAAAAGAGACTCAAGCTTTCTTTGGTACCCATATTTTCTTGGGTCCATTGGTGTTAGTATGATTTGCGGTTTTCGCCCATACTTTTTTAACAGGTTTCCAAACCATATGACATTCCTTTTCAAAATGATCTGCATTATTGCACCTTGAACATTTTAGAGCATTTCTACCTACTGGTTTCACAAAAACCTTTTTGAAATGATTTTTGTAAGCATCTCTTGTGGGTCTTTGCTTAATTCTTTCTTTCACTTTAGGAAAATCAATTAGAGGACTGATTTCCACAGTTATTCCCAAACCAGATTTATTAAAATAAGGTTTTTGTACTGAAAGAATTTTCTAAAGTTTCTCATATCCTATTGAAAATCTTTTTGAGATATTTGATATGTCATTTTTTAAGAATTCATTTTCTTTTAAAAGATTTTCTTCACTTTCTTTAAGAGTCGAAACATTCATGTCTAAACATTTCAACTTTTCTTTCAAAGCATTTTCCCGTTGTTTTAGTACGAGTTTTCCTTTTAAGTTCGGAAATCCTTTTAAGAGAAATCTTAAGACTAGAACACATCTCATCAATGTATTTAGAAACTTTAAGAGGGATTTTAAAGTTACTTACCTCAAACTCACTATCCGAATCCGAGTCCTGTCTCGGAGTTTGAATCTGAATCCGATTGTGCCATCGACATATATTGGCATAGTCATCATCACTTTCTTCACACTCGTATCACTTCGGGTTTTCGCTTTAAGAGCCTTTCGATACTTTTCAGCTTTTCCTTTCTTCTTCCTCGAAGAGGACAGTTGGGTCCGATGTGTCCTTTTTCTTACATTCAAAGCAGACTATGTCTTTGTTTGATTCATCATCCTCAACGAGACTTAGTTTGTTGCTTTTGAAAACTCTGTTTCTTTGGATTGAATCTTCTTCCTTTTCTCGTTCAGCTTCTTGAATCTTCTTATCATGAGTGCAAGCTCCTCATCATCCATATCATCTTCAGAATCTGTAACATCAGAATCATCATTGGATTTTAATGCAATGGATTTCTTACCTTTTGGGATCTTCATCTTCATTGATTCGTTCCACTTCATAAGACTGAAGAGTCCCAACTAACTCATCGATAGATAGTGGCATGATTCTTTGTGTCTCTCTTATTGAGGTCTTTATATGATTCCAATCCTTGGAGAGTCCACGCAGTAGCTTGTTTACTTTCATGGGATCGAAATTCGTTGACCTTGATTTTCAAGACCATTCACGATTTCGTAAAACGACTAAACATGTCGGTTATAGATTCTCCCGATTTCATTTTGAAGGCTTCGTATTGACCGAGGATAATGTTGATTCTGGTCTCTTTCACTCGATCAGTCCCTTCATAAGTAATATGTAATCTATCCCAGACTTCTTTTACTGTAACACAAGAAGATATTCTGTTATATTCAGTATGTGACAAAGCACAATATAAGGAATAAATTGTTTTTGCATCAAGAGCTTGTCTCTTGATTATCTCTTCTTGAGTCATTTCACTAGACTCAACAGTTACTTTTCCTCTCTCTGAGTCAGATGCAGCTTTAGGAGTAATTCCTTTTTCTACAACATCCCATTCCAGAGGATCCTTTGACCTTAGGAACGCTTTCATCTTGTTTTTCCAGATGTTGTAATCATTTCCATCAAAGTAAGGAGGTCTGGTATTGCTTTGCCCTTCCACCAGCCCTGGAGCTAACATACTAGCCATGGATCTTTAACTCTGAAGTAAAACACTTCAAACAAAGTGAGTACACAAGCTCTGATACCAATTGATATGACTAGTATTAACACCTAGAGGGGGGTGAATAGGTTTAAAAACAATTTATCGAGATATGAAAGCAATACTAGGCAAGCAATATAAAAGATTTTCTTTAAGACAGATTATGATCAAAGTAAACAGAGAGCAGGGAAGAGAAAATTGAACACAAGGTTTATAGTGGTTCGGCTTGTTCCAAGCCTACGTCCACTCTTCCTCACTGACAGCCCACCGGCTGGATTTCACTATGAACAAAAGAGATGTTACAGCACTTTGCTTTCTCTTGATTCCCACAGTGTAGATACTCTACCACACTTCCTCAAGGTATCTCAAACTATAGTCTCTCTTTTGCGTACAAAATGTCGCTCAGTAAATGAATTGACAAGGAACAAGGAGCTTCAGACTTTGAAATACTTCTATCTCGCACACCTCAAAACAACTAGAACATCTTTCTTCTATACTCCTTTATACCATCATACCCGTTGGCACTTACCAAAGGAATTCTTCCAATCTTTCCGTTGGACAGAATCAATTAGAAAGATTATTCAAGCTATTAAAGGAACATGACGATAGCCCATCAATCCTGGTCGCCCATATAATCAGGATTTCGGTTTCCATAAGTAGAACCTTCCAAGTATATTTCGCCAATCAACGGATCTTTAATCAATCTTGATTTGACTAAAGTAATCCATTGTGTCATATCCAGCCAAGAGATCTTCGTTAGTCGATAAGATCAAATCCTTAACGAAACACACAGTCCTGGATAAACCTTCTTCGACAAACTACAAACTGTCAATGAGAATAGACTTTGAGTCTTGAGTCTGGCAGTCCGAAGGTCTTCAGATTTTAAATAGTAGAGTCTGCAAATCTTCAGACTAGACTGAAGGAAACGTTTTGTCAGCTTCAAAATACTCCAGAAAGATTTCTCCAATAGAAAGATGAAGAACCAACTTGTGTGATGCACTTATATGATGCACCTAAAGAAGAAAAAATGTCTGTCGCCACATAGCGTTAGCGGCGATGCCTCATTCATCAAACGAGATGCGTTGGTTTAGCCATGATGCCTGGGTTTGAGCCCAGATGCCTTGAGGAAACTAGCCTCGAGATGTCTTGGTTGAGCCAGGATGTTTGGGTTGAGCTCGAATGCCTTGATGAGCAAGCGCCAGAAGCCTACTTTTTCAGCCTACAATTAATTGTCAATAAGAAGGCCAAAAGATCACAAGTATATGGTGATTCTACACTCATCATTCTTCAAACTAAAGGTGAATTGTAAACATGTAATGTAAAGCCAGTACCATAACATGAATATCTTTAAGACTTGGTGAAAGAGTTCGAAGAAATCTCTTTAGAATATCTACCAAGATTTACGAGGACAAAATCAATGCTCCTCCTAACGAACTACATTAAATGTCTGAGGTAGGGCCCTTCTCAACGTGGGAGATCAAAGTTATTAGACCGATTAATCCAAGATGTCAAATGGGCACCGCTTCATCATAGTAGCTATAGACTACTTCACAAAATGGGTCGAAGCTAATTACTGCAAAAAGCATGACAAAATTTATCCATTGTTACATAATTGCTCCATATGGAGTCCTTGAAGTGATTATCACTAACAATAAATCAAATCTGAACAATAAAGTGGTCAATGAATTACTCAATGAGTTTTGTATTCATCACCTAAACTCTTCCCCTTATTGCCTACAAATGAATGGAGCTGTGGAAGTGGCAAATAAAACATCAAAAAGATTTCTCTCCAAGATAGCCGAGCATTATCATGACTAGCATGAACGGTTGCCATATGCATTAATGGCATACCAAGCCTCTATTTGCACTTCAACTAGGGCAACATTATTCTCGTTAGTGCATGGGATAGAAGCTATTTTACTCGTGGAAGTGGAAATTCCTTCACTGAGGATACTTTCTCAAACAAAGCTCCTGAAGCCGAATGGATTCAACAAAGGTATGAACAATTAAACATGATCAATGAGAAAAGGCTAGGAAAAAAAAAGCCTTATGCCATGGACAAACCTATCAAAAGCGTGGCTAAGTCATTCAATCGCAAGATTCGACCAAAACATTTCGAGGTTGAAGATCTTGTACTCTGAAAAGTTCTACTCATTATTCCGAACCCCAGTGGAAAGTTCACCTTGAACTATGAAGGTCTACCAAGTGGGGCCTTGATTCTTGTAGAAATGAATGATCGTGAGTTGCAAAATCCCGTAAATGCTAATGCCGTCAAGAAATATTTTCCATGAATAAGAGGAGCTTTCAAGCTATTCTTGGAATGAATCCGAGCCATTTTAGGTCATTCATAGCATACATATTGTAATTGCATGTGTGTTTATTTTGCAAGTGTTGGAGGCCTCTTGAAGAAAATCAAGTCCACCTTCAAGGAATATACCTCAAGAACCAACATGTTCAAAAGGTCAATTAGTCACTATAATCGTCTTGATACTTTTGAACATTTCCTTTATTCAAAAACTTGAGAATTGGACGCTTCTGCGAGTAAATTTTCATCTCAAAGAGTTCTCTGAAGATTTTCAAATTGAAATATTTATTTTAATCTCCCCAAAGGAGTCAAGGAGCTGTTTTTCCAAAGTCTTTGAATGACGATCATCATACTTTGGTTTATGCATCTTGCATCAAAATCCCCCATAGAGGAAAATTTTGATCAAATGATTTTCGAAAACTTAAAAAGAATGTTAAACATTGCCAAGTAGTGATGCTTAAGATGATGAAAGGCAAACTTTGACCAAACATATCCTTATACACACTTCGAGAGTCTAGTTGATAGAAATCATGTCATAGGACATAGATTCAATCGCAATGGATATAAATATCGAAATGATAAAGGCATTCCTTTCTCAATCCCAAACACTAGATTTGTTCCTTGCGAGCTAATTCAAGCCAAATAGGGAATTTTCAAAATAGCCCCAATCAAGAACAACCAACAATAAGGAAAAATGGGAGGTTATGATTGAACATATGGAACAAAAAAAATCAAGAAAGATTCTATTGTCTTTACTTGCATTAATCTTCTTGTGATAGTTTTGGGTGAACATCTATAGAAGCTTGAAGCATCTCAAAATGAGGAAGAGCATTTCTTTCACAACCCAAACGTGATTACCATTCTTAGCCAATTTAAGCCTAATGCAATTCTTTCTAAGGCCCGAGTGGTGATTATCTTCCCACAATGGGGCAATGCATGTAATTTACCAATAAGATGAAGAATATTGATAAAAACATCTCAAAAGTCCTAGATAATAAAAAGAGTATAAAATTAGGAGGCATGAAAAAGGAATGTGCCTAGTAAAAGTAAAGTTGATGCCCATGAAAAATTCATCAAAATCAATAATAATTCAAAAGAAATACTTTGCAAAGCATGTATTGCAAATGTTATCATTCCTAGGGAAGAAGAGCAAAGCTCTCACATCTCAAGACAAAAGAAACAAAAGGACTATCGAGATAATTCAAATTTCAAGAGTCAAATTCTTACGAGTTATGTGATTGGTAATGATGCCAAGATAATCACCCACTCTCATACCCTTGCTACTTAAATCATTTCAAGCCTTTTTTAGCCTCACCCAACATTACAACCCCTTTTGAAATCTCTTTCAATAGGGATGGTTCGAGTGGAAATAGAAATTTCCCAAAGAAGCTACCACTAGAAGGAGTAGAAGCAACATTATCTTGTCTTATTTTTAAGGTTCTTGACTTGAAAACCCAATGAAGATATTCATAAATGTTATTTTCTTGGCCTCAAAGCGACGATCCTTCATGTAAGTCCATAACCAAACCTACATTATGGTCCCTTTAGAAGACCTTTTTGATTGATGAAATTATATTCACTGCGAATGTCTCCAAAAAGCCTACGACATAGGTTGTGTGAGATATCCCTAATTGAGTGGAAATTTCCCACATCAATGGATAGGAATAAACTCCTTGAGAGCCATTGTGAAAAGACCTTTATGATTAGGGTATTTCAACTTGGTACTTTTGATAAACTGTTTGACGTTTTGAGGAAATCATTTTATTGAAGTTTCCTTCCCAAGGAATTTGATAATTGGTGACATCTACCAAATATATTTGGATGACATTCAAAGTCTTCCTATCATATCATATTTTCAATTGAAACTTGCTTTAAGCAATCTTGGAATCATTCCCCAGTGGAACATTTATCTCTATTTCAATCTGGTTTGCTCGGGCACATTTGGAACTCATGATTTTTTCAATCAGTTCCGGGTCAACCTTAAACCATGACTTTAAAATTGGTTCTTAGCCAACCTTAAACCATGACTTTAAAATTGGTTCTTAGCCAACCTTAAACCATGACTTTTAAAATCAATTTTTGGTCAACCCTAAACCATAACTTTTTAAACTGGTTCTTAGTGAACCATAAAGCATGTCCTTTTCAAATAGGTTCTTGGTAATCTTTAAACCATGACTTTTCTCTTATCGTGGTGATCCTTAAACCATGACTTTTCAAATCGGCTCTTGGTAATCCTTAAACCATGATTTTTCAAACTGATTTGTTGTAATCCTTAAATCATGACTTTTCCAATTGGTTCCTGGTAATACTCAAAACAAACCCCCCTATTGGTTCATGAGTTTTTCCTTACCACACTTTCCCCAACGTATGACATTATGTTCTTCCACTTTCTTTACTTCCTTCGTTCCATCCCATGAGAGAGAAGAGAATAGAGATGAAATAAACAAAGTAATGATGCAACGATCGATGGTAGGAACTTGAGGTATATCCTTGATCAAATGGCATTTCTTTCATTTTATTTCCCAAGTGGACTCGACTAAAAATTTGCAGGTATCAATTAATCTTTAGCAAAACCTCTCCGAACTCCCACTCAAATAAGGGCAGCTATTGACACGCCTAATTTTTAGTCGACGTTTTGATCAAGGTAAAAAATTCAAGTTTAGGATTTCGATTGCGATGAAGCCCATTTCTCAAAAAAAAAAAAAAAAAGTGTCATTTTTCATTTCTTTTTTCTAGCCTTTCATTTTTAGTAATTTCCTACTCATTTTCATAAAAACTCAAAAAAGTCAACGGCTGCCTTTTGAGTTGACTTCTTACTCAACTCTTTAACCAAAAGTTAATCTCGAGTCAAAAATTGACTTTTTGCATAAAAATATCCCTTTTAGCCTTAATATCACTTTGGCCATAGTAGTTTTCAAAATTTTTAATGATTTGATCACCAAATCAACATTTTTGAAAAACATCAACTAAAAGATTGATTTTTGGTTAAACTTTTAACAAAAAAATTGAAAAATATAAAAATCACAGATCACTTCAGTTTAGCTTCAATTCGACTTTAGCATAAAATTGTTTGCAAAAATCGATTAAGAATCTCATTTTCCGAACTTTTCAGTTTTAGGCTCGAAATAAACCAAAAATAAAATTACTTTTATTCATTACATATTTTAGTTTAGTTCTTTCTATGACATTTCATCTAGGGATCATTACTCAGTCACTAGTGCAGCTAATTTTAAGATTTGACATGTAGGATTGCAAATTGCCATTTTTAGCTCTAATGAGGGGTCTAAATTGATTCCTCATGACTCACGTATTGACACTTTTGTTTTACTCATTTTCTTTAGTTAAATGTGAATCCGAGGTCAATTTTGGTAAATTCACTTAAGAACTCGCCAATTTAATACATTTAGCTTTCTTGAATTTGAGAACTCCAAGCTAATAATTTTTTATTAGTGCAATTCGAGTTGACGCATTCTAGAATAGGGTCTAATTTGATGAATTGGGGTTCAATTTCAAGATTGACCTTCAATTTATTTTTGATGCAAAGGTTGCACTTCCATTTTAGTGTCAATTTGGATGCAATAAGCCATTGTAGACATGGATAAATGAACTAATAGATGTTTTGTTATACCAATTGAGTTAAATCCTTTTCAATTTAGTCCCTAAAGGACTAAAGGACGAAATTGCATAAAAAGATGATCATTCAAGAACCGATCGAAGTGGTCAAATTGGTTTGGACTGGCCTAATCGATCCAATCAGCCACCAATGAAAGGTGGCCAGTCTGGCCCTTCTTCAACCAAACCTTAGTAGCTGACGACCACCACGAGGTGGTCCGCCTCATGACTAGCATAGCCGTACCTTTATTTTCCAAATTTGAATGTTGTGAAATTACAAAAATACCCCTAAGTAGATTATATTTTTGAAATTGGCTCGAGAATCATTCATCGTTGTTCATTGATAATGAATCTAGTCCATTCAAATTAACATGTGCTTAATTAGGGGTTAATCAAATTTGTTAGGCTAGGGAGATCAATCCCTAGCCCTTGGATCAATCCAAAGGTGAGGATTGTATCTCACCCTAGACTAAATAACTAATTTTCCTTCCAAAAATCAAAGGGGAGGCCATTTTTGGAGATAGTTCTCTCTCTCTCTCACCCTAGACTATATAACTAATTTTCCTTCCAAAAATCAAAGGGGGCCATTTTTGGAGATGGCTCTCTCTCTCTCTCTCCCTCTCTCTCTCAACCATTGCCACTCACCGCTCTAATCGCCATCAGTTCGGGCTTCCTCCAGCGATGTGCCACTGTCCTCGAGCTATCTCAACCTCTTCCCTAGCTGATCACCTCGGTCGACTAGTCGTTTTACCATTGTTGATCATCGATCGGCGATCGTTCTCCTTCACTAATCAAGATCAGTGCCTACACTAGTCTTCATCCAATCAAGTCCCAATAGCCATTCGACAGTCGTCCAGCGATCTTCATCTCTTCGAGGTGTCCAGCAATGGTCGCTTGTCCTTGAGCTTACTTTGGTGGCTGATCATTCGAAATAGCTCCAACGAGTCTCCAATCGACAATGCTCCCCCTGAGTCGACCAACAGCTGGTCTGACGTCTATCCCTCACTGTTCGACGATCCTTCGCCCCTCACGTTGATCCTTGAGGTGTCCTTGAGCTTCGATGGCTGTTGATCGGAATTCGCTCAAGGTAAATCAGTCATGGTTCGAGTTAAACATAAAGGTACCAATCTGAAACTTGAATCCAATAAATTGAGGTCGAGTTAGTCGGCCGAGGCTAGGATTCAAAAATTAAGAACTATTAGATACTTGAAATCATGGATTATAGGTGTTGCAATGGTTTATGGATGATTTTGATGTTGATTGTGTTCTTTAGCATTTTCTAGAAATTCATAGAATCTCTGGACATAGTTTCTGTTACGCTAGATTCGAGGTTTTAAACCTCAAAATCTCAAGTCGAGATGTCTTAGACTTTCGATCTACATGTGATAAGCTTCATTTTGATATATCATGGGCCCTAAATGAACATCGTTTGGTACCTGAAATCCACCTCAAAAGTTCATTGATCTATTCTGCAATTGATGTAGATTTGATGATTATTTCTGATTTTTTGAGCGCATAATCAGTTTTCCAATTTTGTGAAGTAGATTTGTATAGGAAAAGCCTCATTATATTGTCTCTACGTTGATGTGCCCTATATGTACCCGATGTATGTTTGCCCTAAAATGAGCTAATAAACATACTCAATTGAACTTGAGTTCTTCATGAAAGTTGTAGAGCATCTCACAAGCTTTTTAATGAGGTATAGATCACGCCACAAGATCATCGTTAGCTTAGTCAATTTCATGATGAACGTAGGTTTTCAGTTCTGCAATTTTGCGCGTTAAACTGATCTGACCTGTTTTTCAAATTTCACACGACTTTGTGTTAGTCAAATTAGGTTGAGATGTCTCCATGAAACTTAAACCTTGCATCTAGACCTAATAGTACAAGAAACTATGTATTTTTCTCATGTCATTTAAAGAAGATAAAGCATAACTTGTTCTAAACATTAATGATATCGTTGCTACAAATTAGGCCTTTTGATGTAAATGTCCTTGGGCATGCTTGTTAACAAGTTCAATTGCATTTGGTACGTTCTGGACATTTGAAAGAGACATTTCAAGCTTCGAAATGACATATAGCATGCCTCAATAGCCTGTCGTTTGCCATGTTTGCTTTTTTTGCTAAATCAGGTCCAAACTTAGCATTTAGGTTGAACTGAAGTGCTGTCATATTTCTATGATCCAATTTGCTTGACAATTTTGTGTGACTTTCTGTGTATTAATTTTGAAGTAGAGTCCTTAATGAAATTTGCGCATAACATTTAGGTTTATTTGCATGTCGTTTGGTATGGTATATTAGCCATAGAACTTGTGCTTTGCTGCTGTCCCGTTTCATTTCTGATTGACATGTTCTTGTTCTTGAATTTTTAGAGAATCATGTGTAATGAATTAGGTCTCAATGTCTCTTGAAAATTGATCGTGATGTGCTGTACTTTATTGCCATGAATTTTCACAAAATAAAAACATGGTTTGAAATTTTACCATTCATTCAAAAGTCATAAATGTTTTCAAATTCTGGTTTCCCCACATAGTTTCAAAACCATCGCAAATTTTTGATAGTCCATGTGATGCCCATAGGAAAATTCTTTTGGCATTCTTTGCATTACAATTTGACATGAATTTTATGAATTCTTGATTCATGTTTAGGACATTTGTGATGCTTGATCATTTGTGCCCTCAATGCACCCAAGCTCACCTTAACGATTAGATGTGATTCTTAATTTAATAAAATCATATCCGTATTTGACACGTTCTTTAAAAACCTTGATTTGACATAAAATTTGTCAAAATTTGGATCATATTTAGAACATCTGCGACACTTGATTAGTTATGCCTTGATGCACCCATGCTAGCTTTGATGGTTAAATGTGCTCCATAGCATTGACGAAATTATGGTCCTTTTTATTTAGTCTTTTTGAAACAATGCCTTTTGTTGCCAATTGTCCATAAAATGTTTTTTGGGCATCACACAAGTCTTATATTGATTGTCTTTCTTACCTTGAAATGCATGTGGTTGTGTTTGGTGCATGAGAACTATATAAGTGATCCATTGTTGGCTCACTCAATAGGTTGATTGATTGAGAAATAAGGTCGAATGGTCTGCGTGCATGCTTTCTTACGGGCTTTGCATGTGATTTTTAAATGTATGATTTAGGTGCGATGCAAGATCACACGGATTACTTTGGGATGACACTTAGAATTTGCATTAGGGACTTTTAACATCAATCACTACCCAAGAATACAAATGATGGCTAATAGCTATAGGTCACGTTAAAATGAATTAGGTAGTCATCTTAGGTGGGTCGTTGCATGATTTACAAAGGCTGATCCTATGGCCATTCGTGATTGATTGGTGTTCTTATTTTAATATTTTGGATGCCTTGTTTGGTTGTTTGCATTGTGCATATAAAACGTCTTTTTGAATTTTCAACTTAGTTCTAACCATAGACTAGACTTAGGATAAGTCCATGGAGATGGTGATCCCGAAGACTCGAAGACGATGAATAGTCGATATCCAATCCGACCTCTCATTTGTAATATTTTTTCCTTGGGTTTTTCATGCATTGCATAAATACCCGATGATTTGCATGCTTATATACTTGCATTTAGAATCGTATGAATGGATTTTACTCGCTTTCCCTAAATTGGTTTGGTCGTTTACTTTTTACACATTGTTTTTTCAATTAAGTGTATGTTTTGTTCTTGTTCCCATTAGAATAGAGTAGAATTAGTGGTGTAAATGGGTCGGGTCGGGTTGGGTTTTGATGTTACCCGACCCAACCCGAAACATAAGGGTCACATACTGTGACCCGACCCGACCCGAAATACATTAGGCTTGCATTGGAAATTCGGGTCGGGTTTATGGGTTTTCCTCTTTTTTTTTTCACCTCCCTTTTTTTCTATTTGTTCCTTTAATCAAACAGGGAAAAGCCATAGATCCTGCGAAGTTCATCCATCTCCTGGGTTATAAGATTGTTATGAGCTTCTCGCGACATGTACTGGTTGTAAAAGATATATAGAAGATTCCCAATATGAGCAAAGTCGCTTTCAGTAAACGTAGCTAGATATGTTACACAAGCGCGCATAAATGCGATCATGGACAAGAACAAACATACTGGTCAAGACTCAAGACTAAGCTGACCAACTGGAGTTATGGAGAGGGATTGTTCTCTAATTCCAGCCAATGGGATGGGATTGGACGACAGCTTACCTCAGCATTGGTGATTCATAACCTGCAAAAAAGGAAACATGGATTGAGTAAATAAAGCCAGAGAAATATAACCTCAAACTCCATTAAAAGTGGAACATGCATCAGCTTGACTGGCCAGAGCAGAGAACATTTAAAACAAAAAATGTGGGTTTCTGCAACACATGCTTAGGTCAAGTTTTCTCGCAACAAATTAACAAACTTTATGCAAAAGCATGATAGTTCCGAGACCCAAAAGAAGTCCCAGATTCTGCTTGTAGCAAGCGAGTCCGGAAAAGGAATACACTTCCCCGCCAATAGTTTAGCATACAGAGAAATTCCCAATAAAACCGACCCACTCACCCCCTCCAGAATGCTGACCCTCCCTGTTCTATTCATGAACTTCAAGAACAACGGGAAAGAACCAAGAACCAGATCACCAGACGAGACACCACAAAACCACGATATACCCAAAAGAAAGAAAGAAACACCAACTGAAGATAAGCATCCAAGAAACGAAAAAAAAAGGAGCAGAGATGGCGTCTGAAGAACGAAACCTTACCAAGAACAGGAAGAGCTCCGAGTCCAACCCTCTATTTCTTCCGGGTTCGTGAACAGAGCTTTCCTTTCTTGTTTCTTTTTCCCGGGCGTCTAAACTCCACCTGTCTCTGTCGTGAGCTTCACGATTTGACCAACGCCTGCCGACGAATTTAAAGACCCTGGATCATCAAGCCGTCAATTAAAACGCGTGCGCGAGAAGTCGCAGCAGAATTTCTCCCGACTCCGAGGAAAAATCGAAAGCCACAGCTCCAGCGTTTTCCCACTAAAACAATAGGAATCAGCGGCGGCTAGGGTTCCGACGTTGAGACAAGGGATGGCGATGGCGACGGTGAGGCGGAGGCGCGTCAATCAGAGGGCAGCAGCGGAATCCACGAGAAGGCGCAGTCGTTGGAGAAGAAGCCAAAAGGGGAGGGGTTTTCAAAAACACGTCTGTTTGTGTTTGTTGGCTTGTTTGGAATAGGGGTGTTAATGTGTTTCGGGTCGAACAATGTTTCAACGCTGAACCGACCCGAAACATGTATTCCGCTTGTTTTATATTTGTTATCCAAATAGTATCAAGACCTGAAACATGTACCAAACTTGTTTCATGTTCGGATCGTGTTCGGGTCGGGTCGGGTTTTTTTGACACCCCTAAGTAGAATGGCACGAACAAACCATCCATGCATGATCACCTTTACCTCATAAACTTACATGAAAAAGTAAAAAAGAGATGTATGACCACATTAGATAACTCATTGATTGTTAAGTGCCGAAAAGAAATTAATAGCAACATTAGCATAATTTAAGTCCCCAAACTCTAGATCTTTGGTTGCGTAGGTACCGAGGGATCACTCCTAACCCAAGATTGAGCATTCTAATTGGCCCCTAGAAACGAGGCTACTAGCGACTCCTAAATGTCCTCTAAGTTGTCTTAAAACTATTCATATATAATAAATGAGCCCGTCATGAGAGTTATAAACATTTGGAAAAGGTTCATGGTCATAATTTAGCATGCTCATGTAGTTGATCCGAAAAGATGAGGTGATGACATCTTTTGGAGTAGTGTATGTAAGAGGGATATTATGATCGAAAACCCTTAAACTCATCTTTACATCTAGTTTTCTTTTGACCTTAAAATAGTCAATTAAGATGTACCGTGGTGTCGAGGTAGAATCACGACAAATCCCGCTATCACACAAGGTGCTGTCTTGGGAGAGCTCACTACCATGACTAAGAGACCTCGTGGTGCCGATCCCAAAGGATGAGGTGATGGCGTCCTTGGAGTTACGTGCTATAAGGACACTCTCATGGTTAACCATATGTAAACTTTATCTTTACGCCTTGTCACGCCCCGAACCCTGAGCACACGAATATCCCTTAGCGGTCGACTAAAATTGCAATGTCATAGGATGCGCCACTGACTCATTCTTTTTATCTTTCAATTAAATGCAAGCAGAAGCAGATAAAATAAACACCCAGTCAATGAACAAACAACAGGGATAGTAAAACACAACAAATATTTCCAAAAACAGCATATTTATTTATCCACTCTTACCCCTAGAAAGTTTAATATTTACAAGTCTACCTCAAAGGACAACTTCCTAAGAGGGCTGGGGTTAGCTTAAACTTCACTAACAATGAGGCCAACCAAAAGTAACACTAGGTACGCCCGTGTCTTGTCCATTGAGACCCCAAACCGCACGTGACGGTTCTCCATATTACGGACCTAAAAACATTTAACAACAACGAGGTGAGATATAAATCTCAGTGAGTCAACTTCCTAAACCTCGATTAGGAAGCTAATTCACCTCGAGGACAGCCTAAACATGCACCACATACAAACTTACCTCGCCTTGGCACATCCCCTGCATATTAGCACATCTCACATGGCAATAATAGTGCAACATGCATAAATAATAATCAAAACACACTATAAAAATTCCATGCGCATTGCCAACACACGTGTTCCAATTATTACGACCCCTTGGGCCACAACCAACACAAGAGTCGGCGGTCTTCCGGTATGACCGGGTATCGTCCCACCCCATCAGGTACGGTATCATCTAGAACCCTCACCTAGACGACATTCCATAAATGAGCATCGGTCTGGCCTCAACCGCGACTCGGCATCCAGACCCTTACCAGGTATCCAATAAAAATCGAGCATCGCTCCCAAACTCCCGTTGGGTGACGGGTTCAATTAAATGACCACTCAAGCACACCATTAATCAAGCCAATTCTTATTGCCATTAATTAGCCAAAAACAAAATAGTTTGTTTTCAAATAATCAACTTTGACAATCTTTCACATTTAAAAATCTCAGTAAAATATTCGTACGTGGTCATGTATTTGAAATCAACCCGTCAAACTTTGCACACTTCTCTTTAAAATCCCATTGTTTTATTTAACACGTAAAATTCGGCATCCAAACCCAACACCTCATATTTTTCTATTTTTTTGCCCATAAAATCTCCTTTGAAAATAGTAAATAAAAATCTATAATTGAGCAATCAAATGCATAGCATCACACATGCAAAGAGTTAGAATTATGCACAAACTCATCTAGAAAAATGGGTATAAAATTCTACTTAACGGCTAATCCGTCATTAATTACACTAATCGCAAGTAATTAAGTTAATCACGATTAATTAGGATAATTATGATTAATTAAACTAAACTCAATTAATTAGCCTAACTATAATTAATTAAAAAATTAATCGACATTAGCTAAAATAATTACGTTTGATTAAATAAATAAATTACAATTAATTAAATAGATCACGATTAATTAAACTAAACTCAATTAATTAATCTAAAATTAATTAATCTAACCACGATTAATTAATCCAATCATAAGTATTTAAACTAATCGCACTTAAATTTAATCTAAACCATCCCTAATTGCAATTAAGCCTAAGCTAAAATTAACAAATACTAACCGTCATTAATATTAAACTAACCACCCCCTAAACGTAATTAACACAAGTTAACTCATGGGTTTTCAGTGACGGCGAGCTCGCGGCGACTTTCACGCGATGGCTTCGAGAACGTGATGCTCATGGCTAGAACAGCAGCGGTTTAGGGAAGTTGAGTTCATGGCCAAAGGGGGGCTCGGCTTGGGCGGACGAGCAGCGTGCGATGATGAGGACAGGCGAGTGGTGACATATGTGGCTCGACAGACGAGCGGCTGGACGGTGACTCAGGAGCTCAACAGTGGACATGGTGATGCGGGTGGTGGTGTTGGTGGAAAAAGAAGAAAAAGAAGAAGGAGAAGAAGAAGATGATGAAGAAAATGAAGAGGCTTGAGGCAAAAATGGAAGCAAAAGAGTAGGAGGGGGGATCGGCAGAGAGGTGAGAGAGGTGGGGAAGAAATTGTGTGAGAGAAAAAGGGGGTGGAAGAGTGAGGGAAAGGAGAAAAAGAGAAGAAAGAGGGAAAGAAAATAAGAAGGGAGGGGACTGCTTGGGGTTAGCGTGAGGAGGAAAGGGAAGGGGAGAGAGAGAAACAATAAAAAATGAATAGGAAGTTGGGCAGAAATTGTAGTAGAAGGGGTTAGCATGAGAGAGAGTGAAAGAGAGAGAGAGAGAGAGAGAGAGAGAGAGAGAGAGAGAGAGGGAGAGGAAATTTCGTGAGAAGGAGGGGAAAACGTGAGGGAAAGGAGAAAGAAAGAGAGAGAGAGAGAGAGGAGAGAGAAATAAATAATATTATTATTCTTATTATTATTTTTCTTTTCTCTTTTTTTTTTCCTTCCTTCTTCTTTTTTTTTTTTCCGGTCTCCAATTTTAAATCCAATAATTTCTTTTCTGAAAATTTCAGACTCGCTGATAATTCAATGGACGATGAGGCGACGTCCAATAATTTAATCTCGAAACCCTTGAAAGTTTGGTACCCAAAATCGAATTAAATTTTATGGTTAAAATCGATCGAACGTAACTTTAATACGACCTAAGCTATCGAGTGGCTTTTAAGGGTTCTCGCGCGGTTGACCCGTGGCCAATAATTTTCGATCCACATTTGTGCATCTTCGAATTGCGGACGACCCTCGGTTGTCATGTAATCGCGAGGGTTCAATTACGTACCCTGAATACAATATCAATAGAAAATCGGTTTATCGTCGTTCAACACGAATATCGTAATCGTGTGGAATCACCTATGAATCAACTACATACTTCCATCGAATTGATTCATATCCATTCGCTAATTAACTTATACTAGTGTAATATTAACCCTTGTCGATCCTTATGGTCAAGTGGTCGATTTCTGATCGAATTCTCTAGTCTTTTGCGTTTTAACCATTTACGACCTCAGTCAATAGATTAGTTAACTCATGAGTGATCAATTTAGAGTAAAGTAATTATAAGCGCATCAACGAAATAACCATTTCATATATTTCGAAATAAGGCCAAATTTCGGGATATCACACGCCTATTCACTCATCGATTCCTATTCAGCGCCGAGGTTGAGTTGCGACATGTGTGAAGATTAATCATTGTTGATCAACTTAAAGAAAACCATTTGAAAAGAAATTTAAAATTTTAGCAATGGTTATGTTGTGAAAACACTCCTAGATGATTTTGAAGATTAATAAAACTTTTCTTGAGTGATTTTTGTTTCTGATGATAAGTTTTTCCTAGTGGAAATTCTAGAATGTATGATCAGATGTTGTTCATCAAATTCAAAGTCATTGTGAAGATCTTATCTTTAATTTTCATAATCAACGGAATAAGGCTATTGTTCAGACGTTGAACCCTAGTGCAACAGTTAGTAGATTAGCATGGATTGCTTCCCATATATATTGATACCCCAGAAGGAAAGTATATTGGATATAATCTCTCAAAGTTGGAATATCACAATCATTGGAACGGTCAATTGAAGACGAAATATTCTTTCTAAAGGAATGACTCAACTGATGGAAACCCAATCTGCTGTATGGGCAATAGAATATAAGGGAAACTTTATTCTAGACAATCTCAAAGCAATCAGATCTTCTAACAAAATTCAAGTCCAACAAGTTGATTGGATGAATGATCATTAGAGCTCGTGTCCAATGGTCGGCTTGGACATTGAGGAGTCTTAAAGGAAGTCATGATGCTGAAAGAGCCAAGAAGTAAAGTTCGGAATTCCAAAGTTCAAAGAAAATCTCATCCTTAATACATTCATCTTCATGAGCATAACTTTGTAATCTATTAGAGATCATGAGTGTGAGATCAGAAAATCTATTCACACAAGTTTGAGTAATGGATACTTAGTTCTTGCAACCAACCTCTAATTGATTCATTTGTATGGAATCCAGCCGATAGGCTGTTAGTGCGAGAAAGTGGACGTAGGCTTGTCAAAGTTGAACCACTACAATTGTTGTATGCACTTTTCTATCACATAAATCTTATTTATTTCTTGAGATAGATTATTACACACCGATAAGATATGTTCTTTACATGATTTATTACTAGACATTGTCCTATTGAAATATTAGCTTAATTATTTTAAAAATTCTGCAAATTCATCTATTCACCCTCTCTAAGTGATAGTTCTTGTGATGTCCCGAAATTTGGCCCTTATTTCGAAATATATGAAATGGTTATTTCATCGACGTGCTTATGGTTATCTTACTTTGAACTGATCACTCATGAGTTAAGTAATCTATTAGGTGAGGCCGTAAAGGATTATAAGCGCGACAGACTAGGGAATTCAATTAGAAATTGACCGCTTAACCATAAGGATCGACAATGGTTAATACTACACTGTTATAAATCAATTAATGAATGGATATAAGCCAATTCAATGGAAGTACGTAGTCGATTTACGGGTGATTCTGCATGATTACGATATTCGCGTCGAACAGCAATAAACCGATTTTCTATTGATATTATATTTAGGGTACATAATTGAACTCTCGCGATTACATGACAACCGAGGGTCGTCCACAATTCGAAGATGCACAAATGTGGGTCGAAAATTATCGACCACAGGTCAAACGCGCGAGAACCCCTAAAAGCTACCCGATAGATTAGGTTGTACTAAAGTCTCGTTCGATTGATTTTTAATCACGAAATTTAATTCGATTTCGGATATCGAACTTTCGAGCATTTCGCGATTTAATTATTGGACATCGTCTCATCATTCGTCAAATTATCGACGAGTCTGAAATTTTTCAGAAAAAGGAATTATCGGACAAGAAGAAAAGGGAAAAGAAATTCGGATGAAGAAGCAAAACTGGAATTTTGCTACCCAAAAAGATTGTTTTTAAGAAATTAGAATTAAGAAGATATTTGGGGAGATAATACTAGGCTTAGAGGACTTTAGGGGCAAGTGGTATGAATGTGATGATGAGTTTTGGGATAATATCTTAGAAACCCTTTTGTTTTTTTTTTATTTTCTTCTCTCTCTCCTTCTTTTCCTCCTCCTCACGCCAACCCCAAGCAGCCCCCTCCCTTCTTTTCTTTCTCTTTTCCCCACGTTCTTCTTTCCCCCTCCATTTTCTTTTCTTCCCTCTGCCGCCAACCCCCATCTTCTCTTCATCTTGTCCTGGTACTCTTTTTTTCTTTCATTTTGCTACCTTCATCATCCCACCGCTATCATCACCACTACCACCTTTGGCCGCACCACCACCACCGCTCCTTGCCGCCGTTGCTTCACCATCACCACCACCGTCTGTCCAAGTCACCCCCAAGGCCACCATCAAGCCGAACCACCCTAGGTGGCCGTGAACTTGAGGAGCCGCTACCACCACCGTCGAGCCTCTGTTCAAGCCACGAGCGTCACGGTCTCGATGCCGTCACTGCAAGCCCGCCGTCGCCGAAAATCGGTGAGTTAATTTCCTAATCATGGATTATGGCGTTAATTGCATTTAGGGGGTGGTTAGTTTAGTACTAATAGCGATTAGTATTAGTTAGCCTTAGTTTATTCTTAATTGCGGTTAAGGATAGTTTAGATTAAATTTAATTACAATTAGTGTAAATAATTTCGATTAGTTTAATTAATCATGGTTAGATTAATTGATTGAGTTTAGTTTTATTAATCGTGATTTATTTAATTAATCGTAATTAGTGTAATTAATGACGGATTAATCGTTAAGTAGAATTTTATGCTCGTTTACTTGGATGAGATTGTGCGTGATTTCGATTGTTTGCACGTACGATGCCATGTTATTGATTACTCTATGATAAGTTTCTCTTATTATTACAAAAAGAAGGTTTTCTAGGCAATTAAATGGCAAAGTTTGTGGTGTCATGTATGGACGTCGAATTTTACATGCTAAATAAAACAATGGGGTTTTAAAATAGAAGTGTGCAAAGTTTGATGGGTTGATTTCAAATACATGACCACGTATGAATATTTACCGGGATTTTTAAATATGAAAAATTGCCAAAGTTTATTATTCGAAAACGAAATATTGTGTTCTTGGGTAATTAATGGCAATAATAATTTTCTTGATTGATGGTGTGCTTGAGTGGTCATTTAATCGAACCCGTCACCCAACAGGAGTTTGGGGGCGATGCCCGATTTTATCGAATGCTCACGGTTGAGGCCAAACCGATGCTCCTTTATGAAATGCCATCTAGGCGGGGGTTTTAGACGTTGCCGTGCTTGATGGGGTGGGACGATACCCGTCGGAAGACTGCCAACTCTTGTGTTGGCCATGGCCCAAGGGATTGTAATAATTGGAACACATGTGAATGATTGTGATGCATTGCGCTTGATTATGGGGGAAAATTGTTAGGCATGGTATGGGACGTGCTAAAACAAGATTTACCTTATAATCGGGACCCGTGTGGATGCTTGGTGCATGAGAGTTATGTGTTCTGATTATTGATTATGCTTATTGTATTTATAATGGCATATGTGACATACTAATATGCAGGGGTGCACCAAGGTGAGGTAAGTTTATATGCGGTGCATGTTTAGACTGCCTTCGAGACGAATTTGCGTCCTAATCGAGATTTGGGAAGTTGACTCGCTGAGATTTTATCTCTCCCCGTTGTTGATAACCATTTTCAGGGCCGTAGTGTGAAGATCTATTGAGTGCAGATGTGATGACCTGCAAGATGCAACACTTTTTGGCTGGCCTTGCTGTTAGTGAAATTTAGGTTAATCCTAATCCCTGAAGATTTTTGAGAGGGTCGATAGGAAGTGGCTGTAGAAAGGCTTGTAATTATTAAACTTCCAAGGGGTAACAGTGGATAAATAAATATGTTGTTTTCGGCAATGTTTGATGTGTTTTACTATCCCTATTTTATTGATTGACTGAGTGTTTAATTAAGTCGTTCCCGCATGCATTTAATCAAAAGATAAAAATAATGGGTCAGCAATACGTCTTGAGACGTCACAATTTAATCAACTGTCGAGGGATGTTCGCATGCTGGGGTTTTAGGGCGTGATAGTTCTAGCCCTAACAATTGGTATTAAAGCTTGGTGCTTATTACTTTTGAAGTGCTTTATTACTTTTGAGCTAATGATTTAGTATGGCTAGCAACATTGCACTAGGACCTATGGAAGAACAAAGTGACACAAGGTCTCCATACTTCGATGAAAATGACTACAGCATCTAGAAAAACAAGATGAAGGCATTCATCAAAGCCAAGGATCCCTTGAAGTGGATGTAGTTGTCAAAGGAATAACACTTGAAGCCTCATCATCCTCAGAAAAGGAGGAAGATGGCAAAGCATCAATGGCTGAATCATTATCTAATGCTAAGAAAACTAAGAGAGAAGCATTAGATGCTAAGACCATTTATTCATTATATTGTGCTTTGTCCTCCACAAAATATAATTGTATTTCTTCATGTGAAATAGCAAAGGAAATTTGGGACAAATTACACATCACATAAGAAGGAATTGATCAAGTGAAAGAGATAAAGATAAATATCCTCTTTGGGCAATACAAATCCTTTAAAATGAAGCCAAACGAAACAATGATTGACATATTCAGTAAATTCAATGATATTGTCAATGGCCTAGCTCATCAGGAACAATCAATTGTGGACTTTCCAAGGAATGGAACAATATCAAGACATATATTCATGAGACTCAGGGGATAATGTTGTTGTCCATAAACAAACTCGTGGGAACACTCTAGTCATACAAAGTGGGACTGAATAAAGAGGGAGACTCAAAAGGTAAGAAAGTCATAATGATCTCAACTCTATCTCTAGGATCTTGAGCGAAAAGGGTTATTTTCACAACATCCCAGACTCATCGCCATCTCAATTGTTTTATCTTGTTAATAAGCACATGTGGAAACGTGAATAAACAAACTCCCAAACAAATAACAACTAAAATTTTCAGACATACATCACACATAACACATTACTTTATATTGCAACAGTACACTTACAAGCCATTTCTCTACATGCCCTCCTTCCTTTTTACATCACACTGTAAGTATCCACATAGGCTAAGGAAATTCCTATCTTTTCTAGTGCCACTATAGCTCCCAAAACTGACGTGAAACATCCATGCCCACAAGGCTAAAAAATAATAAAGTGAGTTGGGAGACTCAGTAAGTAAAACCCATAATTCTCTACTAGGAGAATATCTTATCATCAAAATCTAGCATGTACAGTACTCGTAATACAATGTCAATGGTAGATCAATAGCAAACTTATTGTTACACCTCAACTATATGCAGATGTCCATTACAACATACTTTAATACATGCTTACATGCATAAAAGATTCATTTAACTTTGTCCCAGCTCGACCAAGGCATCTCAACTCGATTAAGGCTTCTTGGGGCTTAGCTTCTCAAGGCTTTCGAGCTCAAATTCAAGCATCCTAACTCAACTAGGGCATCATGTTCTCATGACGAGGCATCTCGCTGGTATGGGGGCATCGTCACCACCTCAAGTAACGACAATTCTTATTCTTTCATTATGTGAAATACATAGGAAAAGCACCTTTGAAACATGTCAATTGCTAGGTAGTATGTTAATCTTGTGGTACTCCAGAAAGTAAAGTACAGTAGCTCCTTCTACAGCCGAAGTTGAGTATGTACCACTCGAGAGCTGTTGTGCTCAAATCCTTTGGATGAAACTGTCACGCCCCGATCCTCCAAGCACGTATCCATCCCTCGGTGGTCGATTAAATAGCGACGTCCCAGGACACGTCGCCGACCCATTCATTTTAATGTGCATGCGAAAATGAATAATAATTCCCAGACAACAACAAAATGGAATAGAAAAGCAGGGCCATAAAATTTTCAAACCATAACACACTTATGTACACATATCAAACTATGTCATATACAATACTAATCGATATATACAAGGTCTGCAAAAATGGGGGGAAAGTTACAAGTCCTCTAAGCATTCGAGTCTTCAACTGAATACTCCGGAGTCTCACGCTCTGGGGACTTTGTGTCTACTACTACTCCGCCATGAGGGTCTACCATGCCTTTTCCAAAAGCAAGCTTTAGCACCGACATAAGGATCTCAAATTCCGGTAGGGGACCTTCTCTCTGTCCATTCCGCTCACGACGGTACCATGATCTATATTGATGGGGTACCTTATGGGATAGACCCTCATCAACCCAGACAACGAACCTTCTGAGTTCCTAGACCCCTCCCCTAAGGTTCCCATGAAGTGGAATATAAGATACCTACTCGGTGACCTTCTTCAGCTGGCCAAAACGCTCGGGAGGTACAGCCATCTAGGATCTGTAAATGTTATCCCGCAACGGGGTGAGACAACATCTCAGCAAGTTCACCTTCTAAACTCCGACTAGGAAGGAAATACGCCTAAAGGTTACCTACACACACAAGAGATAGGTAGCTTATCTTTGCCTCAGTTCTTTCCTGCAAGTTAGTACGATTCATATAATCATCAAATCACATCATCAAATCCACAAAAGTCATTGATCAATCGATCCAATCGATTCCATACCAACAAGACCATCTCTTGGTCAACCCATTCAATACTATCTATCAAGTTCGATCACATCAAGAACTACTTACCCTAAGCTGAAGATAGATAGTATAACTCGCCAAAAGCTGATAATTAATATAGCTCGCCAGAAGTTGATAACAGAGTATACTGCTCACCCAAAGCTGACATATCAAGGCCCACAGGCTGATATAGTATACTCACAATGCTTACCAAAAACTACTAAGGTATACTGCTCACCCAAAACTAACATATCAAAGCCCTCAGGCTAATAAAGTATACCGGTATACTGCTCACCCAAAGCTGACATATCAAAACCCTCAGGCTGATAAAGTATACCGGTATACTACTCACCCAAAGCTAACATATCAAAGCTCGCAGGCTGATATAGTATAACATTTTGATCATTCTACAATTTCCCCACTGTTATCATACCCGATAAAAATAATCGTGTGTGGGTACACGGTCGGCCTTAGCCAAAATATAATATTTTCCCTTTTAAAAATTCCACTAATTCCAAAAGTCCATAAACACATTTTTGGCATTGTAAACCAATGCTCGGTGTTTCCCGATTAAATACTAAAAACAATCAATTTTGGGATAATTTCCCAAAATTACAATTATTATTCAAAATAGCACAATTTAGCATCCAATAAAATAAACCAACCATATCATTGCAATCAGCACAAAATTCTGGTCACCGGCTATCCCAGTCTAATTTCTGGAAAATAATACTTAATTAAATAATTACGAAAATTAATTAAATAAATGCCAATAATTGCCAAAAATACAAAATTAGGTCGGAAAAGCCTAATTAAATATTGAAACGGGCCCGGAAAATTTCTGACCTATCTAGATAAATAATACGACCTATCTACTTGCTAATTACACTACTCTAACCACCTAACATGTAATATCAAACGATTAAACTGCTAATAGGTTATAACTAACCACCTAATCCAAGTTTCACTTAAACTAATTAACCCTTAAGCATAATTAACTCCCTAAGTGGGGATTAGTGAGTAAACTCACCGGTTTTGAAATCCGATGAGTTCACGAGGACGGCGAGGCGGAGATAATCGATAAACTCCGAAGCGGCGGTTTTTTACGATGTCCGAAAGCGGTCCACAGCGGGCCCCGAAGTTTCAAGACCCTTGCTGGTTCGGTTTCTACTCTAAGGACCGAAGGGCTTCTCGGCTTGGCTGAAACGACAAGACAGGACCGGCGAAGTTGCTATGGCCTAGGCGGGTGACTCTGACGGCAGGCGGTGGTTGAACGGCGGCTTCCAGGCAAAGCTATGGTGGTCGAACGGCGAGGAACACGGTGAGAGGAGCTCAGACATAGGCGGTGTAGTGGCTGGTTCGCCGGGGGCCTGAGCGCGCGACGAGCGGCGTGCTGGCGATCCGACGGGCGAGCGGCGATTTTGCACGGCAAAGGGGGGCTGATGCTCGGTTTTCCTACAAATTTTGGGAGCTCCACTAGTTTGGAAAATGGACGAGTCGACAGAATGGAGAAGAAGGGGGGGCAACAAAGCTATGAGGGTCCCTCCAAGCTTCACTTCTATTTTCTTGTCTCCTTGAAGAGGCCCCACCATGGATGGGCTGGCTTCCTCAGCCAAAAGCAAACCAACAAGCTTCCTTAGGAAGCCTTGGAAGGGGTCCAAAAGGTCATGGACCAAGGGCTACGAATTTGCACTTGGTTTCTCCCAAATCCTCTTTCATTCTCTCTTAAATTGATGCAATTCGGCCCTTATAAATTCCACCAACGTATCCTTGATCAAATGGACATTTTTCCTTGCCAATAGAACCAACTTGCATCCCAAAAACGCGATCAAAAACTGTCCCTTGAATTTTCCGAACAAAAACAGCCCTATTTTGACTTTTCATTGAAAATCTTGGTTTGCAGAAAAATCTTCAGAGGATAAATCGATGTTCCTAAAATGACTCGTGACATGATAGAACTTTCAATTTCTGAAATCGGATTCAAATTCGTGGTTAATTTCAATTTGGTGCGATTTTAGCGTGACCTAGCTTACCGGTTAACTTTTAGAAATTTTTTGTGCAATTGACCCGTGATCGATTTATTTCGAGTCATCATGTACATCTTCTACACATTGGCGACCCTTGGTTGTTATGAAAATCTCAGGTTTCAAATGCGGACACAGGGTACCAAAATGACAGAAAAATCAGTCTTGTGCCGATCGATGAGAATTTTGCAATTTGGTGGAATCACCCATACTTAATCACATATATCAGTCGAATTGACCTATCTCCAATCTCTGATCAATTTTTAACTGTGCCGTAATGATCTTTGCAGATGAGCACGATCGAGTAGTTGATTCTTGGTCGAATTCTTAAGTCTATTGCATTAAAATTCCTTAATGGCTTCCCCAGATAGTCTAATTATCTCATGAGTGATCAACTCAAAGAATAACACTATAGCCGCATCGATGAAAGGCCCGATTTATTTAATTGAAAATAGGATTGAAATTTCAAGATGTCACAGAAACAATGACTAAAGGATTTTGGCGTTGAAGAATCAAACACCACAATCAAATGCAACAACACCAATGCCATCAATTTGATAAAGAATCCGAACTTACACTAGAGCTAAGCACGTAGAGATCAAACACCACTTCATACAAGACCATGTTCATAAAGGTGAAGTTAACATCAATTCATTGATTCAAAAAATCAATTAGCCAACATTTTTACCAAACCTTTGGGAAAAAAAGAGCATTTGATTTCATACACAATGAGTTAGGAATTATTAACCCGTTTGAACAAAGTGCCTAAGATATGTTCATCCGGAAGATAAGCTTAAGATGATCTTGAACGGATGACTTTCCCATTTTTAAATTTTCAAATGGTAAGATTTATATCTAGAAGAAAATAAAGTACGTTTCATTTTTGTCTAATTTATACAATTTGAATTTTGATTGAATGGAAAACTGCTTTAAGGTTATCCCTTAAAATTCGGACCAATTTTCAAACATTCTAGAAACTAACTTTTTAAAAAATCGTGACCTTTCATTTTTTTTTTAAGTTGAAAATTTCAATTTTTTTCTCTCAACTTTCTTCCGGACATTTCAAAACTTTCGAAAGAGTTATCTTTGCAAAACCCTTTCTTTCTTCTTCTTCAAAGATCAAAACTCTTCATCTCTAAGTTCTTCATGGCCTCGAAATTTGCTCAAGGATCAAAAGCAAAGCCAACAACTTCTCGAAGATCCAATCGCATTGCGAGAATGGCATCTAGGGCAAGGGGAAGCACCAAGCATTTCGAACTATCCAATTCATCTAAAAGTATCGAAGGTATGACAAGTAAAGCAGCCTCTATATCAAAGAATGTATCATCTCCTCAGTTATTGAAGTTAAGATCTACTATTGCTTCACTTCGAAGTTTGCATAACAGTGAAGAGGTAACTTTGATCTTTTGGCTAAAAATGGGTTTGAGAGTGAAGAAGCATTAGAGCTTATATATGCGAACTCGATTAGAGTTACACCACCTACTAATGTTGGGGAATTGAGTGGTGTGAGTACTGCCATAAAGAGGTGACAAATTGTTGAGACTTCTATTTCAAAGAAAAAGGAAAAATCTTCTAGTAGGAAAGTTATTGAAATAGATGATGGAAGAGAGGTGATGATGATGAAAAGCTTTTTGCGAACTTTAAGAGAAAGCTTGCTAATTTTGTTGCCGTAGGAAGTCGAGTTGGGAAACTAATTATGTCTCAAGGACATTTAAACTATTTCAACTCTTTGTTGTGTAGAGGAGTCATCAATCATAGGACGGTGGACTTTGAATTTTTCGAATCATTTGGTATCAAGATCAAACACTACTTTGACCAACTTCTTATGGTCAATTTCTATGCTATAGACTTTCCAAACTACCCTACCCGGACAGCCTATTTTTACTTAAGTTTGTCTTTCTATTCTCTAGACACAATCAATTTTACCATTTTTGATAAGGCCTATCTTCTTCATGCATCTGATTTGGCAAAAATTTCGGGAGTTAATCATTCTCATTTTGTAACCGTTGAATTTGAATCTAGATTTTGCATATTGTTCTATCTCTGGTATTCTGACTTCTCCAAAGATACAATGTCTCATGTCCCTCATCATCATTTTCCACTCAAGTAGATTGTTCTCCACAAAATCATCATAAATTGTCTTAGACCCAAAGGGTCATAAAAAAATAAGGGTTAGTTGCCTTATGGATCCCTTTACTACAAACTCTGTTCAAAGGCACTTCCTTTTATGACTATAGAGAGAAAATGATGCGTAAGATGAGCTTCAGATTCATTGAAGAAGGTTGGAAGTATAGAAAGGGTAGGAAAATGAAGGTAGATGTTGAAGACCCTATTCTAGAACTTGTCTCACCATTGAAAAGAAGAAAGACTCAAGCATAAAAAGGAGATCTTTAGACCTTTCTACAAAGGCTCTAAGGATTTGGACATTGATTTGTCAGAAGAAGAAGAGGCCAATCTCGATAATTTGATCAATGAGAATGTGCTTGGTGAGGACATTCAAAAAGATGTTGATTTGGATGTGGAAATTGAAGCTGAGAAGTTGACTGATCAGACCCTGGTGGAACTACTAATGAATGAACAACAAGAAAACGATATTGATCTTCAAGACACATCTCTCACTAGTGAACAAAACAAAGGGGAAACTACCGCCGATGCTCTAGTCACTAATGAGGTTCAAGAAAATTAGATTGTTGCTAATGTCGATCTCACAGGAGAGGCAACCGATACCAAGATCATGTTTTTCAACAAGAGGATCCTCAAGTTGATGAAGTTTAGCAACATATTGTTAACATAGCTCAAACTTCTAGTTAGCTCATTCTGCCCGATTCTCTAATCAAGCAAAATAATGAACAACATAATCAAGATGAGGAAACAATAACTGAAAAGGACACTGCAATTGTTGTTGCTAATAAATATGTTGAGCAAACTCAAAATTTTGAAGTCACGGGGACTAAAAAGGTTGCCCAAGTTGAGGGGAGCATGTAAAAGACATTAGGACTATACATCATGTGCAAGTTGATGGGGAGATTGCAAAGGATCCACATGCGAAAATTGATTGTCCACCAGACTAGACGTCTAATCCAAATGGTAGTTGTCACAACCTCAACTCCAACCCCAGGGTCACAAGCAGCAAGGGTTATTTTCGCAACGGCCCAGTCGCGTCCTCGTCCCATTTCTTTTTCTTTTTCTTTTTTATCTTTTCATTAAGCACATGCAGAAGCGTACATATAACACCTGGACAACAACAAGCAACTAGGAAAAAAACCATTTACAAACACACAATTATATCAGCTACATTTACAAGCCCTTCTATCACAAACCGTTATGTTTACAACTACCATATCTTCAAAAGGTCAGGGTAAACCTTAGCTCCTCTAGTGAGATTGTAACTCTCAAAATTAACGTGAGACTTCCATGCCTACAAAACTGAAAGGATGAGGGGTGAGTTTTGGGGAAACTCAGTAAGTAAAACCCTCTAGTAGGTACAACACTCGCAATGCAATATAGATGGCAAATTATTAGCAAACTTATTGCTACACCTCAACTACATGCAAATGTCCATTACAACATGCTTCAATGCATGCTTACCTTTAGCTTGTCAATAAACATATCAACATATCATACTTATGCATATATTGGTACTCATGTAAATTCATTTACCGTCATCCTAGCTCAAACAGGCCCTCCCAGCTCAACCGAGGCATCCAGCTTCCAACTACGCATCCTGGCTTAACCAGGGCATCCCGTTCAATGAACGAGGCATCGCCACCAACACTATGTGGCGACAGGCGTTTTTTCCTCTTTAAGTGCACACACAAATGCATCACACAAGCCGTTTTTCATCTCTTATCTTAGCTTACACATGCATAGCCCGAGGGTGTGCTCATTCAAGTGAGTGTACCATGATCCTCAACATTATATTATAAAATATGCCGAGAACGATTCTTGGTTCATGGCTTGAGTCGCATGCTTAGGTCATCCCGACTTGACGTCGATTCCAAGTCGAGCGAACCTTGACCTCGTCTCGGGGCATGAACACACTCAAGCATGCAAACATGAGCACACACAAAAGAACATTACACACGGCTTACACGAGTGAGCACACCATTAAACTTGACAATGTAGGCTATCGCCCTAGCCAAAAGTTAGAGATTCCACTTACCTTCGATGAACCTCGAGCTAAGACACGAACTACAAAGGAAGGGCAATTTACTTTGAAGGTCAAGAGAGAGACATGAGGTGGAGGGCATTCAAGGAGATGGACGGTGGAGAAAATGAGAGCAAAGTGAGGAAAATGAAGAGAGCTTCTCATATTTATAGCCCTTGGAGCCATCATTACTATGCCAAGCGGTCCATTCCAATGTTTCCAAGTGTCCTGCTTAAATTCCTTGGATGGCAAGGCTATGGGTCCAATAATTGAAGCCTAAATGATGAGTTGGAAGGCTAAAAGGCCTTACTTGGCAACCTAAGCTTATAGGTGTCATCAATAATGACCTGCTTTTCACTTTTCCATTGGTCCACCTATACCCCGCATTAAATGAGCATTTAATGAAATTTGACAATAATAATGCCAAAGTTACCAACTCAGCAAATTCTAGAATCTTCGCTCATTAATGAGAGCCCGTGTATCGCTCTCCAATTGGTTCATGTGTATGCCACTTTTTTAGAATATCCAAGATATTTTGGACCAAAATCATGACCTTTGAAGAGTCAAGGGACGCCTCACCTTCTTCATAAAGGAATTCTAGAGTTTTCTTTCTACTTTCATTTCCTTCTTTAAGAAGGCAAACTTTCCTTCCTCAAGAAGGCAATCCAGAAAGGTCTATCATCCAAGTTGATTCCGAGGCCGATGAAGAGATCATTAGGTACACCTCAACATGGCATTTAAGGACTTGAGTCCAAGCTTGGGTGTGACTCATACCTCTTGGGTGAGAAAAACAATTTTAAATAATTTCCGAAATCAATGTCTTTACCTTATTAAATGGAATTGAAAACTTACGAAATTTTAATATGTTTTAGAGAAAACCTTAAATGAAATTTTTCATGAAAAAAGGCAAGTCAAATTCGTGCTGTGGAAAGAGCAGCAAATCATTGAACACAATCCAAATATTCGTCCGTTGAGCAGATTTAACAGTCGAAGAGAGAGACTCACTTCAAAATCCAAATCTTTACAAAACTCTTCGAAAATTTTGATATGTTGTAGATATGGATGTCATTTAAAAATTTCATGAAGGAAGCATGGTTAAATTTGAAAGGGACAAATTAATAAAAATTCGAGAAAGCAACCTGGTCACCATTTTCACTACACGGGACAGGTTCCAAACAGTGAATGATTGGGCATTCGTCCCTACCATTTCACCTCAGAAAAATATTAAATTTAAGCATATTTTAGATCAAGATGTTTAGAACAACTTTCATGAAGAATGTTTCTTTAAATTCGCACTACAAAAATTTGTGTAAAATTGGCAAATAGTGAAGGTCCAAAATCTTGAAAATCAAAGGTGGCAACCTTAGTTGGGAAAAAAGGAGGCATCCCACTTGGTCAAGAAGCATTAATTGTCGAGCATCCTTATCTCCCAAGTTTCCAACTAGATCTTAGGTTAGCTTGGACACTTCATCTCTGCATTAAATAACTAGAAGCCAAATGTATTTAAAGTGTTATTATCTTGTCCAAGAAGGTTTGACTTGCTTGCTCTTTCTTCCAATGGATGTGTAGTCCATTTCTTGGCCTCCAAGATCTCCTACTTAGTTTAGGGTTATAATTAGGCTAGGCTATAGGGACACATAAGCCTTTACATTCATCATCCTCATTTAATGCTTTTCCTACTTGTTCACACTTATTTTCTAGGAAGGTTTAACTAATCCAAAGCCTATCTAGCTTAGCCTCCTAGTTGGGACCTAAATAAGGGTCAAAATCAAGAATGTTTCAACTCTCCCCCCCCCTAAAAAAAATTTCATCCTCAAAATTTAAATGCATACCTGGTCATCCAAAATGATGTAAGTACTGGTGCTTCATGCTTTCCTCACTTTCCTATATTGCATCTTTCATTCTATGGTGTCACCATAGGAACTTAACTAAGGGAATGACCTTATTTCACAAAACTCGCTCTTTCCTGTCCACGATCCGCATTGGCTCCTCAACATACGACACTCTGTCATTTATTTCAATCTTCTCAAAGTTCAGCACGTGTGTTGGATCGAACTCATACTTTCTCAACATTGATACATGGAATACATCGTGTATTCAAGCAAGTCTCGGTGATAAAGCCAATCGGTAGGCTAAATTCCCTATTTTTCAAGAATTTCAAAGGTCCTACTTACCGTGGACTTAACTTACCTTTCTCACCAAAACGAGACATACATTTCAACAGAGACACCTTGATAAACACATAGTCTCCTACTTGGCATTTTGGGGGCTTTCATCTCCTTTCTGCATAACTCTTTTGCTACTTTGGGTGGCTCTAAGTCTCTTTCTAATTACCTGTATTGCCTCAGTAGTAAGTTGTACCAACTCAAAACCAGTAAGCTTCTTTTCCCAAACCCCATTCCAACAAGTTGGAGTTTTGCAAGCTTGACCTTACAGTGCCTTAAATGGAGCCATGCCAGTGCTTTGCTAGAAACTACTATCATAGGCGAACTTAACAAGAGATGAGTGTTCATCTCTACTTCTCTTGAAATTGATAACACAATTCATAACATGTCTTCCGGTATTTGGATAATTCTCTTGATTTGACCATCTATCAGTTGTAAGGCCTTGATTTTCAAAACAAATTCGGGCTCGATCACACTTTCGTTGCGCACTTTGATAAAATAAGGCCTTCCTCAAAGATAGTCTATTCTTATAATAATGTCGGCATTGTACATGGTTTACACAACCTGATCCATTGCTTCCTCTTATTTATTTATAATAGTCTAACACTCCTTGCATTCTACAGTGAATAGTACTTCATTATGTAACAACGGTCTTGGAAATAAGTGTGCTGGCATAAACCTTTCCCTGTCCTGGCAAACGTTGGAAGTTGTCGTATTGCGGTGCTTCATTTTGCAACATCATTTGCAGCTGCTACAACGATGTCATCCGCCATCACTATGGGCAATCTCTGATAATGTGGCCTTGCTGACCACAACCGAAACAAGCTCCCGTTCGAGTCAAGCATGGTGTATTACCATGTTGTTTTCTGCAACTACGGCATACATCCTTTGGAGTGAAGGTTGGCCTCAAGGTCTTATTCTTCTTGGTGGAAGCGAATGAACGTTTTTCTTCCTATCTCAATCTCTTCTCACGATGCTGATTAACTTGAGAAGTTGGATGATAAGGCCCTCCTTGATAAGTTGTTATGGTGGCTCGCTCTAAGAAATCTCTTTCTTTTAGCTGGCTCGCTCATATAACTTGTTGTAGTTCTTGAGGTTCAGTGGCACTAATAAACTCCGGATTTCAGGTTTTAGGCCATCTCGAAATCCCTTCACTCTATCCACTGGATCCTCAACCAACTTGGGGGCGTATCTTGACAACTCAACAAATTTTGCCTCATATTGATCAATAGTCATGTTGTTTTGTTGGAGTCACAGAAACTCCGATATCTTCCCGTCACAAGCATATTCAGAAAAATATTTTCCATTGAATGCCTCAATAAACGCGTTCCAAGTTACAGCAGTATCAGTAGGGAACATCATTCCTTACGTTGCCTTCCATCAGTGACTAGCATTACCTTCCAGCTGGTACACCACTAGGGTCACCTTATCTTCATCAAAACACCTTAAAAGTGCGAATATCTTTTCTAACTTATTGACCCATGATTCAACTTCTTCGAGATCTCCTATCCCAGCAAACTTCGGGGTCGCAGCTTTAGGAACTACTCCACTAGTCCCTGCATAGGACACTCGCCATTTCCACTTCTGTTTCTAGCCATAAAGGCATTCCTAGAAGCAAAAGCCACTTGGTACTGTGCTTGATGCCCCATTATGCTTCCAATGGTCTCAAGAGTTTGTAGAATTCCATCTAGCTGGGGGCCTCTTTTGACTTCCCTTTAGAACTCGCCTAGCCTTAAGTCAACTTTTCTCTCATGGCCACCTGGCCCTGAGTACTCATGTTGCCATTACAGGAATTCTAGAAAGGCTTTCTACAGCACAAAAAAGGGTTATGAATCAAAATCTCCTACCGAAAACCAAGCAAGTAACAATCACATGCACAAGGTGTTTTCCTAGCTATCTATCCCATATCCCAACACATCTTATCACTCAAGATAATAACCTCGCTCTGATACCAAAACTGTCACGACCTCAACTCCAACCATAGGGTCACAAGCAGCAAGGGTTATTTTCGCGACATCCTAGGCGCATCATCATCCCATTTCTTCTTCTTTTTTATCTTTTCATTAAGCACATGCAGAAGCATACATAAAACACCTGGACAACAACAAGTAGCTAAGAAAACAACCATTTACAAACACATAATTACATCAGCTACGTTTACAAGCCCTTTTATCATGAGCCGTTATGTTTACAACTACCACATCTTCAAAAGGTTGGGGTAAACCTTAGCTCCTCTAGCGAGATTGCAACTCCCAAAATTGATGTGAGACTTCCACGCCTATAAGACTAAAAGGATGAGGGGTGAGTTTTGGGGAAACTCAGTAAGTAAAACCCCTTAGTCCTCTACTAGGAAGACATCTCATCATCAAAATCTAGTAGGTACAACACTCGCAATACAATATCGATGGCAGATCATTAGCAAACTTATTGCTACACCTCAACTACATGCAGATGTCCATCACAACATGCTTCAATGCATGCTTACCTTTAGCTTGTCAATAAACGTATCAATATATCATACTTATGCATATATCAGCGCTCATGCAAATTCATTTACCATTGTCCCTACTCAACCAAGCCCTCTCGGCTCAACCGAGGCATCCAGCTTCCAACTAGGCATCTTGGCTCAACCAGGGTATCCCGGCTAAACCAAGGTATCCTAGCGCTAGCTCACCAAGGCATCCGGGCTCAACCAGGGCATCCCGAGGCTAGCTTACCCGAGGTATCTGGGCTCAAATCCAGGCATCTTGGCTCAATCATGGCATCCCGTTCAATGAATGAGGCATCGCCGCCAATGCTATGTGGCGATTGGCACTTTTTCCTCTTTAAATGCACACACAAGTGCATCACATAAGCTATTTTTCATCTCTTATCTTAGTCAACACATGCATAGCCCAAGGGCATGCTCATTCAAGTGAGTGTGCCATGATCCTCAACATTTTATTATAAAATATGCCGGGAACGATTCTTGGTTCGTGGCTTGAGTCACATGCTTAAACCATCGCGACTTGACATCAATTCCAAGTTAAGCGAACCTTGACCTCGTCCTGAGACATGAACACACTCAAGCATACAAACATGAGCAAACACACTGAAGAACATTACAACATACACACGGCTTACATGGGTGAGCACACCATTAAACTCAACGATGTAGGCTATCGCCCTAGCCAAAAGTTAGAGATTCCACTTACCTTCGATGAAGCTCGAGCTAAGACACAAACTACAAATGAAGGTCGGCTTACTTTGAAGGCTGAGAGAGAGACGTGAGGTGGAGGGCATTCAAGGAGATGGAGGGTGGAGAAAATGAGAGCAAAGTGAGGAAAATGAAGAGAGCTCCTCATATTTATAGCCCTTGGAGCCATCATTACCATGCCAAGCGATCCATTCCAATGTTTCCAAGTGTCCCGCTTAAATTCCTTAGGTGGCAATGCTATGGGTCCAATAATTGAAGCCTAAATGATGAGTTGGAAGGCTAAAAGGCCATACTTGGCAACCTAAGCTCATAGATGTCATCGATGATGACCCGCTTTTCACTTTTCCATTGGTCCACCTATACCCCACATTAAATGAGCATTTAATGAAGTTTGACAATAATAATGCCAAAGTTACCAACTCAGCAAATTCTAGAATCTTCGGTCATTCATGAGGCCCCATGTATTGCTCTCCAATTGGTCCATGTGTATGCAACTTCTTTAGAATATCCAAGATATTTTGGACCAAAATCATGACCTTTGAAGAGTCAAGGGACCTCACCTTCTTCATAAAGGAATTCTAGAGTTTTCTTTCTACTTTCCTTTCCTTCTTTAAGAAGGCAAATTTTCCTTCCTTAAGAATGCAATCTAGAAAATTCTATCATCCAAGTTGATTCCGGGGCCGATGAAGAGATCATTAGGTACACCTCAACATGGCATTTAAGGACTTGAGTCCAAGCTTGGGTGTGACTCATACCTCTTGGGTGAGAAAAACAGTTTTAAACAATTTCCAAAATCAGTGTCTTTACCTTATCAAACGGAATTGAAAACTTATGAAATTTTAATATGTTTTAGGGAAGACCTTAAATGACATTTTTCATGAAAAAAGTCAAGTAAAATTCGTGCTGTGGAAAGAGCAGCAAATTATTGAACACAACCCAAATATTTGTCCGTTGAGCAGATTCAACAATCGGAGAGAGAGACTCATTTCGAAATCCAAATATTCACAAAATTCTTTGAAAATTTTTATATGTCGTAGATATGGATGTAATGTAAAAATTTCATGAAGGAAGCATGGTTAAATGTGAAAGGGAAAATTTTATAAAAATTCGAGAAGGCTACCTGGTCACCGTTTTCACTACACGGGACAGGTTCCAGACAGTGAATGATTGATCCTTTGTCCCTATCATTTCACCTTAGAAAAATATGAAATTTAAGCATCTTTTAGATAAAGATGTTTAGAACAACTTTCATGAAGGAAGTTACTTTAAATTCACACTAAAAAAATCTTTGTAAAATTGGTAAATAGCAGAGGTCCAGAAATTTCGAAAATTAAATGTGGCAACCTTAGTTGGAAAAAGGAGGCATCCCATTTGGTCAAGAAGTATTAATTATCGGGCATCCTTATCCCCCAAGTTTCCAACTCGGTCTTAGGTTAGGTTGGACACTTCATCTCGGCATTAAATAACTAGAAGCCAAATGTATTTAATGTGATATTATCTTGTCCAAGAAGGTTGACTTGCTTGCTCTTTCTTCCAATAGATGTGTAGTCCATTTCTTGGCCTCCAATATCTCCTACTTAGTTTAGGGTTATAATTAGCCTAGGCTATAGGGACACATAAGCCTTTACATTCATCATCCTCATTTAATACTTTTTCACACTTGTTCACACTTATTTTCTAGGAAGGTTTAACTAATCCAAGGCCTATCTAGCTTAGCCTCTTAGTTGGGACCTAAATAAGGGTCAAAATTGAGGATGTTACAGTAGTGTTCTTCTTCATACCTTGCCAGAAATCAAGGAGAAACAGATTGTCTTGGAAGAAGGTATTAAAGAATTGAAGTTTCGGATGCATAAAATGTCGCGTGATGTAGATAAAAGGCTGAAAAATAAACATGAATGTTAACACCTAAATTTTACTATTTTACTTAAAACTTAATCGCATACAAAATTAGGAATTAGTCACTAAAAAAACAAAAACAAAAAAAAAACCAAAAAAACAAAAACAAAAACCAAAAAAACAAAACAAAGCAAAGCAAAGCAAAAACAAAAAAAATAGGGTAAACACTAATGGGTCGGGTTGGGCGGGATCTAGCCTTAGCCCGACCCGCCTTTTTTTCTCCTTTGCGTGGCCTAACCCTCTTCCTTTTCTTTCCACACACGACCCAACCTAGCTTTCTTTTTCCTTTTTCTCCTTCGCGCGGCCCAGCCCTTTTCCCCTTTTGGCTCGACCAGCGCCCCATTCTCCTCCCCCGACTGGTCTTTGCGCAACTTGCAGAAAATAAAAGACAACGGTAGCGAATCAGCAGCAAAGAGCAGCAAAAGGGGCAGTGATGGAGGAGTAGGACGATCGCGATGGCAGGCGGCCAGCGTGATTTGCGGGTCGGGATCAGCCTGGCCGGCAGCTGGCACGATAGGACGACGACCTGCAAAAGGAAAATGCAACAAAAAGAAGAAGATCATGGAGGGGAAAACAGGACAGGACGGAGAACCACCAAGCACAAAAAGCACAGGGAGAGAGAGAGAGGCCAGAGGGAGAGGTAAAGAGGAGGAGGAGACCCCTCTAAGCCGTCGGCCGCTGCCGTCGATCGTTGCCGGAGTTGCCGACCGCCTCCAAACCCACTGGAGCCCAGGACGCAGACCACAAAGAACAGCAACGTAGGAGGGAGAAACAGTAGAGAGAAGGAGAGAGAATGGAGAAACAGAGAGCAAAAAAGAGAGAAGAGCTCGAGAGGGGGAGCCCCCTGCCGCTGGGGGCCTGAGCCCCTGCGTTCGCCACCCCCGTCCTGGCCAGACCGCCTCCGTCATTGCCTGCTCTGCTGCACCATAATACTTACCCCGAGCCTACTATTCGCGACCTCATCCGCCTCGCCACTGCTGCAACCCGACACCAGCAGCCCGAGCTAGTCGCTAAGCCCCCTCGTCGCGCGACTTACAACACCCGGACACCAAAGCCCTCCTCCACCGAGCACCGCTGCTCCGAGCCCCTTCGCCTAAGCGACCGCTAGCTACCCGCCCGAGTGCCGTCGCTGCTGCCGGCCACCGCCATTCCCAGTCCCCTCGCCAACGACGCCACTCGAGCTCAAAAACCACGGTGCCATCCCCGACAAAGAAGTCCCAATGCCATTCCTGAGCAACCCACCATGAGATCCACCACGCAGGGCTGTTGTCACCTCGCCGGGGCACGCCGTCGACCACTGCCATACTACTTTCCCCGCCGTCGCCCGCCACTGCTATTCCGCTAGCCACCGTTGCGCTCCGCCTCACCTGCAACCCGCAAGATGTTGCCCTTGCTCTACCCATGATCTACTCGTCCGACGCCGCTCCTCAGCCATGACCCGATGCAACCCCTACAGTGCCTCTGCTTGCGACGCCATCGCCGTCCCTACTGCCACTGCCGTCGTCCACCAACCACCGCGCTGCAGTCACCGAGTCACCAACATCCCAAGCGTCCTCCTTCAGTGCCGCGTAAGCCCTAGAGAGGAGGGCACAAAATTGGGTCACAGCCGGGTCGGACTGAAGCCTCTAATCGGGTAGGGTTTTGGGCGAATTTGGGCTTCTGGGCTTAGGCTGGTGTAGTGTGGGCTTGTGGGCCTGGTTTCTTTTAAAAAGAGAGGAGGGGACCTATTGGGCTAGGCCCAAGCTTCGGGCCCACTTAGGCCTGCCGAACTGAACCCGAGTCCGGCGCCGACTGGGCCGAGCCTGGTCTGGTCTGACAAGACCTGACCTGATCCGACCCCGAATTTTTTATTATTTTTTTTATTATTTAAATAAATAAATAAATAAACATTTTCGAAATTCCAAAAATATTAAATATTTAAAAAATTTTAAAAATTAATTGCACGTGTTTAATTGCACATGTTTAATTTTATTGCAATTAGGATCTTGGTAGTTATGGTTATTACTTTAATGACTGCACACCCGTATGATCACCTCACATGTTAGTGGATGTGTGTAAATTCAATCCAAACTGCCTGATAAAAATGTTTTCTTTTAAAATAAACAAGATTAGGTACCGAAATGGCACTAATTGAACAATTAGTGTAATCAAATCCCCGACCCTAGATTCTCTGATTACATAGAAAGTGAGGTACACTCTCATGCCTCACTTGGTTTTTAGCCGACCCTAATAGGCGACCCCAATAGACTAGTGGCGACTCCTTTTGTGCAAAATTTCTTAAGAATATCCCAACGTCACGTGGGTTATGGGTTTTGGAGAGCCCACGCCTAATCATGGGCCTTAGGCCCATCCTTTAGGCATTACCCCTAAACCTGTCCCCTCCCCCCGAGGGGTAGGTCGTGACAGTTTGGTGACTCCGCTGGGGACTTGGTTTTAAACCTTAGAGAACTTCGGTCAAAATTAATCTTGTTCAAAAATATTTTTGTTTAGCAGCAATGATTCCAAGTACGTCCCTAACATTAAAGGTGTTAAATGTTTTTTGCAGAATGGGAGGTATAAGGGGAAGTGTTTGCTCACCTTTGTCTTGCAAGGAGGTGTAGGAATGTATGGTTTATTTTTTATGTGTGAAGTGCTAATTGCTTATAAATTTTCATGCTTGCACCCCCTGCATTGCACTACACCATAGCACATACTACCTGCCACCGGACCTGGGCTGCATAAGATCACTTAGGATGGTGTTGAGGTGGATACCACTCCGACTACAAGCATGTAGTATGAGTCATCTATCTCAACCTCAAAATTTCTTTCTTAATGTCAAATGTCCCCACCCTGGTCTGCAAGCATGCGACACAGGTTGATCCTTTGACAAAACTAGAGTAATGGGTAACACAACCTAGCTGCGAGCTTATTGGTTCAGTCCTGTGATCCCATTGCTCCATTTTGGGCCATCTAAAGTAGAAATCGAACCACATCTCTTGTGCATGTCTATGTAAAAAAAGAAGAAGAAGAAGCGATAAAGGTCGGCACCTATTGTAAGTATCATTTTCCTTTTTATTTGCTCATTTTGTATTGCATTTTCATCTTGAAATTTGCAAAAATTAATCGAATGCCCTTAGTGTTATAGGCTTGTGATTAAAAAATTGGCAATCACTCTTGATAAGTGAACATTGAATGCGATTTCTAAACACTTTGATTTGGCCTTATTGAACACATGGTTTTATTTAAATTTCAAGTTATGAGCTCAAAATCACATTTTAAAAAAAAAAAAAAAAAAAAAAAAAAAAAAAAAAACAAAAATTTCAAGTTGTAATTATACATTGGGGCACAAAAGTTGAAATTGTATTTTTAATCAAATTCTCTCCATTTTGTGTATAGATTTCTCAAAACAAAAGTCAACTCATTTTTCTATGAGTAAAAATCACAAATTAATCTTTCAAAAATCAATGCCACTTTTGCATGAAACTTTTGGAATAGAGTGGACGTTCGACTGATAGCCGCAAATTGATTTCTTTTAATGATGTCTTCTCTTATGATAAAATATTGGTGAAATACCAAAACCCCATAATAAGGACTATGGGGCATGTACCATCGCCTTGATTTTGTTGTAAGAAGCGACCTCATTGAGAGATCATTTTCTCATTCACACACTAACATTGTCTTCTTTTCACAGGTCATGCGTGATGACTTCACTTGATTGATCATGCCAAGAAGTCTACTTTAGAATTAGGATGAGAATGGATTTATACGCTCATATATGCAAGTGTGTTTTGTATGATATCATTGTCTTTATTCTTGGTAGTAATTATATTTTCAGTTTTGAGGTTTGCATGCGAGCCCAATCGGCACTTTTGTAAATCGTGCAACTCACATTTTTGAGTAAATAAATTTGATTTCATAAAAAACTTCATTCTTAAAAAAAAAAAAAAAAAAAAAAAACTTGAAGTATTTCAAATGGACCCTTAGAACTGAGTTGTTATACCTTAGCTTCGAAATGTTTTGAAAAAAAAAACGAGTTTCAAGAAGGATGTGCGTAAAATTTTATCTCTTCACTTAGTCGCTTTCTTGAGTTGGTCCATAAATGATACTTTGAGATGGTAAGGTTGTAATCATTCCAGTATGAACTTTTTGATATAACAACTCATTCGTTCATCCATTTTTGTTAAATAGGTAAAATAAAGGGATGTGTATAGTTTCTAAATGATTCTCAATCGAGTGAGGAAATAACATGTCCAATCTTTTCTTTGCAGGCAATAAATGGGCAAAGCATCTAAAGAACAATATTCCCAAATGTGGAAACAATGAGCAATCCATCTCCTTTCAAAACAAGATCTTGAAAAAACACATCTAACAATTCATATTTAAAATTTTTAAGCTCCTTGTCAATTAAACGTCTCTTTGAAAAGAGCATTTGAAAAAAGTAGGAATTGAACTTTGTAAATTGTTGTATACAATAAAGAAGTGCTTTTTATGGATAAAATCAGGGCCACATAGCCATTTTTCAATCAATTCTAATGACTTCAGGCAAAGTTCATACCTAATGAATGGAAACATGTGAAGGGTAAATGGTGTCAACTCCAGTTGCTCATTTTGATAGCATCTTTGACATGATTCTTTCTTTCCTTTGATAGGAAGACATCAAACACTTAAAGAAAAATGCAAGTGAAGGGTAATGCCAAGTTATCAAATATCAATTAGGATGAACCCAAGAGATGTTAGCCCTCAAAGGATAAAAGCGAGTGAAGGGTAATAATGTATCGTTTCCAACATTTTAATCCCTAAAGATCTTTGCACTAACATATTCTTTTACATTCTTTACGGGGTTACTGGATCGCCATGTCGCAGGTAAGTACCCTTCTTCTCAATCTTTTTTTTTAAAGTGTTAAAAAAAAAAATCCATTACAAAAGAGAACCTTTGGCTCTTCCTAGAGACAAGCAAAAAAAAAATGAATAATTGAGAAAAGAAAAAAATTTCTACAAACTTTTTTAGCATCCTTTTTATCCCAAAATTATTTTCTTGTTTTGTGGATTATTCATTTTGAATCAAATTTCCCTATGGAGATTGAACTACTCAAATGATCTCGATAGAGTGAGATAGAGATGTTAACCATGCCAAACAAGAAGTGCTTAGGATGAAGAAAGGCAAGCCATTTCCAAACACATCCTTCAAACACTTTTGAAAGTTGATGAAAAACAACCTTCTCTTAGGACAAAGGATTCATTCGCATTGAGCACAAAGATCGAAATGATAAAGGCGTTTCCTTCATCAATCTCAAGCATTGCATTCATCTCTTACTACCCCTTTGGGTAGAATAAAGATAATCCTTCAAAGTACCCCTATCGAGAATGACCCTACGTTGGGGCAGCATAGGAGGTTACGGTCGTGTTGTAAAGCGAAAGGTTGAGAAAGATTCTATTATTTTCACTTACATCAATCTTCTAATGATAGCTTTAAAGGAATTCTCATTAGATCTTAACTCATCCCAATGTGAAGAAAAGCATTTCCTTCTCTACCCAAACACTGATATCCATTGCTTTAACCAACTTGGGCCTTGATTATTCATTTCTGAACCCCGAGTGGTGATCATCTCCCTTCACCAGGGCAAGGCATAAGAATTGACCAAATATAATTGACAGTCACAAGAAAATGTGAAAAGCATCTCGAAAGTCATAAGAGCTACAAAAGTTCAAAGAGCAAAAAGTTCGACAGACTACGGAGCATGAAAAAGCAGTGTACCTGGTAAAAGCAAGGCCAATGCCCATTAAGAAAAAAAGCCAAAAAACTGTCTTATATGGAAGAAAAAATTATCAAAGTCCAAGTGCATGCACAAAAAAAAAAAAATTCATCGCAAGAGCAAAGGACATTAGAGAAAGGAGCAAAGCTCTCATGCATACATTGATTAGTCAAAGGACTTTCGAGATGTGTTGTGTTTCAAAAGCCAAATGCTTTTGAAAGGTCGAGTGACCTAGTCACGATGCCATGATGATCACCGACACTTAAAAACCCTCTTGAAAATTTTAAGCCTTTCGAGCCTCTCCCGAGCCAACATTACAACCCTCTTTTGAAGTCTCTTCTGATTGGGATGATTTGAGTAAAAATGAGAATACCACAAAGAAACTATTGCTTAGATAAGTGAAAGTAATTTTATCTTGTCTTATCTTCCAATTTATTGACTCGTAAACCCGATGAAGATAGTGACAAATGTTCCTTTATTGGTCTCAAAGCAATCATTCCTTTATGTAAGCCCTAACCGAGCCTCTATTGCGATCCTTTCAAAAGACCTTTTTGATCGATCAGATTGTGCTCATTGCGAATGTTTCTAGAAGCCTTCGACATAGGTTATGTGAGATACCCTCAGCAATCAGTTATCTCCCACATGAATGGATGAGATCAAGAAGCCATTTTATCGAGAGTGTGAGAAACCCTTTCTGATTAAAAAGCTCTAGTTTGGCATGCTAAATGAGTTTTTTTCACAAGTCGTAGCTGTTCTGATAAGAATTTGACTCCTAGCTAATTTGATGATTAACGAAACATCTCCAAACAAGATGACAATTTTGCGCTACATGATTGACATCGAATATTTCTTTAAAAGTAGTCGAACTTAGCTTAATTAGCTTGTTCAATTAATGTTGTAATATTGCCAATACGTCTCTTAATGACGTCTCTAATGACATTTGCTCAAGTTGAGTTTAACAAGATTCCTCAGTGAAGCCATATAGTTTTCAAAGGGTTAGCGGGTGCTTCCTTAAAAACCAAAGGTTCATGGTCAGCCTGAAACCATGTTATCTCCAAAGGCTCATGGTTAGCCTCAAACCATGCCATCTCCAAAGGTTCATGGTCAACCTCAAACCATGTCATTTTTCACAAGGTTCATGGTCAGCCTTAAACCATGCCATTTACAAGGTTGGTGGGCCTATCCTTAAAACCACGGGGTTGGTGGCTTTTCCCAAACCACACTGCTTGTGGGTTCATCCGTAAACCACGCTTGTCTACATCTGGTTGAAACCGATTTGTACACGGTGAGACCTCTCTCTCAGTCAAAACCCGTTCGTACACAATGAGACCTCTCTCTCAATTAAAACCCGTTCGTACACGGTGAGACTATCATCCGGTCGAAACCCGTTCATACACGGTGAGACCTCTCTTCCAGTCGAAACCCATTCCTACACGGTGAGACTATCATCCGGTCGAAACCCGTTCGTACATGGTGAGACCTCTCTTCCTATTGAAACCCGTTCGTACACGATGAAACTATCACCCAGTCGAAACCCGTTCGTACACGGTGAGACTATCATCTGGTCGAAACCCGTTCATACACGATGAGACTATCATCCGGTCGAAACCCATTCGTACACAATGAGACCTCTCTTCCAATTGAAACCCGTTCGTACATGGTAAGACCTTTCTCCCAGTCAAAACCAGTTTGTACATGGTGAGACTATCACATTCGGTCGAAACCCATTTGTACATGATGAGACCTTTCTTCTAGTCGAAACCCGTTTTTACACAGTGAGACCATTTTTCCAGTATAAACCATATGGTTCGTGAGTCTATCCTTAAACCACACGGTTTGTGGGTCATTCTTAAACCACACGGTTAATGGGCCTATCCTTAAACCACACGGTTAGTGGGTCATCCTTAAACCACAAGGTTTGTGGGTTTATCCTTAAACCACGGAGTTCATGGGTCTTTCCTTAAACCACGCTTTTAAAATGTTCATGAGTCTATCTTTAAACCACGATTTTTCAAAAGGTTCATGGTCAACCTTAAACCATGTAATCTACAAAGGTTAATTGGTTTTCCTCAAATCATGCATTTTCAACCCGGTTGAAACCCGTTATTACATGGTGAGATCTCATTTCTTTTCTTTCTTCTTATGACAGGGTGTGCTTCTGTAACTCGGGGTCTCTTTTTCTTCCTATGACACGGTGTGCTTCTATAGCCCGGAGTCTTTCTTCCTCTTATCAACACGACGCGCTTCCATAGCCCTAAATCCCTTCTGTCGACCCAGTGCGTGCCTATGCACCCAAGGTCCCTCTTTCGTCGAAATAATTTAGATATCTTCTATTTTTGAATTCAACCTCTTTGAGCTTCCATTCAAAAAGGGGCAGCTGTTGACACCTAAAATTTTACTATTTTACTTAAAACTTAATCGCATACAAAATTAGGAATTAGTCTCTAAAAAAAAAAAACAAAAACAAAAACAAAAAACACCAAAAAAAAAAAAAAAAAACAAAACAAAACAAAGCAAAGCAAAAAAAAAAAAAAAAAAAAAAAAAAAAAAAGGGTAAACGCTCATGGGTTGGGTCGGGCCAGATTTGGCCTAGGCCCGACCCGCCTCTTTTTGTCCTTTGCGTGGCCCAGCCCTCTTCCTTTTCTTTCCACACGCAACCCAGCCTAGCTTTCTATTTCCTTTTTCTCCTTCACGTGGCCCAGCCCTTTTCCCCTTTTGGCCTAGCCCACACCCCATTCTCCTCCCCCGGCTGGTCTTTGCACAACCTGCAGAAAATAGAAGACAACAGTAGCAGATCAGCAACAAAGAGCAGCAAAAGGGGCATTGATGGAGGAGTAGGAGGATCGCGATGGTAGGTAGCCAGCGTGATCCACGGGTCGGGATCAGCCTGGCCGGCAGCTGGCACGGCATGATGATGACCTACAGAAGGAAAATGCAACAAAAAGAAGAGGACCATGGAGGGGAAAGCAGGACAGAACGGACAAGCACCAGGCACAAAAAACACAGGGAGAGAGAGAGGGCAGAGGGAGAGGTAAAGAGGAAGAGGAGACCCCTCTGAGCAGTCGAACGCTGCCGTCGATCGTTGCCGGAATTGCCGACCGCCTCCAAACCCACCGGAGCCCAAGAGGCAGACCACAAAGAATAGCAATGCAGGAGGGAGAAACAACAGAGATAAGGAGAGAGAACGGAGAAACAGAGAGCAAAAAAGGAAGGAGAGCTTAAGAGAAGGAGCCCCTCGCCACTAGGGGGCCGAGCCCTTGCGTTTATCGCCTCTGTCCCGGCCAGACCGCCTCCATCACTGCCTGCTCTGCCGCGCCGAAAAGCCTACCCCGAGCCCGCTGCTCGTGACCTCGTCTGCCTCGCCGCTACTGCAACCTGACACCAGCAGCTCGAGCTGGTCACCGAGCCTCCTCGCCGCGACAACACCCGGACTCCAGAGCCCTCCTCCACCGAGCACCGCTACTCTAAGCCTCCCTCGCCTGAGCGACCACCAACTACTTGCCCAAGTGCCGTCGCTACTGCCGGCCACCGCCATTCCCAATCCATTCGCCAATGACGCTGCTTGAGCTCGAAAACCATGGCGTTGTCCCCGACGAAGAAGTCTCGACGCCGTTCCTGAGCGACCCACCACAAGATCCACCGTGCAAGGCCGTTGTTGCCTCACTAGGGCATGCCGTCGACCACCGCCATGCTGCTTCCCTCGCCGTCGCCAGCCACTGCTGTTCCGCCATCCACCATCGCGCTCCGCCTCACCTGTAACCCGCGAGATGCTACCCCTACTCTGCCCATGATCTGCTTGTCCGACGCCACTCCTCAGCCACGACTCGTCGCAACCCCTGTAGCGCCTTTGCCCGCGACACCGTCGCCGTCCCTGCTATCGCTGCCGTCATTCGCCGCCCACCACGCCGTAGTCGCTGAGTCGCTGGCATCCCAAGCGTCCTCCTTTGGCGCCGCGTAAGCCCTAGAAAGGAGGGCACAAAATCGGGTCACAGCTAGGTCAAACCGAAGCCTCCAATCGGGTAGGGTTTTGGGCAAATTTGGGCTTATGGGCTTGTGGGCTTGTGGTCTTATAGGCTTAGGCTGGTGTAGTGTGGGCTTATGGGCCTGGTTTGTTTTAAAAAGAAAGGAGGGGACCTCTCAAGCTAGGCCCAAGCTTCAGGCCCACTTGGGGCCGCTGCACCGAACCAGTCCGACGCCGACCGAGCCGAGCCCAATTCGGTCCGACAAAACCCAACCCGGTCGGCCCCGAATTTTTTATTTTTATTTTATTTTATTATTTAAAAATTAAAAAAAAACAATTTCGAAAATCCAAAAAAATTAAATATTTAAAAAAATTAAAAATAATTATTTTAAAAAATATATTTTAAAATATTTTTAAAAAAATTAAAAATTTCGAAAATCTAAAAATAATGGGGTTTGATTAGGAATTACTATGTATTGTTTTTTTTAGTGTAATTAGACCTTTATATGCTCGTATTTTGATTATATCGTATGTTTAATTTACATATCTGATTATGTTTAATTGCACGTGTTTAATTTTACTGCAATTAGGATCTTAATAGCTATGGTTGTTACTTTAATGACTGCGCACCCGCATGATCACCTCACATGTTAGTGGATGTGTGTAAAATCAATCCAAACTACTTGATAAAAATATTTTCTTTTAAAATAAACAAGATCAGCTACCGAAAAGGCACTAATTGATCAATTAGTGTAATCAAATCCTCGACCCTAAATTCTCTAATTGCATAGGAAGTGAGATACACTCCCATGCCTCACTTGGTTTTTAGCCAACCCCAATAAGCGACCTCAATAGGCTAGTGACAACTCCTTTTGTGCAAAATTTCTTAAGAATATCCCAACATCACGTAGGGTATGGGCTTGGGAGAGCCCGCGTCTAATCATGGGCCTTAGGCCCGTCCTTTAGGCATTACCCCTAAACTTGTTCTCTCCCCCTGAGGGGTAGGTCGCAACAATGAGCTATTATGTTCTAGCTCACATTCCTCTTGAGGATCCATCTTCTCCAACCTCTCTTGTCCAAAATCCAAATCAATCATCCTCTTCAAGATAATCTTTTTAAAGTTTGTTTGTAGATAATTTCTTTTGAGTTTGGTTTGACTTTGTGTGTTTGAACTCCTGTTTCAATTGTATTTTTGCACTTATGTGTTGGTGTGATAACTTTTTAATGGTTTATGGTTTGCTAATATTATGCCACATTCCTCTAGTTTGATAAATAAATATATATGTATATATATATATATATATATATATATATATATATATATATATATATTGTTGTTGTTGACTAAAGGAGGAGAAGAATTGAGGTTGCAGAACTTTCAATTTTTTACTTATGAGACTTATGCCAGACTCACTTTTTGACATTTGTAGCCTACAAGATTACTATGAGTATGAAAATCACACAAGATCGGTCAAAAACTTCTTATCTCTTATCTTGTGCTCTTTAGAGTATCTAGAAATTCTATAAGAATCCTCGTTTATCTTTAATTTCCTCTTCAGTATTTTTTATATATTATAAATTGTGCTTTATTTAAAATCTTGCTAAAAATAAAGTAGTTTCAATATCAACAAATTTTCAAACTTCTAAGTTCTACTTGGAAATTTTTATCATAGTCAAAAAGGGGGAGATTATTGTGAAAACATTCATAGATGATTTTGAAGATTGACAAAACTTTTCTTGAGTGACTTCTATTTTTTATGATAAGTCTTTCCATGTGGAAATTCTGGGATGTATGATCAAATGTTATTCATCAGATTCAAAGTTGTCATGAAAATCTTATGTGACAACCTAGATCTGAGGCAGTACGGAGGGATGGATTAAGATTGCCTCAGCAATACGCAAGCGAGGCTAGGCGCATATCTCTAGTCCCACATCACTTTGGGGGGGAGTCCTAGGCTAGTTGATAAGGCTTGGGTTCCCTTAATTGTACATACGTGTTTTCTTGTGGTAGTATGAGCTACCCCGAGAAGAATAAAACCGTGAGGACTTAGTGTCCAAAGCGGACAATATGTGTATAATGGAGACCCGGGTCCTTACGTCTTATCCTTAATATTCATAATCAACGGAATAAGGATATTGACCAGACTTTAAACCCTTGTGCAATGACTAGTAGATTGGCATGAATTCCTTGTCATATGTATTGATTGTCCAAAAGGAAAGTATATTGTATACAATCTCTCAAAGTTGGAATATCACAATCATTGGAACAATCAATTGAAGACAAAATATTATTTCTAAAAGAATGACTCAATTTATGAAAACCTAATCTGTTGTATGGGTGGTAGAATCCTAGGGAAACTTTATCCTCAACAATCTTGAAGTAATCAAATCTTCTAGCAAAATTCAAGTCCAACGGGTTAATTGAATGAATTATCCTCAAAGCTTGTGTCCAACGGTAAGCTTGGACATTGAGGAGTATTAAAGGAAGTCGTGATACTGAAGGAGCCAAGAACTGAAGTTCAGAATTTTGAAGTTCATAAAAAGTCTCATCCTTAATACATTCGTCTTCGTGAGCATAACTTTGTAATCTCTTAGAGGTCATGAGTGTGAGATCAGAAAATCTGTACACATGAGTTTGAGTAATGGATACTTAGTTCTTGTGACCTCAGATTTACTCATTTTATTGGAATCCAACCGATAAGCTGTCAACGTGGGAGAGGAGATGTAGGCTTGTTAAAGCCAAACCATTATAATTGTTGCGTGAAATTTTCTATCCCTTAAACTCTTATTTATATCTTGAGATAGATTATTGCACATTGGTAAGATCTATCCCTTACACGATTTATCACCAGACGTTGTCATGTTGCTATATTAGTTTCAATTATTCCTTAAATTCCGCACATTCACTTATTAACCCCCCCTTCTAGGTGATAATTCTAGCCCTAATAGGTTATACCTTGTTAAAGAAGGTTGATCCTACTGGATGACATTTTTCTCTTTTTTGTCAACTGTTGGAAGCCAATCTATTGCATTGTCCATGATTTTGAATTAGGCATTAATCATCGTAAGATTGATATCAGGTTGGATATATCATACGGGGATATAGATATGCTTTAGAATTCTGCCTTGGTTTCAGCCAGCTTTTGGTTTTACAGTTGAAATATCCTGCAATTCATTATTACGAATTGCTTTATGGGTTGTGCAAGAAATAGCTGAGATTGGGTTCGTTGGGGAATCAATATTACTATTGGCTTTTCCTATGTGAATTATAATGATATATTACAAGCCAAAAATATATGAAGTCTTGATCCAAACAATAGTCTCGTGTCTATTATATTTAACGCGGACTTTGTGCATTGTCTAAGTAACTGCATAACAAAGAATTATCCTACGGTAAAATAAAGAGTTATCTGCCTCGATCTCACTAGGTTCATCATGCATTTTTTTGGCATACAAATTTGCCCTGTACTATCGATTTTACTATTTTCTCCTAGTGCAGACTATATAACTTCTCTTACAATGTCGTCTCTGTTTCTATAATATGAAGGATAAAGAGCCTCCCGCACAATTTGAGCTCTCATGCACCTTGCTCTGAGAAAACGGTTTCTAGGATACTTTTGAATCAATCGTAATCAACTGCGTCAGATCTCGTTTTTCTTGTCAGCTGGACTACTTCATCTGTTAATTTTTTAGTGCATCCCAAGACCTACAAAAGTATAATCCAGTCGATCACTTTGAAGCATCGATCTCATTCGAATACACAATGTCATGGCTGTTGAATTTGTTTAATCAAGTTGGCATGTTTCCTTGTCTGAATAACTTTCTGCATAACGAAACTGGAAGTTCAACTTGAACAAAATTGTGTGCAACTTTTTAAAATCAAACTTAGAATCAGCTCATTGTTCTTGAACTTGGAGAAAAATTGTATCATTCCTTAATTTGTGAGGTGTCTTGCTACACAGACCTTTTTCCTCTATCAGCCTTTTAATCTATAGCATGGCTCCTATTAATCATTAGTGCTAAGTGAATCTTTAATGCTTGTTTATGGTGTATTTGTAACATGATTTAAGGATGGAAACTAAGCATTATATTGCAAAACTCCTCTTTCATGTATTTTCCTTTTGCTCCTGTAGATCCATATCCTGTTCATTTGTGGAACATCCAAAATGGATAGAAGTCGGACAAACCGATCTAGGGCAACCCTATATTATTGGAACGGGTTGCAGCGATGTCTTAACATTTGCCAGTGAAAATGTCAATGGAAAGATCTCATGTCCAAGTAAAAAATGTGTGATTGGCATGTGGGTGATTAGACAATGCAGAACACCATCTACTGTGCAATGGATTTATTTTTCAAGTTGAAACGTCTTTATCCATTCCGCTAGTCAGTCCAGTACATGATTTTGATGTCGGACATGAAATGCATGGATCATTGAATGATGCATTTTGTTCGATGAATGAAGACAGAAACATACACGATGCCATCGATGATGATGAGCAACCTAATGAAGCAGCCAAGTCCTTTCCCGAGTTAGTAAAAGATGCTGAGCAAGAATTGTATCCAGAGTGTAAAAGGTTTTGCTAAATCACCGGGAGCACTGTTGGACTCTTTCACATAAAATGTCATCACGAATGGTTAAACGACTCTTTTGTTGAATCACTCGAGTTCGCAAGGGATATACTTCCAGCGAGAGAATAGTTCATGCATGCCCCCGCACAACTGTATGCATATCGGAAAGAGCGCGGAAAGGATGCCGGTTGCTATCTCAAAGATCCATGCTTACGAGGGGGCGTGAAGAGAATCACGTTAACTATGGTTTCCAGAGACACCCCGCCAATTCCCTGCCCGGAAATAGAGAGTTAGCCGAAGATCCAGGAAACGTTAGGACGGGTTAGCTCATCGGATGCAATTCAATCCGCTCAAGACGACGAGTGTGATCTGTAAATCTGCGCACTTGGCTCTGTATGAAAGGATGGAGGACGTTTCATGCTATCGCTGTCGATGACCTGGTCCTCCGACATCCGGGAATAAGAAAGAACGTGGATATCGATCTACGACCCGTGATCTTGTCGGAGTGGGACGGATTGCGATGCATCGACCAGACAAAATGGTACGCTGTTCCCCTTCAATTATCATCACATGCCTTTAATTTGCAGCACGAACATTTTGGCACGTGCCACGTCAATTTTTCCCTTTTTATTTTCAGGAATATTCAAGTTTTCGTTTTTTGTTTTTGTTTTGGTTTTTACGTTTATCTTGTAGAACATTCAAAAAAAAAAAAAAAAAAAACGCCTCTGATTACTTGTTGTGACTCGAGCAAAGCCCTTCCTAAAGCCCTCCCTACCAATCTAAGCTAAGAAAGCTGCCCCAACATCTAACCATCGCTGACCCCTATCAGGGAAAAGTACCAAAAAATGTCATAAATTTAATGTATTTATGTCAATTCAATTTTAAATCTTTTTTTTTTAGGAGTTTGATTCCCTACTTTCTTATGGGGTTACGGGTGGTAATATTTAGTTTCAAGTGTAGGGTTCAACTCTCGTACTCTATAAAAAGATAGAGTCAAAGCAAAAATCTAAAAATGAGTTGAAAGTTAAAATAAGACAAACAAAAAAAATTCATAAACCTTTTAACAATTTCCAATAAATTTTGGCCGAAAATCGCTGACATTAATGCCGGTCGTCTTATGTGGCATGATCAACACTAACGTCGACAATTTCTTTTAATTTTTCTAAATTTGTATCACTTTTTTTCTTTTCTATTATTTCCTCTCTTTTTTTCTCTCAACTGTGGCCACCAGCCAACAATCGCTAACCACAACTAAGGCTAGCAACCCTCGTGTAGTGTGGGCAAAGGCGTCATGGCCCTCATTGATCATGGCCTCCCCTAGATCCAGGCGAGGGCTGCAAGCCCTATAAATATTGTGAAATTTGTTTGCTAGAATGTGATTTAACAACAAGGTTAAAGGGTATTTTTTATTTCAATTATTCATTCGTTTTATGAGCTACATTGGTCTCACTTCTGAAATAACTCAGCTGCAGATTCAACACAATAATTCTACTAATACCTGATTAATAATGTGGTCCATCGTGTTTGCACTGTCTTGGCGCGTCGAGCCTGTTTTCATCCCCACTTCGCCCTTCCCAGTTTGTCGGATGACTGCGACGCAAGGGATGAAAAATTTGTCCACCAATTGAGTTGTCCACGTTTATTTTCAGATATTTCGATGTCCTTTTTTTTTTTTTGTGGGGGGGGGGCGGTGGTGTTGAGAGGATTGATGGATCAAGGGCTACAAATTTCTCTCTCCACATTTCTTTTTCTATTGGCAGAAGGACGGAGCGCAGCGACCAGCGTTAGAGATCGCTTTTGTGGTGTTATCAAAATAGGCTCACATCCGCTATAGAGATCGAGCCGTAACTATTCAGCACGACTGACCACTAAAATGCTAGCAACAGTTCACCAACCTCAGACCACCACCAAGGTTCGAGGTTGGTGAGTCGCCAAGTACCACTGAAAATGCTAACAACTAGGAAAATCTATACACAAGAAGTAAGACGCAGCCGCATGATGCAATGCACGAGCTTGCAGAGTGCTAGGATTAGGGGCACAAATATAACAAAATAGAGAGTAAAAGCTAGAAAGAAAAATCGAGACCCATAAGTTTAACTCGATTCACCCTTCAACTAAGGCTACATTCAGCAGAAATTCCACTATGATTAGAAATTCTCATCTCTTTGTTATAATGTTCGCATTTATGTTATAACTCTCAATTAAGATAAAAAAAAAAAAAAAAAAAGATAATATATAAGCAACAGCAGTTATTTATGGATTTAAATCGAAACTATCTATAAAATTCGAGTTCAAACTCTAAAAATCCTCTAACGGTCAAGGCACTACCCTTATACCCTGACAAGCGACTCTCTGAACCCGCCTGCTCATGGAAGGAGTGACATCCCGTGCCTTTCTATTGATGAAGAGTATGGATCCCACACTAACACAAAACAACTCAGGGAATCCATTCATGTGAGGTAAGCCGTAATCACACGATGCAATTTGCAACAGCCTGGGAAGATTCTCTCCTGAGGGGAATCAAATTCGTGATTTTTCGAAACGCGTGAGGTCCCTTCATCACTCAACTAAATCTCCAAGGGTTGTCCCCTTCCCTCGGCCAGGACACCACGTTTACATCACCGCGGCTTCTCCCCGAACATCCGTGCATGTCACACTGACGCAACGCGACGCAACCAAGCAAGAGAGCCGAGAACGGAGAGTAAAACGATAAAAATCTGACACCGAGTGGACCGTACAGTCTTTTCCCACGTACCGCTCTGGCAATGCGGCCAAGTTGAAATCAGAAAGGGAAAAGGAAGAGAAAATTGCAGAGGGCTCAGACCATCAGCGTCACGGGGCATGTAAAAGCGAGTCATCGCACAGCAAGAAAATAGTAAAAAAAAAAAAACAAAGTTCAATGCTCATAAACATTTCAATTATATTAATTTAGTTCTAGACATTTTATTAATTTATTAATATAATCCATTAATCATAAACGTGGCAATTTAATCAGCATCAATTGTCTTATATTTTTTCAATCAAAAGTTTTCTTACCCAATACAATTAATATTGACGTAAATAATTTTTTACATTGTTTTGAAATTTTTCTTTTCTTTTGCTTTCTTTTGTTCCCCATCTTCCAATGGCCAGTTGTCAGGCCTTGGCGATAGCCCAAAGGTTGACCTCATCGGAGCTTCACCCCCGCCCTTGGCAAGGGTCAATCTCCCCATCACTAGGCGAGGTCGGCCTTACTAGAGACTCTAGCTAGGCTCAAATCTCTAGATCTAACAAGGTCAAACCTCACCAAAAAGAGGAAGAAAGAAAGAAAAAAGACATAATAAAAAATATATCAAAACATAGACAAATAAAAAAATATTGGTCTATTGGTTTAGAATATTTTGAACAATTTTCTCACCTACAATTATGTAAGACTGAGTCAGGACGACTCGGGCCACGCATGTGAAGCACAGAACACACGTCAACTCACGCGACACTGTCATCAGCTGGCAATTCTTGGTTTCTTTCGTTCAAATCGCATGCAGGAGTTCATTGTCTACCCCTTTCAATTGTCCCAAGATCATGAGTTTTGCTGGGTTTAATCCGGTGCAGTTTTCATTGATGGTCCGTGCAGGGGGATCGATCCGGCCTCTGGCAATAATGGCTTGAGGTCACCTTGTCTTCTGCCGTATTTGATATACATAATGTCATGACATACGCCGAGGACTCCCTATCTTATATTCATGTATCAACGCGATTATGCATCCATTTATAGGACTCCTTACAGAAAGGGATTCTACAATCCCTCGAGGATTGGTCCTTCTATGACTTGATGGCAGTGGGATTACAAAAGAATAGATCTCAGTTGTTGATCGGAAACTTTTCGAGTATTGGGATGTTACTAGACACCTTGTAAACGGATTTCGGCATAGTACGCCTGATTAGAGGAGTTATGGTAGGTGGGATTTGTGCCTCGAGGAGATCCAATATGCAGGACTTCGATCTTAGACCCGAATGCAAAAGCATTAGTCCTTCAGATTATATAGATGCAATACTGGGCCAAACAGCAATCGATCGAGAAAGAGTGATCCATCGCCACTCCCTGTACGTTCTACTCCGTTTCCTTTGAATAATGTTGTTCTTGTTCGGCTTGCTAAAGTTGATGCGGTCAATTCATCAATAGCCCATCGAAGGAGGATACAGCCTTCATTCCTTAGATTGTGATTCCGTTGCTTTATTGATTTGTATTCAATGCTTGCTGGAACGATGTAAAATGGTCACTCTTGGAGAGATTGGTGTGAACTGATATGTGAATTGGGTTGAACATGTATGGAAGAGAGTTAGGGTTTGCTTGTTTTATGCGATAATTGTACTATGGCGTCAGAGTAACTGTTTATTCATTAACTATTAATGGCGTTGGCATATGAGATGCGGCAAATAATACCTGATTTGCATGTAAGGTGCACATTGCAATGTACAAATTGCAGCTTAGATGCACAACCAACACAGCTAAAGTACACTCGTAGCAAAAGCCAACATAGCCACATGGTACATTCGCATCAAGGTAAATCAACACAAGCGCGTCAAGTCTTTCCCAAGTTGTTTGTCTTTGTTAGCAAGTCCAACTCAAAATCTTGAATTAATATAAGGAGGGAGATCATATTTATATAAAGAGCATATAAATCCTATAGCGATTCATGATAGTTCAACACACTTCTCTCACTTGCAAGCCAAATTACGAATTATATGTGAAATTCGACAAACAGAGACTTGGGACTAAACCTAACTTTGAGATCATAATAGAAAACTCAACAAAAAAACTTAAGCCAACGGATGGAAGGAAGCTGCATTTAAACAAAGGGCATATGTCTTTTGTATTAAGATACATGTGTGTGTGAGTTGCATTAGAGAAGTCCCACATCGAAAAAATAATGTGGTGTAAAGCAATTAATATATTACAATTGATCTATAACTCATTAATTTAAACTTTTGAATGAATATGAGTCCAATTGAATATATTAATAGGATCGGGCTTGAGTTCTCGCTTAGCGATCTCCTCAAGCAAAAGGTGTTGGACTTCTGTTGCGCACTCCTAATGAATAGTATCAGAGCCAATGATTGCAGTTTCCAAGTAGGTGAGCATTGTGGTGTAGCAATGTTAGCCCATAAGGATAATGTTGGGCGAAAAGAAAACCTAAATTAAGGGACAGCGGGCTTAACACTAAGCTCACATATGATGGGGAAATTGTTAGAATGCACACATGAGTAAGTTGTATTAGAGAAGTCTCACATCGGAGAATTAATATGGTGTAGAGCAGCTAATATATCCTAATTGGCTCATAACTCATTGACATAAGCTTTTAAATAAAGGTGAGTCCAACCGAATATATTGAGGGACTTGGGCTTAAACTCTCTCTTGGCGATCTCCCCAGACGAAAAGTATCAAACTTCTACTATGCACTTTCAACATTTTCAACTCCGGAGAACCGAAAAGTCTTTTCTCTTTCTTCTCTCTCATTTCCCATCATTTTCTTCAACCTTCAGCTATAGGGGAGGATTTGAGCTAGTCTCATCCTTCCCTTCATCTTTTGTTGATTTTGTTTGCTTTTATTGTTCTTTACTTACCTTTTCTTCTCTCTCGATTTAGATTTGGGAGCTCTCTTCTCCAAATCTAGTTCTTGATTAAGAATTTGAATTATTTCGATCTAGTTCTAGATTTGGGTGCTATTCTCTCTCAATCTAAATTTGAAAGTTTAATAAATATGCCTTCAGGGATTCGATGTCCCTCTGCTCTGTTCGTGTATAGATTCTTGCCTCCAAGCTGAATCATGATCGTATGAGTTTTGGTACCTCATTGAATTATGAAGATTTGTTCCTCCACATGTTAGATATGTGTTTGTTTAACTTATTCTTGTTGTTTCTATACGGTAATGGCGTAGAGGAAGCTGAATTTAGGCGCACACCGCCAACTAAAATGTCGTAAGTATTGAAAGAGAAATTTCTGGCATATGCTCATCACTAACAAAGACACAAGATCCAGTGATTGACCGCAGATTTTGTTTGACAAATCTGTTATTGTGGAATGAGTTTATGCTTAACTTTGCTAGTGCTCCACTTAACCTCATTGTTTTTTGGATTTGGCTTTGTTTTTTAATATCCATGCTCTATTTCGATTTGTTTTGTCATGAAAATTATGTATTTATGTATCCTTTTGAGTAATGGATACAATTTTCTTTCGAAAAAAAAAAAACAAAACAAAACAAATGGCGTATAGAAGTCTTCGTTTAAAGCTAGAGACATCAACAACAAATAAAAGATTAATGGGCTATAAATCCAGCTTTCATGTCCTAAAACACTCTCTCAACAACATATGCAATCCGATGCATGGTGGCGGAGAAGCATTTGTAGACCCTTTTCTAGTCCTAACAACACATCCCTCCCTCACAAGTACTTGGCCTACACTACGTCTGACATTTCCAACATCAACTTGTACCGTATATGTAGACGAACCGATGACTGCATGAACATTGTCACTTCCATGCATCTACAAATACAAATCATATAGTTACACATTTGTGTTGATCACATTGTCTAGGGGTGTGCACGGGAACTTGACCGACCTGAGAAGCGGACGAATTTTTGGAAATGGAAATAATCGGTCTAGTTCTTGGTTGCAAGTGCAAACCAAACTACCCAAAGTGATATATATTTTTAAAAATTTTTCCTTTTCTTTAAAATAGTAAAGAAAAGAAAATGAAATTGCCTAAACTCTAAATGGACAGGCCGAACCTAAGAATTGGATCGGGATCGACTAATCCAATTCTCGGTTTATATTGGAACTAGCCCAATTTGAGAATAGATCACTCCTAATATTGTCATCCTATATCTACACTCATGATAAAAGAGACCCTAAGGGTTGCAATGGGAGCCGACCGAACTAAGAACCACCCGAATCAAATTGGACTAGCCAGTTTTGGGCAATTCTCGATTCCATGAAATTGGGACCAGTAGCTTTTTAGTCCATTTCCCGTTCCCAAGTAGGAACCAAATCGACTGGACCAAACCAATACATACATACACACATACATACACACATATATATATATATATATATATATATATAATTTCTTAAGGTGTAAACCTAATTTACAAATCCCCCCCCGGGTCACTTTATCTGACACTTGGCCCCTTGCAAATTTTTGGAGGCCCGAGAGGGACTCATGCATAGCTTGAGTAATTGAGCATGGGTGTTTAACGCTCTTCTTAAATGCCCATGATGCTTCATTGCCTTTGAATGGTGCTTCATTTAAGGTTGTGAGATGATCTGGTATTATGCCTATGATGGTGTTATTTTTTTAAGTTCTATTTCAGTAGTGTATGTCTAAAGGTCTCGTAAATAAAGAATGGTTGAAATTGAATGCAGCATTTCAGAGGAAGCTGATGAGAAAATGAGGTAACTGATCGCAAGAATGGCTAAACATCGCGATTGAGATGAAGCTTATAAGAAAATGGAATGCCGCTCTTGAATGTTGCAATTCAGTAGTGTATGCCTTTGAATGATAAGTTCTATTGGACCACTTGAGACCAGACCAGATGGTCCAATCCTAAGGCTTGACAGTCCGGTCCACAGTTCTGAAAATTGGGAACTAGTCCCTCCATTATGGTTCTTTCGTTTTAGGTGGGACCAGACCAGATCAAAAACCGAACACCCCTAGGAGACATCCAGAGACTTTTAAGGGTTTAGAATACGTCAAGTCTTTATAACTTCTAACTTTGTCTTTAAGTCTCTCGCACAGATAATGGCTTGTGACGATTTCTCTACTTGTTAAATAATAAGTTTAGGATGTGTTCATTTCGAGAAAAAAATTCATGATAAAAAAAATTAATTTTTGGAGAAATTATTTTCCAAGAAATTTTTTTTCCCATTTTGAAGTTAGGGAATTCATGTTCATAATTTTAAGCATGCATATTTTCTTTAACCACAAAATTTTTTTTTTTGTTGACTAATATTTTTAGCAAATCAAACGCGTAAAAGTCCTTAAAACTAATTCGTGAAAAATTCTCTCTCAAACAATCTCAACTTGTTAAATGATAAACTTAAGGGTGCGTTTGTTTTTATGAAAATGATTTCGAAGAAATGATTTTCAAAACTTTTATGTGTTTAAAGTGGAATACCAATGGAAAAGACTTTACGATTGATAAAAACAACCATAATTAAAATTAAAGAGAATGATTTTTCCACTTTAAAAGAAGACATCATTTTCCATGCTCCTTTTCCTCTTGCACTCTCACGTAGAATGAAGAACCATTCTCAAGTTAAGCTTTATTAGCACTGAGAAATTAAGTTTGTTAACTATTTACAATTCGTATTTTATTTGGCATCTTTTATTAGTTCCTTTAATATAAAAATGAATATACGTAAAATTCATACTTTAATATTACTAATGTCTCAGAGAAAGATTTTGATATCATCTTAATATTTTATATTCGGTCCAAAATATTATTATAGCAAAGATAATTTTTTTTAAAAGTAAGATCTAAAGATTGAAAAAAAAAAATCCATATAACACCAAACAATTGAAAACTGATTATTTTCCTTGAAAGTAATTTTCATGAAAAGCATTTTCCTTTGTTAAGAAGTTTTTTGCAAAACAAACTCTCCCTAAACTTTATGATAAAGGAATATTCCTTCCTAGAAATTGTTTTCCAATTTTCAAGTTATGAAATTCATTTTCTTAACTTTAAGCATACATATTTTCTCTAGCTGTAAATGGTTTTCCATTAATCAATCATTTTCAGCTAACCAAACACATGAAAGTCCAAAAGACTAACTCTCGGAAAATTCTTTCACTCAAACAAACACACCCTTATATTCATTAATAGCAACAAATATTTACAAATGGGCTTAATATGCTTAACTTGTTTTTCGTTTTACTCTGTAAGAATGGTTTCACCTTTTGCAAAAGAAATACTTCTAACTAGATGGCTTTAAATCAAAATTCTATTTCAAAGAAAATATGAGACCTCCCGAAGAGAGAAATAGGTGAGTGGAGGAAGAAAATTATCTATTTATATCTTAGCAAGTGGATAAAATTAGGTCACCGATTGAACTTCACTTACAAGCGTGGGGTTATGGAGGGGTTGAGAGATCTTTTCAGCGTGCAGGTGACGATGGTGTGATGTAGAAAACTAGTAGTAGTCAGAAGATGCAAACTCTCAATCAAGGGCGATGAGATCTGCAAAACAGAGAACTCTCTCTCTCTCTCTCTCTCTCTCTCTCTCTCCCCCAAATAACAAACGAAGTTTAAATGCGAAATTCAACAAGATCCCTCGCTCTCCATTTACTACTTACATAATAAACGTCGCTTAAATGCGAATTCAATAGACCCCTCTGTCTAATTTCGCGTTTGATTCTCGTGCTGACGAATAAATTTCCAAACCTCTAGCACTTTCAGTAATATTGTGGTGATATGTGAATGCAATGATTCCATCGAACCTAGTGTCCAGAGTATTTGACCCTTTTGGTGAAGTTTAGAGGGCTTTGCTAAGTTGACCGTGTCTTTCAATCTTTTTATTTTATAAAAAGAAAAAAAAATTCAACCATCTTCAACAATTGAACTATCAATAAGGCATCGGTTTGTCCTCAAGAAATCATTATTCTTACTTGTGAATCAAATGATTCAAATGATTATTTTGTCGTAATCGTCTTTCGTTGTCTCGATACATTCATTTCTAGTATTCCCAAAGTGCTAAGGACAGATTCTAACGTATCTTGATTACAGATGTATTAATTTATGTGAAAACTCGGATCTGAATATATCATTATTGTGCAACGTAGTTCATTTTTTTCTTCCTATAGGTGGCAAAAGTAATCGACAAAAAAGAACTCTTCACGATAAACGAACAAAAATGGCTACAAGCTATGTTTAAGCTCGGGTTGTTTTTGACGTGGTATACATCTTCGTTCTCGATAAGAGGAAAGACGCGATGTCACAATGAATTTCTTATCAATTTAAATATGGAAATTATAATACCAATTGTTTCACCTGTCAGGGTATTTGAAAAACCCAAATCTGATATATATTTATTTATTCCATTGAATATTATATTTTCTGCCGATCAGTTCATTCACTTGTCTGAAAGAAACAAACGAAAACAGAAGGTTTGGTGGGGAATCGAGCCAATTTTGATTCTTATCGCCTGACTTCCTTTTTGACGTCTTCCTCTTTTAATATTCAGAATCTCTTTTTCTTCCAACCTCTTCTTTAACTCGCGCACTCTGAATCTTACGTTCCCAACCTACTCATTGAAACTGGAAAAAGGAAAAACAAAAACCTTGTTTGATTATTTTTGTGAAATTCTAAATAATGCAGGACTAAAAAGTTCCTGTCTAAATTATTTTTTACTTTTTATTTTTTTATTTAATCGAAATGTTATGGCTCTCGCAATTTGATTTTGTTAATCAGAACCCTTGAAATCTCTGCAATACTCGGATGTTAACATGTACATTCACATTGTAATTTTTTTATATTTTAAATTTTGAATTTCATGCTAGACTATGTTGGGAAAACCAGAAAAGTTGGCTCTTAATGAATTTAATCACCGTGCTTGGCAATGATTTATGTATTTTTATGCGGAGGCATTAAACAAAAGTCAAATCATAAAGGGAGTAAACCACCAAAACTATTAAACTATACCAACCGTAGCATATTTATTCTAAACTTTTTTTCATGGCATAAAAAATCTCCAAACTTGTATTTGTGTAACACATTTACATTCCTTTAAGATCGAACACCGTTAAAAGTTTGTCTATATGGATGTTGAAAAAAAAATATACAATGATGACATAGTATTAACATTATTTTGCTATAAAAATCATATGACAAAATATTAATTGAGGGTAAATGTGTTTATGAATTAGATATATTTCTGTCATAAGAAAAATATATGATACATGTGTTAAAATGGGCATGATTTGGAGTGTTTTTACGTCACAAAAAAATTTGTGTTTTTTTATGTCACAAAAAATTTAAAGTAAATGTGTTAGAATGAGAATAATTTAGGGTCTTTTTGTGATATTTTTTTCCCAATTATAAATGCCAAAGGTAAAACTAAATGCGAATTTAAAAAAAAAAAAAAGTGATTTCAAAAACACAAACCGAAGCCTCTGACCGTCTAACGAAACCGAAGTGATCCCGCATGTTTTCGGCAAAATATAGGGAAAAGAAATCACATGTTGGAACTATTTCCCCCTTCGAAGTAACAATTTTTGCCCATTGAACCGTTTTCTTCCGAAATGGAAACTGAACTTCACGAGACGTCGGCGCGAGTGGGGTGGAGGGGCCTGCGGCAACGTGAAGATCAGCATAGTAGTGGTTGTGACGGACCAATAAATTAATCAGCATATAAATACCTAACCAGTAACCACCCTCTTTTTATAAAAAAATTTTAAAAAAAAAAAGCCATTTTTTCAGGGGCTGAGCTTAAAAGAGCAAGAGCGGAAAATTATTAATTAAAATGCAGTAATTAATGACCTAAAAGATAGAGAGAGAGAGAGAGAGAGGGGGAAAATTATTAATTAAAATGCAGTAATTAATGACCTAAAAGAGAGAGAGAGAGAGAGAAGGAAGGAACAATAGTAATCAAGGAAGAAAGCAGAGGGTAATTAAATGAGATCTGCTCTCGGGACGTTTCGGACAGTCCAAGAAGGAACGGAACATACTTGCACGCGGCCCATCGTAACCAACCCCTGCTCCTCCTCGATGGACGAGATAGTCGGATTGGGGGGGCCTCTTCAACCCCTTGCAATTAGACACCTGTGACCCCCAAAAAAAATTTGAAAAATTAGAAAGGAAATTAAGGTAATAAATTACCGGATTAAATCCCAGGTCCAAAAGCGCCTTTTTGAGAAAATGGGGCGGTGTTAAATCCGAGGAGTTAAGTTCCCAAGGGGAAAAACGCCATTATCAATGAAGATTAGATTAATTGCAGGAAGGAAGGAAGGAAGGGAGGGAGGGGTGGTCGAGATCTGGTTCCTCAGCCAAGGAGGATCCGAGCAGAGAGCAAAAAGCTGGAGGAACGGGCGGGCGTCGCCTGCCGTTTCGAGCAGATCGAGAGATCGGATCCGGGAGTACAGAATCTCGAGCAATCAATGTTCGACCAGACCAGCGGGACGCGAAAAACGTGGAGTTGGATCCTTTTCGCTTTGCGAAGCTGCGACCCACCGCCTAATTTAGGAAGCGGATTGAATGGGTTACTTGGGTTTTTTTTTCCCTCGAGATATATTGCTCCAATTGGGGGATTGCTGATTTAATGTGGTCATATCTTCGCCCCATTTTTTTGGCAAGGAATTTAAACGGGGCGCCAGCAATATCGCATTAGACCCGTATGATATTCCCATATACATAGCCCCCCCGTCCGTTCCCGATTCCATAGTCCCTTCTCAAACACCTTCATCCATCACACCCTATCTCTCTGTTTCTCTCTCTCTTTCACTACACCATCGCGCAGAGTCCTTCGCAGCAAGAGGACCAGCAGCAGGGGCAGCAGCAGCAAGTTGTACCAGAGCTTCCTTCCATAATAGAGTAACGGGGATAAAGTTCAACCCCAAACCCAATACCAACCGGGCCCCAAATCTCTCTCCCTCTCTGTCTCTCTCTAAAATCCCAAGACTCCAAAATCCCTTTTTCCTTTGCTTTGTTTTGTTCACCAGCTGTTTCCCCTTGTGTACTTAAAAGAAAAAATTATATTAACCAGAGAGCCAATCTCTCTCTCTCTCTCTCTCTCTCTCTAACTTTCTTGAGGCTTTTTTGGTTTTGCTTTATTCTCTCTTTCTCTCCGCACACTCCCCAGTCTCTACTCGCCCCTCCTTGAAACATCAGAACCCACAAGCCCATCAGCCCCTCCTCTATAAATAATCCAAGACCCCTTTGTCCCTTCCTCAGAAGAAAACTCACTTCCCCTGAAAACCCAAATCACCATTTCTCCCTCACCCTCCACTATCCTGTTTTGCTGCTTCATCGTCTCCTTCTTCTACGCCCAGAGATCTCCAGAAAAATCTCAACTTTGCCTCACGGGAGGCGCACAGATCGCGCAGAAGGGCGGAAATGAAGGAGTTCTGGACATCTCTGGCCTCCCTCCTGGGCGTCCTGGCCTTCTGCCAGAGCCTCCTGCAGATGGTGTTCCCGCCCGAGCTCCGGTTCGCCTCCCTCAAGTTCCTGAACCGGGCGTTCAACTGCTTCTCCTCCTACTGCTACTACGACATCACCGAGATCGACGGCGTCAACACCAACGAGCTCTACAACGCCGTCCAGCTCTACCTCAGCTCCTTCGTCTCCGCCTCCGGCAGCCGCCTCTCCCTCACCCGCGCCGTCAACTCCAGCGCCACCACCTTCGGCCTCTCCAACAACGACTGCATCAACGACGTCTTCAAAGGCGTTGCCGTCCAGTGGGAGCACGTGGTGACGCAACGCCAGTCCCAGACCTTCTCGTGGCGGCCCCTCCCTGACGAGAAGCGTGGCTTCACGCTCCGGATCCGGAAGCGCGACAAGGACAAACTCCTCGACTCCTACCTGGACTACATCATGGATAAGGCCAACGACATCCGCCGCAAGAGCCAAGAACGCCTCCTTTATACTAATTCGCGCGGCGGGTCGCTCGATTCCCGTGGCCACCCGTGGGAATCTGTGCCGTTCAAGCACCCGAGCACCTTCGAGACGTTGGCCATGGACCCGGATAGGAAGACGGAAATCAAGGAGGACCTAAGCGACTTCGCGGCCGGGCAGGCGTTCTACCAGCGGACAGGCCGGGCCTGGAAGCGGGGCTACCTGCTCTACGGCCCGCCTGGGACGGGGAAATCGAGCATGATCGCCGCCATGGCCAATTTCCTTAGCTACGACATCTACGACCTCGAGCTGACCGAGGTGCACTCCAACTCCGAGCTCCGGAAGCTCCTCATGAAGACCAGCTCTAAGTCCATCATCGTCATTGAGGACATCGACTGCTCAGTCAATCTGTCGAACAGGGCCAAGGCAACCCACGCCGGCGCACCACGGAGCTACTACGACTCCGGCGCGCCCGACGCGGCCCGCGGCGGCGAGGATGGGAACAACAACAACACGATCACCCTCTCGGGGCTGCTCAACTTCACCGACGGCCTGTGGTCGTGCTGCGGGAGCGAGAGGATCTTCGTGTTCACCACCAACCACATCGAGAAGCTCGACCCGGCATTGCTCCGGAGCGGCCGGATGGACATGCACATCTTCATGAGCTACTGCTCGTACCCGGCCCTCAAGATCCTGCTCCGGAACTACCTGGGCAGCGAGGGCGAGGACCTCGGGGAGGCGGCGGCGAGCGAGCTCCGGGAGGCGGCCGAGAAGGCCAAGATGACGCCGGCGGACATAAGCGAGGTCCTGATCAAGAACCGGAGGAACAAGGAGAGAGCGGTGGGGGAGCTGCTGGAGGTGTTGAGGGCGAGGGCGGAGAGGAACGAGAAGTTCGGAGGGTTGAGGGAGGAGTGCGAGCTGAACGGGGTGGTGGAGGAGATGGAGGAAGAGGAGCAGGAGAAGAGGGCGCTGGAGAGCCCGAAGGAAGGGAGCGACTGCGATGACGATTCTTGCAAGAAAGTGGAGGATGATGATGAAGAGAAGAAGAAAGAAAAATAATAGCGGAAAAAAATCCATTCGCCCTTTTTCGTTTTTCCTTTTCACTTCCATTTCTTTTCTCTCTTTTTTGCACCTTTTTTTTTTTCCTCTCTTCTTTTGGCTTAGAAAATGGGGATAAAAGCAATTCGATGATTTTGCTTCGTCATTTGTGAGGGCAAATTGGTAAGTTTCGATTTTTAAAGAGCTCTCGAATTCGTGTCTTATTATGGAATTAAAAGCTCGCATGACTCAGCAAATATTATAAAAAAGATTAGAAAATAAAAAGCTCTTACGACATATTGAGTTTATCCACTTTTGAGGGTATTCTGTTGTGTTACTTTGTTCTTTTTGAGATGGCCAGCCGGCCACATCCATGTTTGGTGTTTTTGGCAACGTGCACCATGTTATTTTGGGCTCGAAAATCTCAACTGAATGGAAAGTAAATCTCTTAGTTATTTTCTGCTTTTCTTTTGGAAATTTAATTGCCCCTTTCTTCCAAATGAAACTCCCATTTTACTTGCTTTAAAAAAAAAAATGGTAAGAAGGGGGCAAAAAAAAAAAAAAAGATTTCATTTCACGTCCAACCATGGAAAATACAAGTAATAGTGACTCATCGCGTTGTCCAAATGCTTCACGTGCGACATCTCTCCGGTATTTTTGGATTATGTATGGGTTTGGGCAATTAATTTCAGGTCCCACGATTGTTCTTGAGATGGTCTTAAAGTGATTCTCCAAACATAGTCATACTTTATCCCTTTATGAAGTGCATAAGGATTTTAGAAATGTTAAATGTAAAATTGTTTGCCGGCTCATTTAAGTATCAAATTAGATCAAAATAATCACTTAGAACGCAAATGATAACCATCATATTTTTCTATTTCTTTGTTTTTTTGTTTATTAGAGCAATTTGGAATAGAAATCCGTTTAATAACGTTATTTCATTTTTTTATTTTATTTCTAGAACAAATTTCTACTCTATAAATATATTAGCACTAGAAAACATAATTTTTTTACTTGTAGAACAAAAATGATAAATGAAAATTCTTCTCATCATTTTGCTTGTCACCCACCCGTTGCCTATGGGACACCAACCACCAACCACCAAACGTAGGTCGCCAGACGCTCGTGCTTGCCGCCGATCGCCAATCGTCGAATCATGGCCTTCGATTGCCGATCCGCTTGCTGCCGATCTTCGGCCATCGCCCACCTGCCACTAGTCGCCGAGCGCTGCTTGCCCACCTCTCGCCACTGATTGCTCGTCGCCGGATGCCTCCCACCATAACTTGAGAGGGAAAAATTTTATATTATTTATCAAACAAATTTCTATTTTATAAACAAAAAATTTATAAGATTATTAAATGTATATATTTGCTCAAAAATTTATTCGGGGAATAAAAATAGAAAAATTGATTTCTAACCAGAAATTAATTTTTGAAACAGAATAGTTATCATCCATGTCCTTAAATACTTCCAATGAGAAATTCCAATCAAAAGTATTACTTGATTTTTATAATATAACTTGACATTTTTATAAGAAGAACAAGTTCACATGGATTTCCAAAATGACATTGCACGAAATGACGTGGCTAGTTTGCCTAAAAATGACATCGCACGAAGCCTAAGCCAAAAATAACGTCGCACATATTTTCTCAAAATAGATGTTCCAAAAAACAACGTTGCACAAACTTTTCTCGAAATAAATGCACTATGAAGCTTCGTTTGATGCTTGCATTTTGTACTCTCTCTTCCTTTTACTCATAGCAAGTCACTGTCGTTCGGTTACTAAGGGCACGTTTAGTAATCATTTTGTATTCAAGAACAATGTTTGCTCAAAAATAATATTTTTTTATTCTGATATGAGAATAATTTCTTAGATTTTAAAGACGCTTGTAACTGTTCAAAATTTCTATTCTTAGAATAGAAATGCATTTGGTAGGATTCTTAAATATTTTTTTCCTTTAATTTTTTAATATTTTTCTTTTTGTTTCTATTTTTTCATTTTTCCTTTTCTCTTCTTCTTCCTTCTTCTTTGTGGCCGATCGCTAGCCACAGCGGTGGCCTGACTAGGTGAGGTTCAGCGAGCTTGTCAGAGCCTTACTAGGCCAGGGTGAAATTCGACAAGATCGCTGGAGGCTCACCGTGGCCAGGCAAGTAGCAAGCCTCGCCAAGCCACCGGCAAGGCTCATCCTAGCCTGATCTAGCAATGAGAGCCTTGCCCAACCATCAGCAAGGCCGACCTTGCGCTACCTAAGCAAGGCCAAGGCTCACTGTGGCCAGGCAAGCTCGCCGTGGCCTCGCCTAGTCAATTGCCGATCGCCGCTGTCATCGACGGTGGCAGATGACCAATTGGGAGGAAGGGGAGGAAGAGGAAGAAGAGAAAAGGAGAAAACAAGAAAAGAAAAGGTAGGGCTTGATTCTTGAAATTATTCCCACGAACAAGAAGTTACTTTTTTTTACTTTTTGATTATGTTCCAAATATATTTCCTAGAAGAAAAAATGGATTTTTGTTCCTAGGAATAAAAAATTTACCAAACGAATTTCTATTATTCTTTTATTCCAGAGAACAAAAGAACATAATCATTTGTCCTCGAGAGTGTTACCAAACATGCCCTAAGTGACTCACTCGAGGTTCATCATCCTCTCTCACTTGCTCAATTGGTTGGAAAAATTAACAGGGAAATTAGGGCTCAGCTCTTGGTGAGTGAATATGGAGACGTCGATGTGAGGGGAAAACTGAATTAGGGTTTCAATTTAGGTTTATATTTGGGAAATCGGTTGAATGGTCGATTTTGGATTTATATTTAGAGCAAAACATGTAGATGACATCATTTAGATGTATATATATTGACTAGGTACAACGATAAGCCATGTCAAATGGAGAAATTAATAAAATATTATCACATCAGATTTTTGACAATCTAAATCGAAGTTAGCACTTAAATGATTTTTTTAAAGTAATACTTAAGTGATTCAATTTTTTTTTTATTGGTCACCAAAGCAAGCATTATATGTAACTTTGGGCACTTCTAGTATTCTTATGTCCTTGTGGAGAAAGTAGCCTAAGACATAATGCATAGCCATCCTCTTTGGCTATCGAGGGTGATGCCATAACATCTTAACACAGAAAATCAACGACTTGAAAAGTTTTGTCGGAAAAGATGACAGCTCGAATTGCTCAAAGAAATGAATTCACGGAAATTGTTCTGTTCACCGACTATTTGACGTTAATCTTTGTTGACAAAGAAAATATTCTGCATCAATTAATTTTTTTAAGCACAAATTATTTCTCAAATCACCGATTTTTCGTACGACAGACATATTATATTAATAGTTATTATTACTATAAATCCTAGAGTGGTAACTTCACAATGCATTTGCCACGAATTGACTTTCATCTTACAAAAATATCCCAAATCGATATTCCTAAAACCAATTTGCCTCAAAATAATTATTGTGTTTCATAAAAAAATCTCAAACTAATACCTCTTATTTTGGGTTAGGGATTCCTATTTAGGATCTATTGCAAGACGAAAATTTGTCAAGGTAAATAATTTAAGATTTGATTTTTCATGAGATGATTTAAGGTAGATATGTTATGATGGAGTACCAATTTGACATATTTTGCGGTATGAACCTCTGTCTTAAAAGTAGCATTAGGCCAAGTGAAAAGCTCTTTAAGACATGATCAAAGCGTGCGTGGTATCAGACCGCATGTTAGAGGCCACATGGTCCCAGCGAAATGTGGTTGTGGGAGCACCAGAATGCACGTGCGACCTCGTTCGAGCTTCTCCGCAAGAATTTGCCATTTCCCAAAGCAAACAAGCGTTGCCGACAATTTGAAGGAGTACCGCATAGACAATGTGGAATGAAATTGGCATATAGATTAGCATTGGGTGGTCCCGAGCAGAACCTTAAACTGCTCCGTGAGAGAACCCCTAAGGGAGGGGCCCCACGTACGGATTGGTAGCCCTAAGCCACCTCTCGGCCCCTCTTTGGAGTGCCCCCACGAGGTAAAACTAATGGGGATATAGGCAGCTCCCATGCCTAAAAAAATATAGTGGCTGGCGCCGCCACCGGGGACCCTTCTGGGGTTCCAAAACCATCATTAGACAGGTTTAGTCTCGTACTTAAGCAGTCAGCCTCCTGTCTTCAGGCCGGGGGGCAAGAATATGTTTGTTTCGCAAAAAATGAATGGCTCATAAAATATTATTTTTTTTAAATCACTAATGTCGCTTAAAATATTTTTGAACATTTTCATAAATAATAAAAATGCTTTCCATTTATTCATTTTTATTAGCAATACGAGTGATAATTTTTTAAAACAAAGTAAATTGGAGGACTTTTAGTTCATGAATGGGAAGTGGCCTATTCGAATCCTATCAATTTGCATGCAAACTTTCTGTTTTTAATAAGATCAGATGCACAGGTCAAAGGCTTAAAACTTATAACTAATTTTTGGGCTACAAAGTGTTCCAAAAACATCAAGATAGTGACGCCTCAGTGCTCGTGGCCCTAGGTCATTAAAAAGAGAGAGAGATAAAAAAATGTACCAAGTTATCTCTTATTCAACGATAGACCAAACAAAACAAAAATTTCTTATTCAACGTGGGACTTACGCTCTTACAATGATATGTTGATATGTTTGAAAGCGTGGGATTTAGTTACGTAAACATATGTGCTATATCATTCACTGATCCCCTGACTAGATGTCATGGCAACCATGTGGCGATAGCCGTTCTTAAGGGAGGATATTTTTTTCCCGGAAAATTTCCTTTTTTCTATTTTTGTTCAATATGTAATTTATTTTCATAACTAGCCTGATATTCAATCACTTACCATATATAGAAAATCCTGTCACATATTTTCAAGCATCTTATCCTCCCACCAAAAGTACACTATCAGTGCCAAAAAAATGTGAACAGTGCTCACTTTGGTGCCAAAAGTTTATTTTGGATCACTTAAGTGCCAAAAAGTTTGAAAAACGATCATTTTAGTGTTAACTCCGATCTGGTTAGCCGGAAATCCGACGTGACACTTTTTTATTAATTTTTGAAGCTGATGTGGCTCGCCGGAGAGTATAGTCAACATTTAAATAACAAAACGGCGCCGTTTGGTGTCTCTCCCCCAATTTAAAACCCTAAATCTCCAACTAGTTGACGTCCTTGACAGCCCTTACGCTCAGCGGCCGCGCCTCCGACCCTGACCCCAACCTTGACGACGGCCACTTGGCTGCCAAGTCGAAGGCCGTGATCTGGCTGGTGCTCGGGGAGGCCGCCGACAAGTGTGCCGCCCCCGATCTCTCCCTCTCCACCTCCGATCTCCCCGACGAGTGCTTGGCTTGCGTCTTCCAGTACCTAGGCTTTGGCGACCAAAGCTGGTTCTCCCTCATATGCCCTCGTTGACTTGCAATCGAAGGCCAGAGCCACCAGAGGCTCGCCCTCCACACCCATTCAGAGCTGCTAGATGCGGTCCCGGCGCTATTTGCGCAAGTTCAACTTGGTCACGAAGCTCACACAGAAAGCGCGAGTTCGACTCGGCGCAAGTTGTTGAGCATTGGCGACGATGTGCTCGTGTTGATCTCGCTCAAGTGCAGGAACCTCATGGGCCTCAAGCTACGGCCAAGCGAGCTAGGTCGACGGCTGAGCGACAGTGGCCGAGCAAGCTAGGTCGGCGGCCAACGAGGATCAAAACCCTAATTTCAATCTCCAAATAATAAAAAAAAATCCCAAAATGAGTTGTGCAGCGTCATTTTTGTGAGGCCATCCACTTAGGACGGAAAAACTAAGTCGTTTTCTTAAGAAGAATGGAAAACGACGTCGTTTAAAAGCTATGTCAATTTTTTTAAAAAAAATATAAAAGCCACATAATTATTTTGGCCGAAATCTCTTGCTGGTGGTATCAAAGTGATTGTTTTTCCTCCAATTTGGCACTTAAGTGATCCGACATAAATTTTTGGCACTAAAATGAGCGTTGTACACAATTTTTGGCACTGATAGTGTATTTACTCCCATCAAACGTAGTCTTAGGAATTGAGAACCAAATTGGCCAGATAACAATGACAGCTTCAAATAAGGTCAAATGGCCAACTGTCTTCTCATCATATTTCTCAAGATTATGTTTGGAAAATATGGAAAGCGTGGAGACGTGGGTCGAGAAATGGTAATGGAAAGTACGGAAACATGGGTCGAGAAATGGTACGAAATCTAACCCTAAATTGGTTGCTATGATTGTACCCAAACATTAAATGTGGTCCTATCTCCTGCCCTAACATTAAATGTTGTCCTATGTTCCATCAGACTTGCCCAAATGGAGTAAAAAACAAGCAAAGAGACAAAAAGGGGTAAGATCACCGGAAAATGGGTTTTCCATTTTTGTCAAAAGCATGGTGGAGGACCGAGGCAATTCCAGTAGTCACATGTACCAATATTCATGATTATTACACTGACATAAAAGAAGAAAGAAAACCCTAGACACACAAATGATGCTTGTGGAGTAAGCTCTATCCAAATCCTTGATACCATTCGCTTAGTTAAACGGTGACCTTTTCAATTAGTATTCTTATTGATCGGCAACTTTTTAATTCGTTGAGAATAGGAAATTTGTTGACCAATTTAAAAGCAATTGAAAGGCATGATCATTAAGCGTGGAAGGGGTGACCTATCTTATCTGTTTTCAGAACACTTTCAAAGCTTCTTAATTTCACTCACCCCAAGGAAAGTTAGTATGGGGATTCGGATGGAGTTACGTTGGATGGCATCATAAACTCGATACGTTCAACAAGAATTTATGGCACGATAGCATAAATATAATTACGCGTGGCCAAATATCGTCGAGGTTGGTGCTGCTAATTGAGAGAAATGAGGATTTCAATTCAGCAACTTAACATCACTTATTCAAATCTCATCAACTATGTACGGACTACTTTGAATTATGGCAATGTGTAATGCGCAAAATCAATTCGTGGAATTTGTAAGTTGTTCCATGAATCTTCAAGTAGCGACCTCTGCACTCACATCCTTAGATGTGAAAAAGTGATCCACAAAGAAAATGAAATGTAGAACCATTTCATGATTGAGGCGGTCAAAGATTTTAATTGTATTTTAGAAAATAATAAAAAAAAAACAATTCACCTTCTCCCGATCCTAATTTTATAATTTTTGCTATCATGTGTTTGACATGATGTAGAAGATTGAATCATGGCATATTTGATTGTGGTAGTGGCTCTCACATCACATGTATATGAGTGATTACAATGTTTGCTTACACTAAAGCTATTACAATATTATAGCTATTATATGGATTCCTCTGTGTGATGACTATCACTCTCATGATGTTGATTATTAACTATAATTAAAAATACGTATTGGTTATCACTAAATTTATGTATGGCATTTATGTAATGACTGAATCAATTATACTTAACTTTAATCACATAATGTACGATTGGTAAATAATCAATGTCATAGTAAAAACGTTATCTTGATTATACATAATTATAAATTTTGTCAAAAGTTATTCATGATATATTAAAAAGAAATAGTAGTTGCTCCCCAGTAGGAATGGTTATCTAAACTTTCAGAACTCAATGATACATTATTCATAATATATGATCATCTTATTCTATAATTATATTTAATTAATGCACAAATTGTGATGTACTTATTATTTCAATCATACTGTATTTATGTGATCATAATTTTTTTTAGATGATAATAAATTATATGATTAAATTTAAATCGTATCACTAATTTAATTATTAAATAATTGATAAAATTTTATCCTGATGATATGAATGAAATGGTACACTCATGATTGGTCATTAAAAAGTGATAATCATTACAATATATTATGTAAATATAATCACATGCTATGTGCTTAATTTTTGTTATAATCATAAATAAGTTATTAAATTATAAACAAATTTTTTATGTAACAGATTATATAAACATATATATATATATATATATATATATATAATAAAATAGTGAGGTATTAGATTTATGAATCGTGATTGACTATTAAAGTGATTGATTATAATATTCCCTCTAATATTGATTTTAGGGATTATCTTCAAATAGTTTTATAACAATTCTTTGTTATTACATCTCATTCATGAAACAAAAAAGTATAATATGTATGATACTACTTAAACAAAACAATGCGACACTACTTAAGCGCGAAATCCGTGACATTACAACCTCGTTTCCTTCCAACAGTTGAACGAGCCACTTAACATCGAATTTCTCGTGAATGATTACACTCTGATGGAATGCGACTATAGCCTTGCTTTAGATAGGAGGGACTTGATTTGACTAAAGTATAACATTACATGTCATTCATGAAACCAAAAAGTATAATATGTATGACATTACTTAAATGAAACAACGTGACGCTACTTAAGCGTGTTATCCGTTACGTTACAGCATCATTTCCTTCCAGTTAGCCGAGTGAGCCGTTAAATATCGAATCTCTTGTGAATGATTACGCTCCGGATGGAACGGGACTGTAGCCTTGCTTTAGACAGGAGGGACTTGATTTGATTGGCCTTGTTTGGTGAAAAGAAAGAGTATACTTGAAAACTCCCAGCTTTAGGTTTTGTTGGCTTGTCTTGTGGAGTCACCACCCTTCCATGGGGACGTGGAGGCTCTTCTGTTCTCCTTGTCAAGCTCCTACTGATGTTTTGATTCTATTATTTGAAAAGACAACAGGGGCCGTTCATAATGGATAGAACGAGAGGGGCTGTCTTCGGAAACGACGCAAAAGGAAGGGCGGGAGGAACAAGAGAACAAGCCCCCAGATCTGATGTTGGGAAAAAGGAGGATCCGCGAAGCTCAAAAGTCGTCTCCAGCAATCAGCGAAAGCTTGACGATCTCTTTTGCTTTTTGGGTTTTTTGCGTTGTTGATTCTGATGGAAATGAGTTGGAAAGGAGATCGACCTGGAAAAAGGGGAGGGCAGAGGGGGGGGCCGGTGAAGTGCAAAGCGACCGGGTATGCTGGCCTAACGTGGGGTTAGGTGAAGAAAAAAAAGAAGAACGTGAAAATCCGACTTCTTGAATTTCGGCCGTGGAAAACATGCGAAACTTGACGTGGAGAAGCATGAAAAGGCGGACTTAACTTGCTCCGGATAATGCACGAACGTTTCCAATTTGTTCCGATCATCCTAAGTATTTGTTTTCCAGATATACGTGTCACTGGTAAATGTATGTATTTTTATATTGACGGTCGGCCACATAATAATGCGTAGATATATTATGCTGGGTTTAAAAATTGACGGTCGGCCACATAATAATGCGTAGATATATTATGCTGGGTTTAAAAATTGAATTTATTGAACATAGTGTGATCATTGTTGGATGGATCGAAGATGTTCCAAACCTACTACATAAGGTTTGGCACATCCTATTTTTGAGAGAAAATTACATGAATCATTTTAGAGTTTTTTCTTATCCTTTATTCTACATCGATTATGCATTTTATGCCCTAATATTGTTTATGAAAAAGGGAATCCTTTTTTTTCCTTGAACACTTGGGAAGTGGGGCGAGGACTGCAAATTTGTAGAAAACACACAAAATTTTCAAAAGTTCCTTCATTTTCCTTCTTGAAAGGTTTTGACTTTCTCTTCATTTTCCATCTAAATTTTTATTTGTTTTGTTTTCCCTCCTTCCCAAACATAGCATGGGAAAAATTACCCAATGATCCTTAAACCTATTGTATAAATATCAATTTAGTTATAAAATTTTTAATTATGTCAATTCATTTCTAAATATTTACGCAAAATTTTAGCTATTTTTTGTCGAAAATTGTTAATATGGCGATCCAACCCTCTTTGATTGTCTTACAAGACACATTCTCACGTCACTAGTTTTCTGCGAAAATTTATAATTATATTAGAATTTTACATAAAAATATATGACTAAATTGATAAAAATAAATAATTTATGATTAAATTATTATTCATAGATTTTGTATAATAAATTTATAATTGATTGGATAATTTTTGTTATAGCATAGGAAACGATACATGGGAAAATCAGATGATGCAAAGTGCAGTCGAGGAAAAGTCAAGGCGTAATCGAGGAAAAGTCAAGGATCGTGTCTGTCAAAAGTTGCTTTTGCAAATCGGCCTTTTTTTTAATCCTAGCTTTAATCTTTTTCCTTATGTTACTTTCCTTTTTCTCCAATTTCGAGATGGTGGCTTGCCATATAGTGGTCGGTGGAACGTAGAAATTTTCAGGGTTTTTTAATTGAATAATAGAAAAGCTCTGGCCAGTTCAACGCGGTCTAGGTTCTCAAGATCCTTTTCGTTTTAAGAATGCATTTTTCTAACAAAAAATTCAATTTGAAAATGTTTTCTGAAGAATAATCAATTGTATTGCTTACAAAAATAAACAAAAGAAAATTATTTTCATTCACGAAAGTAATTAGTCATTAATTGTTATCGAAAATGAAAATATTTTCTATTGATTTTTTATTTAAACAAAATAACTAATCATTTTTTGAAAAATATTTTCCAAATCTTGCACTCTGAATTGCATCAAAATAATTGATTGAAAGAAGAGTAAGTGGTCACCAATTAGCTCTAATTATGTTTGGTATGATTTGATGCCCTACTTCTTAAGAGGAGTGAGCATGATTTTAAGGTATAATCTGGAACCAAAGAACCAGATTTGTGGGAACTTGTTTAGTTCTAGGTTCCAAGGTATATATGGTAAGTTGTAGGTTCTAAGTAGGTGGAATCTGAAACCTTAAATAAGATTTTGTATTTTTCTTGGCTCATATCTTCGCATGATCCAGCGGTATTTCATGGTTTCTAATAATGAGCATATAATTTGGAACTACTAATCTGAGCTTCTATTTTATAATTAAGACTTTTACTTTATTAATGTTTCATATTTTTTGTGTGTTTAAATATAAACTGTGATCAATGGATTATAGCATCATTGAATGTGATGGATTCATTGATGGATTCATTGCAACTATTCAATTAATAATACGGGCGGAATCTAGGTAAAACCTAAACTGATCTTGGAACTTGCGATAGGATATGTTTTAAGTTCTGGGGTATGTAGGGTAAGTTTTAGATTCCAAAAAATAAGAATTTGTTCTAGCAGATAGATTCCAAGTTTTAAGTGAAACTTGTATGGAATTTGGAAATTCTCACCCCTACTACTTAAGTGTAAATGTAAGAATAAGGATGCTAGTTTTTGCATAAAAAGAAAAGAAAGATTGATTGTGCTAATGGAAGAGTTACTACTCAATGATAGCTTTTCAATACCACAACTAATTACAGCAAAATAGACTTTTTAAGGAAATATTACCTATTAAATTTATTTTACGGATGTCAATTTAATTCTAAACTTTTCAATTTTACCAATTTAACTTTAAAATTTTTGTGCGAAATTATAATATAATTATTTTGGGTCAATTTTCGATGGAAAGAGCTAAAGTGGTGATCCAATCATCATCGGCCATCTGACATAACTCGTTGCTATTGAATTGATATCCGTACAATACATTTAGAACTAATTGGACAATTTTCCTGGCTTTTAAAGGCATATACATTGGCAACTCTTTGTCATGCTCCTATTTTTTTTTTTTTTGAAACAAATAAATAATTTGACAATAGTGCTCCCTATTTTAAAAATATTATAGCTACATATTAGCGTCAAGTTAATATCTCCTACTAATAATGGTGTAGCGCAACAAAATACAGTGTCTTTGATGATAACTTTTAGGAAAAGATATTTTGTCTCTATCTTATTATTTTGAATCACTTACTATCTTTTCCATAATATTTCAATTGTAATAAAAGTAATTGCATCTGTTGGGGATCTTTCGTGACATGCGTTTACTCTGTTAGAAACATATATTTTGTCCCTATCTCATAAATATGAGGCAAACGTAACTTTTTTCTAAATTAATTTAGTTGAAACAAAAGCAATAGCCCCGATAATGGATGTCTTAAGGCATCTTCCTACTTAATTAGGTTTTGAGATGAATATATATTCGTCACTAGAGGCTAATAACAACAAAAGCATTTGTCTTTGTTGTGATGATTATGGCCCGACCAAGAAATGACATGCACCAGGCCAACCAAGGGCGTAGGCCAAGAGATGACAATGGCTCGAGCAAGGAAAAACTTACCCATTAAATCTCGAACCTATCGTACGCTAATTCAATTCTAAACATTTTAATTTTGTAAATTCAACTTTAGATCTTCAAGTTAAATTCAAATGTAATCATTTTGGCTAATTTTCGCTATAAATCGCTTATGTAATGATGAGCCATGTAGGTGTCGACCTTGAGGTCGAAGACGAAAATGAGCAAAAGGACGAGAGAAGCAGTGAGTGAGGTCTACTTCATGCATGCACTTGCTTGCAAATCTGGTTCGCCATTGTGCCGCCCTTCACCTCAACCACTCTCCACGCCATGGCTTGCAGACCAAGGCTGAAGGTGAGGGACGGACGCAGGGACAGGATGTGCAAAAAGTTGGATGAGGCGGGGACGGTCACGGCGGCTGTGGCTACAGCGGAGGAGCTGAGCCGAGTAGTGGAGAGAGACAGAGGATCCTTCCTAGTTATTTAATGCAACATGTCACATTCCACAATCCCTACCCCAAGACTTTCCTCCATGGCATGATTGAAACATGCATGTTCATGTGTCCACCTAATTGCTAGGGGGAAAGATTGTTCCATCATTCTCCTTCTCAACTAGGTCAAAGAATTTCATGATTTCTTCCCGGCCATGCAAGGACAAAGTTTTGGCGATACTCTTTGGATGCCGTTGCTCAATTATTTGGAAGAAGAGGATCGGATCAGCTAAAGTACAAAGAAGGGAACGTCCTACAGTGTACCCAGCCATGCGCTGTCCTGGTCCATCGATTGATTGAATGGTGCTTGTGGCCTTGGCCATGGTCCTCGTCCTGGTGTTGTGTGCATTGAACCATACTTTTCTGCTAATTGAATATGGATATTCATTATTCCCCTTCCAAAAAACCCTCCCTCAAGAAAACCCTTCTTCTCTTTTGTTTTTATTTTTATTTTCTAGCACTTTTGAGATTTATTTGGAAGATTTCTATATTTCTCTCATATTTGATTGTGATAAATGAGTGAAATTTTCCTTTGACAATGAAAAAGGATATTCTTCTATTATTTTCCTGGCCAAATCCCCAAAAAAGAAGTTTAATCTTTCGCACCTTGAACAAAAATAATACAATCTTTCAAATGTCCCAAAGAAAAGCCTAACTTTTTCCATCTGGGATCTTGCAAACATTATAAAAGAGTTAAAAAGGCAAGTCTTTTCACCAGTGGAATACAAATGATATCCATTATAGTTTCCGTCCGTCCTCATCGTCAAATCGCAGCTCATCATCGAAGGCAACCACTTTATTGAGGCACATAATGAACCACGTTGCTCACGACAAAAGTGACATCGTTTACCATTAGGATGAGCACAGTGATTTAACAGTGAGAATGAATATAATTATTAATAGGTGTCACCTTTTCTAGGACGTTTGAAACATTATGTTATTTTTGCCCAAAATGCTAAAGGCCGTTTTTTTTTTTTTTTTTGGGGGGTGATTTAGCCATTATCTTTTTTAGGCAAAAAGTTCATTTTTGGTCCCTAAACCTGCGCATTTTTTTGATCAACTTCTTGGACTTTTGATTTACATAATCAAGTCCTTAAATTTGCATAGATCTTCTAATCAAGTCCATTCGCTTCCAAATCGAGATTATTAGAACTAACTTACCCGTTGGGAGGATTCCTTCCTGTTGGACCATCGGTTAATGCACGAGAATAAAAACCTTGAAAATCAAAACCATAATCAGATCTTGAGTCAGGAGAATTCTCCACACGCTTTCTGCACTCAAGCTTTTCCGCGTCAGATCTCTTTTAGGCTCTGATGGACATGCCCATTAAATGGATTTGAAACTGGAGGGACTTGACTAGGAAAGTTACGAGAATTCAAGGTTTAAATTGGACAAGTGAAAATTCAAAAAAAAAAAAAAGGAAAAAGGAAAATGAATAAGCTCGGGAACCAACATTGAAATATAACCTTTTTGGATCCACCAAGAATTCGATGGTCCAAAGGACGATACGTGGTAAAAAACATTCTTGTTTCAAATTTACCAATTTCTTCCCTTTATTTGGTGTGTAATTTCAGTCTCTTGTGGTCATATGATGCAGAAAATGGACCACAGATTGTGCGCGTAAATAAGAATTCAGATGTTTAATATAGTATTCCTTTTGAACTGTCCAGATACGCCGTGTGATATATTAATAAGATTGCACATTGATGATGGTCGGGGACTAAAATAGCACAAAATTAAAGTATACAGAGTAAAAGCTCAAAGATTTTAGACATCAAGGACCGAAGATGCAGATTCTCTTTGAAATAAGAGGCCATTTGGTTACGTGTACGTAATCAGTTTTCTCATATTTGAAAGCAAAATAAAAAGGTAATTTTAAATGAAAATAGTTTTTGGATGGTGATAAAATGATGTTAATCAACAATTTCAAATTAATGAAGCAAAATTTTGATACCAAAAGACCGCAAATCTCTTCTATGTAATTAAGTGCATTTTTTTTCTCCTTCACAACAAAATTGATCGACATTCCTTGGTTATCTTCAAAATCATTAGAAGAAAGTGTCACAATCCGATCTGACGGGAACGGAATGATCGTTGGAGCTAGAGAAGGTTTGGATAAGGTGCGGCTTTGACTTTAAAAATGGTATGGGGACATAAATAAACCAAATCTCACATCGTCCGAGTGTGATGAGATGATGTGCTATATAAGGAGTAGCACCAATTTTAACTACCAATGAGGTCTTTTCTAGGCAAAGCTCAAAAGAACAAAATCGTGTGAGCTCTACCTAAAGCAAACAATATTCTTGGTGAGTAGGGTCATAGGTCGGCACTTGCAGAAAGAGTTGTTTCAAAATTTTATTTTATTTTTAAACTTAAGAATTCCTCTTGTAGATGATATATTTATGGAACTAGTAAAGCACATGAATCCATCTAGACTCTAACATGTTCACCCTAAAATTCACACGATTGTACCTACTTGCTTTAGTTTTCTCCTTTTCATCTTGTCCTCTAAATGTACACGATGAATAATGTATTCTCATTGCACTTTTTGAATGTAAATATTGGCATCGGCATATCTTCCCTTTGTTTATTTTAATTAGTTATTATGTACTTTAGCTATGTAGTTTACTTAGCATAGCACCTGAAATTCGAGCATATCCTAGGACCATTTTGATAAGAATAAAATTGCTTTTCGTCTACGTTCAAAGGGTAAATGATATAAGTGGTTCATAAATTTGATCCAATGTGCAACGTAATCTATGAACTTTAAATTTGTTCAATATAATCTATGAATTTTAGCCCAATGTATAATATCGACCCTAAACTCTTCGATTAGAAAATCATCAAAATTGTGTGATATAAGATCATAGAAGTATATCATTACACGATCATAAAAATATACTATCTATGACACGGAAATGAGAGGTTGGACTTAAAAGTGGTGGCTATCGCACGAAAATGTTATGTATGGGCTGTAGAATTTATAAACTCGACATATATCTATAACTGAATTTTTCTTTTCCTGCAGAAAAGGAAGTAAGGGTAGACTGATAAATCACTTATGGGGGTTTCAGGTTACCCGTCAGCTGGATCCCAAGCCCGTCCAAACCCCCACAAGACTTCACAAATTGGAACCTGAATTCGTCACAAAACCCTAAACCCGAAAACCCCATAAGTCCTATTAAGGTCAAGGGGAATGGGAACTCGATAAAAGCCGACCCGCTTCCATCCCTAACTATTTTCGTTACAATTATTGAAACTACTTTGAAGGACACGTCCTAATCGTGCTATAGGCCATTTTCGGCATGTACTCCCGTAGAAGAATATATTGTCAACCCTAAATTAGCTGGGAAGGATGCTGTCTCCAGACACCATAGGTATAAAGCACAAACATCATATTCTTTTTTTTTTCCTTTTTACTTTTTGTCGCTATTTTCGTTTTTCTGGGCCAATAAATTCACCGATATTAATGTCTTGGTCTGCCCATTTTCCGTAATTTATTCTCCACGAAGAACAAATTCAGTGGTCCAGCTTGCTTCCAACTTGTGAAGAACATCAGGATCTTTGGCCAGTATTTCTGCATTTTGGGAGGATGAAAAAAATTGAAATATCATCTGCTAGGTCTGAAATTATCGCAAATAAAACCTTTGCGATTTGTCAAAAGCTTTACGATTTAGCGGTGTCCATTTAAAGTAGAACTTAGCTCTTTACACGAATATGGACCGTACCCTTCCTCTTTTGTTCTTTCCCTTGTCTTCTCCGTTCCTTTGTCGTTCAAATGCTAGATTGCGCCTTCAGTTATAACTATTTGAATCTGGCACTTACCAAGAGCAAACTTTCGTGATTAGTTACTGACTCACAATGACTGTTCGATATGGAACTAAAGTTTATTGCCTGATATGTTATTCGTACTGTGTGTACGAATTATGTAATTGTCCAATATGTTGTTTACGACTTTGTAGAATTTGTGATTAGTTAAACAAATGAGTCACATGACGCTTTTAGAGCACTTGACAATGTCATAGGTGGGATGCTAGAAATTGGTGTCAAATTATGTAATTGTCTGATATGTTTAGTTCACAACTTTTTATGACCTGTAATTAGTTAAACGGATGAGTTGCATGATCCTTCTGGAGCACCTAACAATGTCACAGAACCAGACGACGGAAGTTGGTCTCGAATTATGCAATTGTAGGATGCGTTGTTCACGACTTTTTATAACTCGTGATTAGCTAAATGGACGAGTCAGGGATGGATGCCTTTAGAGCAGCCGACAATGTCACAAAACGGGACGCAGGAAGTTGGTCCCAACCTGGAATTGTATGGGGTACTTGTGGTCACGGAGCCTGTTCATGTTCTGATGAGTAACTCTTGGATTAATTATAGAGCTGGAGCTGGGACCAAAAACAGGAAAAAAAAGGCTGGAGCACTTTGTCCCCAATAAAGTAAGATGTAAAAGTTCTTGAGATCTACAACAGAATGTTTCAAATATTTCCACAGAAAATATAAATGATATATCATCTGATATTCATAATTCACATTAGCTTCTCTAAGTACTACTTAGCCGGTATTTTTACATTTGATTAACCTTTATTAGATTTTGTAGAAAAGCCTGCACAATTCAATGTATGTATCTTTTAACTACTTCTCCGATAACTTGGTCCAAACACAAAATGGTGTAATTAGGGTTTTTATCCAATGGTGATCACAACAATGTGGCTATCTACTAAAAAGGTATTGTTGTTAGATAAATCATACCTTCGTAATCATCAATTTTTATCTTTAAACCCTGAAAACATAGTACTCTTTTTCCTATTAGTAACAAACGCTTATACACGTTGCATGTGTGCAAAAAATAAAATAAAATCTCACATTTTAATTAGTAAAGTCATTTCAGTTATTAAATAAAAAAAGAAATCAGTAACATAGTACAAAGAATTTGTGCAAAGTATAAAAAGGGAAAAGCATTCTACAAAGAACTTGTAGAATAGAAAATTATCAATCTTAAAATAGAACCATACGAGAAATCAAATAAAATTTTAGACTTAAAACTTTTTTAATCATGGATATAATATCTTTAATTAGAAAAAAGGCCGAGGTCTTCTTAGAATATGAGGTCTTTTTGCTTTGTATTAAATAGTATCTATAACATAGATGAATCGCATGGATCGATCTTCACACATTAATTAGAATTAATCAACATTCAGTATTCCGATCAAAGGCATATAGTCCAAAAAGGCGAAAGAAAAGAGAATATTTGCAATCTTTTTGGAACTGATGGAGTGCGTCCTTCAAATGTTTCTGGACCGTCAAAAAAAGTGCGAATGATTCCGCACCAAAAATTAGAATGGTGGGCTATGAATGATTTTTCTACAATTTGTCAAAGATTGAATTGGATTCTTACGCCAATACTTTGGTGGCGTTAAGGTGCAATTGTGACCGTATCTAAGGGCATCTACGACCAGATTTCTTCTTCCAAGACGCGGTAGGAGCGTATAATTAAGGCATATATAATTGGTACTTTATTCGTTGTTTCTAACTCTAGCGCAATGTTGGAAATCTTAAGAACCACTACATGGTTAGTCCTAAATATATTGTATGGATATTAATATAGTCATAAATTATTCAACTTTGTCAATTAAGTCTTAAATGTTATTGTGAAATGATAATGTAGTCATTCCGCTAACATGGTAGTGTAGTCATTATCGGCCGTCATAAGTGAATTTCAGTGAAAATCGACTAAAAGGACTATATTATAATTTTGCGCCAAAGTTTATATAAATTTATATGAATACACTAATTATACTTTTACAACCCAAGGGCACATATGCAGAGATCCATGAATTATTCTATAAGTCTCGTGAACCGATTAAGTTCAGGTCTTTGATCTATGCAGGTGGCTTTATCGAAGCGGTTTACTCACAATTTGGGATATTCAAACAGATGATCTACAACGTCTAAGTTGGAAATCTCTATAATGCCCCAACCAATTATAGCAACCTTAAGGGATGAAAATTCAATTAGTTGATCTCTTTGTGTTCACGAATTGCAATTCATGTTTTTTCTTGTTTTCACTACATTTGTGGCTCTATTTCTTTACTAGGATAGTAAAAACAATATGTCTCCACGAGATTATCCTAAATTAGTTAAAAAAAAACCTTTTCTACGCTGATTGAATTGACAATAAAATTTCACCATCTATTCTTGAAAGTGAATCGCATCAAAGTAAAACAGAGGGAATGAATTTGGTTCCCGTCTTAATGAACTTTCAATGCTTGCCATGAAAAGCTCGTCTTTACTTGATATTCAAACGGAATAAAACGACGAAACTTTTTTCTTGTACACAAACAATTGAATTCGCATCCAAAATCTGATTTTTTTGCCATTAATTTAATTACGGTACAATAGAATGATTCCCCGCTAGATTAATATTATTATCATTAGAAGTATCATGATGTTATTTATATATAAATTGCAAAAAAATAATGCTAAATATTCTAAGGTTTAGTCTACAAAATTGCCATACCAAATGATGCGACAGGCATGTAAGCATCTATATAAATGAGTATGTCTGCATAAACTGATTTAGGACCCAAGCAAGTTATTAAAAAGCTTCATCATAAATCTTGTCCTGGCCTTGGTATATACGTGTTATTGCATACTCTAGAATTGATTTGTTATATGGATAAAAAACGAGACGGGCTCATCGTGACATTCAATTTTATGTTCATACCTTGGCATCTTCAACTTTTAATGGGTTTGTTGGACGAGCTTCTATAGTACACTTCAGATAAGAAAAACTACACCATAGGAATTTAAAAATTTCTATACGAAACGCAATTAATTTCAGTTAATCAAATATAATTGCCAACCTCTATTAGAAAATTCAATCGAGTCTTAAACCTTTTAATCATTTGTAAGTTTGGAGAGAGAGAGAGACCTAATGACCACAAAAGAGAAGCAGAGAAAGATTGCTCGACTAATTTCCCAGAGAGACCGCACCGTTTTGGGCATCTTCCCCAGCGACATCCACTGCTACGAACAATGTCATGCCACCGGGTCCCATTGCCAGCGGCACCGTCTCTCTCTTGCGTCTTTTATTGACTTATGTTTTATTTACTATGTCTTTTGGGCTAATGGGCTGACAATGGATATGGCACAAGCCCATTAAGACCAAAACATGGTTGGCCTTTAATTTGCCGGACGTAGTCCAATCCACTACTCACGTATTACCTATGTCATATTAAATGACACCATGTACGCATTTTATCATTTCTAATTGCAGCATTTCAAAACTGGACGAGCCAACTTTGTTTTAAAGGTGCTGCAACTATAATGAGCTCGCTGATGCCGAATACCTCATTCACTATAGAAACACTTATTCTCAGAATTGTAACTATTGCAAGAAAACTGTGCCAGACAATCTTTTTAATTTCTTAAATCTGTAGTGCAGCACTACGGCAAAATCTGTCTTTTCACTCGCTCATCGAAAATATAACGGCTTATGTCGGTTGAGGTCGCTATTGCTTCAAAAAGTGCAACAGGCAACCAGTTGAATAAAAGCCAAGGGAGTCAACCAACATTGCCAAACTGGGGCTCAAAACTCATGACCACCCGCACTCATTTGCAAAGTACAGTCCTTCTAATCTTGTGTTGACTTGGGAACGAGGATCAAGCCCTACCAGGATTAGGCGATTTGGCGGTTCGTTACCATGTCCAAATACTCAAAAGACTACAAAAAAGGCAGCTTCAGAAAATCAACTCTTTATACATTGGACATGAATAGGGTGTACATTTAACAGTTCTAGCCATGAGCTGAAAAGCTATCGAATCCCCACTCCGAAAGGTTTGGCATGAACCATAACTAGGCATGAACCATGACTAGGCATGAACTATGACTATAAAAGACTCTCCGACGACGACTGATATATTGTAGCGGCACACTAAGGCCCCAAATGGATACAGTCCTAAGGGAGATGCAAGAAATATAATATCATGACAAACATGATCTCGAGGAAAACTCCAGTGTAAATGTATTTGAGATACAGTTGTTAATGTGGGTCACCACCATGGGAGGCAAGCTTGACAACGCTTTATTAATCTATGGCAATTATGAGAAAACCAACTGATACATACATGAGAAAGACAGGGTAGAGGGCAAGAGCTTTTCTCCTAGGATTGACGGCTGAGCTCATGAATGGATATGCAGCCCAGGAGCTCCAAGCCAATGTCACGCACACAACAATCACTTTCAGTATTACGTTGTCCTTCAACAAGCAGATCAGGGCTCCAACATCCAAAGGGAAGAGACAATAACCAAGGAGGCTCAGGCTCTGAAAGAAAATGATATGACCACCCTGAAACAATGCATAAAAACACTCATCACACAAAAGGTTAGATATTTATATAAGAATGAAACAAAGACTACTGCATGATTTAAGTACATTCCCACCTTGAATACTCCACTACGACAAATATGAGTTCACCAACACTTTAGTCGTCATACTTACAATAAGTACATTGTTTGTTTAAACAAAACTAAAGAGCTTTACCAGCAACAGCACATTCAGTGTCAGAATAACAGCTCCAGCTGCAAGTAGTGCAAATGCAACAGCAAAAACCTCAGACTGCACAAAAAGAACGAAGTGAATTAGTGTAAGTAACCGCATCATTGTGTAATGAAATTAAATTAGCATATTTCATACTAAGAAGTGACAGTTCTACAGTTCATATATATCATCATGTACACCAAGAAGCTTCAAAGGGTACATGCATACAAGGCAGGAGTGAAAAAGAAAAACAATGAAACCAACACCTCATTAATAGGGAAACAGTGAAACTATGCCACGAGAAACTATACAATAAGAAGTGGGGAAAAAAATTAAAATTTGTTTCTTCCAGATTACTCTTATGTTGTCCTCTTTAAAGAAAAACTCGAGGTTTGGGCAATTGTTCATCAAATGAAGGGTGGTCATTTACAAGAAACGTCATGGACTAGAAGAAGCCCTTTAATGATGACTGCCAAAGGAAAATTCTATTACTCATCCTCTTAAATACAAATTACAGTGCTTGATACCTTCACTTGTAGTTGATACATACACACACTTCATCATCTAAGTCCATGAAGTAGATACTAGGAACACTGCATAACACGAGCCATGCTATCGACAAGGACAAACACATCACCAAGCCAAACACACCCCACCCCCCCCCAAAAAAAAAAAAAAAAAAAAAAAAAAAAAGACATACCCTATTCAATTAGGAACGCCAAGCACTTTAGGTTATACAAAAAATTTGATCCATTAATGTAATACCTCAAAGACAATCACCCCATGCACCCACATGAGTCCGGCATGTTTGTTTTCTTTTAACCATGCAAGGGATTCAATTCATTTAGCTGCCAAATATATATTGTGTAAGTAAATCATGTACAACATTAGGTAAAGTCCTTTGATGGTTGCTTCAAAGACTTGGAATACCGAATACCCTTCTGCTCACAGGGTTAGGGGGTTTCATGTAAGCGGTCATCCTCTAATGCCAGCTCTAGTACTTGAGTTTTCTTACTAAGCCTCTAATGCCAGCTCTAGTACTTGAGTTTTCTTACTAAGCAAAACTAGTTAGGTTATCAAGCAGGATCAAGGAGACTGAATGGACTCAAACAACCTGAGCCTACACAGACATGATCTACATATTGCATGGCAAATGATTTGACAATGTTCATTAGATACATAGATAATCATGGGCAGCCACTAAACAGGTGTTCACCTCACTGACTATGTGAACCGAGCAGACTCTTCACACAGTGTCTGATTTTCCTCTTTTATCGTTTCATTTTCTCCAAGAAAATCACCTACTACTTGGCTCAATTCTCATGGTACTAGAAGATGCTGAGTGAGTTGGTTGTGACACGTCTGCATTACAGCTTTGACAGAGTGCAAGAAAAGTACAAACAATGCAATTTGGTCACAATGCATCAATGGCCCAAAGATCATTTCTCCTCTTGGACCCCTTCAGTTTGAAATAAAAGTCACAACCTGTTCAGCAGTATTTGATAGTAAAATTCACAAACCCATTGTCAAGTTCATTCATTATCCTATTTAGAGTTGAATCAGTCCCCTTCAATTCTCCTTGTTAACTTACTCTTTCTCATCTAATGGCTGTTGAAAACTCCATGCACATGCTTCTATCTTCAGCCTCCATATCTTTTTTACATTCAATGCATTCTGAATATTGTGGATTTTAGCTGAATGATATAGGGAGGATTGGCTTAGGGTGAGAATACATAGCTGTGCAGCTTTCGTACACTCTCTCAGAGCTGCATTTCCAGTACTATTAGAACTGGGCCAAGTATTAGATGATTATGTATTTATCATGGAAAATGAAGTGATAAAAGGAAAACCATGCACATATTGTCATCATACATCATCCTGGCACTTGAAGAATGGATATTCCCAAATAATCACTCCCAGGAGAATGCCAACTTCAGGTTATTTGGTTTCGTAAACCAGCCCTACCCCTACCCAATCAATGTTCTACGTGAGTCATGACTAGTGCAGTTTAATGTGCCAGCAGTCATGTCCTTGTTGTTGTAGTTGAGCTAGTGGTAAGGTGATTATTTTACGTTCTTAACCCATTAATTGCGAACCAACATCCAACCAAGGAAATAGAATGATTCCAGAGGGTCAGAGACTCATTGATTTGACCAATGACAAACATGGACACATGTCTAGATGTCTGACTGTTTGTCTGTCAAAGTCTAGGTCATATTAACTTGGCTGAAGAGGTTTTGAAAATTGGACATGGATATAAGTACGAGTCCACTGCATTGAGAGCAAATTGACCAGATGAATATACATGCAATATCTCGAATACTTCTGATACAACCATCTGAAAAAAATTGTATCAAGAAAAGAGCTGCAGCTTCCATCTTATGTATATCCGTTCTCTCTCTTTCTCTCTCTAAAACGAAGTACAGCAACACAGATAACCCCATGTCAAGATTAATCCGACAACAAATTCAACCTCACATAGTCGTTTTATAATAAGAATCCCATTCTCCAGCAGCATATCCTATTTCAAATTACACAATTGAGAGATATGTCCCTGTATGGAGTCTTAGCAAGTTAGCAAACAGCCAAATATACCCAGTAATGCCAATGGTTCCCACATGCTTTGTTCCATAAATAACATAATTGCATAGAAAACCTCAGAGTATAAGAGTTAAAATTTTTCCCAGGACAAAGTGGTTACCCTATGAACTAGAGAACCAAGTGGGGATCTGGGACTTGAACCCTGGATTGATGAGCTCTACAAGGCGCACAGAGAGAGAGAGAGAGAGAGAGAGAGAGAGAGAGAGAGAGAGAGAGAGAGAGAGTTTATTGTAACCGGATACCATGATGGTTCCTGGATGGTTTGTGTCACCAAATAACATAACTGGCATAGTCAACCTTGGTGGAGAAGAAGAAGAAGAAGAATAAGATTCTCTTCCTTGATAAAGCGGATACCCAGTCAAAAAGAAGCTTGGGGTGCAAGCGGGAAAACTTAAACTTGACTGACTACCTATTCAAGGCAGAGTGACTACCCACTCAAGGCAGAGAGATTTAATTTATCAAATATTCTTCAAAATTTGCTTCTAGAACTATGAGATCACAATAGAAAGGCAGTCAAGTAGGCTATTGCTGCCACAATTTGTGGTCGAAGTTATATTGGCAACGGATGATAAAGAGATAGGTAATGACAAGCATAGAGGCAGACAAATATTAAGATTAATGCAAGAGGGATTGAAAAGTTGTCGAAGAGAGCTCGTAACAGTATAGGGGCAATTACTAGAGCTGTTTCACAATGCAGTTATGGTCAGCACTAGCAATGACCATCATGTGGTTGGCACAAGGCCATCTTTAAACCATAGATATACTGAAAGTGGTTAAGCCCTGTGGCTGTATCTGAAGCTGCTGATCCTACTATAGTCAATACAAGCCATCTCTAAAACCATGAGCCTATAGAGGTCAAACACTCGGTAAGTTGACATCTCATATTATTGAAGTTGCTTCCCCCGAGCCTCTACAATTCTAACAAAACATTGTGGGCTGGCTAAGCCCATCCAATAGGAAAGAATCATCATACAATCAGCAAATCTATTCAAATTTTCCATTTTGAAGGAAACATGCCTAGTTTCATCCCTAAACCAAAGTCTCTGTCTTTGTTATTTTCTTTTGAAAGAAGAAAAATGGTACAAACTCCACCCAACTTTTTGCACGACTATTACCCCCTTCATGTAATATTCCCATTCTTAACAAGTGAATTGACTTAAATTGTGACGTAGGAGAAGAGAAATACCCAAACAAGAATATGCTAACATGAAATGAGATCCAGCATGTGTTTCAGCAACATAAAGAATCCTCGAACTTACACTCAAACTAGTGGAGTAACTTCAGTATATAAATCTAATCATGGGTTTAAAGGAGGGGTTTTTAACTGCATAATTGATGTATCCGTGGTTCTGAGGGGCTTAAACCTTATCAACAGGTGTAGAGGACCTGTTCAACTTGGGTTTCAGCAACATAAAGCACCCTTGAACTTATGCTCAAACTAGTGGAGTAACTTCAGTATATAAATATAATCATGGGTTTAAGGGAAGAAGAAGAGAAAAAGCAAAGGGGGGGGGCGATTTAACTGCATAATTAAAGTTTTCGTGGTTCAGATGGCTTAACCTTATTAATGGATGTAGAGGACCTGTTAAACTTGGGCGCTACCAAAAAAGTTTGTTAGGATCCCCTGATTGTGATCCAGACACACTAGACCCAAGAAAAACTGCTGTTTCAAGCAAAGGCCACTAAATTATCTTATTCAAGAAAAGACATACCATAAAATAGTCTTCCTTCTGGACAGATCAGGTACCCAAGGACAGACTTTGACCCACGATCTTAACAAGCACTATATATCGACTGTTCACTGTCTGATCCAATGCAATCTCATTCACTAGGCGTAAAAACTCCTACCCATCAGGTAAACATGTGATAGTCAGACAAGATCTATTGGCAATAATGGCTAGGTTGATGCACTTCTCATGAGATTCACGTTTTTCAACTTAGCAGTTACATTTCCTCCAAATATTTTTCTTTCTAAGATGTTCCATCAACACCATAATGCCTGAATTTTCCAAGTGCAACTCAGATTGAAATACCACAGGCGACATATTCTCTGCATCTTGTTAAAGCCTCGTTTTGATTTCTTAGTCATCAATAATAAATGTTCAGTTATTTATTGATCTCTCTTTAAATTTGAGCCATGTCTTATCACCAAGAAAACTGACAATTAAATTGTAAATCCATTTCTAATGTATCCTCTCTCGAAAAGCAGGCTCCTCAGTTATCAAGTGTATTAGATGAGCTTATCCACCTCCCTCTTAGTCCAATAAGAAAATCATGGAATCTTATTGTACTGACTGCAATGCAAATTGCATGAGTGTCATTGCCAAACAATTCCTATATCTTGACTATACCAATGTCGACAGCCTCTGCACAGGGATAACTACATAGTCAATCACAATGAGTGACTTCTGAAGGAATCACCTATATCTCCTACTACAGAGAGATATCCAGTTCATGCCTTCTCTGCAACTATAGATAATGCAGCTTTGCATCAACCTTCAAATTCTAGTCACATCGCATCAAGAAGAAATAAGTAATGCATATACCAAAAGGAAAGCATAACACAAAAGAAACATCAAGATCGGTGCGAAGCAACAGGAGTAATTTAGAATGTTTATCAGCTAGACTAAAAACAGACACCAGAAGCCAATCTACTATGCCAAGTAGAACCATATGCGAATTCGGGAATTAGAAATCTCAGTCAACCACGCATCAGATATACTGAACATCCCAACAAACAATGCCCAGATCAAGACCCTAATTTCACGCAAGAGAAGACAAAAACTTGACCACCCTGCACTCTAGATCTATAATTCGAAGCACAGTGTTTTTGCATGCATCGCCATTGCATAGCCATAGCCCGACAAATCACGCGTCAAAGAATCGCGCAAAGTAAAAGACAATACGATATCAAGAACTCAGACCTTCTTGACCGATGCAGACCACGAAAGCACGAGACCCAGAAACACGATGAAGAAGAAGGGACCCCAGAGATCCCAATCCCTCAGGGCCTTCCCGGGGTCTTCCCGGTACGGGTTCGGGAACACCACCAGCTTCAAATTGCTCACGATCCTCGACATGTCCCGCTTCACCGTGTCCCAGACCGGCTCCGTCAGCGTGTTCGGGCCCGGCCCGAACCCGGTGGCCTCGATGCCCTGCCGCGCGCCGCCACCGCTGCTAGCCGGGAGCGGCGGCGGCGGGGGGCCGAGGGGGCCGCCGCCGCCGCCGGCACGGAGGGCACGAACTTCTGGGCGGAGGAGGCCTTCAGGGGGGCTCGGGGGGATGGAGGAGGGGAGGAAGGGGGAGGAGGAGACGGGGATCTGGGCGCGGGCGGGGCTGGGGGGCGGGCGGGGAGGACGGTGGCGTTCATGAGGTTCTCGATCTCGTCGATATCGGACTGGGAGGAGGCGTGGAGAGGGACGGTGTCGCTGTGGGAGTGCGACATCTTCTTCTTCTTCTTCGGGAAAGTTGTTGATGGAAATGGCGGATCTAGAGAGAGAGAGAGATGGGGTTGGGATGTTTCAGAGGGGGAGCGAGATCTGGAGAGGAGAACGAAGCAGGGAGGCGGGGAGGACATGGTGGGGGGCGACCATGCGGAGGAAATGCGAGAAAGATGATGACGACGCACCAGATCGACGTATTCTACACGGGGAATTGCGGTTTCGGATCCGGTTTTGGGGCCTGTTTCAGTCTCTTCGGGCTTGAGATGCTCGGGTCCTAACAATCGCGTAACAAAATTTCTAGAATAAAAATTAATTTATGACTAAAAATTGATTTTTTCTCAATTTCTATTATATGGATGAGTTTCTCAGAAAAAAAACTCTTTTAATAACGATTCCGAATTTCTATTTCTAGAGTAAAAATTTGTTTGATAAGAGAATAATTTTATTATTTTAGGAGTAACGACGGCCAGCATTCGGTGGCCGGAGTCTAACGTTCGACGATCGACATCTGGTGTTTGGTGATCGACGATGGGTGGTTGGAGTCTAGCGTTCGGCGTGGAGGCCGGTGATTGGTGGGTAGTGGCGAGCGGCCAATGGCCAAAGTTCGGTGGCTGGCAGCGAGTGTCCAAGCTGAAGTCCGGCGGCCAACGGTGAGGGCCCAAAGGCCGAAGTCTGACAATTGACATTCGATGGTCGGTGGTGATCGACGGGCGGTCGGCGGGGGACGTTCGGTGGTTGGCGGTGGGCCTCCAATGTTTCGTGGTTGGCGATGAGCGGCCAACGATCGACGGATGTCCAACATCTAGCGGCCGGCTGTTAGTGATGAGCGGCTGGAGTTCGGTGGCTGACGGCCAGCGTTCGGTTGTTGGCGGTCGGTGGCAAGCGGCTAATGGCCGGGGTCGGTGGTGGGTGGTCGACGACTGGTGGCGGGTGTTTGACATCCCATGAGTGGTGGGTGGGCGACGAGCGATAACAAGAGTGAAAGATAAAAAAAGTTTTGATTTCTCATTTCTATTTCAGAAATAGAGAAACTAAAAATTTTAACTTTTGATTTCTATTCCAAACCTATTTCTGGAATAGAAATTTGTTCCAGAAATAGAAAAATGAAATTGCGTTACCAAACGAATTTCTGTTCCAAATTTGTTTCGGGGAATAGAGAAATAGAGAAATAGAGAAATAAAAATGTTGTCACGCACGCCAATGTCTTGGACGGCCTGAATTAATTTGAATTAAGTGTAATGGAAATTCTAATACTTGTCACAGAGGTGTGATTGAATCTACTTATAAAAAAAATGCAATCATATATTAAAATTCGTTAAATTGATTCAATCAAATCCTAAAGTTAACACTATCAAACTCATTAAAGGAAAATGCTAATGTGGTGCTTTTTAATCACTTCTCTCTCCTACATGACAAAAATTTTAAAGAAAAATATCCATATATTCAAAATGACATCATTTTGGACATCCCTCTTTCTTCTTGAATATCGTCTCTTTTCTTCCCTTGAACATTGTTTCCTTCCTCTTCCTTCCCTAAACTGTAAGCCCCAAATTCAATCTCTGCCGAAACATCTCTTCTTCTTCTTCTTACCAAATCCAACTCATACGAACCCTAAGCTCAAACTCATTGTCATCTCATTCCCTCTAAATAAAATTAACACTCGATCTCCATTTGAACCCTAAGCCCAAGTCAAGTTCGGCAATCTAAAGTTCCCTCGTGAATTGGATTTCAATGCCTATCGTCATATGGAGTTGAATCATGATTTGGAATTCATAGAGTTTGAGTTCGACACCCATAATAAGTTCGTTCTCTTCTTCGTCGATCGCGAGTTCATGCAAAGACATGTCATGTGGGAGTCTCGACAATGACTAGAGTAGTGTCGACGATGGTGACAGCAAGTCCACCTCACGTAAGTATTGTTCTCTACATTATATCATTTGGGTATCTTATAGTGTGATTTGTAACCACCAGTTTTGCATGTTTTAATAATTCAAGATTTTTCTGGTAATGTTACAATTTCTTTTGTTTCCAGCTTTTTTTGATATTGTGGATGCCACTGGGAACATGAGAGATAAATAGACAAAGTATTTCTACTAGTCATCATCTTGGTATCAAACAGGCGCTTTTGATTCTTTTCAGGTTGAATACATTATACATTTCAATCTCTATGTCATCAGTAAGCATTTCGTGTATCTCTCGGATCGTGATTGTTTTGCATTCTCCAGTACTAGGAACAAATTAATACATTTTTGCAATGTAAAGTAACTTTTGCTTGTTTGTTCATCCAGTGCAAATGGAAAAAGAGTTTTTGGCATAACGTGGCATCTCCTAGATCTTCTGCATACACCCAATGAAAAGAGAGATGTGTTTAGGAGATGATACACATCTCCTAGATCTAGTTCATAAATAGTTATAATCTTTCAGCTGGATCTGCTTCTTCTTTCCTTTCGTTATGCCAAAAGACTAAGTTCAAAGTTTGGGATATGAGACCTAATTCTAATGCCATCCCAATGAAAAACATGTTGCCCAAAGGAAAAAGGAGAAGCCTACCAAAAGGGGACAATAGGTCCCCCGCTCTCACTATTGATCATATATCTATATTGTGGTTATGCAGCACATTGTGCTAATTTGCTTTTCTTATATTGATTGTTAGTCTCCTTTTAAAATTCAAAACTTGAACAAGCCTAATTAATTTGATGATTGAAAGTGCTTTTTGTTTTTGTTTTTGTTTTCTCGAACGTCCAATGGCCAAGAATAAAGTTTATGTCATTGTTTTTTTTTTTAAGGTAAATTTCAAGTTGGACCACCCTTGGAATATATAGGTGGAAGGGTTAATGTTGTTAAAATAGGCTTAAGAAAGGGTTCACTATCTAATTTAATCGAAACTATTGAGGCTTTGGGTGTACATAAAATAGAGAAGCTCTTTTACAGAGTTCCTAGAAGTATGAATCTCGAAGGGGGGCTAACTTTGAGATATATATATAGGATGACTTTGATGTGATACATCTATTTTATCATCATCTTTGTTATGAAAATACTAATCTGTATGTTGAGCATGTTGATGATGAAGAGATGGGAGCTAAGATGGAAATGGAGGTTTGTATAGTGTGAATATTGAAAGAGATGATAATGCGGCTGGTAATATGTTTGAAAATGTGATTAGGGATATTGATGATGATGAGAATTTGGTTGAGAGTAAGGATGATGATGCATATAATTTGGTGGATGTGGATAATGACAATGATGATTTTGAATTGGTTGATGCAAGGAGAAAGTTAAAGGAAATTTTCAATGAGACATAAGCTCAAAATTGATGTAAGCTCAAAATTGATGCTTACAGTAAGTCAACTGGCACTTCCCAAGCATTAGTTGTGGATGAGGCTTGGTTAGTAGATGCTTTTGGGTATGAAATTGAGTACCATTATTCAGATAAGAAAGATAGTTTTCAATCAAGTTTAAACGATGATGGTGATGAAGAAATTGATGTTATTTCAAGTAGGTTCCCCTATATGAGTAAAATGGTACAAATCTAGTATTTATTATTGGTATAACATTCAAGGATGCAACTGAATTCGAGTGTCGCATACTTGGAATGCCAAAACTTGGCATGGAGGGACACTTAAGTGCCAAAATTAGAGCAAAATGGATCACTTAAGTGCTAACGGCAAGAAAATCTGTCTAAAATGTTGATGTAGCGATTTTTCGATGAGGTAAGTGCAAAATGACGTCGTTTTGCATGCTAACATGGCTAAATGAATGCCAAAAAAATGTTGTTTTTTTTTTTTTTGACGTGGTAAATAGTAAATATAAAAATTAATTAAATTAAATTTCAAACTAAATTTATTTAAAACATTTAAAATTTAATAAAAAAAGGAGGAGGGAGGAGGCATGCGACTGAGGGCTGAGCCCTCGCCATCGCCATCGCTACCTCTCCACCATCGTTGGGAAGGGTTGGTGATGGTGGGGGGAGCATTGGCTGGGGTTGTTGGGCCTTAGTCAAGGGCTGGCGACCTCAACCGATTAGCGACGAGGGCCCGCGAACCCTCACATAGATTTGGGGCGAGGGTTACGGCCCTCCACCAGATCCGGCGAGGGTCGGCGGCCCTCGTCGGGCCGGGCCAAGGGTCGTCGTGCTAGCTAAGGCGACCCCCAACGAGTGGCAGCCCTTGGCCTAGCGCGGTGAGGGTCGTCGACCCTCATCGAATTTGGGGGAGGGCCGCGACCCTCGCCCCAAATTTGGGCGAGGGCTCGAGGGTCCTCGCCGCTAGTTGGTTAGGGTCGCCGGCCGACCGTCCCCCTACCTTCGTTGGCCTTTCCCAGCAATGGCGGGGAGGCGGCAGTGGTGAGAGCTTAGCCCTCGTCGCCTTCTTCCTCTGGCCTTTAAAATTTTTTTTTTAATATATTATAATTTAATTAATTTAATTTTTATATTAAAATTCGAATCCCTGCCAAAATGATGCCATTTTTACATTTCTTTACTAAGTCAGTTCTCTGACGAGCCATGTAGACAAGAAAAATAATATAAAAATTATCATGTAGGATTTCCGATGGGGTTCGTTGGAGATGGCACTTAAGTGTCCTATTTTAAAAAAATATTTAAGTGTCACTTTCCTAACTTTTGGCATTTAAGTGTCCATTCGTGCTAAGTTTCGGCACTTGGGATGTACTTCTTCCAACTAAATTCAAAGATGCAATTTTGAGGTATGGCTAATCAAATTAACCAAGAACACAAATAGATTTGTAAGTGCTAGGTGTGACCAAAAAAATTATAATTGGATGATTTATGGTGCTATTGATAGCAACTCTTGGTTATTTCATTTGAAAAGGTATATAGATGAGCATATATGCAGTAACTTCATTTCTTTTGCAAGTTCCTTACCAGCTTTGTTGTCCAACATAGGCTTAACCTTTAGTTCCATGTAGTACTTTGAAATGATTTCCACTTCCGTCCATTCCATTTTCCCAAATGAGCAAATTTATCTTGTCTATAAGATTCTTAATTATCCTCTTGTTTCACTTGATGGCCTACTTTCATGGATAATAATCTAAACATGATGAAAGAAGCATTCTAGGGGTGAACTGCTATATATAGGTTCAGGTTGATCCTGGAGGTACCTTGTCTATTGCAAGAGGAATTACGAACCAGAAGATTTCCCACTACACGAACGATGATGCATCTTGCACCTCTAAGTTTACATCATTCCTACTTCTTAGCTTCTCAAATTTTTATCACTACTTTGGTGAGAAGGCAATCTCTTGACGCAAAAAAGGAATGAAAAATTGTAATAGTTATGCTATCTTAGCTACAGTTGAGCTTTCATTTGCTTGTCATAGTAAAACATCTTAGTAATGCCTTTGTTTCAAATTTTTTAAGCCAAGGGTCTGAAGGTAATTGATGTCTTTGCTTTGATCCGTGCAAGATCACTCTTTTGCTAAAGCAAGAGATGCCCAGAAGAACAACTTTAATTTAGGAGAATTTGTGGGAGACTTAAATAGTGAGGAAGATGCCAGTAGGTACACTAATGCTGATTTTGTTGGACTCGCGTCTTCATGTCTTCATGTTGATGTTTGATCTTCAAGTTCATGAATTTTGTGCTATTTGCACGTTTTTGTTTTTCTTTCAAGCTGATTCTTTTTCTAAGTCTTTGAAGATTTTTTGAGCTGATATTATTAGGGGTAAAAGGAGAAAAATTATGCCGAATCAAAGTTCCAAATTGACCATGTGTTTCAATCTTGCAAAATAAAGAAATACTTGTAATCTACAATAGGGGATGGTCTTTGTTTCACCTCTCTTCTTTTGAACAATTGCGTGCTAAAGCTAAACTCATAATGTTCTCGATTTTGACCCCTATTTTGGTCCCAACTAGGAGGCTAAGTTAGATAAGCCTTGGATTAGTCAAACATTCCTAGAAAATAAGTGTGAATAAGTGTGAAAAGCATTAAATGAGGATGATGAGTGTGGAGACTTATGTGTCCAAGTAATTAATGAAGGAAGGGTGACTTATGACTTAAGGAAATGATAGCAAGTGATCTTGCAAGCCAAGTAGAGCGCCACCTCTTCTCTATAGACTTGCCACCTTGAGTTTCATAGGTTTTGACTTCCCAATTTTTCGAAATCGTTGGACCTTTCCTGCTTTTCAATTTTATAGAGCTCTTTGTGCTTTGAATTTGGAGAAATTTTCTTCATGAAAGTTGTTAAAAAAATCTAAAATTATAACATACTTAAATTTAATATTTTTCTGAGAAGAAATGTTTGGGGAAAAGGCCTAGTCAATTACCGTATAGAACCTGTCCAGTATAGTAAAAACGGTAACCAAGTTACTTTATCGAATTTTTATAAAATCTTTCCTTTCGAATTTGGACATACTTTTTCACAAAAATTTTAAATGACATCCATATCTATTACATATTAAAATTTTAAAGAATTTTGTGAAGATTTGGATTTCGAAATGAGTCTCTCTCTATGACCGTTGAATCTGCTCGATGGATGAATTTTTGGGTTGTGTTTAATGATTTGTTGCTCTTCCCACAGAATGAATTTGGCTTGGATTTCTTCATGAAATTTTTTTTCTAAGGTCTTCTCTTTAACATATTAAAATTTTATAATTTTCCAAGCCTGTTTGATAAGGTAATGGTACTGATTTCAAAAGTTGCTCAAAACTGTTTTCGCCTTAGAATGGGAGAACCACATGCCCAACTTGGAGGGGAAGGGGGCTGCACGCCTACCTTGTGGAGGAAGCCTTGTCAACATCTTAGGTGTCCATCTTAAGATTATGTAATAATTCCAAAATATTTGCCTTGGTAAATAAGTTAGTGATTTATGGCTAAAGTGAACCATACCATGGAAGGTTCTAGAATGCTTGGCTTAATGAGCAAGAAAAACCATGAAAAACATGCCAAAAATCCAAGACTTATGATGGCCATATCTCAAGCATTAAATGAAGGGATGAATCACTAGCTTAGGTGGCCATTTGAGGATTTGATCATCATTGCATAAAGATTTTTCTTAGAGATTAATTTAGGCCAAGTAATGATGTGATGGTGACTCACAAGCTTAGGTGGACCAATTAGGAGTGGCTTGGAGAATAAGTAGCATGTGTTCCTTAGAGGCTAGTCCTTAAATGAAGGTATGACTCACTAACTTAGGTGGCAAGAAGAAGATTTAGTAATTATAACGATAGGATCTTCCTTGAAGAATAAGTTAGTGCCATTAATGAAGCTTGGCCTATAAATATGAGGAGCTCCCATTCATTTCCACTACCTTACACCCCTTGCCATTCGCCCATCTTCCTCTTCCATTGCCTCTCTTGGCCTTGCTTGCCTACTACCTCACAAGACGATCCTCTCTTAGTAAAATCACATATAGTTCATCGAGGTTTATCGAAGGTAAGTAGAACCCGTAACTCTTGGCTAGGGCGACACGTCACATTACGAAATTGAACATGAGCTCACTCATGTTCTACCGTGTGTATGATGTCATCGAGTGTCTTTTGTATGATTTACTCATGTTTTAATTGTCCACGTGTGAATACACCCCAAGTCATGACGGGTTTCACTTGGTTGTGAGATCAGCGTCGAAGTGTGACAATATGGGCCTTGCTTGGTCTCAAGTCGGTATTGAGATGTGCCAACTCCGAGCCTTGTGTGGTTCCAGGTTGGCATTAAGATGGGTCGGCTTAAGCCGTGGGTAACGTATGCGCTCGGTTCATCATTCAGTTTATTATTACTAGGTCATAACGCACACTTGCATAAGCATGCCTTCAAGGTTTTTCTTGCAAGGGCTAATGATCAAAGATAAGATTTGAAGTTGTGTAAATGCTTGCTTGTGTGGTTACATGAAGAAACTAGCCGTCATCGATAGATTTCGGGGTGTTGCCGCCACCGATGGATTTCGAGGCGATGCCACCACCAATAGATTTTGGGGCGATGCCGTCATCAATGGATTTCGAGAAAATGCCCAGTGGATTCCGGAAGAACCGATGGATTTCAATTGATTAATAAATATATCCCGTGTGTTTGATGTGCATATGTTATTTGCCCTTGCCTTGACCTTGAAAGTCATGTGCATATTTTATAAGCTCCTATTTGGGTCTTGAAAGTCACATGCATATTGTATCTGCTATTATTCAGGTCTTGAGGGTCATGTGCATATCTTGTATGCCATTATATGATTTTGGCCATGTCTGTTTTTTAAGTATTTGAGGGCTCTTGCTTGTTTTAGTCAAGGTAAAGCATGTGTTATATTGTTGATTTGCCATCGGCACTTATTCGAAGTCAAGACTTGCATGTTTCGGTTCGGTGACGAGGTGCCATCTTAACCATGATTTAGTGGTTTTACTTACTAAGTCCATGACTCATCTCGTTGTTTTTTTTTTCTTTTCAGAATTGTAGGCATGAAGGAGTTATAGTCTTGCTAGGGGAGCTAAGGTTTACCTCGGCCTTTTGAAGATGTAGTGATTATAAATATATTGGCCCGAGATAGAAGGGTTTGTAAATATAACTGATGTAATTATATGTTTGTAAATGGTTATTTTCTTGGTTGTTTGTTGTTGTCTTGGTGTTGTTTGTAATGCTTTCGCATGTGCTTAATGAATAGATAAAAAGGAAACGGGACAACGACTCTCTTGGGATGTCGCGAAAACAATCCTTGTTGCTCATGACCTTGGGGATGAAGTCGGGGTCATTACAAAACCCATGATTTCACACACTCATTGATGAGATTTTCCATTCTATCATTGTTCTGAAATTGTACAATTTCTCTAACATGTCGAAGCTGAACTTATGACTATTTTTTATGCTTTCCTAATGCTAGCTTACTAGAAATTATTAAAATAATAATTTACAGGCTCTAAGTGTTATAAATAGAAGGATTACTAGATATTTTCAGTGGGTGGTTCTAATGTCATAGATAGAAGAAGGAGATCTACAATGTGAGAACATTTTAAAGAGATTCCAAGTCAAGAAAAGGCCGAGTGTTTATATTGTGGGACCCTTATTGGTTGTGCTAGTGGTCAAGGGACTAGTTCGATGCATCATCATCTAGGTAGATGTAAGGAATATTCATATGCGGACATTGGAAAAAAGGCAAAAAAGTACCTCAAGTCAAGTTGTTGGAGGTAGTAGTTCGTCAGGTCCTTGGAAATTTGATCAAGATGCTAGCAGAAAAGAATTAGCGATCATGTTTTTTCTAAGTGAATTGCCTTTTAAGTTGGTGGAGCATGAGGGATTTCATTGATTTGTGAATAAAATCCAACCAAAATTCTTAATCCCGACATGCAACATATTGAGGTGCGATTGTTATGACTTATACATCAAGGAAAGAAGTAAGTTAAAGAAATATTTCTCCGAGACATCTCCTAAAGTATGTCTAACAACTGACACATGGACATCTTGTCAAAATTTAAGTTACATGTGTCTGACTACTCATTTCATTGATGCTAATTGGAAATTGCTAGAGAAGAAGATATTAATTTTTTGTCAGATCTCGAGTCATTCTGCTGAGATAATAGGAAAATCAATTGAGAAATGTTTGACTGATTAAGGCATTCATAGTGTTTTTTTCTATCACTGTAGATAATGCTAGCTCGAAAGACTCGGGAGTTCAATATCTGAAAAAGATATTTAACTATTGGAACTCTTTATTATAAAGAGGTTTTGTGCTCATATATTTAGTTTGATTGTTAGAGGGGGGTTAAAAGACATAAACGGTTCAATTGCTAGAATATGCTCGGCCAAGCACTAGGTGAGATCTTCCCCTAGCGGGTTAAGAAAGTTTAAGGGTTTTGTTGAGTTAGAGAATATTGAGTCAAAGAGTTTTGTATGTTTGGATGTGGAAACTCGTTGGAACTCAACATACATGATGTTGGAATCAACTTTGAAGTTTGAAAGAGTTTTTAGTAATATGGAACTTTGGAATAACAAATATGCCCAAGAGCTTTCCAAGGGGAAAGGGTTGCCCACTAGTGAGGATTGGAATTATGCATGTCACTTTCTTCATTTTCTGAAATTGTATTTTGATACAACTATAAAAGTTTTAGGTTTTTCTTATATCACTAGCAATAATATGGCGAAGGATATGTACGGGATTTATATGATGATTGAGAGATATTGTAAAAATGAGGACCAAAGCTTGCAAGAAATGGCTCAGATAATGAAAAAGAAATTCCATAAGTATTTTGGCAACATGAACAACATCAATCTCACTTAATTCATTGCTTGCGTACTTGACCTGTGACATAAGTGGGACTATGTGAAGTGGATGATTAGTCATGTTTATGAAAGTAAACAGGCAGAAACTTTACAAGAAAAAGTAATAATATCTTTGACATTATTGTTTAAGCAATACCGTACGAGTGTATGCCCTCAAAGTAACTTGAGACTAAAGAGCACAAGGATAGTAAGCGTGTTAAGGTCCCTAGTGGTTGGTGCTGATATTATGACTAAAATGTATTTTAACCAAACCAAACAACAGTATTTGGATGAAAAATTTGAATTGACAAGTACTTGGAGGAAGCATGTGAACGTTATAACTTTGAGTTTGATATCTTAAGTTGGTGGAAAGGAAATTCATCGAGATATCCTATCCTTTCTACCGTTGCTAGAGATATCTTGATTATGCCCATCTCGACTGTAGCATCGAAGGTTGCATTTAGCACAGGAGGTCATGTGCTTGATTTGTTTCGTAGTTCCTTGACCCCAACCATGGCGGAGGCTCTTATATGTGCTCAAGATTGGTTACGATTGACGCCACTTTCACGTTCAATTGAGGAGGACTTAGAAGACTAAGAAATATTTGAGTTAGGTGGGAAAATATGGTTGTAGAATATTTATACCTTTCTTTATTTCAATGCATACGTTAATTCTCATTTTCATCGTGAATTTATTGTAGAGTTGCCAAATATAACCATGGAGTCAAACTCGATATTGACTTCTCTCGATGATTGACGTATTGGAGGTTAGTACGAGTAGTTTCTATCTAGGATTTTTTTTTTGCCCTATGTTTCTTGCTTCTCATTCAAAAAGTTGAATGATTTATGTCTGCTTGTGTGGAATTGTTTGTTGCCCCTTTTGTTTTTATAGTTGTGGGCCTAAGAGAATTTTGCTATTGGCACATGTTTAAGTTACACTTTAACTTATGCTTGTTGCTTTGCAAATGCTGGTCTTTAAGTTATACTTTCTTTTTTTCTTTTTAGCTTTGAATGATGCTGAGGTTCTGAGATTTCAATGCTTCTCTGTGTTACTGTTTGGCGAAAAAATGGAGGATGTTCAACGAATGCCTCATCCAAATGAGAAGCAGCGGATGGAGTTGAGCTAGGAATTAAGATTGGCTCTGAGACAGATTAAATTTTGGTTTCTAAATAGGAGAACCCAAATGAAGGTTTCTTCACTTAATTCATTTATTTTAGCTTTCGTTTGTTGGGATAGTTTTGAAGATGATAAGAAGTTGTTTGTTTTTCCTTTATTGCAACCTTAAACCCTCCTATTATTTTAAATTAGGCCCAACATGAAAGGGCTCATAATTGTGCATTGTGGGCAAAAAACAATAGGATTCGATGCAAAGAAATTGTGATAAGAGAGGCCTTAAGGAACACCATTTGCCCGAGTTGTGGCAACGTGCCGTCATTTGCCCAAGTTGTGTCTCTCTATTTGGGAATGTTATTCCCCATGTTAGACCTTTTATCTACAATTTGTTAATTTTGGGATGAGGCCCCTTAATTTAGATGTTATTCCTATTGCACCTTTATCCGTTCCAATGTATATGTCTACTATTTATGATGGATTGCCCGCCTATGGGTAAGTCTGCTTTCAATTTATGCCAATGATAAAAGTTCCTAAAGCCTTAAGGGTGAAGGCACTATCTTTTAGAATTGTTGTTGTCGCGACCTACCCTCGGGGGAAGGGAACAGGTTTAGGGGTATTGCCTAAAAGACGGACCTAAGACCTATGATTAGGCGCGGGTTCTCTCAAGCCCATACCCCGCGTGACATTGGGATATTTTTAAAGAAATTTGCACAAAAGGAGTCGCCACTAGCCTATTGGGGTTGGCTAGAAACCAAGTGAGGCACGGGAGTGTACCTCACTTTCTACGCAACTAGAGAATCTAGGGTTGGGGACTTGATTACACTAATTGACTAATTAGTGCCCTTTCGGTGCCTAATCTTATTCATTTTAACAAAATGATTATTTTTTTAGGCAGTTTGGATTGATTTTATACCTATCCACTAACATGTGAGGTGATCATGTGGGTGCGCAATCATTAAAGTAACAACCACGGCTATCAAGATCCTCATTGTAGCAAAATTAACAAGTGCAATCAAACATAATTAAATATGCAAATTAAACATGCAATACAATTAATACACGAGCAAATAAAGGTCTAATTACACTAAAAATGCAAGACATAACAATTCCTAACCAAACCTTACATTTTTTAATTTTCGAAATTTTTTTTTTTAATTTTTTTAATTTTTTTAAAAATAAAATAAAATAATATAATATTTTTAAAATAAAAAATAAAAAAATATTTTTTTGGGCTAGACCGGGTCGGTGCAGATCGGGTCCGGTCTTTGACAGGACCCGAGTTCGGTCTGGTTTGGGGGGCGGGCCGGTTGGCCTACTTTGAAAAGAGATTTGGCCCGACCAGAGGTGGTCGGGCCATTTCTCAAATTGGGGTTGGGCCCGCCGACGGGCCCAAACCCCTTTTCGCAAGTGAGGCTACCCCCTCTCTTTTAAAACAAACTTGGCCCAAAAGCCCAAAATCGGCTCACACTCGCCTAAAACCCTACCCATCTCTTTGACCCGGTTCATACCCGATTTTGTGCCCTCTTCTCTAGGGCTTCTTCACGGCACCGACGGCGGCTGTGACGGGCTTGACAGCGGTGGCGACGCGATAGGTGGTAGCGGCGACGTGGCGATGTCGGGGTCTACGAAGATGGGCGATGGCTGCGTGAGGGAGAAATGAACGATGGCTGGTTTGATCGATGGTGGCACGGCTGCAACGACGAAGCGGTTGCTGTAATAACGTGTTACCAAGGGCGGAGAGACGCCGGCGTTCGGAGGGGAAGCTCAAGCGGCGTGCAGGGATTGGCGGAGACAAGGCGGCTTCGGATGCGTGCTAGAGGTGGACTGGCGACGCAGCTTCGGGTAGAGGCAACGGCAGGTGCCTGCATTGGGTCGTGGCTGCTGGCGTCGAGGCTAGCTGTGGGAGTGGCAGAAATCGGCGGAGGACGAGGTTGCTCGTGGAGACGCAGCAGAATGGTGAACGCTGGGCCAAGGCGGCGCGAGGTCGACGGGCGGCACTTGGGCAGAGGGGGGCGTCGCGGACGCGTGGGCTGTAGGCGAGTCGAGGCGCAACGGTGGTAGCGTGGTGCTCGCGGATTTGGTGCTTGGGCAGGAGGGTGCAGTCATGGAGGTGGCAGGCGTCGGTCAAGCAGTAGCGGCGGTGGCGGCCGCGCCACCATCGCCCTTCCTTCCGGTTTTCCCTTTCTTTTTCTCCTTTCTCTCTCTCTCTTTCCAGTCTTCTCTCGCTCTCTACTCTATGTTTTCTCTCTTTTTCAAACTCGGCTTGATGTTTTTTTTTGCTGATTCCCCCTGCCTGCGTTTTTCCCCCTCCCCCGCTAAGGTTTCAATGTGAGGATGAAGCCGGCATGGGCCGGGCCAAGGTTAGATCCGGCCCAGCCTCTTCCATGTTTTCTTTTTCTATTTTTTTTTGTTTTTATTTTTTAGTGACTAATTTCTAATTTTGTACACGATTAAGTCCTAATAAAATTGTAAAATTTAGGTGTCAACAGTTGTTCTTCAAAAGTTTAATGGCTTTTTACTTCAAAAAATCTTACCAGGAAAAAAAGAAAAATCCAGAAACCTAATCGAGACATACTTGACCCAACCCGAAATTTCGATTAAGGTCTTATGTGTTTCAGGTCGGGTTGGGTCGGGTCGGGTCGGGTCAGGTCGAGTCAGGTCATAGTACACGACCATTATGATTTGGGTCAGGTCAGGTAACATCAAAACTCGACCCGACCCCCGGCCCAACCATTAACACCCCTATCTAGCAAAGTGCTTCAACAAGGCAAAGTATCTTAGTGCTTATCAATTCATGATGCCTACAATGAGAGGACATAATTTTTGGAAGAAAACCAATAAAATAGCTCCTCGAGGGTAAGCGAATGATTTGTTCTACCTACAATATGGTTGGACATAAATGTAATGAATGTCCTCAAAAAAAAGGTATTTGTTTAACTAATTGACCATGTTGATGCTAAGCATGTTATCGTGACATGTTGTCAATTAATGCTTACTATGTGCTTCTCAAGCCAATGCTTAGGCCAATGTATGTACATCTAGTGCTCATGCCAATGCAAGTACAATTGAAGCTCATGCTCAAACTTAGGCCTATTCTATTCGACCAAGGCTTGGAAAAGGACAAGTAAATTGTGGCAGAACCATGTATTGTATGTTTTATATGTCAAGGTTCCAATTTATTGATGATGAATATATATTCAAGCTAAAGCAACAACAAGTGTGACTGAAGGAGGATCTAAAAGCCAGGCCAATGCTTCTAGGGAGGCTAGTGCAATACAAGACAATAGTGAGTAGGCTAATACTTTTACTCAGGCTAGTGTAGATGTGAGAGAATATAATGCTGTGCAAATGTAAGAGAATGTATGCTACTGGAGGAGCCCATACAAGATGCACGACTACTTTGGATGTAAGAGGATGTAGTAGTGAGGTTAATGCTTTTGCCAAAGTTTGTTCTGATAAAAAAGAAAAAAGAAAAAAGAAGGTACTTATTATGCTCAAGCTAGTGTAATAGCTTAGGATAGACCTTAGAATATCCCAGTGAGTAATAACCCTAATCCCCATGCATACATGTGTATTCTCATGTCAAATGATTTTCTTTTTTTTTTGAGTTTAAAAGACCCGCAATTGAAAATGAAATGATGCAAGGACAATCACAAGTGAAGAGGAAGAAAATGGTAGAGTTGAGTGTTGACACAAATCCTATGAGAAATCTTCAAATTCTCAATATCAGTAATATTTTAACATTTTCTAATAGCAATTGACTGTCTCATTAAACTAAAAACATGCTCATTCTTATGTAGCCTAGTATAATTGGTGGAAGACTATCGATCCTATCACACAAAGAGGTATTTCCATGAGCTACTTCAATGGCAAGGGCACATGCCAAAGCTAGTGCACAACCTCAACAATTAAGAATTTGTCCTCGAGAGCATGTTGTGTAAAGCGAAAGGCACAATCATAACTCCAGGCAAGTTCTCAACCCTAGTCATTTCATACTACAATAGTTTGAAAGCAACTTGTCATAAAGCGAAAGGCACCATTACGATCACAACCTGAAAGGAGTTCCTAACCTCAGTCATCTCAAGCTACAATAGCTCAAAAGCATATTGCATAAAGTGAAAGGCACCATCATAACCCTAGGTGAGGCCCAACCTCAATCATTTCATGCTATAACAAAATCTCAAAAGCATGTTGTGGCGAAGCTAAAGCCGCTACACAACCCAAGGCTAGTTCCTAGTCTCATTCATCTCAAGTTATAACAACTCCTCCAAAGCCTATTCATACAGGATTATATATAAGGAAAAGCCCAAGAATTATGAATAAAGTGAAGGTTGAACCTACTGGATAAACAGAGACCATAGAATTGGATTAATATATATGTTGAAAATTGTTTTTTTAGGTAAATTTATGTCAATTATCAACTAGTATTTATTATGAGACATATGTAGCTTTGTTTGTTCAGGAACTCAGTAGACATATGTAAATTTGCAGGCATGTTGTTGAATAGAACATTTTGTGTACTAAAAGTGCAGGCATTTTATTGAACATGATATTCATCGTCAATTGTTCATTAGTACGTGTGGTATCAAATAGTGCTTGAGTTGGTACTTGTCTTCTATAGCGTGATTTCTACATCTGAATAAGTATCGATGCTAGTGGAGTTGCTACATGCAGTACCAAGCCTCGAACTTCTTGTGGATTTTTCATGTTTTTGCTATTGATGTTGGTCTCGTTCACCAAGTAATTGCATTTTGCTGTCATTTGCAGTGCAAATTTTCATTTCTCAAAATATTGTTGGATCGCTTGATTATAATCTACACACTATCCCATAGTGAAGACTTGGGTTTGGAGGTGAACTTGCTTTAAGGATCATTTAAACAAGTGCCCTCTATCTTATCTGTTTCTTAAATCCTGATATTGAAAGTACATGACTTGGGTAATCTTCCTCTAGGATACTACTATTATCCAATCAAAGTGGCATTCTCAAATTCATCATGAACAATTGATTCAACATGGGTTACCAAATTGAGAAATTACTTCAAAATGAAAAGGTTGTCATGTTCAAAGTAATACTATTAATTCTTGAAGACATTGGGCTAGGATTGTTTTGAAGGCATTTGACTCATTCTTGCAATTTACATCCTTACTGTTATATGACAAAACACTTAGTATGTTCCTCTACATGTGGAACAAGCCTCTTAAGACTGTTTACATCAATGACTGTGGAGAGCTCAATGTGTCTTCTAGTTTACCTTAATTCCATCCTTAAATCGAGTCAGATTTTGACAAGCACCTAAATCAAGCACACAATTTTCAATGCAAGAGTAATTTATTGTACGGCCAACAACCATTCTTGCAAACTTATAAACTCACATTAGATTTCATTCCCATCTCAATTATCCACAACTTGTATTACAAACTTACAAACTTAGAAACAAGGTACTATATAAGACTTAGAAAATTCCCAACATCTTTCACATTACATATATAATGATACAACGTATGCATAAAATGAATGCCAATTGATATAACATCTTTTCTTTCTTCACTCGTGCGAGCTTCTCCTTTAAACGTCTATGTTTTGCCCTTTGAGTCTTCATTTCAGCTAGCAATGAGCTCACATTGACCTTGTCACATCTCGATTGGCTTGATTTTCACAATGCTTGAAGAAGGTTGACTATCATGTCCGTTGCTTGGTCTGGTATCTTCAGGTCAACCCACATGAAGAAATCATAGCAGATTGGACCATCAAACTTAGCACATCCATGAACCCTCTTCTTGCATTTTTCCTTGTCTTTACCATAAAAAATTGGCAATTGAAGACCATAATAACATGTTGGCTCTAACTCGACCTCATTAGGAGTTACGCCACTTGATTCAAATGTTGGCACCCTCATTTTTCTGGTCGTCATATTATAAGAATTTAGTAGAAATATATTACCTATATTATGATTCTTTCATAAAATTTTGATAAATACATTATCAGTCTCTTTAAACAGTTTTTCAAGTGAAACATATTGTTAGGTGAAGCAAAGGCAAGTAGTAGGTGAAACATATTGTTACGAGAACAAATACAAACACTAGATGAACACAAAAATTCTATCCATATGAATTGCTATCATTCATTCTCTACTAAGGCAAGTAGCAGCTGATTTACCTAATACTTGCAACGACTAAAACTAAGAAAATGAGGAAAATCTTGGGAAACAAACTAAACCAAAAGATTTACCCCCCAAAAAAAAAAAAAAAAATAATAATAAGTTCACTACATGTTTCTCGCGAGAAAATTCATTTGTGTTGTTGTCCAATAAATATTTCCAAGGTCTCGGACAACTTCCATCAAATCAAGCAAGAGCTATGAACAAAGAGGAAAAGGAATTTGAAGTTTAAGCATATGGCGAGTGTTGGGAATACCTGAATCCCTAAAACGGATTCGACACTAAATCGAACCCTTAAAACGAATGCGGAAGACAAGCCCAAGAATAACATGTATCACCGATCAAAGATACACCACGGAATTGAGCATACCTTATCGTCCACAGATTAAACACCAACGTTGAAGTTTGAGGAAGAATCCTGATCTTGTTCTACCAAGGAGCGTGCTGTTGCTATTGGGGGGGAGAAAAACATAACGTATTGTTCTTTTCTATTTTCTTCTTAGAGGGAGAGAGAGAGAGAAACGTCTTAGGAAAAAAAGGGGTCTTTGCATACGTACGTTGAAGGGGTGCATTCCCTTTTCCTTTTCTCTCTTACGTCTTCTCCAACAGACGTAACTCTTCAACGTGTAACGTTTCCCCAAAAGACACAACCCCTTGTATCTAAACAACGCAACCTTTCACATCGCAGCCGTTCTTCCATGGGCCCTTATCTTGCGGGCCGGGCTTTTAGGCCCAACATGGGCGGACGGGCCCACTTAGGCCCATCAACGCATAGATAAAACCATCATCTCCCACTCGCACATGGTGGGCTGAACAGGATTCTCTTTACCTCTTTGTAACATTCATACCGGTGAATAATCCGTGCGACCAGCATACTTTGAGAGCTCGTTGCCATACATATGTTAGGAATATATAGCAACTCATAATGGGCATCACACTTTGAGTAGATTTAATATGCTACTAAATCGATCGATCACATTTATATCTCTCTTGATCTCTTTTTAAAAACAATGACATATTGTATTCACAATTATGATTATCCCAAAGATAGTCATAATTGGTCGACTAGTGAATACAAAACTAATAAGTGATTCTCCAAATTCAATCTTTCTCTTTCTTTCAAAACTCTCAATTTTAGTTCAGCTTGCTTTTCTAGAAATGTCCCATTAGATCGAATCAATTCATGATCATTGGCAACATCCTAAGATAGCAAACACTGAATAGAAATCTTGAGAATAAGTAAAAGTCATGAGGGCACTAAATTGAGGAACTCTTTTCCTCAAGAGTCTCACACGGCATAAAAGTTGAGATCAAACTTTTGCCACTCTTATTGGTCGTCTCATGCATACGTAGTATGAAATACGTATTACGGTATTAACTCCTTTCCCATGGAGCATATGTCTATACCTTCAATACCGTACAGATGATAGTTCAGACATACCTAATGTCTAACTTGAGTTCACATATCTACTCATTCACTGAATTCATTAGAACTCACATCTGGCATCATAGACAGATAAAGTAAAATATGTGGGTTATTTTACTTTCGGACATAATCAATATCATGTTCTCATCTTAACACTCAGTTAAGGTGACATATATATTTTAAGCTTGAACTCTCAATTATCACCTAGATAATAAGCTTAAAAATCGCATCATCTCTATTTATTACATAGTAAATAGAGGCGATTACCCGTGTGAGTGAGCTAATATTTTATCTGTCTGACATACTTTCTCAACTTAATATAATGCATTGAGCATTAAGATGCATAAACGTCAAACAAAGATTCATATGCATTAATGATGAAAAAACACAAATTCATTAAATGTGAACACTTTAGGGAAAATTACAATATTCAGTACATCAGCCTCTACGCAATCCTAGAGATTTCACATGGCCACAAAACACATATCTAGGTATTGGCTTTGTTATAAGATCTGCTACCATTCTATGCGTAGATATGCACTGTAAATTCATATCCTTTCGTGCAACCATATCCTTGACAAAATTATACTTGGTATCTATATGTTTGGTCTTGCCATGATATTTTGGATCTTTGGTGTACGCTATAGCTACTTGACTATCACAGTTAATCAATAATGGATTTGCAGCATACCCAATAACACCTAAATGATCCAAAAGTCTCTTAAGCCAAACTCTTTCTTATACTGCTGCTGATAATGTCACGAACTCAGCTTCCATCATGGACAAGGCTATACACGTTTGCTTCTTATTGCACCATTATTCAGTAAGAAAGCAAAACTAGAGGTAGATTTTCTTTCATCTAAATCTCCTCCCCAATCAGCATCCGAATAGCCTTCAAGCCGCAGATCCTTTCCTTGGTAAATCAGCTTGTAATCAGCAGTTCCCTTCAGATATCTCAGTATTCTTTTAATGGCCTTCCAATGTGCTTGACCTGGATTGGATTGGTATCTACTCACCATTCCAACTGCAAAACATATGTCAGGTCTTGTACACATTATAGCGTACATCAAGCTCCCAACAGCACTAGCATAAGGAACATGTTTCATTTGTTCTTTCTCTTATGGAGTTCTTGGACACAGTCTATGGCTTAATCCTTCACCTTTTGCAATAGGAGTATCTATGGGTTTACAATCTTGCATACAAAATCATTCAAGAACCTTATTTATATATGTTTCTTGCGAACGAGAAAATGATCTCTTCGAACGATTTCTTGAAATCTTAACTCTAAGGATGTATGCAGCCTCACCCATATCTTTCATCTCAAAGTTGGAAGATAACCAACTCTTCATAGTATTAACAAACTCCATATTGTTTCCAGCAATTAGTATATTATCAACATATAATGATATGATCACAAATTGATCTTTGGATCTTTTGATATATACACAATGATCCTCATCTATCATTGTAAAATCATATGCCATTATGGCATTATGAAAACGTATATACCATGGTCTCGACGACTGCTTAAGGTCATATATCGATTTCAAAAGTTGACATACATTTTCTTCTTGACCTTCTATAATGAAACCAGTAGGCTGTTCCATATATATTTATTCCTCTAATTCTCCATTGAGAAAAGTAGTCTTTACATCCATTTGATGTAACTTAAGATCCATACTAGCCACTATTGCCAGAATAATACGAATCGAGGTAAATCTCACTACATGAGAAAATGTTTATTCATAATCAATTCGTTCCTGTTGATTATACCCCTTCGCCACAAGGCAAGCCTTATGCCTTTCTATCCAGCCATCAGCTTTACGCTTTATTTTGAGAACCCATTTGTTTCCAATAGCTTTGTGTTCTTTTGGAAGGTCAACCAGTTCCCAAACATGATTTGACTTTATTGACTCCATCTCCTCTTCTATTGCATGCATCCATTTTTCCTTACTAGGGCAATTTAGAGCCTCATTAACATTTCTTGGCTCATTTTCATCTTGTGGAGCAACCATAAAAGTTTTCCATTCAATGTCAAAATGTCGACGGGGAATACTTTTGCGACTTGTTCGCCGTATGGGAGATTGTGCACTTTGCACATCATTCCCCATCATGCTCCCACTCGGATTAGATAATGATGATATCATCTCATTATGTGGTTGTGATTGAGAGTGAGTTGAATTAAATTCATCACTTCTCATGTTACTCCCACTTGGACGAACTCCACTAAGTTCATTATCTTGATCCAAGGTTTCAAATAAGGAGTAATCCTCACCTATTTCGCCCTTATTAGGAAATTCATTCTCTAAGAATGTGATGTCCCGTGATTCGAATTCAGTTATACTTTCACTTTCCTGCTCACCTATGAACACATACCCTTTCGAGTGTTCAGAGTATCTTATGAAAATATTCTTATTTCCTTTGTGACCCAATTTCCCAAACTTGTGAGAGGGCTCATGAATATAGTCAACACAATCTCATGGCTTAAGAAAACTTAAGTCCGATTTTCTACCTGTCCATAACTCATATGGAGTGGAAGTAATTGATTTGGAAGGCACTTGGTTAAGTATATAGGCATCAGTTAATAACGTATCACTCCAAAAGGTGATAGATAAATTAGCATGCGCCATCATGGACCTAATCATTTCTAGTAGGGTTCTGTTCCTTCTCTCCGCAACACCATTTTGTTGAGGAGTATATGGAATAGACAACTATCTTTCTATTCCTTTTTCATCACATAATTTTCTGAACTCATCAGATAAATATTATTGACCTCGATTGGATCTCAATACTTTTATTTTCTTATCTAATTGATTTTCTACCAAGTTCATAAACCTTTTGAAACAACTCAACGCTTCAGATTTATGAGAAATCAAATAGACATATCCGAATCAAGTATAATAATCGATAAATGTGATGAAATAAACAGCCCCATGCCTTCCTCTCACATTCATCGGACCACAAACGTCAGTATGAATTAAATGCAAATGAAATTCAGCTCTTTTACCTTTTCCAAATGGTTTCCTTATCGTTTTCCCTACTAGGCAATGCTCACATATGGGCAAATCGACTTTTTCAATATTGCCCAACAAGCCCTCTTTGGCTAGTCTATTCATACGTTTTTGGCCAATATGACCAAGTCTAGCATGCCACACATTCACATCATTATCATATAAATTAGAAGACGTGAAAAGGGAATAACAAACATTGGCATTACCATAGTCAATATTTAATACAATTAAATCATCTAGAAAATAACTACAACCATAGTAATTTGTATCCAAATACAAATCCACACCACTATTATGAAAGTTCATATTAAAACCAAGCTTTACCAATACTAAGACAAACACTAAATTTCAACAAATCTCCGGAGCATACGATACATCATGTAGGAACAAAGTGCGTCCACCACACATGTTCAATTGGCAGGTGCCAATTCCTTTTACTTCTGCTTTGGAGTTGTTTTCCACATAGATCCACTTAGTTCCAGTTGATACTTGTCGGAATTCCACGAAATATTCTTTATCCTTCGCTACATGGTCCGTCGCTCCTAAATCTACAGTCCACAAAAGATTAGACTCAGTTAAGAATACAGAACTTAACACATAAGCAAAGTTCTCAAAAGTACAAGGGGTGTGTACCTTCTTTGGCTTGCAACAATCGCGGGCATAGTGACTCTTATGGTCACAGTTGTAACACTTCACCCTTGTCAGCTTCTTCATTCGAGGATGCTTTCCTCTTTCATGTTGGTCAACTTTTGGTTTCTTCTCTGAAGAAATTGCTCCATTGCCTTTCCTTTTATCGAACTAGTTAGGACGTTTGCGCTTGGAGCTCGAAGCTCCATATGAGCTGGAACCAGCATGATAAATTTCAGTTTCCAGCTTAGTTGCCAAGAGGTGGTCCTCTTCCAGCTCAAGATGACGCATTGCATCTTCAAAGGTTTTGATATTCTCATTATGAGTCAGGTGCACCTTCATATGCTCCCAACTCTGAGGCCATGAACGAATCATTGCTTGCACTTGTTGCTTATCAGTCAGGACATGGCCAGCATCTTTCAGCTCATTAATCATGTTTGACATCTTTCTAAGGTGTTGCTTCATGGTCTGACCATGAGGCTTCTTGTAAAAGTCAAACTTAATAGTGAGCTGTCTCAGTCTGGTCACCGAGGTATGACCAAATCTTGCTGCCAACGCTTCTCACATTTCCTTAGCATTTTCAAAATGCCTAAACTCTCGCATGACATCATTTTCCATGCTACTCAGCAACGTAATGCGAGCAAGAGAGTTCTTTCTTTTCCATGCGGCAAATGCATCTTTATCTCTCTTATGTTGTGCAATGTTTCCATCTTCAGGTACTTCCATGGTCAAGTTAAGAGCTTCTAGTGCCTCTTGCTCTTTCAGCATATATTGGATTTTCATGTGTCATATTTCATAGTTATTGACATTGAGCTTCTCACCTTTGTTCAGCTCAGCGACTATGCTCTTTGTGGCCGAAGCCATCGATCTGAACATATCAGACATATATGCACGAATTATTAATGCCTATCATTTATGCATCCATTTTGCACAAAACCATCATATTAATGAATAATTTCAAGTAAGGTTTCAGAATCAAAAGGTCACTATGTTTCCAATCATCATCCAAAATCCTAACTTTGAATTATTATTAATATAATATTCTATGCAAAATAAATTCTTTGAAATTACAAAAAATTTCTATAAACTTCCCACAACAGCTAACAATTAACAGAAGCAAATATTATTTGATATCAAACAATGATATAATAACAATGCTTTCACATCATACAACTAACATATTAGTTGCTACACCAACAACAACTAGGTAGAAAACATTTACATAATATGTCCATAAAGCATACTAAATAAAGACCAGTCAAAACATCTAACACCAAGTCAATATATGAACTGGGAAAGATCCTTTTTTGTTCAATTTCTTGATCTTTTCCCTTGTAACAATCCAGTAATAATCATCTATAAAAGCCATCAAAATTCTCCTATACGAAGTAGCTCTGTTGACTTTCCATAAGCGATTCAACACTCCTTGCCATTTTTGTGGAAGAGTGTTCATGAAAAATCGCACCATCTCAGACTATGGCATGGGATGACCATTCCATATGGCCTTTTGTATTTTCCCGTTGACTTCAAGAACATGATCAATTAAGTTGCCTCTCTCCCATCGATAATTAGTCAGCTCAGCTATCAACTTGGAAAGCCTTTCCTTTTGTTCATCGGTAATTGCGCAAATAGGTGTGCGCAACCTAAGGGGAGGCATTGTTCCTGCAACAAATGCAAAACAAATAAGGGATTACATATAATCCATATAGACTTAATTGGAAAAAAGAAACACATTTTTTTTTTGGTCAACGGTCAAAGTCAACGGTCAATGGTCAAAGGTTAGACGGGTCAAGGTCATCGGGTCGGGTTGGGTCGGGCCGGTCGGGCGAACCGACCAACACGTGCCACTCGCGTGCACGGGCATTGCGAGGTGATGTCATGATGATGTCAGCTGGCGCACTAGCCGCCATGCGCGTGTGTCGCACACGCCTGGGAAACGAATCGGTGCGTGTGTCGCACGTGCCTGGTGGAGACTAAATCGGCGTGTGGGTTGCAGGCGCCGATGACACCAGTCTCTTCCGGCCGCGCATGGCAGCACGTTCGGTGGCCTCCAGCGGTGATCGGCCACTCTTTTTTCTCGTATCGACGAGACCTTCGATCCTATGCTACCAAAAAAGAACTCTGATTTACATAAAATCAAAAAGACTAGGGGAACAGTACGGTGTCGGGTTTTTCCGTCTCCGATCGACCGGCAGCAGCTTTTCTCGAATTTTGACCACAAAAATAATTCAATAACATAAAAAGGGGATTGAAAAACATGAACTAGGGCTCTAATACCAATGTTGGGAATACCTGAATCCCTAAAATGGATTCGACACTAAATCGAACCCCTAAAACAAATGCGGAAGACAAGCCCAAGAATAACATGTATCACCGATCAAAGATACACCACAGAATCGAGCGTACCTTATTGTCTACAGATTAAACACCAACGTTGAAGTTTGAGGAAGAATCCTGATCCCGTTCTACCAAGGAGCGTGCTGTTGCTATTAGGGGGGATAAAAACAGAACGTACTGTTCTTTTCTATTTTCTTCTTAGAGGGAGAGAGAGAGAGAAACGTCTTAGGGAAAAAGGGGGTCTTCGCATACATACGTTGAAGGGGTGCATCCCCTTTTCCTTTTCTCTCTTACGTCTTCTCCAACATACGTAACTCTTCAACGTGTAACGTTCCCCCAAAAGACACAACCCCTTGTATCTAAACAACGCAACCTTTCATATCGTAGCCATTCCTCCATGGGCCCTTATCTTGCGGGCCGAGCTTTTAAGCCCAACATAGGCGGATGGGCCCACTTAGGCCCATCAACGCATAGATAAAACCATCAGCGACAATGCTGGAGCCACATAAATCCTCACTCAATACCAAGTCAACCACCAAATATATGCTTCAAAGGAAAATCAACCAACACTTCATATGGAAGACATTTACATGATTTTGAAAAATTTTAAAACCGTGCATCACATAAGGCACTTTGTTCAATGATATGAAAAGGTACCATTCTCTTACTTGAGAAATTTAAATAATAGATCAAAGTGCCAGAATATATGTTCTCTCCTCTTTTTCCTAGTCACTTAAGTACGGCAATTTCGTTGTGTCAACAAAAGTTCTCCTTAAATTTGTCAAGCGACTTTGGTACTTGACTTAGCAAACCCATTTCCCAATGGTATAAACAGCTTACATTTCCCACAAGGATCAAATTGACCTAACATTGGTGAATGATGCGTGCATGGGCGAGTGATTCTGGGATGTAGGGATTTTTGTGGTTTAGTGTTTAGGAAATAGTGTTTACGAGGATGGTTTAGAAGGGTAAATATAAGAATAGGATAGAATGGGGTATATGGGGATGTATTGAAGGATGAATTGCAAAATAAAAATAGATTATGATCCCACCAAGGTCTAAAGTACGTGCCACCAACCGAAGATGAAGATCAGGATAAATGAAGTTAACCACCAAAGCTTAAAGGACAAATCACCTGCCAAGGATAAAGGACTTCGGGATAGGAGAAGCTCACCACGAGAGCCTAAAGGAGAATCCACCAGCCGATGATAAATGGCTTTTGGCTCACCACCGAGAAATAATCCACTTTCCAAGTATAAAGAGATTGAAATAAGAGTTATCCACTCTCCAAAGATGTTTGCTCACACAAAGGAAATCTCAAGTATTTTTCATTCATCAAATTTAGTCTGGTTACAATTGAGAGACTTCTTATATTTATATGATGAATACAACTTAGGAAATAGAAAAGTAGTAAATAGACATGGGAACTAGCCTAACATAAAGACCTAGGAACTCAGAATTTTGACTCCTGAAATTTACATAACAATAAAGACTCCTAGAAAATAAAGATGTATTTAATGACTTTCAAACTTGCATTCTTGATTATTCAGCCTTGCAAAATTCGTGCTCCCACCTTGACCAAAGGATAAATACCCCGAGACTTCATCAACTAACCATGAAAGTTGTTTAGAATAGTCTCCCATTGATATGTTGTTAAGAAACTTTGATATTAGCAACTGATAAAGTGTATCGAGAAATCAACAGCTAATATATCATACCGAGAATTGGGTAACTCATTAATCTTCGATATTGATAAATTCGGTAACTCATTAATCGTCAGTATCGATAACTTCAGTTAAAATGGTTCGATATGGCTTTAGTTGGAAACTTCAGTCTTGACCCATTGAAGCACGTTATACCCAAATTCTATATTGGCTTGAATGAGCAATGATGGTGCTGAGTGGGCTGATGGAGCTAAGTTGGATGCTCCTACATCAGTGAATGCAGTTGCCAAGCTTTTTCTCCAATTCTCATCATAGACCTATCACCTGCCTATCTAACATAACTTGGTAATCCACCAACAAACTACAGTAACACATTGATAGATAGTGGTTTGAGTTCTCTCTCTCTCTCTCTCCCCCCACATACTTTCTTTTTCCTCTATTGTGCTAGATCTAGTCCATATGCATTGGATGAACAGATAAAAAATTACTTTACATTGCAAAAATATTTCAATTTGTTCTTAGTACTGAAGAATGCAAAACAACCATGGCAAGAGATGCGCGAAATGCTTAATGACAACATAGAGATTGAAATGCAGAACATATTCAACTTGGAAAGAATCGAAAGTGCCCATCTGATACCCAAATGACAATCAGCAGAAATACTTTGTCTATTTATTCCTTATGTTCCTAGAGGCATCCACAATATTGAAAAAAGTTGGAAACAAAAGAAATCGTAGTATTATCATGAAAATCTTTAATTATTAAAACATGCAAAACTAGTATTAGCAATTTACACTACAAGATACTCAAATGCTATAATGTAGGGAGCGACACTTGCGTGAGGAGGAGTTGCTACCACCGTCGCTATTGCTGTCACCCTCTCCATCGTCAACACTGCTTGATCCATTGCCGAGACTCCCGCATGACAGGTCTTTGCATGAACTTGCGATATACGAAGAAGGGAACACAAACTCACGATGGGCGTCAAACTCGAACTCTATGAACTCTAGATCACAATTGAACTCCAGATGATGATGGGCGTCCAACTCCAACTCTTGAAAGGACCCAAATTGCAAGTGAACTTCATATCATTGAACTTGATTTGGGACTTAGGGTTCAAAGGGAGATAGAGTGTTAATTTCGTTCAGAGGGAGAAAGACAATGATGAATTTGGGCTCGAGATTCAGAGGGCTTCGATTTGGGAAGAAGAAAACGAGATGTTTCAATAGAGATTGCATTTGAGGCTTACGGTTTAGAGAAGGAAGAATGAAGGAGACGATGTTCAAGGGGAAGGAAGGAGATGACGTTCAAGAAGAAAGAGGGACGTCCAAAACAATGTTGTTTTGCAGACGTGGATATTTTTTCTTAAACTATTTGCCACGTATGAGAGAGAAGCGATTAAAAGCGCCAACATTTTTCATTAATAAGTTTGACGATATTAACTTTATGACTTGATTGAACCAATTTGACAAGTTATAATACTTGATTACACTTATTGCAAGTTTTAGAACTCAATTATAGTTTTGCGACAAGTTTTAGGATTTTCATTGCACTTATCCCAACTAATTTTATATAAATAAAACATACACATATATAATAATTACAAATATTAAAAAATATATAAAAGATATGTTATTCATTCTCTTAACACTCTAATGAAGTCATAAATGAATTTAGAAAACGAAAGCACCTAAGTCAAATGAGCAAGAAGTGATGTTCCGACATTAGTTGCATTTGGAAAGGCCGATAAAAATATATCGAAAATGTGATTTTTTTTTTTTTGGCTGGTCTGACGGTGTCAAAACTTTGAACAAGCTTTCTAATTGTACTTTCTAGGCTTGTGCTACTCTATCTAAATCAAGAGTTACGCCTTGTTGAAGTTGAGGCGGTCGAAATTTGTTATTAAAATGCCATTTGTGGATCAGAAAGTAGCAACATGTTAATCAGAAGCATCACTCTGCCCGGAGAATGGCTACAGCTGGAGTACTTTGTTGATGTAAAAGGTGCGAGAGGGCGCAAGACCGTCACGTAACGACACGTGTTTCGGACGTCGCCGAGATCGCCGGCACGATTCCTCGGCCTTATCATCTCGGTAGCTTATCAAGAGGGGGCGTCTCCAGCTGTTGATGCGGCTGTTAAAGATTGCCTACCTTGATGCGGCTGTTAAAGTTTGCCTACCTCGCTTTCTTTTATGAGAATGATTGAATCCACATCGCTTTTGTTTTATTTAACCTCTAAATTTAAACTCTTTACCGCACACCGTGGTCGATTGAGAGGCTGTAACCCATTATGAATATGCAATATTTCATTCCTAGATTCAGAAGCAAATATTTAATGGTATTAAAGTGCCACTTAACGTAACCCATTATGAATATGCAGCATTTCATTTTTCAATTCATGAGCAAATATTTAGTGGTATTAAAGCGCTACGTCAGCAGGTGGCATGCATTTACCTAGTCAGATTCACTCACAACTTGACACGTGGCAAACAATTAGAATATAATAAAAGCAATTTGAAAATCTGATTGTTTGCAAAAGTACCACCAATGCACAGGTAGTTCCTAGGAAATTGAAATGCCCGCCCAAGGCCCATTTCTTTGTCTTCAATCCATATTTTAAGTTTCTTCGAGAGAAAAGCTTTGTCCTTCCATTTTTGTTTCGAAAGGAGCTCTATCAGAGAAAAACTTTGTCCTTCCATTTCAGGTTCTGAAGAGCTCTAAAGATGGGCTCTCACAACTAAGGGAGACCACGTTTGAGCACTCCAGCTCATTGCGACCATTGCGAAGGTTGAGCACGTTCCATTTCTGATCCAATCTTCAATGGCCTCAATCCACCTTTCCGGGCTTTATTTCCCGTTCTCGGCCTTGTTTGACTCCTACAATGACCCCTATGTCTTCATTCCCTACATATCTGCATGAATCGGCAACTTGTTTTCGGTTTTTCGGGTACTTGCTGTATATGTGGCCGTGATGTTTCGGCCATAATAGGTTCTCTCGTGTGGATGTTTTTAGATTATTTGGGCACACTTTTATGTAGTTGGCAATGACTAATAAGGTGATAAATTACTCAAGCACCCTCATGCTCTAGTTATAATAGGTTCTCTCGTGTGGATGTTTTTAGATTATTTGGGCACACTTTTATGTAGTTGGCAATGACTAATAAGATGATAAATTACTCAAGCACCCTCGTGCTCTAGTTATAATAGTATCTCTCTCTTAATGTGGGATGCTTTTAGATTTCTTGGGCACAATTGACGACGACCGACCAGGTAAATGCGCGCCACGTAAATCTCTCCGTAACGCATTGATATCACTAGACATTTTCTCGGCTCATCGTCGACCAGAGTGGCAATCTCTTTTATATTAGTCGTCAACGTTGTGCGGGTTTGTCCAACTACAGAAAAATGCACCAATCTCGTTGACCCCACCCCACTCCTTTCCCATTTCATCAAATCATTCAGAGAAAAAAATTCTCTCTCCCCCTCACTCTCTCCTTCAAGGATGAACATGGACAATTGGCCTGTGCTGAGTCGCCTCAAGAGGGCCGTGAATAAGGCGAGACTCCTCTTGAACTTCCGCCGGTGGCGCCTCATGTTGATGATCGCCGACACTTCAGGCAAGAACTGGCAGCGGCGCCACTTGAGCTTCAATGACCGGCCTGGGCTGACGGGTTGCACAGACAACGGCCGCTCTGTGTCCGAGAGCTCAGGCTCTCGCCAGGAGCTCCAAAGGACGATGAGCTGCCTGTTGTCATCGGAGGATGACATCAACAAGAGAGCGGACATGTTCATCTCAAACTTCCATAGGCAGCTTCGGATGGAGAGGCAGATCTCTCTTCAGCTCAGATATTGCAGGGCAAATAGTTTTGGTCCCATGTCTCCTTGATGGTTTTTGGGCTGTGAGATGGTATTTGATCTAAGCTTCAGATTAACAGGTCTGGGATTGTTATCTATATTTTCGGGTAAATTAAGAAGATGTTTTTTTTCCCTGTTTCCGGAATTCTGTTGATTATAGATTTGTTTTTCCATTTGGTGTTAATTGTAGAATTTGTTTATTTCTTTAGCGAGTATTTATTTGGAGTAACAGTAGAGTTTTGCGAGAAAAGGACACCGCAAATGCCTAAGTGCTCACTTAAATTGTTAAAACTATTTTTTTGAGATAATAACATAATTAATCCCTTAATTTTGGATCAATGTGTAATGCATTTTCTAAATTTTTAATTTGTTTCATGTGGTCCATGAACTTTAATCTAATGTGTAATGTTATTCCTGAACTTTCAATTTATAACAATGCGGTCCCTAGACTTTTTGTACTTATTCAAGTTAGTCCCTTGACTTTATGAAAACATTTAATATTGTCCCTGAACATCAAATATCTTTATATAGTCCAAGGACTAAATTGAAATATCAGAAGTTGAAGGACTAAATCAAACAAATTGAAAGTTTATAGACGATATTATACATTGGACTAATGTTCAAGGACTACATTGAATAAATTAAAAATTCAAAAACCATATTGCATATTAGGTCAAAGTTCAATAATTATTTGTCTCATTTTCTCTATTTTTTTTTTCAATCACTTAAATGTCAATGTTTATTTACATTGATGCCACCTTGGGTTTTGGGCCACATGACTTGCCAATGGCATTCAAGTGAACAATTTTTGACTAATGTGGTAGCTGAGTGATCTGAAAAAAGTTATAACACTTAAATGAGTCCCACGCAAATATTATAATTCTTTTGCCGTCCTTTTCCCGTCGAGTCATATTAGTTAAATACCCATGTTCGATGATTATGAATCGACTTCATTTACATTGCACCCGGTATGCATGTGTAATATTCAGTGCTATTATTTCGTAGATAAGAAATGGAAAGGTCAAAAGTAATTTCACGATCAACTTCTTTTTATTAATTAATTTAATGTAGCTGTTTGATCAGTGTTTCTCTGTATAAAACTTTTCTTAGTGGACAACAGCGTTTATAATTAACATTTCATCACTAATTTCGGATCGCATTTCAGTTACATAGGTACAGACCATAATCACAACGTAAATAATTAGTAAGTGCACGAGTCCACTTATACATAATTTATGATGAATTTTAGAAAAAGAGATTCACCTAATCATGGGTTAGTACTATGAATAATTCCAAATTGATACACCTATGAAAAATTTATCTTAAAATAATTTTTGAGTCACCAAAAATCTCAAATACCTATGACAAAATTTACCATAAACTAATTTTTAAGTTATGAAAAATCTCAAACTAGTACAATTGTGTCATATTTGCTTCCGTCAAATTTTACCGTGAAATTGTTGACTCAGATGAACATGCAATAATGGCAAATCCATGTGGAATCCATATCAATTTAGGTAAATTTATCACAGGTATATGAGTTTAGGGTTTTTGGTAACCTAAATATTAATTTGGGGTAAAGTTGTCATAAGTATATTAGTTTGGAGTTTTTGTGGTATTAACCCATCAATTATAGACCTATTGTACTAATACCAATTAACTATAAAACTTTTCAAATTTTGCTAATTTAATCCTAAAATTTTCGCAAAATTCTAGTATAGTTTTTCCAGCCAATTTTTGTTGAAAATCACTAGGTATCCGTTCATTAGGTTTAGGCTAATTGGACAATTTCCCCATTTTAAAAAGCAGTGGAGTGTGGTTAGGCTTAAGTATTGAAGAAAAATACCTAATTGGACTATCAATATATCTTTAAGAACCAAATATCTCTTACTTCACCACCTAAGTACTATTTCGAGCTTATAGAATTTCAAAAAATAAAAAATTCTCACCATTTAATCTCTTAAATTGCTTAATCCCAATTAACTTCCTTCACTTATAAATCCGTAACAAAATATTAAAATTATGATAATATATATTATATATAAGAATAATAATAATGTATACGTATGTATAGGCTTAAGCCTTTGCCTTGGCTACTCCTTAGCTAAGTTTTGGGCTCTTTTTATTTTGACAAGTGGACAGGTAGTTTTCTACAAATGGGTTGAGATTGGTTCAATTAAATATAATTAGTGGTTTAGGCCCAAAAACATTGCTAGTGTTTCCAAATGTCGCTTCTAATTTGCCATAGCTTCATTGAATAGTACTGGAAATTTATCCGTTAAAACTTAGTAAGACCTTAGTCCATATATATATCATGATAATGCACTTAAATTCCAAAACTGTCATTTAGTGAGTTTAAGTCTTAAAATACTTACAACTTCAATACATTTGAGTTTCTCGACTCAATGGACGGAAAATGTCACTCGGCTATTTTTTTTATTACTTTTTAATCCCATATGGCCATTAAAGTTGTGACAGGCCTCTCTCGAAACCAAAAAAAAAAAAAAATTCTTACGTAGTGCCACGTAAAGAATACAAAATATATTAAAAATAAGTTTAGCGAATTGAAGAAATGGATTAAAAATCTGAAGAAAAAAATGAATCTTAAAATCAAGAAAAAGTGTGAAAGAAAATATCATTGTAGGGCAGGGACTGCTGAGGCAGCGCCGTTGCTGCCTCTCTGAAGGCAAGTGGGTTGGCAACCTCGTTGGTGTGAGGACAAATGGCTCTTGCCAGTTGCCACGAGCAAGCAAGGGCGATCATCTTACCCGTGTTAAGGTAGGGCCATGGTCGCCACCATCTCTTCAACCATCTCTCTCTCTCCCCATTTTTGGTGTTTTTAATCAGATTTGGTTTTTATTTTCAACCTTTAAATATTTTTTGAATTTTTTGATACAGGGTCACAGAATGATATCTTTGAATGTTCAAGGACTGATAAGATGATTAAAAAAGAGCCACCTAAGCTTGAAAAAAATAATTAAAGCGAAAGACATGAAACATGTTCATCCATAGAAACTGATGGAGTTAATGAAAGAATTCAAGCTCATCGATTTTCCCAAGTTTTAGGAACTAGATACATGAACGAAAATTTTGGACTTCAAGTGCACGAACAGTACAAATTATAGGACTTTTGCTGTTATTGTCCTTGTGCATATTCATTTGGCTGACCTTTTCTTCTCACTCACTCCTCTTGAATTTTTTCTCTTTAGCATCACTTCTTTTTCTTCATTAATGTTGGATTAGGTTGGCCAAAGATTTTCTACATTGCAAGAAATTACCCCACCTGGTTCCACATCAAAGATTAGCCAACTTTGTCCCTTTGTCCTTTTCTTTGGTGTCTCTCCTTCATCCTTTCAGTTCATTCTCCTCTTTCATTGCTCTCACGTTAAGTGCGCCATCCTCTTTTCCTTATCGTTTAGTGCGTCTTCCTCTTTCTCTTCGTTTCTATGTCAATTTAAAAATCAGATCACCCCTTTGGGGAAAAAGCCAAACAAGCCAATCGCATCAATTTTTTTTTTTATTTATCTTGGATTGATCACTTTCCTTGGCTTGTTTATGTTGGATGATAAACATTTCTCCTTCGCTTTTGTTATATGTTGTTTTTCCTTTAGCTTTTCATCTTGCAGTCCATAGTGAGCATTCTTTTCCGTGGGGAAGATATGGGCATAGTACTAGGGGCCTATTTGTTAAAATTTATTTCTGTTCCCCGGAACAAGTATTTTTGTTCTTTTGTTCCGGGGAACGAAAAAAGAGTAGAAACCTGTTTGGTAAAACTTTTGTTCTTAGGAACAGTTTTGGAATCAATTTTTCTCTCTTTTCTTTTTTCTTCTTCTCTTTTCTTTTCTTTTTCTTCTTATTCCTTTTGGCAACCGGCCAGACGAGGCCCGGCAACCTCACCAAAGCGTTGTCGGCCCGCCGGAGATGTCGAGGCACGATGAGGCTCGTCGACCCGAGCCTCACTGTGGTTGGGCGAGGCACGACGAGGCTCGGCCTTGCTTGGGTTGGGCAAGGTTGACCTTGCCTAGATTTGGTGAGGCCAAGCTCGCCTAGCCACCGGCGAGGCTCGGCCTACCAAGCCATCTCCAAGACAGCATCACTTGGCGGTGGCTCGGTGAGGCCGAGCCTCGCCAATGGCTGGGCGAGCTCGGCCTTGCTAGATCTAGGCAAGGTCAACCTTGCGTGGCCAAGGTGAGGTTGAGCCTTGTGCAGCCAAGGTTAGGTTGAGCCTCGCGCGGCCATGGCGAGGCTTGCTGTGGCTAGGCTAGCCTCCGGCGAGCTTGCCGGGCCTTGCCCTGGCCTATTAAGACTCCGACGAGCTTGCTTGACCTTGCCTAGTCAATCGCCAGCCATAGTGGTGGCCGGTGACCGGCCAAAGAGAAAAAGGAAAAGGAAAAGAAAAATGAAAAAGAATAAGAAAATATAATAAAAGAATTAAAAAAAAATATAAGATTCCTATCAAACGTATTTCTATTCCGTGAATAGAAATTTAGGAAAGTTACCAAATGCGTTTTTTTGCTCAGAAATTGTTTCTGAGAACAGAATTAAAAAAATCATTTCTCATAAAAAATTATTCTCCGAAACAGAATGGTTAACAAATGTGCCATAATTGGATAATTTGAAATAAAGAGCTTGCTATAAGTTACATAATTTGCTTGAATCTAAGGCAATTGATCATGAGATGGATATAACATCCTTAAAGTATGGCCAAGCTTGTGATGTTTCCCTATCAATAGGGGGTTTTTCTTGAAATTCGCCAAATAAATGCCAGCCTACTTGAGAAAGACTCCTCTGTAAGAACTAAGCTCAAAATGGGAAAATATGTGATACACGTAGTCTTGTATAATCAATCAGACGATTTGCGCCTTAGAAAGAAATACGACCCAACTTATGGGTGAGTTAGCGCTAAAAACACTATCGGCATAAGCTCATATCAAATTCACAAGAATGAGAATCTGACCAAAAAAGAAAAAAAGGAACAAAAACTTGAATAAAGTAGGTACAATTTTAATATTTGGTTGAGGGTGAGTGTCCTCCTTTTCTCTTAAGACACTTTTTTCTATTAATGAGTCTTTAGAATCTAACTTTTACGTTCTAACGCCTATTCCCATGATTTGGATGAGCCACCCTTTTTTTTCTTTCTTCTTTTTCTTTTGACGTGTTCCCCTCGTTTTGAGCATGGGCCCCACGCGGTGGTTTCAACTTGTAGTCACTGGTTTGGTAGTCATGCTATTTACTTCTACCACATGCGAATCCACTTCTACCACGTGCTTGACTAGAATGTAATCATTTCTACCATTTTTCTCAAACTTCTAACCATTTAACATCTTGCCTACTGAACCATTGGGGTTTACCCCAGTGGCCACCCTTCCAGCATGGAAGGGGGAAGTGAGGGATTCGAATCCCCACATTCTCAGGAGGGTTGGAGTAAAGACGAATTAGTTTCAAGTGTGGGTTTCAACTCCCACGCATTGCAAATAGGTAGGGCAAAAGTCTGAGAGTGAGAATTAGAATATGAGTAGTATAGAAGAATCGACCAAAAAAAAAAAATCCTACCTACTGCTTCTGCCAGGTGTATGCAGACCATTTCTACTATGCATACACGAGCACTTTTCTATGTCGGCATCATTACAAATGGCTAATATCGATATTGTACATGGCAAACTTCCTATTAGCCAAACTTGTGCCAATCATAACTTGTTGGCATAATTTCGATAACATCACAAAATTATAAAGCCAATATATTTCTTGATATGGTGGATGCGATGCAAAGCTAACGTCACTCTCAAAATTGTCAATAACTATTTTGGCCAATTTTAGGTGTTAACTAGAATATTTCAGAAAAATTCAAGTGGAAAATTTCCCAATATATAAAAAATTGAATAATTAAAAAAGTCAAGATTAGGTCAAGTTAATTAAGGGTTAGTAAAGATAAATATGTCGGGTTTTATGGACAAACTTCAAAATCCAAAAGAAGCTCCCAGAACAAGTCTACAAATAGGTGTAGGACAAAATATCCAATTAGTATTAAATCTAACGTAGGGATGTCCATTTAGTTTTAACTTCTCAATTTTGTTAATTTAGCCCTAAACCTTATGTGAAATTCCAATATAGTCATTTCTATTAATTTTTATGGCATGCCAATTCCTGATCACCTGTCTTACCTGGTTGCTAACGAAGAGAACTATACACAATAAATTCCTAATAATAAATTGCAACTTTAACAATCACACTAGGCTAGAATATAAGAATCCGAGCCACCTTCGACTTTATTTTCCATCAGTCTTTTCTTTGTACACGTCGGGAGATGGAACTACGAAGGGGGATTTGTACAAAAAAACACTAGGGAATATAAACACTAGGTATCCTGCCCCCTCTGATGGCCATATACACATAGTCCTTCATTAGTTAGCTAGTCAGCAAGAAAGAAAAAGAAAACAAAGTTTCTCCAAAAAGTCAGGCACTCATCGATCACCACCTACACCGCTAGGCTACCGCCATGGCTCGGACCCTTGTCATATAGTGGTAGAGGTCCCATCGGCCGGTCTTCCACGCGTGCATATAAGGCTACGAAGGCCAGGTATGCTGGTGTGGCATCCTAGAATTTCATGACAACCGCTAGATATGCTATGAACCATGGATAGGTGATGGAAGCACCATCAAATTATATTGTAGCCATTAGATTCATGATTTTGCAATAAGATTAAGGCCAAGCATTTTATGGATAATTTGAAAAGGGAATTTTGTTCTTGGCCATGAACCTTATAAGTTGGATTTTATTGATATATGTTACAAAGTTTTATGGCCAAGTGAAAGTGTAATTAGGTGATGATTAAATGGGAAAAATTAGAGGAGAATGGGTTAATTTTCTTAAGCCCAAGACCAGCCCCACCGTTTGGCCATTAAGGCCTAGCCCGCGAAGCCCAAAGGAGCTGCGTCGACCGAAGGAGGAGGGAGAGAGGCCCGGCCCATTTGGCCCATCAATTTGCATGAGAATTAACAAGTGGCTAAGGGGATTAACCAAGTGTCATCTTGCATGCAAAGTAATGATTGTTAATCATTGAGGGGAAGAAAATTAGAGAGAGAGAGAGAGGGGGGGTGGATTGCTGAAGGTTTTGGAACCGAGAGAGAGAGAGAGAGGGTGTCGCGCGAGGAAGAGAAAGCCGAGAGAGGAAGAGAGGAAGAGAGAAAGTGGGTGTGCGAGAGAGAAAGGGAAGGAGAAGACCGGTTGCTGCTGTGCATGCCGCCTAGTCCCACCGTCGAGCTGCCTTGCCCCGCCGTGTGCTTGCTGTGTTTTTGCTTGGATTAGAGGCAAGTAGAGTCCATTGATCTACCCTTTGCTTGCTGTAGTTGTGATGTTGAATGCTGGAAATGCTTGAGCTGTGATGTTGAATGCTGGAAACTCGAATGAATGGTGGTAGTGTTCCAAGTGAGTTATTGCATGTAGAAACAGTCCAACCTTTGGTGATTTCGGGAGCTGCATGCCATTTTCTAGTTGGAATTTTACTTTGAGTTCTTGATGAAAGTTGTAGAGGACTTCTTGAATATTAACATATCAAAATTTGAAGGGAAACGGTTAAGTATTCGTTGGTGAAACTATTTTCTTCAAAAATACTAGATCTGGAAACTGTTATGTTGATCCCTTGCGATTCTGTGAATTTTATGAAATTATCCAGTTGGAATTTGATCTCATGTCCTAGATAAGAATTGTAGAGGACATATTGAGGAATAAAATACTGAAATTTGAGAGAAAACGAACAAGTATTGTTTCGGGAAATGATTTTCTTTGAAAGGGTTAAATCTGAAGATTGAGCCGAGGGTTAGGATGAATTGAAATAATCATATCTTTTATTACAGAGAGAATTGGGTTTCGATTTCTTCATGGGACTTATTCCTTTGGGTCTCAGATATAACATATTAAAATCTCAGAATTTTTGAAGTTCATTTAAGGGCTTAATCGAAATTATTTCCGAAACTGTGCAAGTGTGGTGCTGGAATTTCTTTTGCTGTGATGTATGGATCTATGTGATTGATGTGAAACTTTATTGACATGGTGTTATTCAAAAAATATATTCCTTTGGATCTTTTTTACATCATGTTAAATTTGTAGGATTTATTGAGATTTTTTACTAATTTTCCAAGAATTTTTACTAAAGAGGAGCATTCTGTTTTACCCGAAAATTGGTTCTATTTTCCAAAACCAATGAACTGCTTTATGAAATGTGATATCGTGGGTATTATGTGTACTGCATATATGGTGATATTTGGCATATTACATGACATCAAAAAGGCTGGTTTAGACCTTGGATATTATTGCATCAATTGCTGATTTGAAATTGAGATATAAATGTGAATATGCATTGTGATGATGATGATACCGTCGGAGGTGTGAGCTGATGATGCCCCGGGAGTGTCGGGATGCCCGGAATGTGTGTGTGCTGGATGCTCGGAGTGTGTGTGCCGGATGTCCTCGGGAGTTTCGAGATGCTCAGAGGTATGTGCCGAATGCCCGGAGTGTGCGCCGGAAGCCTTGTGACGCCAGTTGGGGTACGAGATGCCCGGACTGTGTGTGCTGGATGCCCGGAGGTGTGTGCCGAAGGTTCCTCGTGATGCCAGGTTGGGTGCGAGCAATATATGAGGGATGCAAACACTGGTCCCTGGAAGAAAATGAGATCCTTTTGAGTATTAAAATTGGGAAATGAATCATGTGAATGGGTGTGTGCATATGGCATGAGATATAACTGTCCATGAACTTGAATTGGGATTGCTTGGCATGGGAAATGTGATTATTAAGGTTATGAATGGATCTCATGGAGACATATGTATGATAGCATGGATGATATGTGCATTTCACATGAATTGTGGTTGTCTTGCTTGTTGCATTGTGTAGATTGATAGATCTTTACTGCTGAGTGGTTGTACTCACCCCTTTGGGGACTAACATTTTAGATTGAGCAATGCCTTTAGCACCTGTCACGCGTGGTATGTTCTATGGCTTACCATCTGATGTTGAGGTCGAGTGCTCGGAGCACCCTTGTGTCGGTGTTCATGGTCTGGTGTTTATCCGACTCCGTGTTTTGGTCATGTATGATGTGGGCCTCCCTGATGGCCCTGTAGTTCAGGAGTTCCTTTCTGTACACGTTCGACATGATGGGGAGATGATAGGGATGCTGCTGTTGCCACCGGCCAATGCACCGGGCTGGGTGTGATAGGAGCATGTGATTGGTGGAGGTTGACACTTTTTGGGATGGCCGACACTAGATGATGGGATGATATACATGTCTGATGTAGAGTCGAGTACTTTTGAGTATAACCGAGCTTAGTTAAAGCCTTGGCTTTTTGTTGTATCAACTTGTGAAGTCCATTTTAGAAATGTAAATAAAAGTGATTCGGCCTTAAAGTATATATATATGAAAAGTTATAGTTGGTGTGTATTGCATTGTATTATGTGGTTTGAGTACGGGTTAGGGAGATGTCGAGTGTGCTTCCGTTATATGAACTGCGCTGGGACCGATTGAGATGGTACAAACCCCCATGTTGTATGGACCCACTACAATTGAATGGTATCAGAGTGACTTATCAATAGGGCAAGTGAAAGGTAAGCGGACTGTGGTGACCCTAACGGATCGGGGGCCATTCGAGGGGTGCCACAATTGGCCCTATGGGTGCCCCTGTGTCCACCATCAAGCCAGAGGTAAACTTGACGAAGGTCATGCCTGGAAGTTGTCGGTTGTGGATCTCCTCCTATCGCCATACGAAGTCGGATGGGGCACCATAGAGGATAGTCGTGGTAGCAGCAGGTGGAGTGGAGGACATCTTCTAATCTAAAGAAAAGACACAGTAAACAAGTGTGAGTTTAAAACAAAACTTAGCAAGTAAATTGGTAGTCCAAGCTCGTGGGTTGGCCGCTAACAATTAAAATAGTTTGCATGCTTCAACTATGGGATTCAGTTAAGAGTCTACACCATTTGCCCGAAGGTAAGTCCAGTGCTAGAATAAGGGACTAATAAGTGTGGTTCCCGCTTACCAATAAAATAAAACGGAAACTATTTAATTAACGTGTCTATGTGGGTTTGGCTGCAACAATCACCCAAGGGGAGACGACACCCCACCTTGTACCCCTCGCACCCAATCTGGCATCGCGAGGTCCCTTGAGGAGTTATTCAACCCTCCTCAGTCCTTTGGAGAGTACGGAATCACTCCTTTTCACCCCTCTCCAGGCATCCCTACACCTGGGGCCTCCCATCGGCTTATCGGCCGAGTGCACAACATATGTATTCTCATCCTGTTGTAACACTAAATAGTTCTAATGCACAAGACAACTCAGAAATGAGATGATGTGATCTGTGGTTTTCCTCACCTTCATCTTCCTAATTTAAATTCTGCCATTCCACTTACTAGACTAGCTAATATGACTTCACATATGAAGCTGAAACTAAGAAACGAAACGTAGAACTCATCTGGGAGACTCGGAGTAAGCTTTGTTGCTGTCTCTTCAACCGGATTTAATTTAATATGTTGTGAACAAACTAAATGGAAGTCGAGAAGTTCTCAACATACCTTAGGACCGTTTAGTATGCACAAAGAGGCTAAATTAATTTTACGTGCAATGATGGAACTAAGACGGCAAGGCTTAGAACTCACCCAAGAGACATAGACCAACCTGTTTCGTGACTTCCTAAACTGGATTAAACTCAAAGTGCGACAAAATATAGAGGCTTGGAGTCAAAAAGTTTTCAGCCTAGTTTGTGACCACTTGGCTCATTCATTTCAGCTGTCCCGAGGTTAAAGAAGGCTCGAGGTAACCCGAATATGGCTTCCGCATTCCCTCGACCTCCATCCGTGTGGAAGTCCGGAATTCCGTTGCTACTGAAACTCATTTAGCGGCACCAAGCTTATCATAGAAGATCTTTAGTCGTAAAAAAACTCTCATGACCAAGAATTCAGCTCGGGGAAGTTTGGACAAGGTCCCAATGCTTCCCGAGCCTCTCAAATCGTCCTCGACCTGCATCTACAAGCCTAGATTAAATCTAACAGGACTGACTAACCAAACCGGAGCCTATGAGCAGTCGACTAAGTGATTCTCGACACCCACGACTCGCCAAAGTTAAGTGGTTGCATCAAAGGCCTACCCAGTCCGAGAATGGACAAACGGGTGCTTGATTTCCGACTCAGTAGCGATGACAGTCCATGGATCGCACATGCAAAGCCACTCAAGGCTTATATGTGCGCCCTATACCCAAAAGATGACTTCCAGTAGCATCTGAACAGAAGAAAGAGTTGAGTCGTCCCCGACCCAGCTCTGGACAAAGCTGTGACGTTCTTCCCCTGTACCTAAATCACAAAACCACATCCTGATTTCCACATGCAAGGTTGATCATGACCTCCCCTACCCCTAAATTACCCTAGAGTGGCATTACCCATGAAAAGCAGAGCAGTTGGTTCATTTGCTTGGTCGAGTATTTTGGACAGGCACGTAATCGGCGAACGGACTTTCAGATGGCGCGACTGGCTTCGATGGCCTCCTCCCGCGCTTGGGACGTTCGAAGAGGCCAGCTGGTGTCATCAACGAGTCTCTGGTGCCGTATTTTCTCTAGAGGGTTGCCTCTGTCGCTGGTGGTTAGAGACGAGGAAGGGTGCGGGGTAGTGTTTCTGCAAGAGAGTTGGAAGAAGGCCAGCCAAGAGTTGGGCTGCTGGACGTTTGAGGGGAAGAAAATAAAAAGTGGCAGCCATCCCTCGAATTTTCTAACCATACCAAAGAAAGGAAAATGGCTGGCTTACACGAGTGGGACTTCTTAAAATTATTTCTTTTCCCTTTTTCCCATAATATTTCCCTAGCCCATGTAATTTCTGACATGAACATCTTCTCTTTGCTGGCTATAGGAAATTGATGCCACCCCATAGTTTAGCAAAGTTAGGACGTAATTCTATCAACATTATTGTGAGAAGGTTATTTTCCTAAATATTGTAATGACTTATTTCTAAAATGCGCAGTTTAACTGGTGCAAATGTGAGTGTCACAATTTTTGCCGAAAATTGCTTACGTGAAAGTTTAGTCATCGCCGACTATTCTAAGTGGCGCACTATGAAGTTAGTGACTTTTGTCGAAAAATTGGTTGGGATGGTTATATTGAATTTTTGTACAAATGTTTAGAATTAAATTAGAAAAATTGAAAAATTTAGGAATAAATTGACATGGGTTTAGGATTGATTAGACATTTTCCTAGTAAGTGTAGGAAACTCTTATGTGTAGGCCACTCTATAAGAGTTTCCTAAGCTTCAGATGGAATACAAATAAATCTTTTACCACATAGTCTCAAATTCAACGTCATCCAAATAGGGAAATTTTTTGAGTTAAATGCTTTGACAATTATACTCTTAGACTCCAAATCATAAGGTCTCAAGAATAAAGGGAGCTGGACTCAGGTGGGGACATGCTTAATGCTCAGCCGAATTTTTTGAGGGTTATAGCGCGAAACCCAACAGCATGCATGTACTTGAGTTTTAAATTTTGCTTCATCCGTTTAAGTCTTAAAAAATTTGCAACTTCAGTAGACTTGAGTCATTAAAAGAAAAATCAATATGTAGATTCCAGCCCTTTTTCTTTCTTTTTTTCCATAGCACTGCCCTTTTTTGATCTAATCTTTGAATTTCGTAATGAAGTGGCTTTTACTTTTCCTTCCACTCCTAATAAAAGATGAATCTTGGTTTTGTTCCTTTCCCGTCCACAAATAATCCATTAAGCTTATCAAATAAAGTTCTCGTTGATGGATTGTTTGTGACATCTGAAATTTACATATTTATAATTATGTAATGTTCGGAAATTCGCGTTATGATAATGATTCCTAGATTTTGAGTTAATTATTATTGGCTTTAATATTCGAACAAGCACATGGAGACTAAATTTTGTAGGATGCGGCCGGTAATTTTCGTGAACTTAAATCGTCTCGAGTTTGACGTGTGAATCAAATTGTGTATGTGTTAATAATAGAATGGTATTAATTAAATTATTATAGTCTTACCAATTAATGGTTATTAATCGCGCAAGTTTTAGTTCATTGATAATAATATTATTGAATAATTGTGTTAATAGCGCTAGAAGAAGGAGAGTATGTTTTGCTTGCTACATTTTCCATTGCAAAATTTATTAATTAAAATTCGAAGTGCCACATGTCATTGAACAAAAGTTTGCATGGCCATGTGTTCTTAGAACATAATATTTTATAATTAAATTCTTTTACACTAAAACTAAGTATGGATTATTGCAAGATGATTCATTTTTTTCATGCATTTTTTTCAGCCACGTGTAAGGGCCTTGATTTGCATTATTACACATCAAGCTGAAGATTAACATGCAATTTTACACCTACCATTGCAAGGAATTAAATTATCTTAATTAATTTTAACAAAACTCATTTTATCTTGCCAAAGACCCATTATTCGTTCCTTCCAAAAACCCAAACAGAAGCTGCATTTATTATTTTCCGCTTTTCAATCCAAGAATTTTGAGAGCAAAGCTTCTTATTCAAGTGCAATTAAGGTGGTAAAGACAATTGGTAGTTCGTGGTTTGTGTTCGTTTGAGGTAAGTGAAATTTTTAGTGTTAAATTAGCTTAAATATACTAAGTTACTTCTATTTTGGTTGGTTGGATAAAAGGTGAAGTCTTGATGTGGGTATGGTGGCTATTAGGTGACTTGATAATTTCTTGCAAGTTTGTTCTGCTTCACTTTGGGTTCGTTTTGGTTCATTCTATGCGATTCTAGATAATCAAAATGTGCTCATTTTGCTATATTTGTCTTGATAACTCATTACATATTCGTTCTACTTTTTTCTGTCTCATTCTGAATAGTTAAAATTTGGTCATTATGTTGCATTTGCCTTGACAATACATTGTATGTTCGTTTTGCATCTTTCTGCCTCATTTTGGGTAGTTAGAATCTGATCGTTCTACCATTTTTGTCTTGGTAACCCATTGCATGCTCATTTGTTTGTAAAATTCTAAACACAAGTGAATGTGTCGAACAAGTAATATAATGATAAGAAAAAGTATCGTCCCACGGAGATCGATAATTAATAAACTAATTAAATACTAAAATAGATTAATTCAAAAATACATCTAACTGATCAAAATATAATTTAGAATAAATTAAAAAAAAATTTGGAGACTAAATGCAGTAAATCAATTAGATAAATATATTAAAGCATCTGATTTCACCATAACCACTAAATATGAATTTCATATTGTTATGGGTACAAGAACGATATCAAACATATGATAGCGGAATTTTCTAATCTATTTACTATCATATCTCTAGGTATAGCAAACCTACTCAGTTTATTACTCCACTATATCTCTATGTGAATTAAAATAAACATAAGTGCATTAAAAACTATGAATATTCCCAATTAACAATGAGTCTTTTGGATCACTTTATCACTGAAAGCTACACAAATAACGCGGTATATCTCTATCCACGTTTAATTCATGGTTATATATTATAATGAGCAATTGCATATTATCACTTTCTAGTCTTAAACATGCACATCAAATTATTCAAGTGGTGGCCAGTCATTCAAAAGTATTATGCATAATAATATATAACTCACATGAATGAAATCAATTGCAAAACATAAAAATCATGAAATTCACATCATCATGGTTAGGTTATGTCGTAGCCCTAACAAAAGAAAATTAGAACATAATAAAATAAGAAATAAAAATATAAATCAAACCCAGCATCTTGAATCAAAGAACAAGAATTTTGTCACCACTTTTGTCTTTTCTTCAAAATACTTGAAAAAATCTCAGAAGAATGAAAAACGATCTAAAAAAACCCTAGCTACTCCCTTTGGCTCTCAATGTTCTCCTATTCATAGGATATATCCAAGATCCTTATCTCCAAGCAAAATTGCATAAAATTGGGGAGTAAATAATAGGATTTTGATTTAATATCTATCTCCCAATGCTTTTTTTATTTGAATTCCTAATTTTTGCCATTCTTTTCCTTATGTTCTCCATATTTCATTATTATGCATAAATAAAGAAAATTAAAATAATCAGAAGGAAATCCAAATATTTTCTCATAGATATTGCATTATTTGTTGACTAAAATAGGTAAAATAACTCTATTTTTATAGAGTTATCAAACTCCCAAACTTAACATTTTGCTAGTCCTTGAGCAAAATCAAGATATAATGCATACTCAAGCTAGCAACCTCCTTCATGACATCTTTCCGTAATTGCTCAAATTCACAATTCAAAGAAAAATACAAATTGCATTCAAACATTAAAATTGATTTATAAGTTAAGACCAATTCTAACTATGTGATCCAAGTGTTTGTGTGAGAGTTCTCATCTTTTTCGAACTATATGCAATCCAAATAAATTCACATTAACATGCAACCTCTAAAAAATTCTCAATAATTATAGCCAAATCTCATAGGTTTGCTTTTCATTCCTCTCTCCACTAATGTAAGCTAATTATCCAACCAAAAATCAATAAGACTTTTCTCGATTTGTAATGTAAAGCTGGGCTAAATGTGAGATAATGGTAATTTTAAGCTCAAATCACCCATTAACACGTTGATTTCTAGGATCTAATTAGAGCCAATGTCACTGTCCAATTTCACTCATTCAAGATAATTTTTCTGCCACCATATATCATCATTCCTTTTTTTTTTTTTTTGGTGAATTGCTTTATGGTGAAGTTTCTCCCAAAGTCCTTCCTAATATAACATGAAATTTCCAACCCATTGAGTATCCAAAAGGCTCACTCAATTGAAAGTTGGATAGGGAACCATAAAAGCAATTTTTTTTTTTTTGATAATACACCCCAAACAACCATAACAATAACTTTTTTTTTTCATACTCCATCATTCCTCCCAAATTTCTATTAAGCTCAAATAATTTTTTTATCCCAAAAAAAATCAACGTGTTCATAGGGCATGTGACAATGATATAATTTGATAATGGCTAGGCTAAAAATATATGGGTGCCAATGAAAAATTGGGTAATAATTAAGGCTCAATGGGGTGACTAGGGATAAATAAACAGGGTTAGCTTGAAAGGCTTAATTGATCCAAAAATTGCTTAAATCATTTTCTCAGTTAGATTTAGCTTAGGATTTTGCCTCAAGAGAAAATCAAACAAATTCTAAGATTTGGGTGAAATTTAAGAAAATCACATACTTCACATGAATGTTCTCTAGATTTACGCACAATTAAAAAATTAAGGACTTTTAGTGCTCAGTAAGTAGATTAACATAATTAGAATTAAAATTAACTCACACATCAATTGCAAGTTTAAATAAAATTTAAATTTTCTAAGAATCGTAAAAGTTCACAACTAAGAATGCAATCATGATAAAAGAATAGATTTAGCCAAAAATTTTGTCTCCCCCCCCAAACTTGAATGAAGCAATGTCTTCAATGCAAAAAATAGAAATAGGAAGAAGAAAACTCCCCTGGTTGTAGGATAAGTTCATAGATGACCTTGATGAGGATAAGATCCCTAAAAACTTAACTTGGATAAAACGGAGAAAAATTAATCTTTTTTTTTTTTTTGCAAAACATAAACTTAACAATAAAAAAAAAACATAATTAAAATGCTTGGTTGCCTCCCAAGAAGCACTTGCTTTATAGTTTTCAGCCAAACTCTCAGATGTCGCTATTCTTGAGGATGAAGTTCAATGGTGGTCTTCTGCTTATTGTAACCACCTTCAAAGTAGGGCTTCAAACATTGACCATGCACTTTGAATGTGCCCTCAGTGTCATGCGCAACTTCAACTGTTCCGTAAGGGAATACCTGTGTAATTGTGAAAGGACCTGACCATCGAGACCGCAACTTTCCTAGAAAAAGTTTAAGACGAGAGTTATAAAGTAAGACTTTTTGACCAATTTTGAACTCTCTTTTGAATATATGATTGTCATGCCATCTTTTTGTATGTTCTTTGTACAACTTAGAATTTTCATAAGCCTCATTGCAAAATTCCTCTAATTCATTTAGTTGCAATAATTTTTCTTCACCTGCAGACTGCATGTCAAAATTAAAAAATTTCAATGCCTAATATGCTTTACGCTCTAATTCCACTGGTAAGTGACAAGCTTTCCCAAACACTAACTTAAAAGTAGACATCCCAATTGGATTTTTGAACACTGTCCTATAGGCCCAAAGTTCATCATCAAGTTTTATTGACCAATCTTTCCTAGAGGCATTCACTATTTTTTCTAAAATTCTCTTGATTTCCCCATTTGAAACCTCTACTTGACCATTAGTCTGAGGATGATAAAGGGTTCAACCTTATGCGTGACTCTATACTTCATGAATTTGAGCACAACTTTAGCATTATTTGTTGGCAATGCTACAGCTTCTACCCACTTAGACACATACTCCACAACTACTAAAATGTATAAATTTCCATAAGAAGGTGTAAAGGGTGTGATAGCCTGAATTTTCAATTATGTTTTCCATTGAATAAATTAGGCCTTTCATCGACGCGCTTACAGTGCTATTCTCAGAGCTGATCACTCCTGAGATAACTAGACTATCTGGAGAAGTCATTAAAGAATTTTAACGAATAGTTGGAGAATTCGACTAGGAATCAACTACTCGACCGTGTTCATCTGCAGAGATCATTTTGGCATAGTAAAGATCGATTAGAAATCAGAGATAGGTCGGTTCAATTGAGATGTGTAGTTAAACGTGGGTGATTCCACCAAATTGAAAAATCCTCATCAATCAACACTAGACTATTTTTTTCTGTCGTTTTGGTACCCTGTGTCCGTATTGAAACCTTGAGATTTTCACGACAACTGAGAGTTACCATAGTGTCGAAGAGGTTCATTATGGCTCGAAGAAAATCAACCACTAGTGATTTGCACAAAATTTCTGAAAGCTACCTAGTAGACTAGGTCACGCTAAAATTGCACCAAATTGAAATTAACCGCGAATTTAAATTCGATTTTAGAAATTGAAAGTTCTGTCATGCCACAAATCATTTTAGGAACGTCGACTCAGTCTCCAAAGATTTTTTTGTAAACCGAGATTTTGGTGAAAAAAGTCGAGATAAGGCCATTTTCGACCGGAAAATTCAGAGGACCGTTTTTTATCGCGAAAATGGGATGCAAGTAGATTCTATTGGCAAGGAAAAATACCAATTTGACCGTTGATTCGATAATGGAATTTATGGGAGCCGATTTGAATTAAAGAGGAATTGAAGTTCATATTGAGGGAAAACCTTAAAAATTCGTAGCTCCCCCATGGACCCAACCTTTGGACCATCTTCAAAGCTTCCTAGACAAGTTTTATGGCTGCTTTTGGGCTGAGGAATCAAGTTGGGAATGGTGGGCCTCACCAAGGGGACAAGAAGATGGAGATGGACCAAGGTGGCCCCCCTCCAAGCAAACTGGTCCCCCTCCTTCTCCTTTCTCCTCACCATCGATCCCACCCCTCCATTTTCAGCCCCTGAATCTTCCAACAACCCAAAAAATCGAGTAGCTAAGCCTCCTTGTCCGTCGGACTGCCAGCACTCCCCTAAAGCCCGTTCGCTGTCCACTCGCTTGCGTGCCAGACCCTCGCATCCCTGGCTGTCGTTCTGCCTCCACCGTGACCTTAAGACATCCCAAGAGCTGTTCAAGCTCACCTCACCATCATCGGAGTTGCCTGGACGCCTGCCGAGCTCCACCAAGCCCTGCCGCAGCCGGTCCGTCCATTCCTTGGCCGTCTCCAACCGAACCCGTAGCTCATTCCTCTCTTGCGGCCCAAGACTAGAAATCGAACAGCCTGGGTCTCACTAGCATTGTTTGGCCCGTTTTGGTGGCCTTCCAAACCTCGAAATGCACACCCGCTTCGGAGTTTACAGATCCTCTCCGCATCCTCGTCGTTGTGATCTAAGTGGATCGTTAATCAAGTGATTTTAACTCATTAATCCCTGCTTAGTAAGTTAATGACGCTTAAGGTTTGATTAGTTTAGACTAAGTATAGTTTAGGTGGTTAGTTAGATTGGATTAGCAATTTAATTAATCGATATTGCATGTTACATGGTTAGTTTAGTGCAATTAGCAACTAGATAAGCTCTTGTATTTATTTAAACAAGTTCAGAAATTTTCTTGGCCCGTTTCGGTATTTAATTAGGCTTTTCCGACCTAAGTTGCAATTTTTAGCATTTATTAATTAATTTCCATAATTATTTAATTAATTTTTTATTTTCCGAAAATTAGACTGGAATAGTCGGTAACCGGAATTTTATGCTGATTACAATGGTATGATTGATTTATTTAATTGAATGCTATTTTGTGCAAATTGAGTGTGAATTGTGATTTTGGGGTATTTATCCCAAAATTTATTAATTTCAGTTTTTAATTAGAAAATAAGCGGGCGTCGGTTTACAGCACCAAAAATATTTTGGTGGACCATATTAAATGGTGGGATTTATGGAAAAAAATATTGTATTTTGGCTAAGGCCGATTGTGTACCCACACACGATTATTTTGATCAAGAATGGTAAAAATGGTAACATTCTCAGTTGGTGAGAATAAGTATACTATATCAACTTACGGGCTTTGATATATCAGCTTTGGGAGAATCGTATACTTCATCAACTTAGGGTGAGCATCATAGGTATACTATATCAGACTACGGGTTGATATGTCAGCTTTGGGAGAGCAGTATACTGGTATGCTATATCTGCCTATAGGCCTTGATATGTCAGCTTAGGGTGAGCAGCATAGCTTGTCAGCTTTTGGTGAGCATCTTGAGTTTACTATATCAGCCTATGGGCTTTGATATGTCAGCTTTGGGAGAGCAGTATACTCTATTATCAGCTTTAGGCAAGCTATACTATATATATTTTCAGCTTAGGGTGAGCTGTCCTTGATTTAATCGGACGTTATAGATAGTATTCAATGGATTGACCGAGAGATAATCTTGATGACATGGAATTGACTGAGTCGATTGATCAATGGTTCGATCTGATTGGATGAATTGAGGTGTTGAAATGATTCGTTGAATTTATGAATTATATTGACTTGCAGGAAGGACTAGAGGCCAAGGTAAGTCCTTTTACTCGTGTTTGTGCTTAGACAGCTCTTGGGTCGTATTTTCTTCCTAGTCGAGTCTCAGGGGGTGAACTCGGTAAGATGTCGTCTCATCCCATTGTGGGATAACATTTCAGGTCCCTAAATGGCAGCTCCTCCTAAGCATTTTGGTCTGCCAAAAAAGGTGACAGAGCATAAATGCTTCATCTCGCTTCATGGAGATCCAAGGGGATGGGTATATGAGTTGGTGAAATCTATAGTCTGGGTCGATACGGGTTTACCCAAAAAGTTACCCCATCAATACAGATCATGGTATTGCCAGGAGCGGAATGGCCAGAGAGAAGGGCCCATACTGGAGTCCGAGGTTCCTTTTTATGTCCTGGAGGTTGCTTTTGGGAAAGGCACGACAGATCTTCCAGAAGGTTCAGTGGTAGACATAGACCCAAACCTGTCAGAACCAGAGTCTCCGATGTATTTCGCTAAAGTCTCCAATTGGGATAAGGATGAGGATGAAGATAAGGATGAGGACCCATAGTTTTACAAAACCCCCCTGTTTTGTAGACGTTATAAATAGATCAACTAGTATTGTATATTATGACGTGGTTTGTTATATATATGTATATAAGTGTGTTGTGGTTTCAAGTTTGAAAAAGTATGACCCAACTTTTCTATCACATCTTGTTGTTGTATGGGGATTGATTATTTGCTTCCGCATGCGCATTAAAATGAATGGATCGACGATGAGTCCTGGGACGTCGCTATTTAATTGACCATAGAGGGATGGGCACGCGCTCGGAAGATCAGGGCGTGACATTCCCGTTTAAGTGATATTAGAGCAAGGTTAGAGATTAGAGTGATAAGGTGTGATGACTCATGGGATAATTAGTAGGAAAGCCCTTTATTTCATGCTGGTGCATGTCTGTGATAGCTGAGTGGTAGAATTGTTTGTTTGGTATGGATCACTCGAATTCTAATATAGTATTGGAATTGGAAAACAAGTGTCTATAAATAGCCTGTAGTATGAGTGATCAGGAGCAGAGAACTCCTAGAAAGCGTTCCATAGTGCTTATCACTCGGGGTAAGACGCCGACGCGGGTTGGTACCCGAGGAGGCCGTGGTGGGGTGCTAGCTCAGGCTAGCGCAAGTGGAGAAGCACCGCCTCCAGTTGGTGCTGGGGTAGTAGCCCCTTAGGATCCAGGGTTTGTTGTAATCATGCAAGCTCTCGAGATGCTAGGGAATAGAATGGATCAGCAAGCATAGATTCAAGCCGCCAATGCCACCGCATCAGCCGCCGTTACCACAACTGCCACTAACGCCGTCGCAGATGCTACTACTGCTGCTGCCGCACTTGTCGCCACACTTGTTGAGGTTCCACCAGGGAACATAGACACTGGGAGACCAATACATAAGTTAGTGGAACAGTTTCTAAGACTGAACCCACCAAATTTTTCTAGGGTAAGAGACCCTGAAACCGCAGCCTTATGGATCAAGGCTTGGAAAAGGCTTTTACACTTCTTATGTGCACAGAGATGGAGAAAGTTGTCCTTGCAACCTACCAATTGCAGGGCAACGCTAATACTTGGTGGAAAGCCACCAAAGACACGGTTTTTCCTAAAGGTGTAGCCCCGGCGTGGAACGCCTTTGTTGAGGTCTTCCACAATAAATACTTTTCTAAGACTGGTAGAGAACTAAAGATGGCAGAATTCTAGCGCCTTCGCCAAGGCTCCATGATGGTGGATTAATATGAGGCGAAGTTCACGGAACTATTGCAGTACGCTCCTGAACTGGTTGAGAATCCAGCAAATAGAGTTAGGAGATTTAGAGACGGACTTAGGCCAGAATTGAGGAGTCTGCTAATATTGCTCAACTTGAGGAATTATAATGACCTGTATGAGCGGGTTTAGATGATCGAGAGGGATCAGAATGAAAGAGCTGCTGCATCTGGATCACGATTTGGATCGAATCGAGATGGGAATCGGTATGGGAAAAAACCCATGATCGAAGGAAGATTCCAAGTCCCGCCCAATAGGAAGGGTGGAGTTGGTAAGGCAAGGCCAAACCATATGGGATATGTTACTTTTGTGGAAGCCGAAATGGCTCAGCCCTATGCACTCGAAGGCTGGGTATTTGTTTCGAATGTGGCCAATAGGGTCGCATGGCTAGAGATTGTCCTAGAAAGCCAAGAGGACAATAGCAGTTGCCATCGCCGCCACCGATGGGCCATATTAGAGGATACGCACTGCAGAACGCACTACAAGGTGGACAAATCAGACCCCCAGCTCAAAGGACAGTTTATGCCATAACCAAGGGTCAGGCAGAAGACGCGCTTGATGTGATCACAGGTACGGTTTCGCTGAACAACCATCCTGCTTATGCTTTATTCGACCCTAAAGGGACTCTTTTTTATTTATTTATTGCCAAGCAATATGTTAGGCTGATAGGATTAAGTCCAAAGTTATTGGAGTCAGTGGTTAGCATATCTACACTATTGAAGGATAAGGTGTTATCTACATTGGGTTGTTCTGGTTGCAAGTTAGCAATTGGTGAGCGAGAGGGGAAAATAGATTCGTTAGTCCTAGCCATGTATGACTTTGATTTGATAATTGGCATGGACTGGCTCACCAAGCAACTAGCTAAGATGGATTGTTATCATAAAGCGATTCACTTTGACCCGTTAAAGGGTGAGAGTTTCGAGTTTGTTGGAAGTTGAGGAAGACCCTCGATACATTGATCTCATCACTTGAAGCATCCCATTTATTAGACGAGAGTTGTCAAATTACCTGGCAACTGTCGTGGATAAGACAGTTAAGGAGCTGAAGGTTGAAGATATCTCAGTGGTGCAAGAATTTCCAGATGTATTCCTGAAGGAATTGCCAGGTCTACCGCCAGAGAGAGAAATCGAGTTCATGATTGAACTAGCACATGGGACAGAACCAATTTCTAAGGCTCCTTATCGGATGGCGTTGTCTAAGTTGAAAGAATTGAAGGTGCAGATGCAGGAATTGTTCGATAAGGGATTCATCTGTCCTAGTGCATCACCTTGGGGAGCACCGGTTCTATTTGTGAAGAAGAAAGATGGTTTGTTGCGTCTATGTATCGACTATTGTCAACTTAATCAGGTGACGATCAAGAACAAGTATCCATTGCCAAGGATTGACGACTTGTTTGATCAATTACAAGGAGCGTTGATATTTTCAAAATTTGACTTGAGGACAGGATATCATCAGCTGAGGATCAGGAATGAGGACATTCCAAAGTCAGCGTTTTGTACTCGACACGGCCATTATGAGTTCACTGTAATGCCGTTTGGTTTGACGAACGCCCAGCTGCCTTTTATGGATCTGATGAATTGAGTGTTCAAAGAATATCTAGATCAGTTGGTGATCGTGTTCATCGATGATATTCTAGTGTATTCGAGGAGTGCTGAAGAGCATGAAAGTCATCTGAGGGTGGTGCCGCAGACTTTAAGGATTCATCAGTTGTACACAAAGTTCAGCAAGTGTGAGTTTTGGCTGACTCGTGTTACTTTCTTAGGTCACATGATTTAAGGCAAATGAATCTCCGTGGACCCGTCTAAGATTGAAGCAATGATTAACTGGCCAAGACCGACTACAATGACAGAGATAAGAAGTTTTCTGGGTTTGGCAAGTTACTACAGAAGGTTCGTGGAAGGATTTTAGGCTTTGGTGTCGTCGTTGACTTGACTCTTGAAAAACGAAGAGAAGTTTGTGTGGACAAACAAGTGCGAGCGTAGTTTCCAAGAGCTTAAGTAGAAGCTGACTACTGCACCCATACTAACCATTCTACCTGGTCTAGGGAGAAATGAGATCTATAGTGATACGTCATTCAGAGGATTGGGTTGTGTATTGATGTAACATGGAAGGGTTGTTGCATACGCCTTCCGCCAGTTGAGACCTCATGAGCAGAACTACCCGACGCATGACTTGGAACTCGTAACAATTCTTTTCGCTTTGAAGATTTGGAGACATTACTTATGTGGAGAGAGATTCCAGATCTTCACGAACCATCAAAGTCTCAAATATCTATTCTCTCAGAAGGAGTTGAAATGAAACAGCGCCGCTAGATAGAACTTTTGAAGGACTACGATTGTGATATTCTATATCGTCTAGGAAAAGCGAATAGGGTCGCCGACGCTTTGAGTAACAAGTCTTCAATCGCACATATGCTGGTTAAAGAGTGGAATCTAAACGAGAGAGCTTGGGATTCCATTTTCAAATTTGAGGTAGGCCACCTTTTGAATCTTATGGCCACCCTCAGAATTGAGCCGAATGTGCAGATCAGGATCAAGGCACTTCAGCCGATAGACCCAAATGTTCAGAAGATTCTACAAGAGGACACTGATAAGAGAAAAGCTGACTTTCAGATTTTTGAGGATGGAACACTGAGGTTCAGGGGACGATTATGTATACCTGATGATGTAGATCTTAGATAGGAGATCTTATTAGAAGTTCATCATAGCAGTTACAACATTCATTCTGGTAGTACGAAGACGTATCAGAATCTACATCAACACTATTGGTGGTATGGTATGAAGGTGGATATGGCTAAGCATGTCCCCAAGTGTTTAACATGTCAGTAAGTGAAAGCTCAGCATTGTAAACCGGGAGGACTTTTACAACCTCTCAAGATCTCAGAGTGGAAATGGGAGCATATCACGATGGATTTTATGACAGGTTTACCGAGGAATCAGAGAGGAAATGATTGCATTTGGGTAGTGGTCGACAGATTGACAAAGTCGGCTCACTTCATTGTAGTACGAAAGACCTTGACTTGGATAGGTACGCAAAATTGTATGTGTGTCAGATAGTTCAACTGCATGGAGTGTCGGTTACGATTACTTCAGACAGAGACCTGAGATTCACAGCTACTTTCTAGAAAAGTTTGCAGAGTGCTTTAGGTACGAAGCGTAGTATAGTATGGCATATCATCCTTAGACAGATGGCCAGTCTGAGAGGACGATTAAGACCTTTGAGGACATGCTGCGAGCTTGTGTGTTGGATTTTAAGGGAAGCTGGGAGGAACAGCTTCATTTGGTCGAGTTTGCCTATAACAACGGTTATTAACAGAGCATCCATATGGCTCCTTTTGAAGCGTTGTATGGCAGAGCGTGCAGAATGCCAGTATGTTAGGATGAAGTCGGGGAAAGAAAGATCACGTGCCCAGAGTTGGTTTAGCAATTAGTGGATGCAGTTATAGTCATTAGGAACAGACTAAAGACCGCTCAGAGCCAACAAAAGAGTTACACAGATAAGCGTTGAAGGCTTTTGGAATTCCAAGTTGGTGATCACATTTTTCTGAAAGTGTCACCAATGAAGGGTACTTCGTACTTTAGCACGAAGGGAAAACTGAGTCCGAGGTACGTAGGTCCCTTTGAGATTCTAGAGAATCGGGATCCTAGCATATCGTCTTGCATTACCGCCGAGACTGGCGTAAGTGCATGACGTCTTTCACGTGTCGATGTTGAGAAAGTATGAGTCTAACCTGACCCACGTGCTTAATTTCGAAGAATTGGATATGGACGATAGAGTATCGTACATTGAAAGCCCAGTTCAAATCGTAGATAGGAAAGAGTAGGTTCTGCGCACCAAGACCATCCCGTTGGTCAAAGTGGTCTGGCAACACCACGGCATTGAAAAAACAACCTGGGAGAGTGAGGAGTCGATGAGACAATTGTACCCCCACATTTTTGCTTAAATATTGTAATAGTTTAAATTTCGAGAACGGAATTTTTATAAGAGGGGAAGAGTTGTAACAGCCTGACTTTTCAATTATGTTTTCCATTGAAAAAATTGGGCCTTTCATCGACGCGCCTACCGTGCTATTCTCAGAGCTGATCACTCCTGAGATAACTAGGCTATCTGGGGAAGTCATTAAAGAATTTTAACGCAATAGACTGGAGAATTCGACCAAGAATCAACTAGTCGATTGTGCTCATCTGCAGAGATCATTTCGGCACAGTAAAGATCGATTAGAAATCAGAGATAGGTCGGTTCGATTGAGATGTGTGGTTAAACATAGGTGATTCCACCAATTGAAAATTTCTCATTGATTGGCACTATACTGTTTTTTTTTTTGTCGTTTTGGTACCGTTTGTCCGTATTTGAAATCACGAGCTTTTCATGACAACTAAGAGTTGCCAATGTGTCGAAGAGGTTCATTGTGACTCGAAGAAAATCGACCAATGGTCATTTGCACAAAAAAATTTCTAAAAGCTACTCAGTAGACTAGGTCACACTAAAATCGTGCCAGATTGAAATTAATCGCGAATTTGAATCCGATTTCAGAAATTGAAAGTTCTTTCATATCACAAATCATTTAAGGAACGTCGATTCAGTCTCCGAAGATTTTTTTGCAAATCGAGATTTTCGCGGAAAAAGTCGAGATAGGGCTATTTTCAATCGAAAAATTCAAATGACCGTTTTTTATCGCGAAATTGGGATGCAAGTAGGTTGTATTAGCAAGGAAAAATACCAATTTGACCATTGATTCGATAATGGAATTTATGGGAGCCGATTTGAGTTAATTCAAAGAGGAATTGAAGTTCAAATTGAGGGAAAACCTTCAAAATTCGTAGCTTCCCCATGGACCCAACCTTTAGACCATCTTCAAAGCTTCCTAGACAAGTTTTGTGGCTGCTTTTGGGCTAAGGAATCCAGCTAGGAATGGTGGGCCTCACCAAAGGGACAAGAAGATGGAGATGGACCAAGGTGGCCTTCCTCTAAGCAAACCGATCCCCTTCCTTCTCCTTCCTCCTCACCGTCGATCCCTCCCCTCCATTTTCAACCCATGAAGCTTCCAACAACCCAAAAAATCGAGCAGCCAAGCCTCCTTGCCCGTCGGACCACCAGCACACCACTGTTGCACCTTTGGAGCTCGTTCGTCATCCGCCCCCTCGCACGGCAGACCCGCGTGTCCTTGGCCGCTTTTCCGCCTCCGCCGTGACCCTAGGACGTCTCTAGAGTTGTCCGAGCTTGCCTTGCTGTCGCCGGAGTTGCCTGGACTCCTATCGAGCTCTGCCAAGCCCTGTCGCAGCCGATTCGTCCTTTCCTTGGCTGTCTCCAACCGCACTCGCAGCCCAGCCCTCTCTTTCTACCCAAGACCAAAAATCAAATAGCCTGGGTCTCACCAGCACTATTTGGCCCGTTTTGGTGGCCTTAGGGACCTCCAAAGGTGCACTCGCTTCGGAGTTTGCTGATCCTCTCAGCGTCCCTATGGTTTTGGTACGAGCGAATCGTTAATCAAGTGAGTTTAACTCACTAATCCCTGCTTAGTAAATTAATGACACTTAAGGGTTGACTATTTTAGATTAAGTATGGTTTAGGTGGATAGTTAGATTGGATTAGCAATTTAATTAACCGATATTGCATGTTAGGTGGTTTGTTTAGTACAATTAGCAACTAGATAAGCTCTAAGATTTATTTAAATAGGTTCAGAAATTTTCCGGGCCCGTTCCGGTATTTAATTAGGCTTTTCTCACCTAAGTTGCAATTTTTGGCATCTATTAATTAATTTTTTATTTTCCGAAAATTAGACCGGAATAGCCGGTAACCAGAATTTCGTGCTAATTGCAATGGTGTGATTGATTTATTTAATTGACAGCTATTTTGTGCAAATTGAGTGTGGATTGTGATTTTGGAGTATTTATCCCAAAATTTATTAATTTCAGTTTTTAATTAGAAAACAACTAGGCATTGGTTTATAGCGCCAAAAACATTTTGGTGGACCATATTAAATGATGGGATTTATGGAAAAGAAAATATTGTATTTTGGTTAAGGCCAGCCGTGTATCCACAAATGACTATTTTGATCAAGAATTGTAAAAATGGTGACATTCTCAGTTGGTGATAATAAGTATACTATATGAACCTACGGGTTTTGATATATCAGTTTTGGGAGAGCAGTATACTTCATCAACTTAGTGTGAGCATCATGGGTATACTATATCAGCTTACGAGTTGATATGTCAGCTTTGGGAGAGCAGTATACCGGTATGCTATATCTGCCTACGGGCCTTGATATGTTAGCTTAGGGTGAGCAACATACCTTGTCAGCTTTTGGTAAGCATCTCGAGTATACTATATTAACCTACGGGCTTTGATATGTCAACTTTGGGAGAGCAGTATACTCTATTATCAGCTTTGGGCGAGCTATACTATATATTTTCAGCTTAGGGTGAGCCGTCCTTGATCTAATCGAACGTTATAGATAGTATTCAATGGATTGACCGAGAGATGATCTTGATGACATGAAATCGACTGAGTTAATTGATCGATGATTCGATTTGATTGGATGAATTGAGGTGTTGAAATGATTTGTTGAATTTATGAATTATATTGACTTGAAGAAGGACTAGAGGCCAAGGTAAGTCTTGTGACTCGTGTTTGTGCTTAGACAGCCCTTGGGGCGTATTTTCTTCCTAGTCGGGTCTCAGGGGGTGAACTCACTAAGACGGATGAATAGTTTATCAGTTTGGGCGTGGATGTTCTTATTTGGACATCTTGTTTGGGCTACTGGATTTATGTTTTTAATTTCCTGGCGTGGATATTGGCAGGAATTGATTGAAACTTTAGCATGGGCTCATGAACGCACACCTTTAGCTAATTTGATTTGATGGAGAGATAAACCAGTGGCTCTTTCCATTGTACAAGCAAGATTGGTTGGATTAGCCCATTTTTCTGTAGGTTATATATTCACGTATGCGGCTTTCTTGATTGCCTCCACGTCAGGCAAATTTGGTTAATTCTTTACTTTATGTGTTGTATCCATGAGAATATGATTTCTTTTGATAGAGAAGGGGCTATCCCTTCTTATATTTCTACATCTAGGATCCGACTTGTATCATTGATACTAATAGGAACTGAACCATTATGGCTAAGAAAAGTTTGATTCAGATCTCATCCCGTTGTGGGATAACATTTTAGGTCCCTAGATGGCAGCTCCTCCCGAGCATTTTGGTCAGCCAAAGAAGGTGACAGAGTAGAAGTGCTTCATCCCGCTTCATGGAGACCCAAGGGGATGGGTATATGAGTTGGTGAAATCCATAGTTTAGGTCGATACGGGTTTACCCAAAAAAAGTGCCCCATCAATACAGATCATGGTATTGCCAGGAGCGGAATGGCCAAAGAGAAGGGCCCATACCGGAGTCCGAGGTTCCTTTTTATGTCCTGGAGGTTACTTTTGGAAAAGACACGACAAATCTTCCAGAAGGTTCAGTGGTAGACGTAGACCCAAACCTGTCAGAACCAGAGTCCCCGGTGTATTTTTCTGAAGGCTCCAATTGGGATGAGGATGAGGATGAAGATGGGGATGAGGACCCGTAGTTTTACAAAATCCCCCCTGTTTTGTAGACGTTATAAATAGATTGGCTAGTATTGTATATTATGACTTGGTTTGTTATATATATATGTATATAAGTGTGTTGTGGTTTCCGGTTTGAAAAATTATGACCCTACTTTCTATCACATCTTATTGTTGTCTGGGGATTAATTATTTGCTTCTACATGCGCATTAAAATGAATGGGTCGGCGATGAGTCCTGGGACGTCGCTATTTAATCGACCATAGAAAGATGGGCACGCGCTCGGAGGATCGGGGTGTAACAAAGGGTCACATGAAATCAATATCTCAAATATCAAATAATTCACACACAATAATGTTGTTTAAATGCATCTTATTTTTTCTTGAAATATTTCTAGTTCTCTGACACCTATCACATGAAGCTACATGGGAGTATACATCTTTAAAAAATGTGGGCCAATAAAATCCAGATTGTAAAATCTTAGCTGTAGTTTTGGTGACACCAAAATGGCCACCTGTCTCCCCATCATGACAATGATGTAGAATGTTTGCCTTTCTTCGTCTAGAACACATCTCCTGATGACTTTTTTTTTTTTTTTGGTCAAACCATCTCCTTATGACTTGGTCTGCACATACTTTAAACAAGAAAGGTTCTTCCCAAAAATAATTTTTAACATTAGAAAATAATTTTTTCTTTTGTTGATATGATAATTCAGGAGGAAGAATATTACTTACTAAATAATTTACAAAGTCAGCGTACTAAGGAATTTTTGTGGACTTAATGGAAAAAATTTTCTTATCAAGAAACTCTTCCAAAATTGGTCTTACCTCTTCTTTTGAATTTGGAATTCTTGATAAGTGATCTGCAATTAGATTTTCAGTCCCCTTCTTATCTTTGATTTCCAAATCAAATTCTTGCAGCAATAGAATCCACCTGATCAACTAGGGTTTTGATTCTTTCTTTTCAAGCAAATACTTAAGAGTAGAGTGGTCAGAATAAACTATAACTTTTGAGCCAATTAAATAAGAACGAAATTTATCAAAAGCAAAAACTATGGCCAAAAGTTCATTTTCTGTTGTTGAATAATTCAATTGTGCACCTGATAAGGTCCCCAATTTGGTGCTGCCATAATTGGTGCTGACATTAACTTCTCCTTTAAAGTGTTAAAAGCATGCATGCGTTCAACAGAAAAATTAAAAGGAGCATCTTTTTCTAAAATATTAGAAAGAGGTTTAGCAATTTTTGAAAAATCTTTTATAAATCGCCTGTAAAATCCTACATGCTCTAAAAATCCTTTGACAATTTCACAGATGTGGCAAAGGTAATTTTGCAATGACCTCCATTTTGGCTTGATCAACTTTTATTTTGTTTGAGCAATTTTATGTCCGAGCACTATTCCTTCCCACACCATAAAGTGACACTTTTCCCAATTCAAAACAAGGTTAGTCTCCTCATATCTTTGTAAGACCAAAGCCAAATTATTTAAACAAGAATCAAATGATGAGCCAAAAACAAAAAAATCATTTATGAAAATCTCAATATATTTTTCAACCATATCAGAAAAAATAGCCATCATGCATCTCGAAAAGTAGCTAGTGTGCATTACAAAGACCAAAGGGCATTCTTCTAAACGTAAAAGTACCAAAGGGACAAGTGAAAGTAGTTTTCTCTTGATCTTCTGTTGCAATAGGAATCTGATTATACCCCGAATATCCATCAAGAAAGTAATGGAACTCATGCCTTGCAAGTCTTTCTAACATCCGATCAATAAATGGTAAATGAAAGTGATCTTTTCTAGTGGCATCATTCAATTTTCTGTAATCCATACACACATGCCACCCAATAACTATTCTAGTTGGAATCAATTCATTGTTGTCATTTTTTTGAACAGTTATACCGTCTTTCTTTGGCACAACTTGTACAGGACTAACCTAGGAACTATCAGAGATAGGATAGATGATACCTGCATCAAGTAGCTTAATTACCTCAGCTTTCACTACTTCTTGCACCTTCGAGTTCAAACGCCTCTGAGGTTGGATAATGGGTTTATATTGTTCCTCCATGAAAATTTTGTGTATGCAAATTGAAAGACCGATTCCCTTGATATCAGTTATTTTCCATCCAATTGCACCATTATGCTCTCTTAATATTCTGAGTAGTTAAATTTGTCAACTTTTACCAAACATCTTCCATAATACCTCTCGGATATTTAATTGATCAATCATCTAGTCGAAGTGACACTGTGGTTGCTTTTACCTCGCCTAATCCTAATTTCTTGAAGACTAAATAAGACATCAGATTAATACTTGCACCTAAATCATATAATGCTTTTTCAAAGTAAGAATTCCCAATAGTGCGAGGAATAGTAAAACTCCCTAGATCTTTTAATTTCGGAGGTAATTTGTTTTGTAGGATGGCTGAACATTCTTCATTTAACTTCACAATTTCATAATCCTCAAGTTTCCTTTTGTTTGCCAAAATCTCCTTCAAAATTTTTGCATAACTAGGCATTTGCGCTAAGGCATCTGCAAAAGGAATGTTAATGTGCAATTTTTTAAATACATCAAGAAATTTAGAAAATTGCTTATCTATTTTGTGCTGCTGGAGTCGCTAAGGGAATGGAATTAGTGGCACATATGGCTTGGGATTATCTAGAAAAAGTTTATTCTTACTTGTTTCATTTGATTGTTTATTGATCACATCTTCCTTGTCTTTGAAAATCTCATCTTCTCCCACTTGTTTACCATTTCTCAGGGTAATAGCCTTTATGTTTCCAATTGGATTTTTCTTAGTGTTACTTGGCAAAGAACCTTGTTGTCTTCCTGATATCATGCTTGTTAATTGACCCACTTGCATCTCTAGATTTCTGATTGAAGCCTCTTGATTTTGAAATCTCACATCTGTGCTTTTGATGAAGTCATGAGTTGTGTTAGCAAGTTTGGTGACTATATCTTCCAAATTTGACTTTGTCTCTTTTGATTGTTTGAATCCCGATAGTCTCGTCACATTATGATTATTCCATGAAAAATTTGGATGATTGCGCCATCCCAGATTGTACGTGTTGGAGTAGGGATTATTTTGTGACTTGTTAAAATTCCCAACAAAGTTAGAATTTTCACTAGATTGTTTAAAAGTGATACCTACCTGACACTCTATGCTAACATGTCATCCACCACAAAAATCACATGTCAAATTCTGGATTTTTATGGCTGAAACACTCATATTATCTAGCTTTTTGTTGAGTGCTTCAAATTGTGTAGCAATTGCAGCAAAAGCATCCACTTCATGAACTTCGCTAGCTTTTCACATTGGTAGTCTCTCAGAAGGCCACTAATAACTATTGGATGCCATCTTCTCTAATAGATTGTAGGCTTCTTCTGGTGTTTTATTATTTAGAGTTCCTCCTGCAACTGCATCAATCATAGAATGAAGATTTGTACTAGAGCCATTATAAGAAGTTTGTACCTGCATCCATACGGGTAGTCCGTGATGTAGGCATCTCCTAAGAAATTCTTTGAATCTTTCCCATGCTTCATATAATGATTCATTATCCATCTGCATAAAATTAGTAATATTGTTATGCATCTTTGCAGACTTTACAGGTGGAAAGAACTTACCAAGAAATTTTTGAGCCATATCATTTCATGTTGTAATTGATCCTGCAGGAAGAGAAGAAAGCCAACTCTTAGCTTTGTCTCTAAGAGAGAATGAAAATAATCTCAATCTAATAGCATCATCTGTAACTCCATTACATTTAATGGTGTCACAGATTTCAAGAAAAGCATCGATGTGAGCGTTTGGATCATCGCTTGGTAGCCCACTGAATTGCACTGATTGTTGAAGCATCTGCATAAGTGACGGCTTGATCTCAAAGTTGTTTGCTTGAATTATAGGTCTTCTGATTCTTGATGTGGTGCCTTGAACTGTTGGCGTAGCATAATCTCTTAAGAGTTTACGTGGATTTTCATTTTCACTGTCTGCCATCTTCTTAGTATGATTTCTCTGTTCTCTCAATTGCTTTTGAATGTACGCTCGATTTCTAAATCAAGCTCAGCAAGTTTCCCTTGTTGACTATGTGTCATAAATCGATGTACACCCTGAAAAATAAAACAAAACTAAAGTTAGATTAAACTTAGAATTATCTGGTATCAATATTAATTAGTATTAAATACACGATCCCCGGCAACGGCGCCAAAAACTTGTTCGTAAAATTCTAAATGCAAGTGAACGTGTCGAACAAGTAATATAATGATAAGAAAAAGTATCGTCCCATGGAGATCGATGATTAATAAACTAATTATATGCTAAAATAGATTAATTCAAAAATTTATCTAACTGATCAAAATATGATTTAGAATAAATTAAAAACAAAATTTGGAGACTAAATGCAGTAAATCAATCAGATAAATATGTTAGAGCATTCGATTTCACCATAACAACTAAATATGAATTTCAGATTATTATGAGTACAAGAACGATATTAAACATGTGATAACGGAATTTCCTAATCTATTTACTATCATATCTCTAAGTATAGCAAACCTACTCAGTTTATTAATCTACTATATCTCTATGTGAATTAAAATAAACATAAGTGCATTAAAAACTATAAATATTCCCGGTTTACAATGAATCTTTTGGATCACCTTATCACCAAATGCTACATAAATAACGCGGCATATCTCTATCCACGTTTAATTCATGGTTATATATTATAATGAGCAATTGCATATTATCACTTCTTAGTCTCAAACATGCACATCAAATCATTCAAGTGGTGGCTAGTCACTCAAAAGCATTGTGCATAATAATATATAACTCACATGAATGAAATCAATTGCGAAACATAAAAATCATGAAATTCACATCATCATGGTTAGGCTACACCGTAGCCCTAACAAGAGAAAATTAGAACATAGTAGAATAAGAAATAAAAATATAAATCAAACCCAGCATATTGAATCAAAGAACAAGAATTTTGTCATTACTTTTGTCTTCTCTTCAAAATACTTGAAAAACTCTCAGAAAAATGAAAAGCGATCTAACAAAAACCTAGCTGCTCTCTTTGGCTCTCAATATTCTCCTATTCATAGGATATATCCAAGATCTTTATCTCTAAGCAATTGCACATAAAATTGGGGAGTAAATAAGAGGATTTTTTATTTGAATTCCTACTTTTTGCCATTCTTTTCCTTATCTTCTCCATATCTCATTATTCTGCATAAATAAGGGAAATTCAAATAATCAGAAGGAAATCCAAATATTTTCTCATAGATATTGCATTATAGGTAAAATAACTCTATTTTTATAGAGTTATCATCATTCTGCTTCTTTTTGCCTCATTCTAGATAGTTAAAATCTAATCATTATGCTATATTTGTTTTGATAATCTATTGCATGTTTGTTCTATCTCTTTCTGCCCCATTCTAGATAGTTAGAATCTAGTCGTTCTACCATCTTAGTCTTGGTAACCCATTGCATGTCCATTCTGCTTCTTTTTGCCTCATATTAGATAGTTAGAACCTGGCCGTTCTACATATTTATCTTGGTAACCCATTGCATGCTCGTTCTGCTTCTTTCTACCTCATTCTACGTAGTTAGATCTGGTCATTCTGCCATCTTTGTCTTGATAACTTAATGCATATTCGTTTGGCTTCTTTCGGAATAGTTAGAATTTGGTCATTCCACTATATTTGTTTTAACAACCCATTGCATTTCGTTCTACTTCTTTTTGCCTCATTCTGAGTAGTTAAAATCAAGTCATTTTGTCGTAGTTATCTAAATGACCCGTTGCATGTTTGTTTTGCTATGTTATGCTGGAATTCTACTAGTCAGAATCTATTTGTTTCACTTGTTTCTACTAAAATTTCCTAAATCAGAATCTGTCCATTTATGAGTCTACTCAAATCTGTTCATTGGTAAGTCTGTTCACTTGTCGAATCTGCCCAACTTGTGAACTTGTTCATTGATAAGTCTATTTATTGGTTCATGTAGATTTCATTGAATTTGAATTTAATTCTCATGAAATTTTGTTCACCTATTGATTCTATCCATTGCTAAATCTGTCCATTTGTAAGTTTGTTCATTGTTGGATTTGTTCTTTTATTCTATGTACTTGTTCGTTCAAACTTAGAACATACCCATTTGATTTACCAGATTTTAATGTCCAAAACCTGCTTAATGTTTAGACTCAAAATATACCCATTTGATTTACTTGATTTTAATGCCCAGAACTTTCTCAATGTTTAGACTCAGAATGTACTCATTAAATATCTATATTTTGACAACTAGAATATGATTACATATTAATAGATATGCACTTACTTGGTTGAAATATGGGTGCTATGCTTGTGAGTATACATATGTCATGGCATGAATGAGGTTAATGTGATTCTATCACTTGTATAACAGTGAGTGATGATAACCTATGGTTGAAGTTTGTGGGATACCCTTGTGGTTGAGATACCCCGGGGAGTACTTCGGGATGCCTCGGGAGTCAAGATACCCCTATGGTGAAAGTTTGTAGGATGCCTTGGAGTTGAGATGCCCCATATGTCAGGATGCCTCGCGAGTGTTCGAGAGGATGAAGTATTAATGTGTAGAACCAAACCATACATGGAAAACATTGTGGACCTGAGCAAGCTTTGGTGGCAAGGCCAATCGATAGGCCATATTCCCTGCCCGTTCTAGTATCTCAAAAGGTTCTATATATCTATGACTCAATTTTCCTTTCTTACCAAAATGGGACATACCTTTCATAGGCAATACTTTAAGAAAAACATGGTCACCAACTTGGAATTCTAGGGGTTTCCGTCTATTATCAGCATAACTATTTTGGCAATTTTGGGTGGCTCTCATTCTATCTCTATGGTCTGAACGGCATCCATAGTAAGTTGAGCTAGCTCTAGACCAGTGATCTTCTTTTCCCCAACTTCATCCCAGCATATTGGAGTCCTGCAAGCCCGACCATAGAGTGCTTCGAATGGTGCCATACCGATACTTTGTTGGTAACTGTTGTTAGATGCAAACTTGATGAGATGCAAATGCTCATCCTAGCTTCCTTTGAAATCTATAACACATGCTCGAAGCATGGCTTCTAAAGTCTGGATGGTTCTTTTAGTTTGGCCATCCATTTGTGGATGATAAACGGTGTTGTACTGTAGTTTCGTTCCTAGGGCGGCTCGTAAACTTCTCCAAAATATGATAGTAAATTTAGGATCCCAATCTGAAGTAATAGTCACCGGCACCCCATGCAAGCGAACTATTTGCCGCACATTAAACTCGGCATATTCTTCTAATGTGAAATTCCTCCACACTACTAGAAAATGAGTAGGCTTCGTAAGTCTATCAATTATCACCTAGATGGAATCATTCTCTCTCTTACTTCTTGGTAAACCCATAACGAAATCCATGGTGATATGTTCCCATTTCCATTCCGGAATTTCCAATGGCTATAATAGTCCCCCTAGCTTACAATGTTATGCCTCAATTTATTGACAAGTCAGACATTTTGCAATGTGCTTAGCGATATCCAACTTCATGCCATTCCACCAATAATGTTGCCGAAGATTCTGATACATTTTCGTGCTACCAGGATGTATGCTGTATTGACTACGATGAGCATTGGAAAGAATTTATTATTTTAATTTTACATTATTAGGCAAACATAATTGCCCACAAAACCTCAATATTCCATCTTTTGTGACATGAAAATCCAATCTCTTCTTTTCTGCAACTTCTGTTATGATATTCTGAATTTCTGTATCCACCTGCTGCAACGTTTTAATCTTCAATAACACCTTTGACTCAATCCGAAGAGTACCCAATAAGCTCGATAAATAGCCAATCTCAAGCTTATACTCTAGATCATGAACTCCTTCAAGCAATTTCCATTCTTGGACCATCAATTGTGCAATAGTGGATTTCTGACTGAGAGCGTCAGCAACTCGGTTTGCCTTGCCGGGATGGTACAATATTTCACAGTTGTAATCCTTCGGGAGTTCCATCCAGCACCTCTGTCGCATATTCAACTCATTCTAGGAAAACAAGTACTTCGAACTTTGATGATCCATGTAAATCATGAACTTCTCACCATAAAGATAGTAGTAATAAACATACCGGCATACATAAAAAGGCATTTGGGCTCAACCTAGGCATCCTAGCTCAACCAGGGCATCTCGTTCTCACGAACGAGGCATCGCCACCAATGCTATGTGACGACAATCTTCTTCTTTCATTTAATGATCACATATCATGTGTAACACAAGCCAATTTATTATCTTCCATCTTAACCCACACATGAGCAAATCATACAAAATTGACCTGCAACATAAAAATAACTACTCATGAGTAAGCACATGACTAAAACTCGATGACATAGCATAGCGCCCTAACTAAAGGTTAGGAATTTTACTTACCTTCGATGAACCTCGATAAATTATAGGTCACTTTAACAAGAGAAGGCCGTTCGATAAGGTGGCGGGCAAGTAAGGCCAAGAGAGAGAGAGAGAGAGAGAGGCGCGCAGGGGAGATGGCGTCCAAGAGGAGGAGGAAGAAGGAAATGGATGGCAAGGGTGAGAAATGAGGAGGGCTCCTCCTATTTATACTCCTCGGTGTCATCATTACCGAGCCAAACAGTCCATTGTAAATTTTCCAAGTGGCCCGCCTATAGTTCTTGGGTGACAAGCCTACTTGTCCCATGATTGCACCTAAGGAATGAGTTGGCATAGCTAAAAGGTTTTGCTTGGCAATCTAGCCTATAGACATCATCAACGATGGCCCGCTTTTTGCTCTTTCATTGGTCCACCTATACTCCGCATTTATGGACATTTAATGAAGTTTGAAGAGGATGGCATCAAAGTTGCTAACTCGGCATCTAGATTCTTTAGGTCATTAATGAGGGGTTTGGGTATCATTTTCCGATTGGTCCACGTGTGTGCCATCTTTTCTAGAACATTAAAGATATTTTTGACCCCCATCATGACCTTTGTAAATTCAAAGGACACCTCATCTCCTTTATTAAATGAGGGTGTTCTAGAATTTTCTTTAGTTTGTCTTTTTCTTCCTCAAGAAGGTGTCCAAATAATTCCGCCATCTAAGTTGGTTCCGGGGCTGAAAGAGGGATCATTAGGTATACCTCAAAAAATCAAATCACATAAACCCGAGCTTCGGCCACCGTACCCCATGCTCGACTAAACCGTTCCCTTGGGCAGTTAGTCGGCCAAAAGGGTCGGTCCATTGGTCCTAAAGTTGGTTCAAGGCTAATCCTAAGGCTATCCATGGCCTAGCACTAAGCCAAGGCACTCATGGACCATTGAATTAATGACAGAATAGCCGGGTCTATCCTGGAGCTCATTCCGATCGGCACCCAATCCATCTGTATGGTTCATGGCCGGTGCATTACCAATCCACGATTAGACATCACCAATTCAAGATTCATTTTTGATCACTAAGAATTAAATGGGGGATGATGTATTTTTCGTCAGAAGATGATCGCATTTGATTGAGTCGGATTGTTCGTGTATCGGTGCATAGCCGGGCGAAATCTCTCGCGGCCGGGCACTATGACCAGTTGGATCAACCTATGATCATCCACCAATCCAAAAGTCATCTTACAAGCTGATGATCCAACCTCACAGGTATGGTTGGTAGCTCATTCACAGCCGACACCTCGGCCAATTCATGGCTGGTCATGTGACATCCTGAATTTCAAGTTCTGTTTTCGATTAGATAATTTGGGCTTTTCATCGACGTGCCTATAGATCTTCTCTCTGAGTAGGCCACTCACGAGATAACTAGCCTATCAGGTAAAGCAGTTAAGGAATATAAACGCAATAGATTTGAAAATTTGACTAGGAATCGACTACTCAACCGTGCTATTCTGTAAGGGTCATTACGGCACAATTAAAAATTGATCAAAGATCAGAGATAGGTCGGTTTGACTGAGATGTGTGGCTAAATGTGGGTGATTCCACTAATTTGCAAAATTCTCGTCGATCAGCACTAAACTGATTTTTCTGTTGTTTTGGTGCCTTATGTCCGTATTTGAAACCTTGAGATTTTCACAATAATCGAGAACCACCAATGTGTCGAAGAGGTACGTGTGGTTCAAAGAAAATCGACCACGGGTCAATTGCACCAAAAATTCCTAAAACCTACCCAGTAGGTTAGGTCATGCTAAAATCGCATCAGATTGAACTGCAAATTTGAACCCGATTTCAAAAATCAAAAGTTCTATCATGTCAGTTGACTCACCTTTCGAGGAATTTACGGCGAGTTTGGGATTTTTAGGGAAAATGAATTCAAACGATTCAATAAACGAACATAAATTCGGATGGGCCAATTTGAAGGGATTTTTGGTCGCCTGTGTGAGCTACTTGGTGAAAGGAAATTGTGTGGTTTTTTCTTCAACAAAATTAGACATCAATCAAAGAGATTTGTTATGAAATTGGATTCCGAGAAAAATGAAATAGAATTCGGAATTGAGGGAAATTCGTAGGATTGAGGGGCCATCACATTTTGATCTTTATTTGGACTTCAATTGGGTCAAGTTGATATGGAAATCGGCCTTGAATGGCCAATTGATAATGTTGTGTGAAGTAGAGCTAAAAATATTTGTGTTTTAATTATTTTTCTTCCTCCCCCTCACCGGACCCCCTCCAATTCGCACGTTTCTCTCTCTCTCTCTATTTCCCTCTCTCTCTCGCACGTGCTCCCCCTAGCCGATAGTTCCTTTCGGCTTGGTCTCCTTTTTGCTTTATCTTCTTTGACCTTGACTTTCATCCTTATCTCTCTCTCTCTCTCGTACATCCCCTCCCCTTTGGTCGACATCCCTCTCCCTCAGCCCCCATCTTTCTTTGCTTTTCTTCCTTCCATCTTCGTCCGCGCCAACTGCCCACGATTTCTCTCTCTTTTGTTCCATTTCTCCTGCAGCTCACGCCACATGTCCGCGCCCCCATTCCACTCGGTCAACGAATCCTTCCCTTGCGGTTGACTCTAGCAACCACCAGCATCGATTTCCCTTCCTCATGCCATGTCCGCGAGCTCTGTCCCCTCTCGTCCGTAGCCCCGCTATAGCCGCGCCTCTCCGTGTTTTAGCCATCAACAGCCCGCGAACCAGTCCAACCTGCCCCGCCGTTCAGCCACCTTCTCACTATGGAACATCCCTGCCGTTCAGCTGCATGTTCAACCACCAAAACCAGAACGGGCAGCCCAACCATGGGCTTTGTGGCTGATTTCGGCCCGGCCCATCCTCCCGTTGGCGTCACCGCTTTGGAGTTTATCAGCTGCCATCGCCGTGAACCAATTTTCACGTTAATCTAGTGAGTTTAACTCACTAATCCTTACTTAGTAAGTTAATTATGCTTAAGGGTTGATTAGTTTAGACTAAGTATGATTTAGGTGGTTAGCTAGAATAGATTAGTGATTTAATCGTTCGTTACTGCTTGTTAGGTGGTTAGAGTAGTGCAATTAGCAAGTAGATAAGTTATAGTATTTATCTAGACATGTTCGGAAATTTTGCGGGCTCGTCTTGGCTTTTAATTAGGCTTTTCCAGCCTAAGTGAGCATTTTTGCTATTTATTGGTATTTATTAATTAATTTTTGTAATTAATTAATTTATTATTATTTTTCGAAAATTAGACCAAGATAGCTAGTGACCAGAATTTTATGCTAATCACAATGGTGTGATTTTTTTATTTAATTGAGTGCCGGTTTGTGCAAATTGAGTATGATTTGTAATTTTGGGTATTTATCCCAAAATTTATTAATTTTAGTATTTAATTAGAAAATCACTGCGCGTCGGTTTATAGCGCCAAAAATGTTTTTATAGACTATATAATTAGTGAGAATTTATTAAGTAAAAACATTATATTTTTTGTGGAGGTCGACCGTATACCCACACACGATTATTTTTATCGAGTATGATAAAAGTGGTGAAATGATTGGTTGGATAGAATGGTATACTGTATCAGCCTGTGAGCTTGATACATCAGCTTAGAGTGAACAATATACCATAAGTATCGCACAACTTTAGTGATCAATTAAATATCGCACAGCTTCGGTGAGCAATTAAGTATCGCACAGCTTTGGTGAGCATTAGTCGTATACTATATTAGCCTGAGGACTTCGATATATCAGCTTAAAGTGAGCAGTATATGTTGTTGTCAGCTTTTGGCGAGCATTTCTATTTATCTTCTACTTAGGGTGAGCAATCCTTGATGAGATCGAACTTTATAGATAGCATTGATTGGATTGACTGAGTGATGGTCTTGATAACATGGAATCGACTGAGTCAATTGATCAGTGACTTGATTCGATGTGATGATTTGATTTGTTGATGTGATTCGTTGATTATGTGAATCGTATTGACTTGCAGGAAGGAACCGGGGCAAAGGTAAGTCCTCTAACTCGTGCTTGTGCTTAGGCAGCCTTTGGGGCATATTTTCTTCCTAGTCGGGACTTAGGGGGGTGAACTTGCTGAGATATCGTCTCACCTTATTGTGGGATAACATTTTCAGGTCCTTAGTTGGCAGTCGTGGAGGACCTGAAGCCCCGGAGTGGGGAGGTGGAGATTGAAGACTCAACAAACGTGTCCAACTTGTTGGTCTTAGGACAGTTCCCCTTTTTGTTGAGCTGGTCTTTTGTAGATAGCCTTGTATTATATATAAACTTGTATGTTTATAAAAAGGCTTGTTTTGGTTGTGAGTTATTGTTTGCTTTTCTATCCCAAGCTTTTGTTGTCAGGGGTATTTATTTCGCTTCCGCGTGCGTATTAAAATGAATGAGTTAGCGATGCGTCCTGGGTTGTCACTATTTAATTGACCACCGAGGGATGGACGCACACTTGGAGGATCGGGGCATGACAGGTCGGTCAGTCGGACCATGATTGATCCTTGATTCCTTATCAATCGAACCGATCGATCCCATGGCCAATGGCCGATCCTCACGAGGTTGGAATCGAGGGTGTTACAACTCTCCCCACTTTTAAAAATTTCGTCCCCGAAATTTCATAACGTACCTGGGCACTCAAAATAGCTGTGGACACTTGCGCCCCATAATTTCTTCACTTTCCCAAGTAGCTTTTTCTATTCCATGGTGCTTCCATAGGACCTTGACTAAGGGAATGGCCTTGTTTTTGATTACTTGCTCACGTCTGTCCACGATCCGCACTAGCTCTTCAATATACGACCCTTGGTCGTCTACCTCGATCTCTTCGAAGTTGAGCACATGTGCCAGATATGGCTCATACTTTCTTAACGTAAACACATGAAATACATTGTGTACCTGAGCAAGTTTCGGTGGCAATTCTAACCGATAGGCCATATTCCCTATCCTTTCTAGGATTTCAAAAGGTCTTATGTACCATGGACTGAACTTAACTTTCTCACCAAAATGAGACATACCTTTCAATGGAGACACCTTGAGGAACACGTGGTCTCCTACTTGTAATTCTAGAGGCTATCATCTCTTGTTTGCATAATACTTTTTCCTACTTTGGGTGGCTCTAAGCCAAGTTTTACTAGGAATTGCTTATGTCCGTCAGGAAACATTCACCAGAATGACTATATTGGAATTTTGTGCAAAATTTTATGAGTAAATTGGTAAAACTAAAAAGTTTATGATTAATACGTTTATGACTTGGTAGAGATAATTATGATATTTTCCTATATTAGTAATAATTAGAATCTTTCTATTGATTTTTTTTTATCTCTCAAGACTGCATGAATATCTCCATATGACTATTTATATCTTGATTAATATATATTATTTTATATAGTCATATCATAAAGCCTATAAATAGGCTCTTTATGTACTCTTTTATACATATCGAATTATATAGAAAATTCCCCAATTCTCTTTTCTACTTTATATTTCACTTGATATCAATGCCTCTTTCCTAAGAAATTCCTTCTTGGGAAGTTTTTTGTTTATGCAACACAGCGATAGTTAGGCTCCTTTGAGGCTAGCGACCAGCTAGAGGAAAAAGAAGAAGAAGAAAATGAAAAATGAAAAGAAAAATGTAATAAAATTATTTAAAAATTAAAAGAAATTGTAAGTCATAAAAAAAATTGAGGATTGTACTAAACACATTTTTATTCTGAAAATAGAAAATTTGTGCAATTACTAAACACCTTCGAATGCTTAGAAACTTGTACAGGTAATAGAATCAGAAAAAAAAAAAACTATTTCTAAGTAGAAATATTTTCGGAAATAAGAGAAAGTTTATGTTTTATTCACCAAGAATAAAACCCACGTGAACCTTGAATAATCATCCACAACTACCAAACACTATTTCTTGCCAACAATGCTTTGTGTTCTAGTTGGTCCAAAAAGATTTATGTGAAGAAACTACAATACACGATTAGTGGAAACTTGATTTATAGGTTTAAATGAGCTTATGACCTGTTTTCCCAAGACACATGAGGTATACAACTCAGACTTCTGGTACATCATCTTGGGATGACCACAAACCAGCTTCTTAGATGATAGTTTAGCAATCTGTTTCATACTCACATGTCCAAGTTTGCGTTGCTAGAGATTTGCTTCATCTTGAATTGAGATAAAACATTGAGTGCTCTCTGGATATATGTCTAGAAGATAAATATTGCATTGCCTCACATAGTCGAGCGAGGAGGAAGAAGAAAGGGAAAGAGATGAGTGCAAGCTGGGCCAAGAAGGGAAGGAAGTGGGCCTGCCTACGCCGGGGGGAGGGAGGGTCAGGTAGGAAAAAAAGGGGAGGGCAGAGTCAAGCCCATCCCTCTCCTTAGTTGCTATTTTTATAATTATTATTTTTTAGTTAATTAAATTTTAATTTTTTAAGTTTTTTACGAAATTAGTAAAAATTAGCACCATTGATGCAAGTTATCCTAATTCCTACATGCTATGTAATTTAATGGAAATTCTTTTGTTTACGGGCTAAAAATTAATGCCCGATTTTCTATGCAATTTAACCCTAACTAACTTGTCAAAATTTAGGTGTTAATAATTGTGAGTCATTCCATATGGTTTTACTAATTTCATTATGATGAACATTGTAATCAAATGAGCAAGGGAGGCCCGGCCCTCTTGCTGGTTGCTATTGTTATTTTTATTTTTATTATTTTTATTTTTTTAATTTTTTTACGAAATTAGTAAAATTTAGCACCACTGATGCAAAGTATCCTAATTCTTACATGTTGTTTAATTTAATGGAAATTCTTTTTGTTTAGGGGCTAAAAATTAATCTCCAATTTTCTATGGAATTTAACCATAACTAGCTAGTCAAAATTTAAGTGTCAACAATCGCAAATTATTTCATATGGTTTAACACAGTCTGACAATAATGAGCACAACTTGATAACAGGAAAATCGTGATGATATCAAGCCTAGAAGTTGTTGGTCATTTGCTCATTTGATTGCAACGTTGATCGCAACGAAAATAATCATTAATTAGTGTGTGTATATGTAAATGTACACAAAAGTTGTACAACTTTTCTATGATGACTTTGTAACCAGCTTACATAGTCCAAGGGTAGCTATATAACTTTTCTATTGCACAGGTCATATTTGTTACTACTCATTTGGTAGCTGATTGAATAAGACATTGTTTTCTAAAACGACAGGCATGTCTCCCCATTAAAGTCATTAGCGGGGCATTAGTAACCTTTCATTTCAAAACTCCTGTACATTTTGCATGGACAAATAACATCACTTGCCAAATGAGAATCATTACTAGTATGTCCAACAAAATCCACATGTACCATCACACAATGGTTTCCAATAGATGAAGATATTTAGTGAAATCTCAAGTGTGAAGGCATTGAGTGATAAATTTCAAGATTGACTCTTTTGTATGAATTGGTCCGAATGATTGAGGTTCAACCATAGTCAATGACTTTATATCACTCTGTGTGGCAAAAAGAAAAAAACTAAAAAGTTGCTCTAAAAAGAAACTCCAAAAGAAAGAAAAGATAGTAGTGGCTTTCTTCTTACCCAATTCTTTCTCTTTTGTATGAATTGGTTTGGATGATTGAGGTTCAACCACGTTAAATGACTTTATATCACTCTATGTGGCAAAAAGAAAAAGAAAAAGTAAAAAGTAGCTGTAAAAGGAAACTTCAAAAGAAAGAAAAGATGGTTGGTGGCTCTCTTCTTGCCCAATTCTTACTATTTAGTATGAATTGGTTTGGATAATTGAGGTTCATCTGCGATCAATGACTTTATATCACTCTATGTGGCAAATAGAAAAAAAATGAAAGTAGCTCTAAAAAGAAACTTCAAAAGAAAGAAAAGATGGCTAGTGGCTTTCTTCTTGCTCAACTCTTACTCTTTCATATAAATTGGTTTGGATGATTGATGCCCAACCATGGTCAATGACTTTATATCACTCTATGTGGCAAATAGAAAAACAAAGTCAAAAGTTACTCTAAAAAGAAACCCCAAAAGAAAGAAAAGATGGTTAGTGGCTTTCTATTTGCCCAATTCTTACTCTTACAATATTTAAAAGAAAAGAAGAACGTGAAAGGTAGACTAGTATAGTTTCTCAAAAAGATTCAGCCGAATGGCAATATAAGTCTCAAAATCTCCTTTGCTGATTTATAATTCAACCACAAAGACCTATATTCAAGATAAAAATTAATTATTTTGTGAAATCATCCTCCCTCCTCTTTTCCGAGCCAATCTGTAAAGAAATCTCAAGGTATATTAACATAGCAGCAAACGTGCACTAGAAATTATAAATATTTACACATAATGCATTTGAGTCCTAATTACTTAATGACCCAATTGAGTCATTAACCTTTGCAAAGAGTAAAATCAATTCATTTTCCATGGAGAATGTCGAGACTTGACCAAATAGCATTCGAAGGCTATGTGGCAACCTTTAATTTCACTTCTTAATATAGGTTTAGACTTTATGACTTGATAACCACCCACATAATGGTTTTAGCGGGCAAGTTCCTCCATTTGGACCTGAATATTCAACTCAATCAGGAAATTTATGCATCCTTGTCTTCCGTGAATTAAGCTTACTATGCCGGAGTGCTAGTCAAATTTCATAATTCCATGAAAAGAATACATATTTAGTCAAATCTAACTCAACGACCACAAGTTCAAGTAGATTGAAAGTTATACTGGCCAAGTTGACAAGGACATCGACCCATAATTTCATCCAAGCGCCAAACGAGATAGTTGCTCCAAGGAAAATAAGAAACAAATATCATAAATATGGTATAACCAATGTCATGGCAGAACAAATACGGTGCTTCAATTCCTTCTTACTTCCCATTGTGAACGTTACTTGCCTCGTGTCACACATATCGAATAAGACATCGTTTTCAAAAATAACAAGCACGGCTCCCAATTATAATCATCAGTGTGGCAGTAGTAGGCTTTCATTTCTAGACTCTTGTATATTTTGCATGGACAAACACCTTCACATGCCAAACAAGAAATATTACTAGTATGTCTAGCAAAATCTCCATGTACCATCAAATAAGGTTTTCGATAGATGAGAATATTTAGTGAAATCTCAAGCGTCAAGGCAATTGAGTGGTAAATTTCAAGATTGACTCTTTCGTATGAATTGGTCTGGATGTTTGAGGTTCAACCATGGTCAATGACTTTATATCACTCTTTGTGGCAAAAAGAAAAACAAAAAGTAAAAAAGAAAGAAAGATGGTTAGTGGCTTTCTTCTTACCCAATTCTTACTCATACAATATTTAAAAGGAAAAAAGAACTTGAAAAATAGACTCGTGTTATTTTGCCAAAAAGATTTAGCTGAATGGCGATATAAGCCACAAAATTTCCTTTACTGATTTATAATTCAACTGCAATGGCCTATATTCAAATTAAAAATGAACTTATTTGGTAAATCATCCTCATTCCTCTCTTCTGAGCCAATCTCTATAGAAATCTTAAGGTATATTAAGTATGATAGTTTGAAAAATAAATCACCACCAAGAAAAAAATCACCCTATACCAACATAACAACAAAAGTGCACCAGAAATCTAAAATCTTTGCACAGAATACATTTGTGTCTTAATTACTTGATGACCCAATCGAGTCATCAACCTTTGCAAAGAGTAAAATCAAGTATATTCCATGGAAAATATCAAAACTTGCCCAAATAGCACTCGAAGCCTAGGTGGCAACCTCTAATTTCACTTCTTAATATAGGTTTAGACTTTATGACTTGATAACACCTCCATAATGGTTTTAGCGTGCAAGTTCCTCCATTTGGACCTAAATATTCAACCCAACCCAACCAGGAAATTTACGCATCCTTGTCCCCCATGAATTAAGCTTACTATGCTGGAGTGTCCGTCAAATTTCATAATTCCATGAAAATAATACATATTTAGTCAAAATCTAACTTAGCGACCACAAGTTCGAGTGGATCAAAAGTTATGCTGGCTAAGTTGACAAGGACATCGACCCATAATCTCATCCAAGCACCAAACGAGACCGGTGCTTCAAGGAAAATAACAAACAAATATGGTACCTACTCTCCACAATCTTACATTATTTCTATTCATTATTAACAAGCAATGCACTCTGGAATCATTGATCCATATTGTGATTAGCAATATACTTTAGATCAACCAATATTGTGCGCATCTCAATAGACACATCAATGTCGCAGATAAAATTGAGAATGCGAACCTAGCTAGGTTAAAAGAAATATAGGTCTTGATTATTAGAATATCTAGTACATGCTCCATTGCATCACATCCACATAACAATCGAAGATGAACAAATATGCACACAAATTCTAGAACATAAACCAAATTAACTGGAATGCCATATAGAATTGTCAAAATACCAATGCATCACACGATGTACCCATTCATTAGTATTGGGCATTGAAATTTCATGTTTAAGGAGAAAAATATAATTGACATTGCCTCCCAACTAAGCCTCTTGCATCATACATGCATAGTGGGAAATTTGCTACTATGGAGAGCCTTTTACATTTGGTGTTGCAGCCTTTCTTGAGGTGAACCACATGGGGAAAGCTAACGGATAGCTGAGCATGAATGATAGACCCTCTTATGAGGCAACGCTCACGTGTAACCCGGGCTCTTCCAAGCCCATTCAACCGCAACTTGAGTTCTCGATTGAACTTGCAAGTAAACTTACGTTGGAACCACCACCAATATTTTATGGATCGATTAGAAATCCAAATAAGGTACCTTACTCTTGCAAACCAGAGATTCATGAATATAATGAAGGCAAAGCCTGCGGTTCCTCTCATTTGCAATCACCCTAGAGATGATCAACTTCCTTCGCAGGCAACTTCTCGTAGTCCCACTCACCCTCGCCCCTCCATTGAGTGAGCAAATCTGCTTGCCTCTTGTTAGTTGCAAGACTCTAAATTTTTCGCTCGATTCTCTCGACTAACATTTTCATCAATCAATGGACTCTTGGGTAGATTTTGGAGAAATGGGAGTCTGACAGAATTATCAATTAAAGTTCTTATGGATATTAAAATTAGTCTCGTATAGAAGATGAAGATGCAGGTACTACGGTATAGTAAATGGTAACCGAGGAAGACATAGTTGTCAAAACATTAATGCATCGGATATTGTCCACATTCATTAGTATTAGGCATTGAAATGTCAGGTTTAAGGAGAAAAAGAAAATTGACATTGCCTGCCAGCTAAGCCTCTTGCATCATATATGAATGAAATAATACACTTGAGACATCCAATTCGAGGTTACCATTCCACAATGCCAAAGGTCAAGAACGATGCCTCAATTGCAGATCGTATGACAATGATAAAGAGCACACCCGTACACATTGATATATGGACAAAGCTACATAATCCAATGTCAAACTACAAATTATTGTATTATAGCACTGAGACAAGTTCAATAGAAATTGATTAAAAGAAAAATCAAGACGTTAAAGTATTAGAAAGCGTTAGATGAAAATAATAGTTCCATAAAATATTAGTTCAAAGTGAGAGGACCAAAATCAACACTAGGTTTCGAGCTAATACTTTGAAGCAATTTCTCAATAAGACAAAAAGCAAGAACCTGTGCAGCAAACGGAAATTCCACTAGTGTTAAAGAATAACTTCCAAACCAGGACAAAAGACTTCACTTTATATAAATTAATGTGGTCTTATTCTTCTTCAAGCTCTCAATCGAAATCATATCAAATAGAGAATGAGGGAGGATTTTTCACTATGCTTCAAAATAAAATAGTAAAGTTTTCCGTGCATTTTAATAGTAGAGGTTTCAAAGCTGTTATCCTTATCCTTTTTGGGACAAGAAGTCTGAAATTGTTTTTGAAGAGAATCCACATGACACGCACAAAATCTACGTAATTTTCTCCATCAAACATCAGCTTTATCATATTGGTGTCCATGATGTATTTCATCTAAATTAATTGATGTAAGGATGACAATAAACATATCAAATATATTAGAGATCTAATTAGACCAACTGAAAGTAGCAGGACAACATTTCACGTTAATTAAAAGTGACTTAAATGAATTGACTAAAAGTTCAAATATGAAAAGACACGTGGATAAAAGTGGATAGACTACTAGTATCATTATCTCTTCCAACAATAGAAACTTCCAATCAGTCTCTGTGGGAAGGTTGTGACAAATCTTTTCACATTCATGCCTTGGAGCATTAGTCAAAGGTCCATTTGTACCCTCATGGAGTTGAAAATAAGTTTGTACATGTAAACATAAAGAACAGGCCATTTACCAAATCAAATGTGATTGAGGGGTTCTCCAACTTCCCCTCATTCACGGAAGATCTCAACACATGATTATGGTTTGGGTTAATTTGTGGGGTATTGTGACTAGCATTCTTTTACAAATTAAAAAGCAAATGAGTTTGGATTATTATATGAGAGCTTTTACGCTCAAAACAAAAAATTTCAACCTATGAGTATATCTGAAATGTGGACCTTGTAATTTGTCAGGTCCCTCACACTGAATGGCCACTTATTGTTTTTCCATAGAGACCCCATGTGGGGCATCGTTTGGAAGTTAGTCCTTCTTTGCATTTTTCTGTTTATTTAAATTGAGACAATCATTTGGTTCACTTTGATATTAAATACTAAGAACATGTCCTAATTTGCAAACTGTCTATTGATGCAATCAAAAGATACTCTGTTCCTTATGCAGGAGTTCATCTTTATGGCATTTCTAGATATTATATTGGCTTTCCTATTGATGTTTCAGCCCGTCATCTGTTTGAGCAACTTCACTGATCAAGTGGCTCTTCTCCACTTCAAATCTGCAATCGAAATCGACCCGACAAACACAATCAAAGGCGGCAATTGGACCATCGAAGCAAACTTCTGCGAATGGACTGGCGTTGTTTGCAGCAATCGTAGGCAGAGAGTCATAGCTTTAGACCTCTCAGACATGGGTCTCCAGGGAAGACTCTCTCCCTACCTTGGCAATCTTTCTTTCCTAGCTTCTCTTTTCTTCATCAATAACAGTTTCTATGGCAAGATTCCGATAGAAATCAGTCATTTATATCGCCTGAAGAAACTCGTGCTCCAATTTAACCAATTTGAAGGAAACATTCCTCCTAACTTAGCTCAGTGCCAAAATCTCGAAGAAATGTCACTCATGGCGAATAGGCTAACAGGTGGCATTCCAAGAGAATTCGGCACCTTCCCTAAGTTGCAACTACTATATCTTAGCCTCAACCCCTTACAAGGTCAAATTCCAAGCTTCTTGGGCAACATATCCACATTGCAGTCCATTGGTTTGGCCATGACCAATCTCACTGGTTCGATTCCTTTGACACTTTTCAATAGATCGCTCACCATTGTGAATTAGCGTATAATGATCTCTCAGGGAGTCTTCCCTCTAATCTTTGCTCCTGCTGGCCTACCATTCAAAAGCTTCTTCTGTTTGATAACCAGTTCAACGGCCTGCTACCAGAGACGCTAACCCAATGCAATGAGCTTCTCGTGTTGACGTTAGGAAGAAATTGTTTTCAAGGAAGCATTCCTCGAAACATTGACAGATTGCAAAAGTTGCGGGAGCTCTTACTTAGTTCTAACAACCTGACTAGCACGATTCCTCCAACCATCGGTAACCTATCGAGCTTGCACATCCTGGACGTATCATTTAACTGTATTAGTGGTGAAATTCCGAGTGAGATTGGCAAGTTGGTCAATGTGGAATATTTGGACCTTCAGAGTAATTTGCTGACAGGCAAAGTGCCTCAAGAGGTTTTTAATGTTTCTTCTCTACAAATACTTTCTTTGGCCTTCAATTCCCTCTCCGGAAACCCTTTCTCGAGTTCCGAACAAAGCCTTCCAAATTTGGAATCACTTTCTCTATCACATAATCGCTTTGGCGGCAACATCCCACAGTATTTCTCGAATTTTACGAACCTAATTAAATTCAATGCCTGGGAGAATCAACTCAGCGGACCCATACCCATGAGTTTGGGCAACTTGAAGAACCTCAGAGTCTTTTCGGTTTCATCAAATCAGCTCACAGGAGAGCCTTATGGTTCGGAGCTCCGTTTTGTCTCTGCCTTATCTAATTGCCAATTGTTGCAAGCCTTGGATCTGGGAAACAATCCTCTTCGCGGCTCCATACCAAAATCTATCAAAAACTTCTCCAGTTCCTTACAAATTCTAATCCTTCAATATTGTCAAATAAGAGGCCGCATTCCCGAGGAAATGGGTTTCTTGAAGAGATTGATTTTACTAGGGTTGACCGGTAACAATCTAGATGGCAACATCCCATCATCAATCGGGGGACTAGAAAGGTTGCAAAGGCTGTATCTTCCTATCAACCATCTTGAAGGACCGATCCCTGATGAGATATGCAACTTGACAAATTTAGGAGATTTGGTGCTCCCGCAAAATAGGATATCGGGATCAATCCCGAATTGCATTGGAAACTTGAGTAGCATTCAAAAGTTTCTCGTAAGTTGGAATAACATGACATCGATTATACCATTTAGCTTGTGGAGCCTTCAAGAACTCATCTTCCTCGATCTGTCACACAATTCTTTCATTGGAGAGCTACCGTTGGACAAAGGGAAAATGAGAGCTATAAATAGCATCGATCTTTCTTGGAACCGACTTACCGGTACCATATCGAGTTCCATTGACGAGTTGAAGACCCTTTCTTATCTCAACTTGTCAAGGAACTCGTTTCGAGGATCGATACCGCAACTGATTGGTGACCTTAAAGGGTTGGATTTCCTTGATCTCTCCTACAATGAGTTATCAGGGGTGATACCCAAATCCATGGAAGGCCTTACATATTTGCACAATTTGAACTTGTCCTTTAATAAGCTATCAGGTGAGATTCCTAATGGCAGGCCCTTTGAAAATTTTTCGGCTCTCTCTTTCATTGGGAATGAAGCACTATGTGGAAATGCGACTTTTCAAGTCCCACCTTGTAGACTAAATGTAAAGAAATCATCAAGGCACAAGCAGCTCCGATTACTATCCATTATGTTGCCGACTATATCAGTTGTACTTTTAATCTTTGCCATTTGCTTGCTTAGAAAGCATGGGAACCCAAGCAAAAAAGCTCCAATTTCGATGGAGAACCTGCCTAGAATTGACCACCCCATGATATCATATCAAGAGCTTTGCTCGGCTACTAACAACTTCAACGAGAGCAATTTGCTCGGAGCAGGAAGCTTTAGCTCTGTATACAAAGGGACTTTGGCTAGTGGGACAGATGTCGCTGTCAAAATATTGAAACTCCATATTGAAGGTGCCCTGAAAAGTTTCGACATAGAATGCAAGGTTTTTCGCAAGATCCGGCATCGAAATCTCGTCAAGGTGATCAGCTCTTGCACGAATGCTGATCTGAGAGCTCTAGTGCTACAATATATGCCCAATGGGAGCTTGGAGAAGTGGCTCTACTGCAACAACTACAACTTGGGTATCCATCAACGAGTGAAGATAATGGTTGACGTCGCAATGGCACTTAATTATCTCCACCATGGCCAACCGGAACCTATTGTGCACTGTGATCTAAAGCCTAGCAATGTTCTTCTAAATGGGGACTTGGTCGCACAAGTTTGTGACTTTGGAATCGCAAAGATTTTGGCTGAGAACAAGGTTGAAACACAAACTCAAACTCTCGGCACGATTGGTTACATTGCTCCAGGTACATTCGTTGAATTTTAGCTAATTTGAGCCTTTGATTGCAAATATAATGGTATAATATAATACAGATTTATTAACACTTACCTCTTGATCTTATTACTTATGTCCTAAAAAGAAAAAGATCAATGGTTGATGTTTTATTTCACAAACTATGGTGCTTACAGAGTATGGTTTGGAAGGAAAAGTCTCGACAAAAGGAGATGTTTATAGCTTTGGCATACTATTATTGGAAGTGATTACTAGGAAAAAGCCAACTGATGTAATGTTCGATGCGGATATGTCCTTGAGGCGATGGGTGGGTGCATCGATTCCAAACAGAGTGCTTGACATCATGGATAATGAACTCCTTAGCACAAATCATGAAGATCTAATGCTTTCGGAACTCGAGAGCATAGTCTTATCGATCCTAGAGTTAGGACTGGAATGTTCAACGGACTTGCCTAAGGAAAGAATGGACATGGAAACTGTCACAGCTAAGCTCAACAAGATCAAGTTGTCACTTCCTTGACAAGAAAATGAGGTGCTGAGCACTGCAGTACGTAGAATGTGGGCACAGTATCATCTTAGTTTGTATACGGTCATTTTGTTTCGATGGCATTGTGTATAGCCATTTTTAATAAAGTTTTTGGTCTTCTTTTGAGCTTTTTGAGTCGGAAAGAAACAATTGGAATCGCGACGACCTTTTCCAGCGACGACATTTGACCCGACAAGAGTCTTAACTCATGTCTGACTTCGGGAGGTATAACAAGATTGTATAGAAAGTTGGTAGATTTGCCAGTAACGAACATCCTTCAAGCTCGACGTCTTCTCGTGTCACGCCAAGCACAGCCCATGAGCCTTGCGTGTCAAGCTGGGCAGTGCCAGGCCTTTGCGGTCCGCATGCCAAGCTTGGGCTTGGTACATATTTGGGCCAATTTCGACCCCTTTTCTTTTTTAAATATTTTCTTTTATTTTTACAAAAATACTTATGATTTATTTTAATCCAACAAAAGATTATTTTAACTTTTTCCATAATTGAAATTGTAAAGCGAAATCAAACTAAATGCAACAGACAGTAGCTTGGCATTGAAAAAGAAAATATAGTTATCATGCCTGCATTACACGCCTATACCGTCATCTACATTCCCTATGCAACATCATAATGGATAGTAATAAGACTATTATTTCAATTGCATTGAGAAATAAAATATTGAAAGTCATTTTTTAATCGTTATAATTCTTTTCTAGAAGGCAAACATCAAATAATATCTTCCTATACTTTCAATGATTAAAACAAACATTTATTCAAAATTTATAAGTAGAAATTAAGAGAAGGATGAAAGTAGTTGTTGCACCATAGAAACGATGAAATATAATAAGCCTTTTCTTTTGTCCATTATCTCTTTGTTTGGCCTGTTTTCCCATGTTTTCTTTCAAGTTTAATTACATTAAAATATTAAAGTAATACGTAACTGAGGGCTGAATGGGAAATTAAAAAAAATGAGATAAAAACCCATTTTTGACTTAAATATGTAAGTGAAGGGCATTTTTTTTGTTTTGATCGGCAGGGAAAAAAAGTTATATAATACGAATATGAGTAAAAATTTATTATCATTGTTTTTTTTTCCTTGAATTGCAAGTAGAATGATTTGAAGTCATCACTTCCAATGAATTTTACTAGAAAAGCTTCATTAAGTAGGATGACAACAAGATGGGAAACCTAAACATCAATTCAATTTGAACTTGACATTTTCCTCCACAAAAGATCTACTAAGTGATGGTTGCTTGTGGTCACTTCAATCTTCTAGCTATGAACTTTTGCCTTGTGTCATTCTTCTTTCATTAAGATTTAATTGATGGTGGGTCGTGTAGTGCCTCACCCTCGCGCAATCTGGCTTTTCAGTTTCAAGAGTAAAAGATGAAAATGATAAGTGTTGACACATGATTTTTAGTTGACACGTCATGAAAGATAAAAAAATCGAGATTTGGGTTTCTGATTGCAACAAAACCTGTGTCTCGACCAAAAAGTGTCATTTTTCATTTCTTTCTTTTATATTGTCGTTTTAAAGTGATTTCCAAGTCATTTTCAAGAAATTCGAATTCCATGCCCTATTCATTCCTTGAACAACACCTCATTAGCCTAAAGTCTAAATCTGGAAACCAAATTCCTCACGTTTTCCTTCTCATATTCTTCGGCTTTGTGGTGTCCCACACACCCGAAAAGCAAGGGATCCTTTAATCACTCATATTGTCAATCAAGTGTGCGCCTTTAGTTGTTTTACACACATGATCATCGTTGAAACTTTCGTGTCTCTTAATCATTTCAAAGCAAATTAAAGAGGAACTATTAGAGCCCCATTAGGACTTCTCCAAATTTGGCTCTTTTCGCATATCAAAGAATTCGCCCCTCACATGATGATTGTCGGTGTCATGAAATATCATCATCCTATTCTTAGGTTTCGCCAAAGAAATGAATTCTTTTTGTCATGGACTTTCTCCGTATGGTTCCATTTCCTCAAGCACCTCACCCCAAGTTTAATCCAATGGCATGTCTGATGGCTTGGTGATCCCGAGGTGTGCCTTGTTTGTGGAGTTGACTACCCACTCCCCCTCGTAGGATTGACAGATTTAAAGTTGTATTACCTTTTAAGGGCACTCCATCAATATCACGCAATTCAAACAATCTCGCCAATCCTCAAGCTAGGTTATATCGTACTGATTATCATGACAAGTTCATTGAGGGAAACCAAATTGGTCACGTCAAGGCCGCAATTCGAGCGCTATTGGAATTTAGTACTCCTGCTCCTCGCATTATGTGGTCACTGTTGATGAAGCTAACTTGGAGGGAGAGATGAGGTGTGACATCTGGAAATTCCAATTATGTTTTCAATTAAATGAATCGGGCTTTTCATCGATGTTCCTATAGTGCTATTCTCTGAGCTGATCACTCAGGAGATAACTAGAAAATCTAGGGAAGCCATTAAGGGATTTTAACGCAAAAGATTTGAGAATTCGACCAGGAATCGACTACTTGACTATGCTCATCTGCAGAGATCATTATGGAACAGTTAAAAATGAATCAAGGATCAGAGATAGGTTTGTTTGATTGAGATAGGTGATCAGAGTGTGGATAATTCCACCAGATTGCAAAATTCTTGTCGATCGGCACTAGACCGATTTTTTTGTCGTTTTGGTACCCTATGTCCGTAATTGAAATCTCAACATTTTCACAACAATTGAGAGTCACCAATGTGTCGAAGATGTACAATGTGGCTAGAAAATAATTCACCAAGAGTCAATTGCATTAAAAATTTTTAAAAGCTACTCGGTAGGCTAGGTCATACTAAAACCACGTCAAATTGAAATTAACCGCAAATTTCAATACAATTTCAAAATTGAAAGTTCTATCATGTCATGATTCATTTTAGGATTGTGGACTCATCCTCCGAAGATTTTTTTGCAAACCGAGAATTTTGGCGGAAATTCAAAATAGGGCCATTTTTGTTCGGAAAATTCAAGGAACCGTTTTTTATCGCATTTTTTGGGATGCAAGTTGGTTTTATTAGAGAGGAAAAATGTCAATTTGATCGAGGACACCTTAGTTGGATTTATGGGGGCCAAATTGGATCCAATTGGAGAGGATTTGAATCCAATTTGAGGGAAATTAAGTGCAAATTCGTAGCCCCCATGGCCCTCAACCTTTGAACCACTTCCTTGGCTTCCTAAGGAAGCTTGGTGGCTGAAAAATGTGCTGAGGAAGCCAGCCCACCTAGTGGGATCTCTTCAATTGGGCAAAGAGATAGAATGGAAACAAATGGCCCCCTCCAAACTTCAACTGTCCCCCTTCTTCCTCCTCAGCTGCTTTTTTCATTTTTAGAGGGTGTGGAAGCTTAGAAGATGCAAAGGAAACCGGGCCCAAGTCCCCCTAGCCATCGCACGTTCGCCCAAGGCCGCCGAAGCCGCCCACTCGCCGTCGCGGGCCCGCATGCTAGCCGCAAGTCTGTCGCACATCGTCCCGCCTCCCTAGTCGTCGTCTACCCTTGTCCGATGAAGCCTAGCCTCCATATGTTCGTTCCAATCGTTGTACGCTATCGTCCAGCCGCTAGAAGCCTCCGCCAAGCCCCGCGGCAGCCATCCGCCAAGCCCTATTGTAGCCATCCGCCAGCCACCCTTGCCTTTTCCAGCCCAATTCATCGCTCAGCTCCCTCTCTCGGCCCACTCAACAGAAGTCGAAGCCAGCAAAAAGCCGTGGGCTTCAAGGCCCACTTTGGACTGCTTCCGAGCCTTGTATTGTTCCGCCGCTTCGGAGTTTGTCACTCATCTCCGCCTTGCCGTCTTCGTGGACTCATCGGATTTCAAAACCGGTGAGTTTACTCACTAAACTCTGCTTAAGGACTTAATGATTCTTAAGGGTTGATTAGTTTAGGCTAAGTATGGTTTAGGTGGTTAGTTAGAATAGATTAGTGATTTAATTACTCATTATTGCATGTTAGGTGGTTAGATCGGCTTAATTAGCAACTAGATAGGCTGTATTATTTATCTAGATAGGTTCGGAATTTTTCCGGGCCCATTTCGGTATTTAATTAGGCTTTTCCGGCCTAAGTTTGCATTTATGGCATTTAAATGTATTTATTTAATTATGTTTTGTATTTATTTAATTATTTATTATTTTCCGAAAATTATATCAGGATAGTCGGTGAACGAAATTTTGTGCTAATTGCAATGGTATGATTGGTTTATTTAATTGAGTGTTGATTTGTGCAAATTGAGTGAGATTTGTAATTTTGGGTATTTATCCCAAAATTGAGTAATTTCGGTATTTAATTAGAAAATGCCGGGCGTCAGTTATAATGCCAAAAAATGTTTATGGACTATTATAATTACTAGGATTTTATGTGACATCCTGAATTTTTTAGTCCTGTTTTCAATTTAATAAATCGGGCCTTTCATCGACACATCTAAAGTGTTATTCTTAGAGAGCTGATCACTCCTGAGATAACTAGACTATATGGGGAAGTCATTAAGGCATTTTAATGCAATAGACTTGACAATTCGACTAAGATTCGGCTACTCGACCATGCTCATCTGTAGAGGTCATTACGACATAGTAAAATTGGTAAGAGATCAGATATAGGTCGGTTCGACTGAGATATGTGGCTAAGCGTGGGTGATTCCACTAAATTGCGAAATTCTTGTTGATCGGCATTAGACTGATTTTTCTATCGTTTGGTACCCTATGTTCATATTTGAAATCTCAAGATTTTCATGACCACCGAAAGTCACCAATGTGTCAAGAGGTTCATTGTGGCTCGAAGAAAATCGACCATGGGTCATTTGCACTAATAATTTCTGAAAGCTACCCGATAGCCTAGGTCACGCTAAAATCGCGCCAGATTAAAATTAACCGCGGATTTGAATCCAATTTCAGAAATTGAAAGTTCTATCATGTCACAAGTCACTTTAAGAACGTCGACTCAGTCTCCAAAGATTTTTCTGCAAACCGAGATTTTTGGCGAAAAGTCAACAAGGGCCGTTTTCGACCGGGAAAATCAGAGGACCATTTCTAATCGCGAAGTTGGGATGCAAATAGGATCTATTGGTGAGGAAAAATGCCAATTGGATCATAGACTCGGTAATGGGATATATAGAAGCATAATTGAGTTGATTCAAGGAGAAATTGAATGGAAATTGAGCCAATTCCAATCAAAATTCGTATGCCCCCCTTAGATCCAACTTTGAGACCCTTTCCTTGGCTTCTTGAGGAAGATTGAAGGCTGAAAATTGCTGAGGAAACCGGCCATGGTGGTGGGGCCAAGTCAAGGGAACAAAATAGATAGGAGAGACCAAAGGTAGCCCCCTCTTTAGCCAAACTTGTCCCCCTCCTTCCTCTCTCCCCCCACCGTCGATTAGCCCCCTCCATTGCTTCCTTGAAGACTTGAAAATCTTGCAGAGAGAACCAGCAGCCAGCTCCAAGCCGCCGTGCCACCTGTCCGAAGCCAGAGCCACCGCCGTTCGCCGTCGTGCACCTTCGTGAGCCTCACCGCTCGTCCCACTGTTCCACGCATTCCTAACCCCCATCTCACCCAACTCATGCGTCCAATAGGTCGTCCAAGCCCCGTCCAACACTGTCGAGCACTGTACGTTGCCGTTTTGCCCGTGAGACCCTGCCTAGGCCGTAGCAGCCTCGTCGTGCCCGTTTCCAGCTCAACCTACCTCGGAGCAGCCCTTCTCGGCCCAAGATCAGCACCGAACAATGTGGGTGTCACCAGCACTGTTTGGCCCATTTTGGTGGCCTTCCGACCTCGCTTGGTGGTCCCACTTTGGAGTTTGTGGACCTCCTCCGCGTCCCCGTCGTTTTGATCAAAGCGGATCGCAAATCAAATGAGTTTAACTCACTAATCCTTGCTTAGTAAGTTAATGACGCTTAAGGGTTGATTAGTTTAGACTAAGTATGGATTAAGTGGATAGTTTAATTAGATTAGCAATTTAATTAATCGTTATTGCATGTTAGGTGATTAGAGTAGTGTAATTAGGGCCTAGACAAGCTCTAGTATTCTTCTAGAGTGGTTCGGAAATTTTCCGAGCCCGTCTTGGCTTTGAATTAGGCTTTTTCGAGCTAATTTGCATTTATTGGCATTTAATAATTTTTTTTGTAATTAGTTAATTAATTATTTATTTTCCAGAAATTAGACTAAGTTAGCTGATGACCGGAATTTTATGCTGATCTCGTGGTGTGATATATTTATTTAATTGACTATTATTTTGTGCAAATTGAGTGTGATTGGTAATTTTTGGTATTTATCCCAAAATTTTATTTAATTTCAATAATTAATTAGAAAATCATTGGGCGTTGATTTACAGCGCCAAAAATGTTTGTATCGATTATATAAATGGTGGGAGTTCTAAAAGTAAAGATACTATATTTTTGGCTGAGACTGATCGTGTACCTACACACAATAATTTTGATCGGAAATCTTGAACACGAGAAAGATAGGCCAAAATATTATTTTAATTGAGGAATTTAAGTGTGAAGCACATTGTCCTTGGCCAAGGGTAAATAGTCGTGTGATGGTTATTAGTCGTAATAAGATGACTATCGAAAGCTGATATGGCGCATGTTGTGTGTGATGTTTTGAGTTAGATCAAGAAAACCGCCGAAATATGGATGTGCCCATTGGGCTATAATCAATCGCCGAAGTATGGCTGTGCCCGTTGGGCCGTAATCAACCGCCGAACTATGGATGTGCCTTTTGGGCCATAATTAACCACTGATGTATGGCTGTGCCCACTAGGTTGTAATTTACCGCCGAACTTGGAACAAGTTGTGCCCATTGGGCCGTAATTCACCACTAAACATTTAGAAGGCCGTGCCCAAATGTGGCCATAATTAATAGTTGGGTGGAATAATTGAAATGACTATGTGATGGTCTTGATGATATGAAATCGATTGAGTCGATTGAACACTGAGTCGATATAGTGTGATGATTTGAATTGTTGATGTGATTCGATGAATAGCATATTGTACTGACTTGCAGGAAGGAATCGAGGCAAAGGTAAGTCCTTTGATTTGTGTTTGTGCTTAAGCAGCCCTTGAGACGTATTTTCTTTCTAGTTAGGTCTTAGGGGGTTGAACTTGCTGAGACGTCATCTCACCCCATTGTGGGATAACAATTTCAGGTCCCTAGATAGCAGCTCCTCCTAAATGTTTTGGTCAACCGAAGAAGATCACAGAATAGGTACTATATATTCCGATTCATGGGCACCCTAGGGGTTTGGTCTATGAGCTCGTGAAATCTGTGGTTTGGGTTGATGAGGCTTTACCCCATAAGGTACCTCATCGATACAGATCATGGTACCGTCGTGAGCAGTATGGACAGAGAGAGGGTCCTATATTGGAATCTGAGATATCTGTATATGTGTTGGAGGTTGCTTTTGGGAAAGGCACTGCAAATCCCCCTGAAGGTTTGGTGGTAGACCCGGTAGACTCGGATCTTGAAGACCTAAGAACTCCAGTGTACTTGGAGGAAGGCTCCAATGTTAGTGAGGATGTGAAGCAGGAGGAGGATTAGTAGTTGTTTGCAATCCCTCTATTTTGTAGACCAAGCATGTATATATATATCGACTTGGTTTGTGTATGACTCGATACGATATGTGTATATAAGTGTGTTGTCGGTTTTTAAAATTTATGGCTCTACTTTTCCATCCCATCTTGTTGTTGTCTGGGGATTATTTATTCACTTCCGCATGCGTATTAAAAGGAATGGCTCGGCAATGCGTCTTGGGACATCACTATTTAATAGACCAAGGAGAGATGGGCGCACGCTCGGAGGATCGAGGCGTGAAATTTTATAAAAGAAAGATATTGTGTTTTTGGCTCAAGCCGATTGTGTACCCATACACGACTATTTTTATCGGGTATTTTTAACTTAGTAATTTATCAACTTGTGAGAGCATATATGCATGTCAACTTGTGCAAGCATATTTATCGTCAGCTTTTGGGACCCTTTGCACGTCAGCTTGTGAAAGCAATATACATTTTATCCACTTTTGGGCCCCTTTCAACGTCAGCTTGTAAGAGCAGTATACTATATCAACATCTATGCTTGATACGTCAGCTTGTGAGAACAGTATACCTTATCAGCTTATGTGAGCTAAGATCATTATATCAGCTTGTGAGAGCACGATCTATATTATCAGGTTGTGCGAGCTACTATCTATCTATATCAGCTTATGAGAGCTATGCCCATATATTGCAACTTGTGAGAGCATTGAATGATTACTTCAGCTTGTGTGAGCATTGGTCATATCGAATGGATAGATAGTACTGATGTCATTGACTGATCATTGATTGGATTGATTGATTGAGAATATGAACTGTATTGACTTGCAAGAAGGAACTGAAGCAAAGGTAAGTCATCCGTCTTGTGTGAGCATAGGCAGTCTTTAGGCGTATTTCCTTCCTAGTCGGAGTTTAGGAGGTCGACTTGCTAAGACATTGTCTCACCCCGTCGTGGGCTAACATTTTTAGGTCCTTAGATGACTGTTCCTCCTGAACGCTTTGGCCAGCCGAAGAAGGTCACCGAACAGATATCTCAGATTCCCTTCCCTAGGAGCCAAGGAGCCTGGGTCTACGAACTCGTGAGATCCATTGTCTAGGTTGATGCGGGTCTCTCCCAAAGGATCCCCAATTGTTATGGGTGAGATAGACCTATAGAAGGTCCCTTATCGGAGTTTGAGATTCCTATGTCGATGTTAGAGATCGCTTTTGACAAGGGTATGGTTGACCCTCCTAGTGGTTCAGTGGTAGACCCAAGTTCCCCGAAGCCAGAGATCCTAGAGCCTTCGGTTAAGGATTCGAATGCTTAGACTACCTGTAGCTCTTCTGTCTTTTGTAGACTTGTGAATAGGCTAGTATTGTATATATAACATAGTCTGCTGTGTTTATAAAAGTGTGTTGTGGTTTCAAAATTTTGGTCTTGCTTTTCTATCACATCTTTGTGTTATCTTGGGATTTATTTATTCGCTTTCACATGTGCATAAAAATTAAATAGATCGGCGACACGTCTTGGGACGTCACAAATTTAAACAACCACCGAGGGATGGGCACATGCTCGGAGAATCGAGGCATGACATGAGAACTCATCATGCTACCATCGATTATATCTATCATCAAATGGAACTCGAAATTAAGGTTCAATTGCCTAATATTCCCAAGCCTCAAGGTTTTTGACTAGCTCATAGTGAGGAGCATGAAAACGAAGCCTTGATCGATGAGGAACACTTGACCCATGATAACAAACATTTCCGCACAATCTCACTTGGTCCTTAGGTTTTTATCTGATATTTTTTTCTTGTAAACGGATTTTCTTTGTACCTCCCTCTTTTCCATCAAGATTTCCCTGTTTTTGTTTTCGTATTACATGTAAATCGAACTGCTTTGTAAGCTTCAAGATTGCAAAGTCCTGTTTCCTTTGTAATCGTTCGATGTGATCAATAAAAATTCATGAAGATTTTTCATTTTCATGTAATTTTTAGAAACGGGGTGTCCAAATTAAATATTTGTCATTGTCCTTTTCAATTGTATAATTTCTTTTGAAGAAATTTGATGAGAGGATGCTATATGATATACTTCTTATCACTATTTCGTCTCAAGAAAATATAGAATTGACTAGGTTTTGTTTTTTTCTTGATTTCTCTTGAGCTATATTGATTTGAGCCCTTTTCTTATGAAAGGTATTGAAAGATGGCTAAGAAACGGTCTATTATACGTACTTGCCACCAAGCAAGGATGGAGAAAGAATATACCCGCACTCACATCGTTAACATGGAGAATCAAATGGTGCAAATGATGGCACTATTAGTTGATCTCTCCAATCAAGTTAAGAATTTGACATCTGTAGCTTCCACTGTTCTTGCTACGAATTATCTTACCGCACCTACTAATGTGCTGATAACTGAACCCATGGGGAAAGGGCCTGTGTTCACTCCACAATTTAGTACCAGGATTTCGAGGGTACTGGTCAATAATGGTTCTGCATTGGACAATTGTCTTTTATCCACCCTCCGTCAGTTAGGAATTGGCATGGAAAACGTCCACCCTCCAAAGATTCCCATCACACCACGATCCTCGAGCACATGCCCATCCCTTGGTGATCGATAAAATTGCGACGTCCCAGGACGCGTTGTCGACCCATTCATTTTAATACGCATGCGGAAGCAAACAAATTACCCTTGACAATAAATAGTTTGGGATAGAAAAGCAGGAAACAAATCACAACCAAAACATGCCTTTATAAACACCCCAATTTATATACAACAGAAGACTACAAGAATCTACAAAAGACCGACTCTCAAAAAGGGAACTATCCTATGACCAACTAGTTGGACACATTCGTCGATCCTTCGGTCTCCACAAGCTCCGGGGGCATTGGGTCCTCTACAGCACCATCAGGAGGGTTAGCTGCACTCTCACCTAGAGTGGCATTGACTACCACAACGGGAATTTCAAAACCCTGGAGGGGACCCACACGGAATCCATTGAAACCGTAGCGAAACCACGCTCTGAACCGATGAGGTACCCTCTGAGGTAGGCCCTCATCGACCTAGACGATGATCACCATGAGTTCATAGACCCATTGACCCTCTAGGACATGGTAGTCGAAACTTTGCTCAGTAACCCTCATAGGCCGACCAAAACATTCCAAAGGAACCGCCATCTAAGGACCTGAAAAGGTTGAGCCCATAACGGGGTGAGACAATGTCTCAGTAAGTTCACTTGCTAAACTCGAACTAGGAAGGAAAAACGCCTAAAGGCAGCTATACACACAAGTCAAAATACTTACCTTGTCTCAGTTCCCTTCTGCACGTCAGTATAGTTCATAGTCTCAACCAATCAATTCAATCCAATCGATTCGATACAATCGATACCATCTATCAATGAATCGATACCATATATCCATCAATCCCATCTATTAATCAATCGATACGATTACTACTCACACAAGCCGAAATAGATTATAAATCTCACAAGCTAATAAAGATGGTTATTGCTCTCACAAGCTGATATATAGATGGTAGCTCTCACAAGCTGATATGTATTATAGCTCACCCAAGCTGATATAGAATTTTGCTCTCATAAGCTAACGATCATTACTCACACAAGTTGACGATTCAATGCTCTCACACAAGCTGACGATTCAATAATGCTCACATAAGTTGATACACAATAAATCAATTCCGGCCAAGGACATTGTGCTTTGCACATCAATTCCCCAATTATAATAATGAACTTGGCCTAATATCATTGTGTTAAAAATACCCGATAAAAATAATCATGTGTGGGTACACGATCGGTTTGAGCCAAAATGCTATATCTTTCTTTTCAAAAATCTCACTATTTAATATAGCGCCTAAAAACATTTTTGGTGTTAAAAACCGAGGTCCTAGTATTTTCTGATTAAATACCGAAATTACACAATTTTGGGATAAATACCAAAAATTACAATCACCACTCAATTTGTACAAAATAGCATTCAATTGCAGAAAATAAACACATCATTGCAATCAGCACGAAATTCCGGTCACCGGTTATTCCAATATAATTTCCAAAAATAATAAATAATTAAATTAATACAATTAATTATCAAAAATGCAAACGGTCGAAATGCTTAATTAACCGCCCAAACAAAGCCGGGAAAATTTTCGAACCTATCTAAATAAATAGCACAACTTATCTAGTCTCTAATCTATCCATTCTAACAACCTAACATGCACAAACGAATAATTAAATCCCTAATCCATTCTAACTAACTAATTAATCCATGATTAACCTAAACTAATCACACATTAATCATCGTTAACTCTCCAAGTAGAGTTTAGCAAGAAAACTCACCGATTTAGTGTTCCGGTGAGTCCACGGCTACGCCGATGAAGAGATGGGCGACAAACCACCCTACAGCAACACCAGGCGAGGACCGAACGGGCTTGAAAATAGGCCATAAAGCCTCAAAGCCCTTGTTGGCTTCGACTACTGACCTTGGGTCAAGCAAGCTGGAACGGCAACTGGTTGGTGTGGAAATGGCAAGGAGGTGGACCGGTGGCTACAGTGGGCGACTATGAGAGACGGCGGCAGCTGCACAGCAACTAGGGGGCTTTGACATTGACCAAGGAGGCTCGTGGGATGGCGAGGTGGCTCGAGATAGGCGGGACGATGAGGAGGAGGTGCAAACTGGCGGGGCGACGTGCGACGAGCTCGAGCAGCGCGGTGGCGGCTCCGGTGGCTCGGTAGGCATACAAAGGGCTAGGGGGAGGGAGTTGCTCAGTTTCTTTGTAATTTTTAGCTTCTCAAATGCTCAACAATGGAGAAAGTAAGCCATTTGAAGAAGAAGAAGAAGAGAGCTGAAGACTTGGAGGGTCCTTCTTGGCCACAAATATCCTCAGATTGCTTGGCCCCACTTGTCTTGGCTGTCATCCAAGCCAATTGTAGCCCACAATCTTCCTCTAGAAGCTTCATTAATGCTTCAAGTGTTGCACACCAAGGAACCTATGAATTTTGGAACATTTTCCCCTAAATTGAACTAAATCCCCTCTAATTGGATCTAATTTGATGTCCATAAATCCCACCAAGGTGCCATCGTCTAATACAACATTTTTTCTCACCAGTTGAACCAATTTGAATCCCAAAAATGTGACCAAAAAAGGCCCTCTGGTTTTCCCGGACAAAAACGGCCCTACTTTGAAATTTTGCCAAAAATCTCGATTTGCAGAAAAATCTTCGAAGGAGAAGTCGACTATCTTAAAATGACTCGTGACATGATAGAACTTTTAATTTCTAAAATCATATTCAAATTCGCTGTTAATTTCAATCTGGTGCAATTTTAGCGTGACTAGCCTACCGGGTAATTTTTAGGAATTTTTAGTGCAATTGACCCGTGATCGATTATTTTCGAGCCACATTATACATCTTCAACACATTAACAACTCTCAGTTTTCATGAAAATTTCAAGTTTCAAATACGGACCAAGATTATCAAAACGATAGAAAAATTGGTTTAGTGTCGATCGACGAGAATTTTGTAATTAGGTGGAATCACCCATACTTAATCACATGGCTCAGTCAAGTCAACTTATCTCCGGTCTCTAATCGATTTTTAACTATGCCATAATGACCCTTGCAGACTAGTACAGTCGAGCAATCGATTTCTGGTTGAATTCTCAAATCGATTGCATTAAAATCCCTTAACGGTTTCACTAGATAGACTAGTTATCTTGTGAGTGATCAGCCCAGAGATAGAAGTATAAGCGCGTCAATGAAAAGTTCGATTCATTCAAATGAAAATAGAACTGGAAATTTAGAATGTCACAACTTTTCCCCTCGTATAAAAATTTCGTCCTCAAAATTTAAACCATTACACACTTTAAACAAAAAGGTGGGGCTACAGTCATCTCATCGACTCTTCACTTTCCCAAGTTGCTCTTTCTGTGTCATGGTGTTGCCAGACCACTTTAACCAATGGGATTGTCTTGGTGCGCAGAAGGTGTTCCTTCCGATCTACAATCTGAACTAGCCTTTCCACATACGACATCCTATCATCCACATCTAATTCTTCAAAATTCAGCACGTGGGTCAGGTCAAGTTCATACTTCCTCAACATCGACACGTGAAAGACATCATGCACTTGCGCTAACCTTGGTGGTAATGCAAGACGATACACTAGAATCCCTATTCTTTCCAAAACTCATTACTGACACTTTCAGAAAGATGTGCTCACCAACTTGGAATTCTAATGGTCTTCGACGTTTATCTATGTAGCTTTTCTGGCGGTTCTGAGCGGTCTTTAATCTGTCTCTGATTATGGCAATTGCATCCACTGACTACTGGACTAACTTTGGGCCTATGATCTTTCATTCTCCAACCTCATCCCAGCATACTGGCATTCTGCACACTCTGCCATACAACGCTTCGAAAGGAGCCATCTCAATACTTTGCTGGTAGCTGTTGTTGTAGGCAAACTCGACAAGATGAAGCTCTTCCTCTCAGCTTCCCTTGAAATCCAACATGCAAGCTCATAGCATGTTTTCAAGGGTTTGAATCGTCCTCTCAGATTGGCCATCCGTCTGAGGATGATAGGCCATACTATACTGCAGCTTCATTCCTAAGGCAGCCTGTAAACTCTTCCAAAAGGCAGTTGTGAATCTCGGGTCTCGGTCTGATGTAATCGTCACCGGCACTCCATGTAAACGAACAATCTAACGCATGTACAACTCTATGTGCCTATACAAATCAAGGTCCTTTCATACTACGATGAAGTGAGCCGACTTCATCAATCTGTTGACCACTACCCAAATGGAATAATTACCCCTCTGACTCTTTGATAAGCCTGTCATAAAGTCTATTGTGATGTGCTCCCATTTCCACTCAAGAATCTCGAGAGGTTGTAGAAGTCCTTCCAACTTAAAATGTTAGGCCTTTACTGCTTCAATCTTGGACGGGTCCATAGAGATTCCTTCGCCTGAAATCATGTGACCTAGGAATGCTACATGAGTTAGCCAAAACTCGCATTTGCTAAACTTAGCATGCAATCCATGAATCCTCAGGGTCTGAAGTACCATTCTTAGATGACTATTACGCTCTTCATCACTCCTCGAGTACACTAGAATATCATCGATGAACACAATCACAAACTGATCCAGGTACTTTTTAAATACTTGGTTCATCAAATCCATAAAAGCAATTGGGGCATTCGTCAAACCGAATGGCATTACAGTAAATTCATAATGGCCATATCGAGTACGAAACGCTGACTTTGGTATATCCTCTTTTCTGATCCTCAACTGATGATATCTTGTCCTCAAGTCGATTTTCGAAAAAATTGACGCTCCTTGTAGCTAATCAAACAAGTCGTTCGATTCTCGGCAATGGATACTTGTTCTTGATTGTCACCTAATTGAGTTGACGATAGTCGATGCACAAACGCAACGAACCATCTTTTTTCTTTATGAACAGAACTGGTGCTCCCCAAGGTAATGCACTGGGATGTATGAATCCCTTGTCCAATAATTCCTGCATCTGCACATTTAGTTCTTTCAACTCAGATAACGATATCCAGTAAGGAGCCTTAGAAATTGGCTCTGTCCTGGGAGCTAATTCAATCACAAATTCGATCTTTTCTCTGGCGGTAGACTTAGCAATTCTTTCGGGAATACATTTGGGAATTCTTGCACCATTGAGATATCTTCGATCTTCAGTTCCTCAACTATCGTATCCATGACAATTGCCAGATAACCTTGACAATCCTCGTCCAACAAATGGGTTGCCTTGAGCGACGAGATCAAGGTGATTGAGCGTCCTCCTCGATTTCCAACAAACTCGAAACTTCCACCCTCTAACGGGTCAAACTGAATTGCTTTACGATAGTAGTCCATATTAGCTCATTGCTTGGTGAGCTAGTCCATGCCGATCATCAAATCAAAGTCATACATGGCTAGAACTAATAAATCTATCCTCCCCTCTCACTCACCAATCACTAACTTGCAACCAGAACAACCCAATGCAAACAACACCTTATCCTTTAATGGTGTAGATATGCTAACCACTTACTCTAGCAACTCAGGACTTAATCCTATCAACTTAACATATTGCTCAGCAATAAAAGAATGAGTCGCACCAGGGTCTAACAAAGCATAAGTAACATGGTTGTTTAGCGAAACCATACTTGTGATCACGTCAGACGAGTCCTCAGTCTAACCTCTTGTGATGGCATACACTGTCCCTTAAGCTAGGGGTCTGTTCTATCCACCCTGCGGTGCAAACTACGGCGCTGCACCTGTTAAGTGGTAGCGGCGATAACTACTGTTGTTCTCTTAGTCTTCTAGGATAATCTCTAGCCATGTGACCCTATTGGCCACACTCAAAACAAGCGCCTAACCTTCGAGGGCACGAGGCTGTACCATGTCGCCGTCCACAAGAGCGACACTTACCGTTCTGACTTGGCACTGACTTGCCAATTCCACCCTTCCTATTGGGTGGAACATGGAATCTTCCTCCGGTCATAGGCTTCTTCCCATACCGATTTCCATCTCGGTTAGATCCAAACCACGATCCAGATGTGGCGGCTCGTTCATTCTGATCTCTCTCTATCAATTGGGCTCGTTCATAGAGGTCATTATAGCTCTTTAGATTCAATGGCACTAGCAGGCTTCTCACTTCTGATCTAAACCCATCTCTAAACCTTCTAGCTCGGTTTATCGGATTCTCAACCAGTTTGGGGGCGTACTACGATAGTTCAGCGAACCTCACTTCATACTGATCCATAGTCATTGCACCTTGGCGAAGGCACTAAAATTCAGCCATCTTCAGTTCTCTAGCACTGTTAGAGAAGTACTTATTGTTGAAGACTTCGACAAAGGCATTTTACTCCGAAACCATGCCTTCCGGGAATACTATTCCTTGGGTGGCTCTCCACCAAGTACTCGAAATTCCCTGCAGCTAGTAGGTTTCAAGGACTACCTTTTCCACCTCGGTGCACATTAGTAGTGCAAAGGCCTTCTCCAAGCCTTGGATCCATAGAGCTGCAGCTTGGGGGTCTCCGGCCCCAGTGAACTTCGGGGGGTTCAGCTTCAAAAACTATTCCACCAGTTTATGTATTGGTCTCACAACAACCACGTTCCTTAGTGGAACCTTGGTAGGTGTGGTGACAGGTGCGGCAGCAGTAGTGGCAGCATCAACGGTGGCATTAGCGGCAGCTGTGGAAGCGGCGGCTAAAGTGGCGGCACTGGCAGCTTGAATTTGAGCCTGCCGATCCATCCTATTTCCTAACATCTCGAGCGCTTGCATGATCCTAGCAAACCTTGGAATTTCAGGGGCTACTACCCCAGCACCAACAAGAGGCAGTGCTACTCCACTTGCGCTACCCTGAGTTGGCACTCTACCACGACCTCCTCAGGTACCGACCCTCGTCGGTGTTCTAGCCCGAGTAACAGGCCCTATGATCCTCTTTCTAGGAGTCCTATGCTCCTTATCACTCATACTGCAAGTTTTCTACTAAAACCTGTCATCCAATTCCACACCGAATTAGAAGTTGAGTGATCCCAAACAAACAATTCTACCAAACAATTATCACAGACATGCGCCAACATGAAATAAAAGCCAATCCTACTAACTATCCCATAAACCATCGCCCATTATCACTCCAACCACTAACCTTGCTCTGATACCACTAAATGGGGATGGCACGCCCCGATCCCCCGAGCGCGTGCTCATTCCTCGATGGTCGATTAAATAGTGACGTCTCAGAACACGATGCCGACCCATTCATTTTAATGCGCATGCGGAAGAGAATAATAATCCCTAGAAAATAATCATATGGGATAGGAAAGCAGGGCCACAAATTTTCAAAGCCACAACACTCTTATATACATATTAAATCAAGTCATATACATTACTAGCCGATATATGTAGGGTCTACCAAAAAGGGGGGGTAGAGTTCTACGAATCCTCAAGTATTCGAGTCCTCCTCAGAATACACCGGGGACCTTGGATTCGAAAGATTCAGGTTAACCACCGAACCACTTGGAGGGTCAGCCATACCCTTTCCAAAAGCTACCTCCAACACCGACATCAGGATCTCATATTCCGATATGGGACCTTCTATCTGTCCATTCTGCTCACGACGATACCATGATCTATATTGATGGGGTACCTTATGGGGTAGACCCGCATCAACCCAGACCACTGACCTCATGAGTTCATAGACCCATCCCTTTAGAATCCCATGAAGCGGAATATAAGACACTTGCTTGGTGACCTTCTTCGGCTAACCAAAATGCTCGGGAGGAGCTGCCATCTAAGGACCTGAAAATGTTATCCTACAATGGGGTGAGACGACGTCTCAGCAAGTTCACCTCCCAAGTCCTGACTAGGAAGGAAATACGCCCAAAGGCTACCTATGCACGCATAAGACAAAGGACTTACCTTTGCCTCAAATCCTTCCTACACGTCAGTACAATTCATATAATCACTCAATCACTTCAATTCAATTCACATCAAACCTCAGTCAGTCGACTTACTCAACTCCATACTAACTATACCATCCCCACAATTTGATCAAATCGAACATTGCTCACCCTAAGCTAATATATCAAGGCCCGTATAATGATATAGTATGCTGACAATGCTCACTCTAAGCTGATAAGTAATATAGCTCGCTCTAAGCTGACAAGTAATATAGTTCTCTCTAAGCTGATAGATAATATAACTCACTCTAAATTGATAAGGTATACTGCTCTCGCTAAGCTGATATATCAATGCCCGCAGATTGATATAGTATACCATCTTGATCATTCGACAATTTCACCACTTTTATCATACCCGATAAAAATAATCGTGTGTGGGTACACGGTCGGTCTTAGCCAAATTACAACAATTTCCTTTTTCGAAAATCCCACCATTTAATATAGTCCACCGGAATACTTTTGGTGTTATAAACCGACGCCCAATGCTTCCCGATTAAATACTAAAAATAATCAATTTTTGGTCAAATTCCCAAAATTGCAAATATCACTCAAATAGCATAAAATAGCATTCAATTAAATAAACCAATAACGCCATTGCAATTAACATGAAATTCCAGTCACCACTATCTTGGTCTAATTTCCGGAAAATAATAATTAATTAATTAATTACCAAATTTATTTAAATAAATACCAAAAATACCAAAAATGCAAACTTAGGCCGGAAAAGCCTAATTAAATACCGAAACGGGCTCGGAAAATTTCCGAACCTATCTAGATAAATAATACAACCTATTTACTTGCTAATTCCGCTACTCTAACCACCTAACATGCAATATCGAACGATTAAATTTCTAATCCGTTCTTATTAACCACCTAATCCGTACTTAACCTAAACTAATCAACCCTTAAGCATAATTAACTCCCTAAGCAAAGATTAATGAGTAAACTCACTAGATTTGCGAGTCGATGAGTTCACTTCGACGGGGATGCGAAAGCGGGCCACAAACTCCAAAGCGGGGGCACCGAGCAAGGTCGGGAAAGGCTCTGAAAAGCCTCTTGAAGCCCAAAACCCTTGCTGGTCTTCAGCTTATGTTCTTGGCTGAGAAAGGAAGAGTCGATAGCTAGTTGAGGCTGAAACGGGTAGGGACTGACGGCAGAGTTGTTGCGGGTCCAAGCATCTGCTAGACGGCGATGAGTTGAGCTCAGGTGACTTCCACGATGGCCAGGGGATGCTGGCAAAGTTAAATGGTGGGCAAGCAGGGTGCAGGGACGCGCAGGAAGGCGTGTGAACAAGCTAGGCGCGCGGGCGAGCGAGCGGTGGTCCGATGGCATTCAAGCGATCGAACGAGGCTGGCAATAGGCAAGGGCTACTCTGCTAAGTTTCCTTTGGATTTTGGAGCTCCAAATCACCAACAATGGAGAAAGTACAATGCAAAGGAAGAAGAAAGGGACAGCAGCTCTTAGAGGGTCCCAACTTGCTCTATACTTACCCTTTTGTCCCCTTGAAGAGGTCCCACCCTTGCTGGCTATCTTCCTCAGCAATTCTAGCTGCCCAAGCTTGTCTTAGAAGCCTAGAGATGGTCCAAAAGTTGAGGGCTTGGGGGGCTACGAATTTGCACTTGGTTTCTCCCAATTTCACTTCAATTCCCACTCGAATTAAATCAATTTGACTCCCATAAATCCCACCATCGAGTCCTCGATCAAATTGACATTTTTCCATGCCAATAGAACCAATTTGCATCCCAATTACGCGATAAAAAATGGTTCCCTGACTTTTCCGATCGAAAACGGCCATATTTTTATTTTTACCAAAAATCTCGATTTGCAGAAAAATCTTCGGAGGATGAGTTGATCTTTCTAAAGTAACTCATGACATGACAAAACTTTCAATTTCTAAAATCGGATTCAAATTCGCGGTAAATTTCAATCGGGCGCAATTTTAGCATGACCTAGCCTACCGGGTAGTTTTCAGAAATTTTTAGTACAATTGACCCATGATTGATTTGTTTTGAGTCATAATGTACCTCTTCGACACAATGGTGACTCTTGGTTGTCGTGGAAATCTCAAGATTTCAAATACGAACACAAGGTACCTAAAAGATAGAAAAATTGGCCTAGTGCCGATCGACGAGAATTTTGAAATCTGGTGGAATCACCCACAATTTAATCACCTATCTCAGTCGAACGACCTATCTCTAATCTTTGATCGATTTTTAACTGTGCTGTAATGATCTCTGCACATGAGTACGGTCAAATAGTCGATTCCTAGTCAAATTCTCAAGCCTTTTGCTTTAAAATTTCTTGATGGCTTCCCTAAATAATCTAGTTATATCGTAAGTGATCAACTTAGAGAATAGCATTATAGGCGCGTCGATGAAAGGCCCGATTTATTAAATTGAAAACATGACTGAAATTCTAGGATGTCACGTATCACATTCCATTTCCGAACCAATCTTCAATGGCCTCAATCCACCTTTCCGGGCTTTATTTCCCATTCTCGGCCTTGTTTGACTCCCACAATGACACCTATGTCTTCATTCCCTACATATCTGCATGAATCGGCAACTTGTTTTCAGTTTTTCGGGTACTTGCTGTATATGTGGCCGTGATGTTTCGGCCATAGTAGGTTCTCTCGTGTGGATGTTTTTAGATTATCTGGGCACACCTTTATGTAGTTGGCGATGACTAATAAGGTGATAAATTACTCAAGCACCCTAGTTATAATAGGATCTCTCTCTTAATGTGGGATGCTTTTAGAATTCTAGGGCACAATTGACGATGACCGACCAGGTAAATGCGCGCCACATAAACCTCTCCGTAACGCATTGATATCACTAGACATTTTCTCGGCTCATCGTCGACCAGAGTGGTAATCTCTTTTATATTAGTCGTCAACGTTGTGCGGGTTTGTCCAACTACAGAAAAATGCACCAATCTCGTTGACCCCACCCCACTTCTTTCCCATTTCATCAAATCATTCAGAGAAAAAAATTCTCTCTCCCCCTCACTCTCTCCTTCAAGGATGAACATGGACAATTGGCCTGTGCTGAGTCGCCTCAAGAGGGCCGTGAATAAGGCGAGACTCCTCTTGAACTTCCGCCGGTGGCGCCTCATGTTGATGATCGCCGACACTTCAGGCAAGAACTGGCAGCGGTGCCGCTTGAGCTTCAATGACCGGCCTGGGCTGACGGGTTGCACAGACAATGGCCGCTCTGTGTCCGAGAGCTCAGGCTCTCGCCAGGAGCTCCAAAGGACGATGAGCTGCCTGTTGTCATCGGAGGATGACATCAACAAGAGAGCGGACATGTTCATCTCAAACTTCCATCGGCAGCTTCGGATGGAGAGGCAGATCTCTCTTCAGCTCAGATATTGCAGGGCAAATAGTTTTGGTCCCATGTCTCCTTGATGGTTTTTGGGCTGTGAGATGGTATTTGATCTAAGCTTCAGATTAACAGGTCTGGGATTGTTATCTATATTTTCGGGTAAATTAAGAAGATGTTTTTTTTCCCTGTTTCCGTAATTCTGTTGATTATAGATTTGTTTTTCCATTTGGTGTTAATTGTAGAATTTGTTTATTTCTTAGCGAGTATTTATTTGGAGTAACAGTAGAGTTTTGCGAGAAAAGGAAACCACAAATGCTTAAGTGCTCACTTAAATTGTTAAAACTATTTCTTTTAGATAATAACATAATTAATCCCTTAATTTTGGATCAATGTGTAATGCATTTTCTAAACTTTTAATTTGTTTAATGTGGTCCATATACTTTAATCTAATATGTAATGTTATTCCTGAACGTTCAATTTATAACAATGCGGTCCCTAGACTTTTTGTACTCATTCACGTTAGTCCCTTGACTTTATGAAAACATTTAATATTGTCCCTGAACATCAAATATCTTTATATAGTCCCTGAACATTGAATATCTTTATATAGTCCAAGGACTAAATTGAAATATTATAAGTTGAAGGACTAAATCAAAAAAATTGAAAGTTTATAGACGATATTATACATTGGACTAATGTTCAAGGACTACATTGAACAAATTAAAAATTCAAAAATTATATTGCATATTAGGTCAAAGTTCATGAATTATTTGTGTCCTTTTCTCTATTTTTTTTTAAATCACTTAAATGTCAATGTTTATTTACATTGATGCCACGTCGGGTTTTGGGCCACATGACTTGCCAACAGCATTCAAGTGAACAATTTTTTGATTAATGTGGTAGCTGAGTGATCTGAAAAAAGTTATAGCACTCAAATGAGTCCCACACAAATATTATAATTCTTTTGCCGTCCTTTTCCCGTTGAGTCATATTAGTTAAATACCCATGTTCGATGATTATGAATCGACTTCATTTACATTGCACCCGGTATGCATGTGTAATATTCAGTCCTTTTCCCGTCGAGTCATATTAGTTAAATACCCATGTTCGATGATTATGAATCGACTTCATTTACATTGCACCCGGTATGCATGTGTAATATTCAGTGCTATTATTTCGTAGATAAGAAATGGAAAGGTCAAAAGTAATTTCACTACCAACTTCTTTTTATTAATTAATTTAATGTAGCTGTTTGATGAGTGTTTCTCTGTATAAAACTTTTCTTAGTGGACAACAGCGTTTATAATTAACATTTCATCACTAATTTCGGGTCGCATTTCAGTTACATAGGTACAGACCATAATCACAACGTAAATAATTAGTAAGTGCACGAGTCCACTTATACATAATTTATGATGAATTTTAGAAAAAGAGATTCACCTAATCATGGGTTAATACCATGAATAATTCCAAATTGATATACCTGTGATAAATTTATCTTAAAATAATTTTTGAGTCACCAAATATCTCAAATACCTATGACAAAATTTACCATAAACTAATTTTTAAGTTATTGAAAACCTCAAACTAGTACAATTGTGTCATATTTGCTTCCGTCAAATTTTACCATGAAATTGTTGACTTGGATGAACATGCAATAATGGCAAATCCATGTGGACTCCATATCAATTCGGGTAAATTTATTACAGGTATATGAGTTTGGAGTTTTTGGTAACCTAAATATTAATTTGGGGTAAAGTTGTCATAAGTATATTAGTTTGGAGTTTTTGTGGTATTAACCCATCAATTATAGACCTATTGTACTAATACCAATTAAATATAAAACTTTTCAAATTTTGCTAATTTAATCCTAAAATTTTCATGAAATTCTAGTATAGTTTTTTCAGCCAATTTTTGCCGAAAATTACTAGGTTTCCGTTCATTAGGTTTAGGCTAATTGGACAATTTCCCCATTTAAAAAAGCAGTGGAGTGTGGTTAGTTTTAAGTATTGAAGAAAAATACCTAATTGGACTATCAATATATCTTTAAGAACCAAATATCTCTTACTTCACCACCTAATTACTATTTCGAGCTTATAGAATTTCAAAAAATAAAAAATTCTCACCATTTAATCTCTTAAATTGCTTAATCCCAATTAACTTCCTTCACTTATAAATCCGTAACAAAATATTAAAATTATGATAATATATATTATATATAAGAATAATAATAATGTATACGTATGTATAGGCTTAAGCCTTTGCCTTGGCTAGTCCTTCGCTAAGTTTTGGGCTCTTTTTATTTTGACAAGTGGACAGGTAGTTTTCTACAAATGGGTTGAGATTGGTTCAATTAAATATACTTAGTAGTTTAGGCCCAAAAACATTGCTAGTGTTTCCAAATGTCGCTTCTAATTTGCCATAGCTTCATTGAATAGTACTGGAAATTTATCCGTTAAAACTTAGTAAGACCTTAGTCCATAAATATATATATATATATATATGTCATGATAATGCACTTAAATTCCAAAACTGTCATTTAGTGAGTTTAAGTCTTAAAATACTTACAACTTCAATACATTCGAGTTTCTCGACTCAATGGACGGAAAATGTCACTCGGCTATTTTTTTTTTTTTACTTTTTAATCCCATATGGCCATTAAAGTTGTGACAGGCCTCTCTCGAAACCAAAAAAAAAAAAATCTTACGTAGTGCCACGTAAAGAATACAAAATATATTAAAAATAAGTTTAGCGAATTGAAGAAATGGATTAAAAATCTGAAGAAAAAAAATAAATCTTAAAATTAAGAAAAAATGTGAAAGAAAATATCATTGTAGGGCAGGGACTGCTGAGGCAGCGCCGTTGCCGCCTCTCTGAAGGCAAATGGGTTGGCAACCTCGTTGGGGTGAGGACAAATAGCCCTTGCCAGTTGCCACGAGCAAGCAAGGGCGATCATCTTACCCATGTTAAGGTAGGGGCATGGTTGCCACCATCTCTTCAACCATCTCTCTCTCTCTCTCTCTCTCTCTCTCTCTCTCTCTCTCCATTTTTGGTTTTTTTAATCAAATTTGGTTTTTATTTTCAACCTTTAAATATTTTTTGAATTTTTTGATACCGGTCACAGAATGATATCTTTTAATGTTCGAGGACCGGTAAGATGATTAAAAAAGAGCCACCTAAGCTAGAAAAAAATAACTAAAGCGAAAGGCATGAAACATGTTCCATCCATAGAAACCGATGGAGTTGATGAAAGAATGAGCGCATCGATTTTCCCAAGTTTGAGGAACTAAATACAAGAAATGAAAATTTTGGACTTTTAAGTGCACGAGCACTACAAATTATAGGACTTTTGCTGTTATTGTCCTTGTGCATATATTCATTTGACTGACCTTTTCTTCTCAGTCACTCCTCTGGAATTTTTTCTCTTCAGCATCACTTCTTTTTCTTCATTAATGTTGGATTAGGTTGGCCAAAGATTTTCCACATTGCAAGAAATTACCCCACCTGGTTCCACATCCAAAATTAGCCAACTTTGTCCCTTTGTCCTTTTCGTTGGTGTCTCTCTTTCATCCTTTCATTTCATTCTCCTCTTTCATTGCTTTCACGTTAAGTGCGCCATCCTCATTTCCTTTTCGTTTAGTTTGTCTTCCTCTTTTTCACCCCTTTGGGGAAAAAGCCAAACAAGCCAATCACATAACTTTTGGTTTAAGAAAGGTTCTCTTGTTGTTTTCGTTGGAGTTGAACTTCGACAGGCACTTTTTTTTTATCTTGGATCGATCAACTTCCTTGGCTTGTTTATGTTGGATGATAAACATTTCTCCTTCGCTTTTGTTATATGTTGCTTTTCCTTTAGCTTTCCATCTTGCAGTTCACAGTGAGCATTCTTTTCCGTTGGGAAGATATGACATGTCGGAGAATTCTGACTAGAGGGCATAGTACTAATTGGATAATTTGAAATCAAGAGCTTGCTATAAGTTACATAATTTGCTCGAGCAATTGATCATGAGATGGATATAACATCCTTAAACTATGGCCAAGCTTGTGATGTTTCCCTATCAACAGGGGTTTTTTCCTAAAATTCACCAAATAAATGCCAGCATTCTTGAGAAAGACTCCTCTGTAAGAACTAAGCTTGAAATGGGCAAATATGTGAAACATGCAGTCTTGCATTATCGATAAGACGATTTGCAGCTGAGAAAGAAATGTGAGCCCAACTTATGATTAAGTTAGAGCTAAAAATACTAACGGCATAAGCTCATATCAAATCGACAAGAATGAGAATCTGACCTAAAAAACAAAAGAAGGAACAAAAACTTGAATAAAGTAGGTACAATTTTATTATTTGGTTGAGGTGAGTGTCCTCCTTTTCTATTAAGGCATCTTTTTTTTAGGAATGGGTCTCTATAATTTATGTCCTAGCACCTATTCCCATGATTTGGATGAGCCAACTTTCTTTTTTTTTTTGACGTGTTCCCCTCGTTTTGAACATGGGCCCCACGCATTGGTTTCAACTTGTAGTCACGGGTTTGGTATTTATGCTATTTACTTTTACCACATGCCAATTCCCTCCTACCACGTGCTTGACTAGAAAGTAATCATTTCTGCCGTTTTTTTAGCCTTCTAACCATTTAACATCCTGCCTACTGCTTCCGGCAGGTGTAAGCCGAACGTTTCTACCACGCATACACCAACAGCCTGTGCCATGTGTTTGGCCATGATCCCCACGTTCCGAGATTCTAGGATTATGGCTTAATTGCCTCTACTTTTCTATGTTGGCATCTTTACAAATGGCTAATATCGATATTGTACATGGCAAATCTCCTATTGGCCAAACTTGTGCCAATCACAACTTGTTGGCATAATTTCGATGACGTCACAAAATTATAAAGCCAATATGTTTCTTGATATGGTCGATGCCATGCAAAGCTAACGTTACTCTCAAAATTGCCAATATATAAAAAAAATCGTATAATTAAAAAATTCAAGATTAGGTCAAGTTAATTAATTGTTAGTAAAGATTAATATGTCAGGTTTTATGGACAAACTTCAAAATCCAAAAGAAGCTCTGAGAACAAGTCTACAAATAGGTGCAAGACAAAATATCCGGTTAGTATTAAATCTAATATATGGATGTCAATTCAATTTTAACTTCTCAAATTTGTTAATTTAGTCCTAAACCTTTATGCGAAATTTCAATATAGTCATTTTCATTAATTTTTGTCAAAAATTGTTGACGTGATAGTTTAATCATTGTTGGCTATTCTAAGTGGCGCACTACAAAGTTAGTTACTTTTGGCGAAAAATTGGTTGGGATGATTATATTGAAATTTTGTACAAATGTTTAGGATTAAATTAGCAAAATTGAAAAATTTAGGAATAAATTGACATGCATATTTATAGATTTAGGATTGATTGGACATTTTTCTAATAAGTGTAGGAAACTCTTTTGTCTAGGCCACTCTATAAGAGCTTCCTAAGCTACATATGGAATACAAATAAATCCTTTATAACAGAGTCTCAAATTCAACATCATCCAAATAGGGAAATTTTTTGAGTTAAATGCTTTGACAATTATACTCTTAGGGCCTGTTCAATAACACTCCTGAGAATTACTGATTTTGTTCTTTTGTTCTTGAGAGCAAACAAATAATAGAAATCCGTTTGATAAATCTTTTGTTTCCGAGAACAAAAATCAGTTTTTTTTTTTTTTTGTTCCTAGAAATAGATTTGGAATAAAATCTAGAAGTTAGAAAAAAGTTGTTTCTTATTCCCGAGAATAATTCCTAAAATCAATTCCAATTTTTCTTTTCTTTTCCTTTCTCTTTGCTTCTCTTTTCTCTTCTTCTCTTCCCTTTTCTTTTGTTTCCTTTTGGCCGATTGCTAGCCTTGGACGAGGGCCGACGACCTTGTCGGCCCGAGCCTCACCGTGGCTGGGCTAGGTGAGGTCAACCTCGTCCAAATTTGGTGAGGCCAAGCTCACCTAGCCACTAGCAAGGCTGGGCCTCGCTAGGCCACCTCCAGGTCGGTGTCGCCTAGCAGTGGCTCGACGAGAATAAGCCTTGCCATTGGTTGGGAGAGCTCAACCTTGCCAGATTTGGGTGAGGTCGACCTCACCTAGCCAAGGTGAGACCGAGCCTCGCAAAGCCACAGTGAGGCTCGACCTCACTTGGTGGCGCAAGGTCGACCTCGCCCCCCCCAAAGAAAAAGAAAAAAAGAAAAAGGAAAAAAAAAGAAAAGTATAATAAAAGTATTAAAAAATTAAAAGAAACAAAAAAATTTAATAATCTTAGCCAAACGCAATTCTATCATGGGAATAGAAATTTTGGACTATTACCAAGTGCGTTCTTTTACTTATAAATTATTCCTGGGAATAGAATCAGAAAAATCCATTTCTGGTAAAAAATTGTTTCCGGGAATAGAATCGTTACTAAACGTGTTCTTAGACTCCAAATCATAAGGTCTCAAGAATAAAGGGTGCTCTGGACTCAGGTGGGGACATGCTTATGCTCAGTCTAAATTTTTTAGGGTTATAGCGCGAAACCCAAAAGCATGCATGTACTTGAGTTTCAAATTTTACTTCATCCGTTTAGGTCTTAAAAAATTTGCAACTTCAATAGACTTGAGTGATTAAAACCAGCTCTCTTTCTTTCTTTCTTTTTCCCATAGCACCGCCCTTTTTTGATCTAATTTTTGAAATTCTTAATGAAGTGGCTTTTATTTTTCCTTCCACTTTTAATAAAAGATGAATCTTGGTTTTGTTCCTTTCTCGTCCACTAATAATCCATTAAGCTTATCAAATAAAATCCTCGTTGATGGATTGTTTCATTGAGATATAATGCAAATCAAAATGTCAATTTCTTATTCTTGAAAGACCCTATTTTCAATCTTTGAACAGAAAAGCAACATTGTTTACGTTTCATCATAAAAATTTTAAAAAATAAAAACAATTCAAATTGAAAAACTCAAGATGAAGAGAGTACATGTGAAAATTATAAAAAAAAAATAATAATAAAATAAAAGGAAAGCTTCAGGATGAGAGTCTGAACAAGGGACAGCAACAGCGTTGCCGTCGCTGGGAAGGGTTGGCAACTCTCACCAAGATTGAGGTGAGGGTGGTCAGCCTTTGCCTAGGATGAAAGGGCCATTGTTCTGCCCCTCACTCCTCATCTCTATTTTTGCTTTTCTTGATTTCAATCCCTTCTTAGTTTGTTCTAATGTGATACCGATTTGACGCCACATTAGCCTCATTCGCACAAAAATTAATAATAAAAGAGATGCCAGATAGATTTTCTAAGCAAGAAAGGCTAGGGGAATTTATGAAAGGACAGTGTCAAGTTTAGGATTTAAATGCACGAAAAGAAAGTCAGCGAATTAAAATGCATTATCATGACAGTTTTAGGATTCTCACCATAATTATCCTTTCTCTCCCTTTTCTTGGGTAAAATAAGAAGATCGTACTCTTTGATTGTCCAATTATCAGAATGAGCTAAGCATGTAAAGGACCATATGACAAGAAATACTATCTAAAATCACGAAATACATATTATGTTCAAACGTATGAGACGTGACTAAGACCTTGAGTGTGTTGCTTTCGCATTAAATTAATCACTATTTAAATTCGGTCACATCACTTTTCTATAGCAATAACTTCACGATGTATAACCACTCCACCATTATATATATAACGCCTCTAATAATATTATCGAAGTTGTTGCAAGCTAAGCAGCTATCGTGAGTTATCCATTGCTATAAATGTATACTTGCATATTTCTAAAAATTTAATGTAACTACTAATTCTAACAATCTCGTCCGACATTCATACATTCCATCTCTGCCGGTCTTTTCTTGTGATCTTCATAATATGACGCAGTCAAATCCCACCTAATTTCCACCATCTTCCCTATTTTTTATTTGCAATATGGAACTGTTGACACGATCAAGATCTCAAGCAATCCCCAGATAATTTCATGGTTGTCATCGTCTAATCAGCGTGGACAAAGACCGTGTCATGCTCCATTGTGGCCTCTAATCCTAATCAGTTGGTACTCAGCATAATATAATTAGAGATATTGAAATGACAACTCATATTAGAAGTTTTCAATTAGGAGAAAAAAGCAGACATTCTTTTATTCTTATACTTTATAAGAAGTTAAAGGAAATGTGTATTGATGCACCATTGATCTTTTCTTCTGTTGGCCAGTTTGCTTTCACCATTAAGCTTAAAGCGTGCGAATCCAAAGAATGTATTGAAAAATGATGGACTGATGTAACAATAAGCAAATCCAGTCTAACCAATGATGAATTCTCTTAAACTTGGAAATGTCTAACGAGGGGTTAGAGTGGCCGTGGCATTGAAAAATTCAACCTTTTATAGAAATTGTGTGACAACTGTCCAATAATCTAAAATAGTAAACTATTGAATTTATTTATATTATGTATTGGCAAAAGAGAAATGCCTGGTTACAAAAGGAAAAAAAGTATTTAAATTTGTGTGGACCATAGGGATGCAAATTAGGTTAGAAAAAGAAGTGGTTGATTATAGATTTATATTCCATGTTGAAAGGAAGATGCTCAGGGGACTGGTTAACAACTAACTTGACTATTCTATCAATAACATAATTAAGTGCTAATTTTTTATTTTTTTTAAATCAGCACTTAATGAGATCGAGATTATTTGATAACCGTAATCAACAATGACTTAAAAATTCAATTAAGTCAAACAGTAACTTAATGGCAGTAAGTGAGGAAAGGATTACTTAATTCATTAAGTAGAAAAAGTGATTGGTAGCAATTAAAATCTTACTAATTAAATTGCTAAAACATATCAGTAGTGGACGCAATTCTATGCATGGCAAGAAATCCATGATATTCCATCATCAATTTTCAATTATTAATGAACAATTTGTAAGTTCTATTTTTAGCACTTAAAATTATCAACACCTAAAATTTAGTATCTAAATTTTATAACACTTGCCTCGTGGCTACCCTTTCCATTTGGGAAGGGTGAGGTGAGGAGTTCGATTTCCCACCTTTTCATGGGAGTGGGATTGGGGACGCGTGAGTAAGAGTTGAGATTTTGCAACCTATGCATAGTACATAGTACATACAATGGTTTATAAAATAGATATATGATACAATATGACCGGACCAGTTTTTTTCCTAAAACTTATATTTCAGATTTATTAAACAGGCCCGAGATTCTGTCTATTTTATTGTCATGTATTAAAAGCGTCATTACACCATTCTCCAATGTTGGAATCTGAATTCCACCATCCGACACAGTATAGCTTAAAATCTATTTGTTTTGCAATAAAAAAAAAAAATTAGAGAACATTTTCGTAAAACTAACCACCGGTATCATTTGAAATATTTAGTCAACAAAAAATAGTTTTATTATCGATAACAGTTTATGTATCATAATTTGAGTGGATGATGAATTTTTCTTATTTATTCATTTGTTGGCAATACAAATAATTATTTTTATGAAAACGTTTTTCAAAACATTCACTTTTCAAAAAAAAATCACTCTTATGCACTTAAAATTATCTCTTTTTCGATCTAGAGATTTTTCTTGCTCGAGAGAACCATGTTGGGACAGTTATTTCCAATTCATTAGCTTTTGCATTTTAGCAAAGCTGGGGAAGCTCTTAGTCATTTACTCAAATCTTTTGTGCGACTGTGTGTAAATAGATATGACAACCCTTTGAAATTATAAACTACGAGTTCTATCTCTCTATTATACGGAAATTATTATTTCTTAAGTCAAAGTAGTGATTTTAAGTGTATCTTCATGACTGACAAAATTGTTAGATAAATTATGTTTAGGGTTATTGATGCGGTTAATTATACTGGTCACATTGCTAAAATATATATGATGACCGTTTTTGTCTGCGACACTAATATAAGCGCCATTAGAAATTATTTCATTTACCAAATGCGGTTTTAGGTAATATTCTTCGGTAAGGAAAAAGTAAATTGCGGATTATTCCATCAAATTGATAGCATGACATATGAATGAAGATTCATCATAGCCCAAAAGTACATTATTTTGTGATTACTCTCATATGATATTGTATGAAGTTTATTGACATAACCAGTCTTCTCCTTCTTCTTCTTCTTCTTCTTCTTTTGCCTTCATGTCATCTAGTCATATTGGTAATTTCAGTCGTTGAGTATCTAAGCCCTGCTTCTTAAACATGTAGCACTTAAAGCACCCGTCATTTTTGCCTTTGTCCTCAAAACTTGGTTAACTCTATCACATCATCACTCTTAGGTGCATCAACCACTAATTGCAAGGTAACGTTGTTGAGGCCAATAATACAATCTAGAGAGGGAGTGAGTGAATAGGTTGTTTAAAAGAACCGTGACAAATTTTCACGGAATACTTTCAAGTTTAACTTTGATAGACATGGAAATAGATTCATAATATCATATGCATGATCTTTCTATCAAATAGATACTTACAAAAATAAACAAATAGAAGATATTGCACATAAATATATAGTGGTTCAGCTTATAATTAAGGTTACATCCACTCTCCGCCACTTATAGCCTCAACTCAGCGTGTAATCCACTGGCAATCTCAAGAGATGTTGCAAAGTAGCAAGTGCTGCTTCAACCTGAAGATAGATCCCACTATCAACTTACCAGCCCTACTTTTACATTTGTACACTTCTTTTACCACTGACTCTTTATGCGGAGAGTCACAAACACATAAATAGCACACTATTACACGAGAGAGAGAAGTCGATAATAACAAAATGCAAGTTTTCTCAATTTCCGCCACCCCCCTTGAGCTTGCTTCGATCCTCTTTTATGGACGTTCCACTTCCAATCTAACCGTTGAAGAGCCTTCAGACGGATCAAGCAGCGGTTGAGTGTTGATAGGAGTAATCGTTAAGGTCCAGGCTACCCATACAGTATGTTCCTCCAAGTAAAAGTAAGGAGCCCAAAAATGAACCTGCTGCCACTTTCAAATACTTGTTTCTCCGATTTTTTGAATGAGTTGGCAAAAATTATTATGACTCAACTGCAATCTCGCAATAAATTTCCAAATATCGTTAGCGGCTATTGTCTTTTAGTTTAATGATTAATTGAGATGCATAAGTCACTAAAACCTTTAATCATTGATAGAGGCAAGATATGACATGCCTTTATTCGTAACTCGATATTACTGTCTAATCCATTCTTTGGAAATTGACTTGTGATTTGCTATTCATTGATCTTCTTTGAGTATATCAACAACCAAGACTCTCCTTAGATGTTCCCCTTCTTATGGTCCCCCCCTGAACACCTCATTCTATTAGACTCGTTCTCCATTTATCAAGGTCTTCACACTTTGTAGACGTCCTTTGAAAAATTTATGATGCAATCACAGTCTTCCTGATATTATCATCATGAATTTATTATGAAAAACATCTGCAATTTTCAAATAAACATTAAAAATATAGATAATTTTGGTATCATCAAAATAAACGTAGGGAGGTTTTTCCAATAACCTCCCATTTTTTATGATGACAAAAGTTTTTTGCAATTGTCAAATAAATTAACAAATAGTTTGATTTGAGATTGCAATTGAACATAAAAGTTTGCTCAATGGTTTCAAATAAGACTGATATTAAACAGAAGAATGATACTATCTCCAAATACTAATATTATCGAGGAATAACTCGAGACAATTGGTGGAAGAGTAAGAGAACAATATTGTCAATGCATTTGCTTCTATTCATAGTAGATTTTAGGAATTAGGGATATTAACTATAAGAGCCTGAATAACATACCATCAATGTTGGGATGTGATTTATACTCCCTATCAATAGGATGGCACGGGGTGTAGCAGTAGTGTCCCCGTGACACCAAAGGGTTTTTATATTTCAAGCCCATATTTTATTGATAGTTTGGGTTTAAGCCCATGAATAGTTATCGGATATGTATATATTATCTTTCTCTTAAATGTGGGGTGCTAATTATAATAAAATTCTCAATTGGATGTAGCTCTAGTTTAAGGGTGAACTAGAATAAAACCTTGCATTTTTAATTCTCTTCAATGGAGGGTGCAAATTATAATGAAACCTCAACTGGACGTAACTCTAATTTAAGGGTAAATTAGGATAAACCATTGCCATTGCGTCTTTAATTCTCTTTTTCTCTTTTTTACACTATTTTCTTGTTGATTGTGCCACAAATCCTAACAATCAATTGATTTAATCTATTTAAAAATCTCTAACATTTCTCAATATTTCTCTCCCTTTCTTACGTAGATTAACATCTCCAAATGCTTGTTCGAATCATCAGCATAATTCTGCATAGATTTGTCGAAAGCGCGACAGCACATATGCATTTATTTTTCCCCTTTTTAACCATAGAAAAAGATAGAAACAAGTAAGCACAAACAGAAGTTCCATAACACTGATAGCATCATACATCCCCTAATAGAGATAGCAAAAATAAACACCAGCAAACCAGCAGATAATAGCAACAGCAATAAGAGTTCATTCTTTCCTAACTTTCTTCTTTTGATGAGAGGAAGGAGTAGATCTGGCAGCTAAGGAAGGATCAATGTACAGGCTAAGCGGGTCATAGCATTTGAAGGACTGGACAGCTTGTTCAAGTCGAAACAGGTGACGCCCAAAGCCATCCAAAGTGACTCGATCAAGGCCCTTAACTTTTTTTATCTCCGTCTGAAGCTCGACATTCGTAGGTACATCCTTCTCAGCATCCTTCAATATCAGAATCGCCTCCTGAGCCTTTGCTCTTTCCACTCTTGGGGGTTAGTCAGGCAGGTATCTTCTTTATTGGCGTTTGCTTTTGGATAATAACGGGCTCCTGGAGTTTGCGCTTCTTACTTTGATCAGCGTGTTCCTCTATCATATCCTCGAGAATTTCCTTAGTTCCAGCTTCATCATCACCGTCACAGAATTTACCGACTTCTAAATTTATTGCAATGGTGTCAATTCAGGTTTAAAATATTTAATTTAGAAAATTTAATCCCAAACCTTTTGATAATTTATCAATTGAGTCATTTCGGCCAATATTGACCGGAAATCACATACATGACATCAATTTTCCGATGTGACATGATTAATGTTGATGAGAATAATTTTATATACTTTTAAATTTTTAGAATTCGTTAATTTTTTGTTTGGAGTTTCCTCTTTTTTTTTTTTTTTTCCATTATGACAGGCGCGCTGGTTATGGGGCAAGGGCCCTTGCCAGCTGCAATGGCCCTGGGTGAGGCCTAGCCAGCCATGGAGGCCTCACCCAAATTTGGTGGCCATTGCCCGTGGCCAGCTAGGCCGCGAAGTCCCGGGGCAAATTCATCACGACCTTGCCTAGATTGTGCGAGGGCTAGTGACCAATGGGGGCTTGTTAGCTAAAATGCAAAAAGAAAAAGAATAAAAAATTCAAGTATTTTAAGAAATTGCAGAAGTTGTCTATGTCAGCATTAGTCGTGCCACGTCCGCATTAGAAATTTCTAGCCAAAATTGATTGGAAATATTCAATTGGCAAATTGATTAAAAGTTTATGATTAAATTGATCAAATTAAAAAGTTTAGAATTGAACTAATATATGTGCAATAAGTTTATAACTTTATTGATAATTTCTCTATAAATTAATATAGAAACCACCAGGCCTAGTGGCCACCGTTTTGACACAACATAGGGAGCTGGGGCGTTCAATCCCCACTACTGGAATTGAGGGGTTTATGAGTTTATTCCCTATAAACTCATTATTGTATGAAAATAAATAAAATAATAGACATCATTTGATAAAAATAGCATCAAACACCCAGGCTGGAGTCGACGAATTTCACCAGCTCTCTTCCGGCCACCGTTGCTTCTAACCTCCAATCAACTTCAAAATTCGCCTTTTGAGTTTAGATACACCTCACTAACCCAAAAAAAAAAAGTAGTTTAGATACATCTCTATTGCATTTAAGTCTGGCTTTACTTATTTGCCTTCCGAACATTTTGCTGCCCTAGCGTTTCGAACATCTCCTTCCAAATCCCTAGCCGTGTCGCGAAACCACAGACTGAATCTGGGTAATCAATGGCACATACGCATTCCAACGAATGCGGAGCTCAGTCAAACCTCGACACAAAAAGGACATCGCCGACGCCCTCGCATAAGCAGCGAACCGAGTACCTGGAAAATTTTAATGCGCGGGATGAGCAAGCTTTAAATTCAGTGGTCTAACCAGAACAAATCATAAAGAATCTAGAGAGATGATCAATGAAGTTCACCCCACTTTTGCTTAGGTATACGGTTTACCTTGTCAAATAGTCTCATAGGTTGGTGGCAATTGGTCAAAGTCTTCGGGTTGGTGGCCATTAGGAAAATGTGACATCACTTATTCCCCCATTTCACCTAGCCACCAAACTTAGACAGACCTATCCCACTAAAAGTAGCTCCAAATCAAAGAGAAAAATTCAAAAAAAATAAAAATAAATAAATAAAGATTTTTTAACCAAGTAAAACTAGGTCTTAATCCACATCAACGAATGCGTCCACAAGCAAAGCAAACAAAAAATCACGTTATCATACAATGGTTTTGAACCTAAACAAGTATATAAAATGCATCGTTTATTTTCTTTTTGAATCTCGAAATCACCTAGATGTAAAACAAGAATAGAGTATTACAGGATATAAGGCAAGAAAAACACATTGTGCTAATTTGGGGCAAAATGGCATTTCAGCACTAGTATGTTAAAATAAGAACCCATTTGTAGAGCTCATTCTCAGAAAAATTCCAATTTTTTATTTTTTTTTTAAAGTGATCTTTTTCCTAAACCAAGTAAAACTAGGTCTTAAGCTACGTCATCGAAAGCGTCACACAAGCAAAAGCAAACAAAAAAGCATGTTATCATACAACAATTTTGGATCTAAACAATTCTTTAAAATGTATCATCCAAATTTTTGTCTTGATTTTGGGATCATTTGTATGTAAAAACAAGAAAAAAATGTATTGTTGAATATAGGGCAAGAAAAACATACTATGCTAATTTGGGGCAAAATGGCGTTCCGGCACCAGAATCTTAAAAGAAGAACGCATTTGTGAAGCTTACTCATCTGAAAAATTCAAAATTAAAAAGAAAATTGATATTTTTTTCTAAACTAAACCAAGTAAAACTAGGTCTAAAACTACGTCACTGAAAGCGTCACCCAGCAAAGGCAAACAAAAGAGCACGTTATCGCGTTCGCGATTGTAGTAGGTGAATGCCACATGGCGCATCCCTTTCCACCATGGTCCCCACACCGTCCGTCTCTGTCAGTTGGGTTGGTGAGGTCCGACGTGGCGCGACGCCGTTGGCTGGTGTCTGAACATCTCGCCGTTTTGTCCGAGGCCGAGCTCGTTCCCACTTGGCAGAATCACTGCACCATATGTCCGAATGACGCACCGACGCGACATGTGTCTCTACAAGAGATCTCATCGGTAAGTTTGGAAAAAAAAAAAAAAAAGATGTTGAGGAGATAAGATTTGTGGGTCCGATCGGGGCCGGTTATTTTTGTACAGCGATTAATGATTCTCAACGATATTTATATACAATAAATAAATGCGTAAATAAAGATTGGACTTAGTCTTTTCAAAAGCGAATAGGAAATGCGAGTGTTTTAAATTATTCGGTCCGAGCAACAAAGAGATATTTCAACGCCCTCTCTCTAACATGGAGGCTGGATGAAAGTGTGGCACATGGGATTTGGCCTATGAGGTAGAGGCGTGCATGAAAGGGCCGGAATTTGGTTCCGATGCCATGTTCAAATGTCTACCTCGAGCCATGTGAGATGAATGGTTGGGCCGATTTATTTTTGGACATTGATTGATGGGTCTTGACAATAGTTAGGTGCTCAAGGTGAATGTGTAGATAAGGATAGGACTTATTATTTTTTTTTGGAAATGAAACTATTAGATTGTCGAGCCTAAACGACATGGGTATTTCAATGCTGCTTTTTACATATATCAGAATTAACTAGTGGAATCTGACTAATAGAGAAGAACACGGGTGATAGGGAGCGTGAATAATTTCGATGCCACGTTCGAATGTCCAGCTCGGGCGATGTGGGGGTGACGTTTAATCGGGAAGGAGGGCCCGCTATGGTAGGTGAAATCCTACGTGGCGCAGCATTGCTGGCCAAGGTCAAAACGCGACATGCACTAAAATAATCCCGAAAGGGCACCAAAACAAAAAACGAAAACGAAAAGAAAACGATGGACTTTTTGTTTATGCCACCAAATGTCCCTCACCAACCTCCGATGGCTCCTTCCCCGGCGTGGTAGGTGACGCCCGAGACGACCCAATCTCCCCTCCCCTCCCTCCAATCGCAGCGCGCCACGTGCGCAACAAGACAAGCGGAGACACCCCCCGCCAACTCCCGTCAAGGCTAAGCCCGAGGCGGCACGTGGCGGGTCGCGATTGGCCCGGCCCAAAGGGACAGCCCGCGGGGGGGGGGTGGGACTTCTCCACCGCCGTCCCTGGCCAGGGCGATAGGAAAGGACGGAAATGCCCCCCCCATCGAATCCCCACTCCCACCAGCTCCTCCAACCCGCGACCAGCTCGTGTATATTACCCGCGACCAAAACTCAAACCAAACCTCAGGGAAGGGACGAAGGCGCCACCACCAAACGCTCACCTTCTCATCATCAGCCTCTCTCTCTCTCTCTCTCTCTCTCTCTCTCTTTCTCGGTTCTCCGCCCCGCCACGACAATGGACGCGAAGCCGTCGGAGCAGCCCCGCGAGTTCATCTTCCGGTCGAAGCTTCCCGACATCTACATTCCCGACAAACTCTCCCTCCACGCCTACTGCTTCGAGCACATCTCCGAGTTCGCCGACCGCCCCTGCGTCATCAACGGGGCCACCGGCCAGACCTACACCTATGCCGAGGTCGAGCTGATCTCCCGCCGGGTCTCAGCCGGCCTCAACGGGCTCGGCGTCGGCCAGGGCGACGTGATCATGCTGCTCCTCCAGAACTGCCCTGAGTTCGTGTTCGCGTTCCTCGGCGCATCCTACCGGGGCGCCATCAGCACGACCGCGAACCCGTTCTACACCCCGGGCGAGATCGCCAAGCAGGCCTCGGCTTCCCGGGCCAAGGTCGTGATCACGCAGGCGGCGTTCGCCGACAAGGTGAGGCCGTTCGCGAAGGAGAACGGGCTCAAGGTCGTGTGCATCGATACCGCGCCGGAGGGCTGCCTGCACTTCTCGGAATTGATGGAGGCGGACGAGAACGCGGCCCCCGCGGCGGACGTCAAGGCGGACGACGTCTTGGCTCTCCCCTATTCGTCGGGCACGACGGGGCTCCCAAAGGGGGTGATGCTCACGCACAGGGGTCAAGTGACCAGCGTGGCGCAGCAGGTCGACGGAGAGAACCCCAACTTGTACTTCCACAAGGAGGACGTGATCCTGTGCACGCTCCCATTGTTCCACATATACTCCCTCAACTCGGTGATGTTCTGTGCGCTCCGTGTCGGCGCCGCCATCCTGATCATGCAGAAGTTCGAGATCGTGGCACTGATGGAGCTCGTGCAGCGGTACCGGGTGACGATCCTGCCCATCGTCCCGCCGATCGTGCTGGAGATCGCCAAGAGCGCCGAGGTGGACCGGTACGACCTGTCGTCGATCCGGACCATCATGTCGGGTGCGGCCCCGATGGGGAAGGAGCTCGAGGACACCGTGCGAGCCAAGCTGCCGAATGCCAAGCTCGGACAGGTGAAATATCCTCTCTCTTCTCTTCTCTCGATTTAATGCTTCCGACGGATTAAGACAGCTATACGGGATACGGTTATCAATGCGTAGCAATGATAGCATCGTAAATGGTAAATGAGCTGGATTCGAATCCGTAATCATTTCTGAATTGGGTATGCGATTGAAATCCTTCGAGGTCGCGAGTACTCAAAATGAGACAAGAAGTTAGATTCTACTTCTTCTTCAATTTCGCGTGAGGTAGATTTTTCAGTCGACTGGAAACGTCGTGACAGGAGGGAGGCAACAAGGTCGAGTGGCGACAAGCGTGTTTGACCGTGTTGTGTAAGCTTTAGGAGTCGAGACTTTCTGGTGGTTTTTGTGCTTATCCTGTATTGGGTAGGACCCATTTTCACCTAAGAATATGTTTTCCTCCCTCATTAGGTAGGAAATTTCGGCATTCGAGAGAGCCGGCTGCAATATTTTGATCCGCATGCCTCTTTTCCATCTTGAAAGATAGAGAGAGATAGGGTTTTAATTCTGTCCCGCATCAATGCGATGGACAGGGCGGATTGCGACCACATCGTATTCGATCCCGCTAGAGACGTTGTGAATTTGAGATGGGGTTTCAATCTACCCTAGCGTGATATCAAGGTTCAAAGAGAATCTACTTTGTTCCAAGGGAGGAGGGGAAAGAAACTTAAGTGCACTAAAGTCCCCCACCATTGATGGCCTTTTCTGTCCCTTTTGGATTCAAAGTGACATCCCCATCATCTGGTCAAACCCTAGCTTGTCTTCTTCCCTATTGTCACTTTAAGAAAATCTCCAAATGCAAGAGCAGAGATGAACAGTGGAAAGAAACGTGGGGAGAGGAAATAAATGGGGCAGTTACTCCTCATTCATCGCTTACCAAATAAATCGGTCCATCCCCCACTAAACGCCCCCCAAAGAATCATTTCCCCTATTGATTACCATCCGGAAACTGCCCGCTTGGGACATTTGCCATAAGATCTATCTCATTGATATGCTCTAATAAGGCCAAGGAGGCCCGACTTAGAAAACTAATTCCTTAATTTTTTCGTTTCTTGATATCATTTACAGAAATAAAACAACAAAACGGGAAGTAGAAACAAAACCTTTCTACGCCAACCGTGTACAGGATAATGATTTTATGAGTACTATTTGTAATCGTCTTTTGATTGTGTGATATGCGGAAAAATTTGCAGGGCTATGGGATGACGGAGGCGGGCCCGGTGCTGGCAATGTGCCCGGCATTTGCAAAGGAGCCATTCGAGATCAAGTCAGGCGCGTGCGGGACCGTCGTGAGGAACGCGGAGATGAAGATCGTCGACCCGGAGACAGGGGCCTCGCTCCCGCGGAACCAGGCTGGCGAGATCTGCATCCGGGGTCACCAGATCATGAAAGGTACGCATCCCCACCCATCAGTTTTCATATTCCAAGTTCTCTTCCTTTTCTCGATGGTGTCGTTGGAAAGGAATATCAAAATTGGTGAGCGGTTGATTCTAAAGTTGGTGGGTCTCGCGGCGACAACGACCTTTTAGGTTATTCTTACAAGATTTCTTCGTGTCTAATCATTTTTAACGATCGGTCAATGACTTCATGATGCGTAAGGTTTTTAGGGTCTTACCAAGAAATCTAGGTTCAAATGACCACACTCAAAGCGTAATCTCTTAGAGAGCACTGAATACTAGGAGCACATACTTGTGCGTTTTGATAATTACCCGATGCGGAAATTAAAGGATCGTCTTATTCACCGAGATTGATAGAGTGCTCGAGCAATCTTCAGATCCCCTACTGTTAGGGGGAAAAATCGGAGAAAATCCTAGACTTTGAAAGTGTCAACCCATGAGTAGTTTATTAGCAAAAAGGCGATACGAAAGGTTTCAAAGACACATAGTAGCGGCTGAAAACTCCGACTACTATTTTCTTCTAATGTAGTTAATAATTTCTATTGTAATTCCTTTTGTTTTCCCCTGTCATGGCAAACTTTGACTTTTAGGGAAAAAATGGAAAAAAAAAGAAAAGAACAAGATGCGAATAATGGATTAGCTTGACTTGTAACGAATGGGGGTTGGTGTGAGAGAGGATTTGGAGGGGCCTGAAAAGTCCTTTTCCTTTTGAAACAAAGAAATTTGACTTCGCAATGAAGATAATCTAGAAGCCAAGCCACAAAGAAAGATGGTCCAAGGAACAACCAAATCTTATTTAATGTTTTGCTTATCGCAGCATCACAAGGCGGATTTAGAAATTGCCGGAATTTATTATTTACTTAGTGATTCAACGAAATGTAAACGACGATTAATTTAAAATTAACTTTGCCATGCCGGACCCACTTTTTTTTTCCCCTCTATATCCATTAGTTCATTTAAATAACTCAACAAGAGCAGCTAGTAAAGATTCCTTTTCGATTACCTTTTCGAGTGGGTATTTATCCAGCATGACTGGGAAGTCATTGCATTTCTATTTATAAATAGCAACAGAATCGGATTAGGAGTAGAAAGATACTCATCATCAACGATAGCAATAATGGCATTGATTTTGCACCAAATGAGGGCATTGGAGAGTGACTTTAGTTGCATGATTTTGGTAAGTATACCTCCGATTTTAACTCATGCCGTGATCATGATGTATAAACAAAAGCTGTTCGACTATAAATAACCTAAGGAATTTTCGTTTAAATTTCTTAATCTAGGTAAGAAAAATGCCCCACAACATTTAATTCATTAAAAAAGATTATTGGGTATAGTAAGATCTAACCCATGATCACCGGATGCATCGTATTAAATTAATTCTGTACAATATGATTAGTTATATCTTGAGCACATTTACAAAGACACCCTCACCCACGACGAAGCACTAACGTGAAGAATGATTGATAAAGAAAAGCGTGGGCCCTTGTTAGGTCACCTGTGAAAGATTTTTAGGTGCATGCTTTATGTCCTTGTCATCGTAGACAATGTTTCATGGTCTGATGTCGTTTTGATCTTCGTCTTAAAGGTTATCTGAACGACCCCGAGGCGACCGCAAATACCATAGACAAAGAAGGGTGGCTGCACACCGGCGACATCGGCTACATAGACGATGACGACGCGCTCTTCATTGTCGATCGGTTGAAGGAACTCATCAAGTACAAGGGCTTCCAGGTTGCTCCGGCCGAGTTAGAGGCAATGCTGATTGCACACCCAAGTATCTCGGATGCCGCCGTTGTGCCGTAAGTGATCTACACTCAACCAACGTGGCGTCTAATATTTTTGCAAGTTTAGTACAAAATTTATGTGATACAACCATATATTATATATTTTTTATATATTCTTTTTGGGTATTATCAGGATGAAGGATGATGCTGCCGGCGAGGTTCCTGTTGCATTCGTGGTGAAATCCAATGGTTCCGTAATCACTGAGGACGAAATCAAGCAATACATCTCGAAGCAGGTACATCGGATTTCTTAATACAGATACCGATCATTTCACTAATTGATTTTGACTTTTATTTATATTTTCAGTGAAATTATAGATATATCTCTTGAATTAAGACATTCACATGGGACAGAGTTAGCAATTGACCGACTATATTAAAAAATATGTTATTTTTTAATGGAATGATGTTCACATGCATAGATGTTAGCGGCACGATGGGGTTAGTTACCTATCGGTCAGCAGTGTTTTGATGGGACCAAATACTCATAGGGGAGAAAGTTAGGTAGTTCCCTATTCAAATCGTGACTTGCCATGAAGAAAATGCAATCTTGAATTATTGTGGACCGTCGGAACAATTAAATTCCTTGCCAACTATAGTGTCTAGAGGAGGGTGCATTAGATGTTGACTTTCCACCGGATGTGTAGGTTCTCCATAGCTGTCCACCCACCACATTTCATCTAATATTTCATTTTTAACTTGATCTGTCTCTAACATGAAGGGTTGACCGATCTATGATTGCAAAGTTGTAATCGGTTCTAAACATATGAAGGCTCTAAACGAACAAATAAACAAGTATTTCCATTTTTAGGGTTTTGGGGTTTGTATTTAAAATGATTAAAATCGCTAGCTAAACTTAGCGTTTGTTTAGTACATTTTGAAGCTGATTTATAACTATGTTGTGTTGTAGCAATATTCGCATTTTCATTCACTATATACATCTTAAAAAATCGGGGGGAAATCGTCATGGCAAGGAAATATTTTATCCGATACTCTATAGAAACCTATTTTGACTAATGTAACTGTTGTAAGAAATTCGTACGAAATATTCTCCTGATGAAATTTTAAAGTATTGAGGGCTAAGGCATGGTGTTTATTGCTTCTTTGCAGGTCGTGTTTTACAAGAGGATCAAGCGGGTTTTCTTCACGGACGCAATTCCGAAAGCCCCCTCCGGCAAAATCTTGAGGAAGGACCTAAGAGCAAAGTTGGCCTCCGGTGTTTACAATTAATTTCTCATACCCTTTTCTTTTTCAACCCTGCCCCTGTACTTGCTTAATGTAGTTGAAATGAATGGAACCTCTTCGGAGGGGCCAAATATGGAGGGGGAAAGAAAGACATATGGCGATGATTTGATTTCACATGCTATTGTAATGTGTTTATTGTTTCAATTCCGAATTAGACAAAGTGCTTAAAGCTCTCTTTTCGGATTTTTTTTTTCATTAATGTATATTAATTGCGGACATTACAATATAGTGTACAACGTGCTTTGAGCTTGATGAATTAAAAGATTGGAAGAACTTCGAAGACATTGACGTGTTGATGTTGAGGTTCTTGATTTTGCATTACTTGTGGGTGTCTAGCTCTTCATTAAAATTAAGATTGCACAATTGCGTGCTAGGCCTTTAAATCCACCTAGTTTTAGTCTTGTATTCAGCATTTCTCCTTTTATAAAATTAGAGAGAGAAAAAAATGTAGTCAAATGATGATAGGAAATGTATTTACTAAGTTCATGAGTTGGATATGCAGGGCTTGAATCGTCGTCGGACAAAGAGCTAAGCAGCCTTTATCGGCCAGCCGAAGTAAAGAAAAAAATCGTTTGGGCCACTAAAATTAGGAATTAAATGAATTTGGCCACAAACAGAATGAGGGCCTCTAAATTGCTTAGATATGGGCAGTGGAGTGAGGTAGGACCAGTATATATAATAAACGAAATCCATTCTACTAGGCCCAAATAGAAGAATTCCTTAGGATTTGAAATTAATCATGCTTCTTCTGACACGAGCTCGAGCTCAACTGGCAAATTAGCCTTTTGACTCAATTCTTTCTCTAAAGTTAAGGTTTTGTGGTCATCGTGGCAAGTAGAAGCTTCTTCACGTCCCAAAATAGTTGGACCATGTAGCCCACGAACCTACTTGGCTAACTTTGACTGGCCCAGTCTTGTGAAAAATTGGCAATTGTCCTACCATACGATGGCTTCCAAGTGAGTTCTTGTCTTTTCTCAAGAAAATTCGAGTGAATTTTGACTTCTAATTTCATTCATATAATATCCGATTCCCATTGTAACAACTTGACACATTCTGTGTGGGTCAAGTCCCCAAAAGAGTTACTCTTGAATAACATCAGAAATTCTTGCTAATATGATATGAGACTTAAGGCATCATAAATTCCCATGTTTAAATGATGCCCTTGATAGTGTTAACTTGTGAAGTTCAATAATACTCCCCCTACTGAATATGTGGTTTAGTTCATTCTTGACCTCTTCATCATCCTAGAAACTTACTAGAAGTTGAACCATATCTTAATCCTCTCAACTCGGTGAGCATTTCTCATCATTCTCCAATGGCATATGGGCCACGTTTGTCCATGAAGTGCATGTCCATTAGGATTTAATTTTTCAGATAACTTGAATGCCATATTAGGATTGTCATATTATCTAAATGCAATTTTTATTCAATTTTTCAACGGCTAAACTAAAAAAATATAAAAAGCGGCATGGAAATTCGAGCTACGCCCGATTTGCTGTCGAGCCCCGGAAACAGTAGTAACACCTTTTCCTGCAGTGCTAATCGACAGAAGAAATTTGGTCAGACCCGCGCATCGATATTTCCATCTCTAGACTTGGAATGACAAGGATTGAACAATATGTGCTGGGAGTTACGGAGCATAATGACAACCCACCTTCTTGGGAGACAGTGGCTGGTGTTTTACAAAAGATCTGGAAATCAAGAAACGCTATCATTCTCCGAGCCTAAAAGCCGGACCCAAGCACAATCATGAAGGCAGCGTTCGCTACAAAAAAAAGCTAGCACACGTTGGAACCCCACGTAAGACTCGAAGCTGATAGAGAGAGGTAACGAACCTGCGAGGTGGAAACCGCCTAAACATGGCGCCTTTAAGCTGAATGTCAACGGAACTTTCGTCGAGGGTGAGCCAGAAGGAGCGATTGCTAGCATGCTTCGAGATTCGAGAGGGACTGTTGTCGCCCGGTTTGCGAAATTGATCCTTTCAGGAATGGCTGAATAAGCGGAAGCTCTAGCTCTAAAGGAGGGTTTCTCCCTCCTGGTTTCGTACTATACTCTAAACGAAGAAGCTGATCTGAAGATAGAACTCGAAAGTGAGAGCTTATCAGTACGTGGGCTTATAGCAGGCACTTATCCAAGCTCATGATGCATCTAGGCTGTAATAGAGGATTGCAAATAGAGTTTGGCCCAGTTTAAAAGCACTTCGTTGGTCTATTGTTCGAGAGAAGCAAATCATGTAGCGGATTGAATTGCCAAATTACTTTCTAGGAGTACCCTTCCTGTAATTGGATTACTAAATCCCCCATCCCCTTTGGGATCTTTTATGTCTAGATATTGAACATCTTTGTTTTAATTATGGCACTTAATGTAGGAAGTACTTTTTCAACCAAAAAAGAAAAAAAAGATAGGAAAATTAGAAAAGAAGAATTACTATTAGCATATTTGAAGATCTAATTTAATTTTTATTTAGGAAATGGTCAATACCACAAAAAACTTAAAACTGATACACTTATTGTAAATTTATCCTAAATTAATTTTTGGGTATTGAAATCTCAAATTAATACACTTATGACAAAGTTGCCCCAAACAAAGGTCTGGATCACCAAAAATCTCAAACTGGTATACTTGTCACATATTTACCCTATGTTAGCTTATTTCAAATTTTACCATGAAATTATTGAGTTAAATGATACTTGATAATAACTCAATTAACATGTTAAGTTCACATGAAAATCCATATCAGTTTTGGGTAAATTTATCATAAATATACTAATTTGGGGTTTATGATAATCCAAAAATTAGTTTAGGGTAAATTTATCACAAATATACTAGTTTGGATCTTTTTGTTATCTAAAAATTAGTTTAGAGTAAATTTGTTATAAGTGTACCGGTTTTGGGATTTTTTTGTAGTATTAAGTCTTTAGAGAATGTGGGTACTGTCATATTATTTAAATGTGATTTTTGTTCAATTTTTCAATGGCTAAACTAAAACTCAAAACCATCTTTGTTTGTCTATTATTTGAGATGAAACTCTTTATTTTTTTATTCTTAAATCAAGTAGATTTGTTTGTTCAATTTTATGTAAATAATCAACTATTACATTTTTTTATTACCATAAATCTTTTATTTTGTTCTGTTTTACTTTATTTTCAGATTGAGTGTATTTCTTCGTTCAATGAAATTTTCTCTTAAAATATGATATATTTCATTTTACTTTAACTTTTGTTTAATTTAATATTCTTACTATCATGAGATAAGATCAAAATAATATGCATTTTCAAAATTCAAAATAAAATAGAAGTTTCAAATTGAATGGACAATTTTACACTATCATGAGAATCTATCCAAGTTTTAATTAAAAGAGGCAAAAGCTGGTGAATAATATATCAAGAAGTTAAATTTTATTGTTCGTTTGTTGAATAGGTTGTAAAAAGTGCCATGTATCTTGTCACTGTGTCATGACACAGACAAAACGAAGTGCTACATGATGAATACGCGAATAAACGTTCTCTCAACTTCGGCTGCTATGATAAATAATAAAGATATTAATAATACAAACGAACAAAAGTAGCCTTACACTACTTTGACCGTGCTCGATCTGTCCAGCCATCAATGACTTATCTTGGACAAGGTTAGTTCGTGGCACTCACTGATGGTGACACGCCAGCGGCACTTGTTAAGATGACATTGACTATATAAGGACACTTGAGCATCATTCTTAATAAGAAAAGTTTCAATTTATAAGGAAAATCTCTTATGTTGTTTGAAAGACGACAAAATAAAAAGACTATTCATGTGTATTTTAGATGGGTAGAACTAGGTTATGCAGATGATGTCCTAACATGATCATCTAATAGCTAGGTATGCTCTGCCTCTATTAGTACTGGATTCTAGCCTTGCTGGAGATTGTTAGTGAACATAGGTTCGATTTAAGCTAAACTACTATTATATCTGCTTGCAACATCTTCTATCTTTTTATTAATTTCAATATTTATTTGATGGAAGCATATCTTGCATTTAATATTACCAAATTGTTCCTCCATCCATCAAAACTAAACTTGAGTTATTCCGCAAAAAATTGTTAAGTTGTGTAAATCAATCTATTCACCCTTCTTGTAGATTGTGTTTTCTTTTAGACTCTAGGTTGTGTTGTTATTTTCAATAATTGGTATCAAATGCTTATTATTTTGAAGTGTTATATATTAAGGGAATGATTTTTTTCAATGGTCAACAATATTAGTCTAGGTGTTTTTGAAGGCCAATCAGCATCAAGACCTGCATACTTTCGTGAAACTAATTATAGTTACTGGAAATGCAAGATGAGAGCATTCATTAGATTAGCAGATCGGGCAATGTGGGATGTTGTACATAGCATAAGCGCACCTTCACCAGCAAGAACAATTGTTCCAACAACAGTCTCTGGAACTGGGGAATCCACAAATCAAATAAATCCTTCACTCGCAACGATTACTCCAGAAGAAATCGCAAGAAGACGAGTAATGGATGCTAAAGCCTAATTACTCAACATTATCGGATGAAGATGACGAAGATGAGGAGATGGCTCAATTAACCAAAAGGTTTGAAAGCTTCGTGAGAAAAAAAGGCAGAAACTTCCAAGGGTAAAAAGCAAATAAAGGAAATCTGGCCACATCAAGTTGGATTGTCCTTTGCTCAAGAAAAAAGAAAGGAAAATTCCAAAAGAAAAAGTAAAGCATTTAAACCCCAGACATGGAGTGATACTAAAGTGAACCTAGAGGTTGATATTGAATCCAATGAAGAAGAGGTAAGAAAATCTGAACTAGCCCTTTGATGAAATGCAAGATCTTCTCGAAGAAATATATGCTGAGCATAAAAGGTCATCGAAAAGAATTTCTGAATCAAAGAAAGAAGTTTTTATATCAAAACAGAAAGATTTTTCAGAAAAAGAGGAAAATGATTGCTTAACCTTGGTTAAAAAAAATGGAGATCTTCTTCAAAAGAAAAGTTCCTCTGTTATGGAAGAATTTTCAAAGATTTGCGAAGAAGTGTAATATCAATTTAGTGGAAAAGTGTTTTTTCTGAAATGGATCTTGTAATTTGATATACATTTTAGTTTTTATTAGCGAATTGGGAATCGTAAACTCAAGTGATGTGAGAATGTTTTGAGCTCTTGGATTGAATGATGATTGTTTTATGAGTAAGAGTTTGTGGGTTTAAAAATGATAACAAATGGATTTTTGATTTCTATCGTTAATATAAGAAATGCCAAGAGACTGTGATGATATAATTGTACATGAAAATTATTATGTTATGACGATTTGTATGTTAGTATGTCATATAATGGGCGATCTCCTGTATGAGTATGTGTATAGAACTCCTGGAAAAGAAAAATGCTTCATTGTCTAAGACAGGCTCTCTAGGGTTGAGGACATGAAGTCCTTATGATTCATACACAATATGATATGACTTGTGTTGTTTGATACTACTTGAGTAGCCTCTTGAGAATGAGGATGGAATTGACATCATCATGGATTATATAGTGGTATATTTTCCCCTGCCGATGTAGAAGACACCTGTGACGGATGAGTTGAGGCATGGCAAAGATGTGTTTATGATTCCATCCCCATGAGTTAATATTGAGTTGCCTTGTTAATCAAGATGAGTCATAGCAAGTGATGAGGAGGGAATAGATACTCACCTGCATATATTGGTGAGCTATTATGTGGTATTTACACATCATGAGATTAGTAGGTTCATTTGAGTGTTAAACTGCATGTCTGGTCACGGCTTTTATTTTTATTCATTGCTCAAATGATTGTAATTGTCAATACATAACAAGTAGATTACATTATCATGAGATAGTACACTATTTGTGTTAATTTGAGTGTTAAATTGAATGTTTGCTCATGGCATATGTTTTTATTCATTGTTCACATGATTATAATTGTGTATAAATAATGTGTAGACTACATTATCTTAAAACAAACTTAAATAATATGTGGATCTCTCTATTGACCATGATAAGTGATGTTACTCATTGATTCTTACTACATTGTTGTGCTCTCAGTTCGAGTGGTGAGTAAATCTTCTAGTTTAAACTTAGAGCTTTGATTTTATTAACTTTAGTTTCACCTCAACATATTTTATAGATTAGCCAAGTTTGGAGCTCAAGGACATTTAAATTAGCACTCTTAAAGATCTCTCTAAGGACTAGACCAGAATGCATGGCGGCCACAACCATTTTCGATTGGTTTCTGCCTCGAGCGACACTAAATTTGGGTTTGCTAGAGATTGAGAGAGAGAGAGAGAGAGGCATGTTGATGGAGGAGCCGAGGCGATGGCGGGAAAAGTAGGGTGCGGCGGTGGCCAAATAGGCCATGGCGATCAAGCACATTTGATTCGGAGAAGAAGAAAAGGGAGAAAAGGGGAGAGAAAAAAAAGAAGGAAAAATAAGGACGAGAAAAAGGTGGAAAAAGAGTAGGAAAACTTCTCTTCAACTCTCCAGTTCCAAAGTGCTAACGTGTCAATCTTCCAGAGGATCCCATTCCCATCAAATATACTAAATTTTGCCGCAATTACGACGTATCGCAATTATAGTACGGCCACAGTTATGCCAAGCCGACACCATTTGTCTATATGTGAAAAGGAGTTCTCTACTGAATAGTAAAGACCCCCTTTCGGAAGTGTGGTGACACTTCAGCTTCCAACATCCGATTTGTTCCACGAGACTCCAGAGATCATCGTACCCCAGGAGTCAACTTGTGTTGCGCTGCTGTCTGCCACCGATTCCCACAACCCAGCTCACCGTTATCTGAAGCAGATTCGAACTCCGGTCCTCAATGTTGTGCTTCTCACACAGAACCCGAACAGAACTCGGAACTAAGAATGAAAGAACACATGGGCCACACACTCGCAAACACTTCCTCTTTCTTTCGTCTTCTACTCCCATGAATGTCAAACGTGCTCCGCTTGTTCGCAGACAAGACTTTCTGGTCCACCGCAGAGAGGGAATTCTCTGCAAGTTTCGTGCTTCACAAATAAATTGACGTTGTTTCATAGACGACGAACGATTTGAAAAGGATTTTTCTAAGAATCATCGCTGGAAATAACTAACCAATGAAAAATAATTTTTATTTTTGTGAGCAATACAAACGACCATTATGAAAAATATGTTTTTTCAAATTATTTATTTTTTGCGAAATAAATGGTTAGAAAGAAACTTGAGGTATTGGGATTGAAAGAGAGACTATAGATGAGTGACATGATGATAGGGTTATTGATTACATGCATGTTGTTTCAACCTTAGTTCTGGCATTGACTAGTTGGGACTAGAGGCCAGAGAGAATAATAAACTGGTCCGATTTGAAATTGTTCTTCTATAATCATTATACCCCGATGAATTGATATTGATACTATGGGATCGATTAAAGGTGAGATGCTTCATGGTTAAAGGTAAAGAGAAAAAGCACATTGAAAATTTTAAAAATCATTCAAATTTCAGAGAACTATAAGATAGGGAGCATCGACATTCAAAAAAAGACATGAGCTGAAAGATCTAAATCAAACGAAAAGTAAATCAAATTAGATGGATTTCAATTTGTTACACGTTACACAAATATGATAAAAGAATGCGAGTCCCATGGATTTAGAATGTCATGTCAGGCGTTCGGATATACAGAAGTTTTCCCGTGGGATGTGAAGGAATTGGACCCTACTCACTTTTTCGAATAGGCAATGTCGGTCATCCCTGGGACGACGATGGGCGTGAAGTGACACAACCTTCGGCACAACGGGCCGGGCTTTTCAATTTCTGTCAACGTCGATGAAGCTAAAAAGTGAAGAGGAATCTTTTCTTCCATCTGTCCATCTTCGCCATGATGCGTTTGTTCTGCTCGGAGTGGATCCTCTCAAGTTACTTCCATCCTGGACCATTCTCAGTGCATGCAAGAGCACAACACGTGGAGCGTGAAGATCCATTGCCAAAAACATGTTTTTTTTGTTTATTATTACATTTTCTTACTTAAGACCGCCACTCCGTGGTAATAACTTTGATGACCGGATGCCCACCATTCTATGACTGTACTAAACGATCTGCGTGTATTATAGTGATTATTTAACTTGGAAGATATGAATACTACGTATCGTTAGGGGAAAAAAGGAAAAAACATAGTGGCCACCATCGACCACGGCGCTGTTTCCAACTCCAGTATATCTTTGATCTCGCCAACCCTTTTCCAAAGCCTTGATCACAACGCTGGTGACACCCCTCCGACACCTGAGGTTGCTCACCTGAGTTCGACCTTTGATCTGGGGTCATCTGAGGCGGATCACCTCCTCCTCATGAGCAAGACCTTAGATCTCTTCTGAGAAAAGTGAAAATCAATATGAAAGCATATCAAATTAGCTGTTGACAAAAATCAATTTGTGCTTGAGGATTGGACTATGGCCAAGATCGCTCTATAGAAAGGCTGGGGTATTGGCAACCCAAGTGTTGCGAGTGTGTCCAAAAACCTAATACCTTCACTTAAAGAGATCGCCAAGAGATAACCCAAGTCCAAGCCCGTCAACATATTCAGTTATACCTATTTTCACTTAAAAGTTTAAACCAATGAGTTATGAGTTAACTAAGATATATTAATTGCTCTACAAAACAACCAATTCTTTGATATGAAATTTCTCTAAAACAATTCACACATGTTCTAGTGGTCTCCCCCTTAATCTATGTATCATTAATATATCCAATTGGACCAATTTTCACTTGAAAGTTTAAACTAATGAGTTATAAGCCACTAAAATATATCAACTGCTTCGCACCACCAACAATTCTCGGATTTAGGATTTCTCTAATGCCTTAGCAATATCCTCATCAAGTGTGAGCTTAGTGTTTAGGTCCACTCTCCCTTAATCCAAGTATCATTCTACATCAAAATATCTTAGTTTGAATTTCCATCAACACCCAATTTCAACCTTGGTCACTTTCTCCGGACCAAACCAAACCAAACCATGAAGTTTGTCATTGGGCTTGTGTTGCTACACCACAATTGCCACTATGTTCTCATCATATTCATTCCTTAAAATATTCACCAAACACATGAATAGATTGGGGGCTCACTAATTAACCATCATCTCTAATATCATTTGTTGCAAGCACACAATAGGAACTTAATACATTCACTTGGGGAGATTGCTAAGAGAGAGCTTAGGTCCAAGCCCATCTACATATCAAGTTGGACTCATCTTCAATCAAAAAGTTAAGTTAATGAGTTATGGGTCAATTATGATATATTAACTATTCTACAGCATACCAATTTTTCGATTTGAGACTTTTTTAACATAATTCATACGTGCGTCCTAGCAACAAGGACTCCATGGTGAGGGGCAATAGCACATGGTGGGGAGACGGTGCAGGAAGGTGGAGGGGGGGGGGAGAGAGAGAGAGAGAGAGAGAGAGAGAGAGAGAGAGAGAATGAGAAGAAATTAGGGTTTTCTTGGGTATTTAAATGTCTCGATATATGTAAGAGCAAGTAAATCAATTAAAAGGTAATTTTATACAGTAAAGTTACTTGACAACTTTAGAGGATCTCAATTTTTATTGATAACGTGGGTTATTTAATATTTTCAATTTGATCGTTGATGTGCCAGAAAGATTAAATTGAAAATCTAAATCTCCGAAACGTAGAAGATCACCCAATCCATAGATTCAAAGCACAAGCAACATCTCCCCTGGTGGGTGGCATTGCCCACACAATAAACTAAGAGGAAAGCACCGATCACTTCACGAACCTTATCTATCTCTTAATGATCAACACATAATTCCATGTCCCTCGGCATGTCAAGATACAAGGGAACACGCCCCATTAAGAAATCTAATCGACCTGCGTATAGCAAAAGGAATAAGTGTTCCATACCTTGAATTGATACCAATGTTGACGAAAAAGATAAACTAAAGATCAGCAAGTTAACAGCAACAAGCTGGTTTGGCAGTATGTGTGTTGTCTGCGATTGAGGAACAGTAATCGCCGCAATCATAGCCGATCTCCTTTGATCTTAATGCAGATTTTAATCAAACTTCTTAATCAAGATAGTTTTGTTAATGACTGGACAATGATGGGAACAATATTGTCATGACTTTGAAAAAAAAAATAATATTTGGGATTTCGTTTGTCTGCCACTCTACTATTCCAAATTTGATGGCCATGTGCTTTGATTCAGTCATTCTCGATTTTTTTATGCATTAACTAATACCCACCGATAATGAGGGGAGAGAGATTCCTACAAACGCAGGTTCTTGTAGTTTTGTCGGGAGGAGTTATTTTTTTAGATAGACTCCGACGCTCGTTTAAGTGTCGCAAATCTTTTCTTTGATTTCTTGAACATCACATTAGCCAAAAAATAGATCGTTTCAGTGCGTCCTACGATATTTTCCAGCGATTTGTCCTACTTGACTTTTTATCTCCTTAAACTTTAGGTCCGAAGTGGTTTTTTTTTTTTTTTTTTTTGAAGTTTAAGTCCAAAATGTCAACAAATGAGATGACCTAGCTCGCTCAGTGTCTTCCTTAGCGCTATGGCTCCGCTGGGCCTGGCAATTTCGTTTGAACCGTCCCAAGACAACCATCGGGTCCAAGAAAATTGAAAGCTGCTTGATTTTTGTCGGGATTTTGGGGCAGGGTGTGATTGTAGGACGAGGGTCTTTGTGGCGGGTGGAAATGGAGGGGAGTTCAGGTGGAGTTAGTAGGTGTTGGGGAATGATGTCGAATTGATGTGCAAGACACTACAAGTTGAATACAAGCTCTTTTACTTGGATCTGAAGGAGAATCCTTGCGGCCTCTACCTCAAGAAATCTGATAAGATGTCAGCCACGTGATCCACCGTCATCTTGCCCTTCTCCGGCATCTCCTGGTTCCCGGATCTCTTCAATTACCACGTCAATTTCGGCGATCGAGAGATCTTTTGTGGAACCGTTTCCAGCTCTTACTCACCATTGCAAATTTCAGCGTCTAGGTTTACCCCATTTCATTGGCTGTTGGGTTAGGATTTGAAGAACACAACGATTTTAAACCCAATTCGTTAATTTGGGGGAAAGAAATGTGATGCATGACATTTGTACTACTGATTTTGCTGACTTCACTTTGTTGATGAATCACCTACGGTTCATGTTAGAATATTCTTACGTTGGATTCTCCGACTACACAAAATGTCAATGGCAATGATTGATTTTTTATTTTACTATAACAACACTCAAGTGATTGAGAAAAGAAAGTTATGGTAACGAAGTGAATGTTGTATAAAAATTATGACCTCTATAATGTCATTTTCCTCCAATAAATTAAACCAACTATGTGTCTACAAATAAGGTAACATATTTATCTTACTCAAAATCACAGTATGCCTTGTAAAATAATACGAAAATTAATGAATCTTGCAATTTAAATCTAATGCAAGAAGAAGAAATTATCAAAGAAATTAACGAGTTTATAATTGCTTAATTGTGCAACTATTTTCCAGCCCTAACTTACTAAGAAAATTCACATAGAGAAAACTTTATCATTTATATTGTTTGCTCAAGTGTGAAATAACCTAGTAGGATTCTGTTTTATATATTTTTCTTTGACTTGCCTACTCAAACTAGGAATCCAACTCTAATGTTGGAAGTGTTTTAATAATTTCTTACTTATTTGGACGTCAAACCATAATTTCTATTTGAATTTTGGAATTGCTACTTAGATCAGATTATTTTCACGGGCTTAAACTCAAGATGTGATTTGACAATTTTCTACCTTAGCTTGACGTTTGTACCCAAGTCACAATACTTATCATGCATGTCAGTTCTCCCAACATCTCGACAAGCGTTCAACCATCACAAACATTTATCAAGCCTAAGCTGAAGTCAGATTTCTCTAGAGGAATGAACTTGGTCCACATTTCTATAGGATTCTCCACTACAAGAAGCCTCTTTATGATTCTATCATCTTCAGATAGGCTATATCTAACACAGTTATTTCGGCCACCAATGAACTCGATTCTCTAGTGATATATCTGATTTTCACCAAACACTCCACTCCTCCAACAAAGTCCTGTGACCACATCACCTCTTCAGCTCCATTCTTTTCACCATGTTTCCTACCTTAGTCGTCAATGAAATCTTTGTATCTCTTAACAACTCCTTCCAACTTACAGCATAACTGATAGAAGGATAGACATAATCACTCAAATATCGGACATCTTTAAGTTTCCTAAGTGACCACCGGATTTTCGTTACACAACCAAAGTCACATCCTCTAAAACATAGAGCAACATCTATCGACCTCAGCAAAATCAGGAGAATCCATTTTATAGCATTCACGATGTAATCCATGAATTAGGTCAACATTCTTGTAACTGCACGTGAAAAATCAAGTGTAGATGGGTAAATCGCCTTGATGATCCTCTAACGTTCCTGTTACTTTTGAAGTAGATCATGGCATTTCTTATTTTTTTACCGAAGTTACTGAACTTTGATTTTAGTTATTACGTAGTCACTCTGTTCAAGGTCCGATAATGACTCACGAGAAATTCTAATCTACTCAAAGATTGAGAAATTTTATCAAATGGGATCAAGGAGTTAATTATTACAAAAGCAAACTCTAAACTCAAAGACAAAAATCAACACTCTCCGCCCCAAAGATTCCAAGAGGAAGGCAGACACAATTATTTGTCCTATAAAATATGAAGCAATGTTGGAGGATTCTCCTTCAGACCATTGCAAACTGGTCTCTTATCATGTTGTACGTTCGGGCTAAGTGAAGATTGTTTCTCTTGCCTACGCTACTTTACCTGTCATAGGCAAATCTGGCAAAAATATATATAATTTGCTAGTCCAGAACCCGAAACATCTATGCATGGGTTAAACTAGATGGTTATATAGGTGTGTGTGCTCGTATAGGACGAGAGAACGAGAGAGAGAGAGAGAGAGAGAGAGAGAGAGAGAGAGAGAGAGAGAGAACCAGCAAACTTTTGTATGGACCGACAGGGGATTCGAATGCTGCCATTAACAGAGGCGACAAAACCTTCGATTCCCCATTGATCTCCCCATCCCGTCTCTCTCTTGTACACACTCTCACTTAAACTCATCGTTTTCTTACTCTTGTGTCAATCAGTGGATGAAGTAATAGTGAATCATCTACCCCAATATAATGCAGCACATCCCCTCTACTTCGCATCCCCACTCTTACCCATCTCTCTCTCTCTCGCGCGCGCGCTCTCGCTCTCGCTCCCGTGAACCGTGACATCACTTGCACTCAAACCTTTCCTCAGTTACACGGTTCTTGGTTCAATCATACTCTCTCTCTCTCTCTCTCTCTCTCTCTCTCGATGGATTATAATTATCAACCCAACACTTCCCTTCATCTCAGCTTACCAAAAAATCAGCCCAACCTGGAGCTTTTCCTCGACCGGTCGTCCTCCTCGTCATCATCGCCACGCAGTCCATCCGAAGTAGCTCGGATGTTCTCGTGCAACTTCTGCCAGAGGAAGTTTTACAGCTCGCAGGCGCTTGGCGGCCACCAGAACGCGCACAAGCTCGAGCGCACCCTCGCCAAGAAAAGCAGATCAGAGCTAAGCTCGGCCATCAGAGCTCCTGCAGCGCGCTCGCCGTCGGGCTCGCCATCAGGCTCCAGTCATGCCGTTCGCATTCATCAGCACCACCATGAGGACCCGGGTAGCTTTCTCGGAGACGTGGGCTACGGAGGGGCGCGAGAGATGGCGAAGTACGGGTCGGCTTCAAAAGGGTATCGACCAGAGAATGCTCATCAGGAGGAGTTTTGTCAGCTTGACTTGTCCTTAAGGCTCTGAATTGATTATTTTCGAAAAAAAAAGCCTAAAAAGGCAAAGATTAGTATTCAACTCATGAGACTTATTATTAGTTGTATTTTACTGGTCAGAAGTTGCTGATAACTTGTCGCTTCTTCGGATCGAAGAACAAGTTGAGTTGAAGTAAATGCTTCAACTCCGATCAGTGGAAGGAATTGCCTTTCTTCTTTTTCCTGTCTTTCGGCCCTTTAGAATCTATCTGGGGACAACCTCGTCGCCACACGCGTTGGTCGGTCCATGTGCTCGAGCTCGTTGACTTTACTTAATGGAAAGTAATTGATGATTGTTGAATGCTTTAGCTGGTGCTCATATGCGTTAGCCGTTTTTACATGAATCGGGTGTCCGCACTTTTTTGTTCAACTAGACTATTAAAGAACTCGTCGAGCTTCACAGCTTAAATCAACAAGGGATTTGTGTATGCAATCCACCTAATAATTTTTGCGGACATGCAACATATCAAATTCGAGTAAGTGTGTAAAAGCTACATAGAAATTTTGCCCATATTGGCAGCCAGGAGGTGGGGCCATCGCCAAATTAAATCTGCTATAACATTTTTTTTTTCTTTTCTTAAATTCACACACGTGATATCGACAAAAAGAAAAATCACGCAAATGATTGCTGAGATGTAAGCTAATGAACCCTAATATGCTTATTCGAATAGTATGGTGTTACGGCATCATTTCTTCCGTACTTTTTGAGCTAAAGAGTAGAGTTTTATGGCAAGGGATGAGGAGTGAGTATGCATAAGGGATAAAACAATTGGTTTATGGGAGTAGCGTTAGGGTGTATGTAGTTGGAGTTTTGGAGTGTAACAAATACTATCTTAGAGGATTTTTGAAGGTAGGGTTGACTTCCATTATATAAATTGGTCCAAAGTTGATGTTGTTTTCTTGATGAGGTTATGATAGGCCGAAACTAGTTGTTGTTTTGAAGTGATCGGTGTGTCTTGCTCGAGGGATTGGATGCTCGAGCTTAATTGGTCGTAGTACGATTCAATGTGAGGATGTGATTTGCCATACCGTCCTCAGGAATGATCTATAAAAGGAAGGCCGATCTACTATTCTTAGCTCATTAGGCATCACATGGGCTCATTGGGATGTCCGAGCTTAATTGGGCATGGTACAATACGTTATGAGGATATAATTCGCCATATTTTCCTTAGGAATGATCTATAGAAATAAGGTTGCCTTGGTTCTTTCAGCTCATTAGCTGTCACACAGGCTTGTCCTTTGAAGTGCCGAGGCAATAATGGGACCCTTTAGTCCTCAACCAAGAAACTGTCCACCCATGACAAATAGTATCAAAGCAGGATCCCTCCAATAGGTGGGTGATTCGGAGAAAATCTATGTTCTACCTAGCCCTATGAGAGCGAGGGGTAATTGTCGAGGCTATAAGGCTCTAACAAGGTGAGGCTCCTAGCGAGCTTCCAAGATGGCAATGAGTAGGACAAGAATAAACTTAATTACTCGCCAAAAAGGAAAACATTCCAAGATCCTGGGGAAATCTCAAGTGGAGGTCTCTCATCACGTTTGAAGTGAGGAAAGAAACCTCGATTGGTTTACTAAGACCAGGCGAAAGAATGTGCTATCAAGGGAGCGTAGTTGGCTCAGGATACCACACTTCTCAGGGAAAGTACAAGTGTTTGGAGATTCATGAACAACTTAATTAGGAGAAGCTACAAATGGAGTGTATTGGCTTGTTTCGTTGGGCGAGCATTTGTAGGCATGTAAGTCCCAAAGGAGTGGCACTGACGGGTGTGGGGCGCAGGGAAGTGATATAACAACTTGCCATAAGGGTGTCGCGAAATTGGGTGGGTGAGAATGTCCCAACTTGATTTCTCTCGTACCTTTGTAGACTAAAGAATGGAGTTTCATGACATTGGGATGAAGAGTGAGTGATGCAAAAGAGATGAAACAGTTGGTTTGTGATAGTGAGTTTAGGATATTTGTGCTACGAGTCTTGTAGTGAAATAAATATCATCTTAGAGAATTATGAAGGTGAGGTTAGTCTCATGTGCATAAACTGGTCAAGAATTAATGCCGCTCTTCTGATAAGGTTATGGTTGTTGTGACTCGACCTCAGCACACCCATGGACGTAAAGGTAGGGTTTAGAGGTGAGTAACCATGAGATGGTCCTCATGGCACATTACTCCAAGAATGCCATCGCTTCATCCCTTAGGTCGGTGCCATGATGTTATTGGTCATGATTGTGAGCTCTCCCAAACTCACACCTCACGTGATAGTGGAATTTTGTCGTGACTCTATCTCAACACCATTTTTCAATTAAAAGAAAAAAAAAGCATATTTGATATTTGATTTTTAGATGATGCGTCAAAAAAGGTAAAAAATCGAGATTTGGATTTTTGATTGCGATGGAGCCCGTTTCTCGATTAAAAAGTATCATTTTTTGTTTCTTTCTTTTGCAGTGCATTTTCTAAGTAATTTTCTATCCATTTTCAAGAAAACCCAAAAAGTCAAATGGTTGACTTTCAAGTTAACTTTTCGATCAATCCTTTGATAAAAATCTCGGACAAAATTTGGTTTTTTGCCATCACTTTTCTCAAATTAACTTTTCAAAAATTCAAAAATTTAGTTCAAAAATCAACATTTTAGGAAAAGTCAACTAAATGATTAACTTTTGGTTAAATTGACCAAAAATTTGAAAAAAAAAAAAAAACCCATAAAACACTTCTTTTTAGTGTCAATTTGATTTACGTGTTTCAAAATTCATAAAATTCGATTAAGAATCTTGTTTTTCGAAATTTTCGATTTTAGATTCTAAATTGATCAAATACAAAATTACTTTCGTTTTAATCATAATTAGGTGTGGTTCATTGCATGACATTTGGTCTAGAGGTTATTTTTAATCCACTTGTTCATTCAATTTCGTAAATTATCACATCGAAAAGAGAGTTGCCATTTTAAGCCCTAATTAGAGGGCCAAATCGATTTTTCATGATTCACAAACAGATGATTGTTTTCCACTCATTTTATTAAGATAAGTCCGAATTTGGGGTCAATTTTGAGAAATTCACATAAGAACTTTCCGATTTGAGGGATTTCACTCTCTTAATGGTAAGAAAATCGAGCTGTCGAGCTTTAATTGATGAAAATTAGGTTGACCCATTTAAGACTATGGCTCAATTTCATGAATCTAAGTCCAATTTTAATATTAGACCTCAATTTATTTTTGGCCTAAGTTTTGGCACTTTAACCTAAGGTCATTTTAAAATTCGTTAGGTGATACTACAAATGGGTAATTAGTTAAATATATCTATTGCAATATTAATTGAATTCAATCTCAATTAATTTACAATTTTGGTCAAAAAATTGCGAAATTGCTCATTTTAACCCTTAAGGCTCAATTTCATGTACCCATGATTTTGGTTTGTTGTTTACAATTATTGCTCAATTAAGTCAATAGAGTCCATGAATTGCATTAATGGAATTCCACTAGCTTAATTGGATCAAAATTGGACAATTTCTTCTCAAATCATGCAAGTTTTTTCTTCAATTTGGTCCTTGGGGGACCAAATTGCATAATTTTGAACCCACAAGGACCATATAGGCATAGATTAGCAAGAACTCGCCAGAACCAGTCAAATCGGCGTGAACCAATCTAACCGGTTGCTAGTAGGACAAGTTGGTTCGGCCGCTTGTCCATCGGTTCTGGACCTTCGACAATCAATTCTGGGCTTCTCACCGTGTCAATTTTACCCCTATGTCCTTACATTTTCACGATTTTGCAAATTAACCCTTAAATTTCGGAGATTTGCAATTTAGCCCCTAATTAGGCCTCTAAGCGCAATTTTAATTTTAAATCCCAATTTTCGCAAATCGGACCCAGTCGAATAGTCTCCCTACACTTGTTAATGATGTTTAGCCCTTTAAAATTTTGATTTGGTCATTAGATTAATATTTTGACCGTCGGATCAAACCGATGACTAAGATAGGTCATTTTAGGGTTAGTATAAAAGGGTTCCCTCCAAATTTTAAAGGAGGCTTACTTTTTTTTAGAAATTCTCTCTCTCTCTCTCTCTCTCTCTCTCTCTATGTGTGTCTTTTCTATCTTTCTCTTCCGCCTAAATCACCCTTTCTCTCTTTTTCGCGCATCGGCTTCCACCAGTTCACGACTGCGCGCTGCCCATTCTGCTGCCTCCGATCATTCCCCTGGCAGCTATTGTCCTCTCATCCAACTACAAATCATGAGATCTTCTATCTCTGATCTCTTTGAACTACCACACGGCCTCATCTTTCCTATGGCAAGTGAATCGCCAGTTGGATTGGTGAGCCTCATCTTATTGATTAACAACTAGCGGTGGTACAAATTGATGCCGACCACCGCTAACTGAGCTCTAAATTGAACCCCAACCTTGTTGTGGTCAAGCCCCTATTGAAGAGTCATCAGATCTTTTCCGATAGCCGGATTGTTTACCAGCCGTCTTAAATCGATCCAAACTGGATGGGTTTCATTTAATTGGACCAAATGGTGGTCACCGGAGATCCCTGAGGTCATCGATCACCTCCGATCAGACATCGAACCTATCCTTGACCTCTGGATGGTCGGAGCTTAACCAATCAACTCTTTAGTAGTCCATTCCTTCCTCGGCGCTTGAAGACCGATCCAAACTTGGACCGATTTTACTCAATCCTTGAACTGACAGTCCAGCTAGCCTATTAGTGGTCTAAGGTAATCCGATTTGATCTTTGGAGGTCCATTCGTGCTCCAACAACAATTGCTTTGTCTGATTGCGTCAAAATGGATGAAATCACATAAAGGTTTGTCTTTAAGCTCGAATCCGATGAAGCGAAGTCAATGTATCTGACTAGAGCCAGGATTCACAATTAGATCAATGAAATATGTTTACATCAAAGATTATGTGATTGTTCAATGATTTGTTGAGGTTGAAGATTGATTGAAGATGATTTATGTTTGATTGAGCATAATAGATGCTAATCTGCAATTTTTGTGCATATATGATATGGTTGTTATTGGCCTAAAACGAGGTATTGGATGACCTTATTTGAACTCAAAACCTTCTAAACTTAAACAGTATGTTCCGAGACCTTTGATTTGATAGGTTGCATGCCCCAACAGACAATGTTTGGCCCTGGAAAATACCTTACAATCTACTAGATTATGCAAATTTCTTAACTCATTTTTGGTTATGTGCTTATTCCGCCTCTGGACTTTGCTATTTTTGTGCCGTTTTCTATTATTGATTTTTTGAGAAAATTTTCTTCATGAGATTTATTCCAAATCGTCTCCTATATGACATACTTTTTTCCTTGATTTTTTGGATTAGTTTCGATAGGTCAAAATTGCCTAGATCTGAGCATATGTCAATTTTCCCTACACCAATTCGAAATGTATTTTGGTGAAAATGAGCATATCAATGGGTTCTTGTTGAAAGAGCTAGTAACAACACCTAGATGGGGGGGTGAATAGGTATATATAAAAATTTTCGCAAGACTTAGTAAAAGTAATTTGGTTTTAAAAGATAATAGACTAAAGACGTAATCGGCTTTAAACAATTATATAAAGTCACGAATTAAAATAAGGAGTTTAGGGAAGAGAATAGAAACACAAGGTTTATAATGGTTCGACTTAGATTAAGCCTACATCCACTATCCCGCATTGACAGCCCACTTGATGGATTTCACTATGGATCAAAAGAGATTTTACAGTCTCATGATATTGACTTCACAGTGTAGAAATACTACTACACTCTTTCGAAATCTCACAAGTTTTTGCTCTCTACTTTGACTACAATTTGAGCTCAACAATTGAAATAGCAAAAAACTAGGAAGCCTCAGACTTTGAAAATTTTCTTTCACGCATACACTCGAACAACTTGAGAGTCTTCCTTATATACTCCTCCATGCCTTCACAAACCGTTGGCACTTTCCAAAGAAGTTCTTCCAATCTACCCGTTGGACAGAATCAATCGGGGAGATCTTGAGTCGTTTTAGGAATGTGATGAGAGCCCATTAATCTTGCTCGCCCATACAATCAGGATCTTAGTTTCCATAAGTAGAACTTTCCAAGTATACTTTGCCTTTCAAAAGATCTTTATAACGAACTTGATTCCAATAAGAATAATCAATCAAGTAGATGCTATATCCAGTCATAAGGTCTTCCACAAACCATACGAACCGAATCCTTGAAAATAATCCCGCATCTGGATAAGTCTTCACTCTTTGGTCTGGAACCTTTCAGTGATGTTAGACTTTGAGATTAAAGTCTGGCGGTCTTCAGACTTTGGCAGAAGAGTTTGGAGTTCTTCAGACTATAACACTTAAGTCTGCAAGTCTTCAGATCAGACTTTTGGAAAGGTTTTGTCAATTTCAAAATAATAAATGAGTTTTCTCTAACAATCTCCCCATTTTTTATGGTGACAAAACTTTCCTGCAGATTTGAAAATTTTTGACCTGTAAAACAACACTTAACCAAAACATGATATCTTATAAAAATAAGTTGATTAGGAGTTGGATAGCATCAATTCTGCAACAACAAAAAACATGTTAATTCTGCAAGATAAATAACTATCCAGCCATAATCAAAATCACAAACTTAGTTGCTGCAAGTGTAAAAAAGATTCAAAATCAAACAGCAGTCAAAGGTCCAAAGTACACCAGTCCAAAATATCAAGCAAAAAGTCATAAGCAAAAAGTCATCAAAATCAAACCAAGCAAAAAGTACCAAAAGAACAAAAAGTACGAAAAGAAATCCAAAAGATTCCAAAAGATGAGTCAGGTCAAAACTGCACAAACTCTCCCCCTTTTTGTCATTAGCAAAAAGTGGAGAAAAACTTGAAAAAGTGTTGGGTAAAATCAAGGTTGTTTGGGGATGCGAACGATCTGAAAATCCCCCATAAACTTGACAGTCTCTTCCAGCTTCCTCAGGACCTCCTTCAGTTGCTCAATATCTTTACCCTTTGCAGTAATTTGAACTTGAAGCTTAAGGGCTTGTACCTGGTCATGTAGAGAGACTAAAGTGGCTTGATGTACTAATTGAAGGTTCTGAAATTCACACTCCATCCCATAAAGCTGAGCTTTTATCTCCACAAGAAGCTCGAGCAATCTCTTAAAGTTTGTTGTATTATCTGTGTGAGTACTAGCTTCAGCATGTTCAGTTTGAGGAGTAGCTAGAACATTTAAACTTGGAGATGATGCCTTAATACCAACTTCAGGAAATTGAGAGGCATAGACATCTTCTGGATTAGTAAGAGAACGACTAACATCATCACTAGTAAAAACAGGTGAAGAAGTACCTCTTTTGTCAGCAACTTCCCCTATTTCTGTGCCTTCAGGTAGAGAAAAGAATTATTCTTCCTGTTCTTGCTCTTCGTCAGCACCAAGGTGATGTTTTTCTCTTTCTTCTCCTGCATTTCCACTCCTTGTCTTGTCCGAGTCGTTTGACAAAGATACAGCAAATGTTGGTTCAAGAGAATCATCTTGACCCTCTTCTTCTTCCTCTTCTTCTCTTCCTCTTTCTTTTTCCTCTGTTCTCCTTTCTTCTCTTTCTTCACCTTTCTTCTCTGTCTCTTCTCTTTCTCTGTTCTCTGTGTCATCTGGCTCCTCAAAACTAACAAAGCTCCTTAAATTTCTTAAAGCAAAAGCGGAGAGAGTAACATCATCCTCATCTTCTTCATTCTGCAAGATAAGGGCTCTCCTATTTTTAATTGGTGCGCTCATTGGCTCTTTGCCTTTTCTCTTCTTTGATGCAGAGTCTTGTTTAGTTTTGGCAGGGGATTTCTCCTTCAGGCGCTCCATTCCTTATTCAGCTCCTTCAGTCTCATTTTTGAAACCATTTTCAATCCAACTACCATTGGAGCAATGGTTCAAACACACAGAATAGCAGAAGGCTGAATGTTGAAATGTCTGAATAGTCGAGTAACAAGAGCATAGTAAGGAAGTTGCCCATTGTCCTTCACAACTGTCCTATACATGTGCATTAAGATAGTGTGAGGTAGTGAGAACTTGAATCCGATATTGATTGCATACATCAGCTTCGCTTTAGAGTGAGAAACATCAGTTTTTGAAGTGGATTTGGGTCTGATGCAGTTGATCACAATTTTGTGAAGCAAAATATTGAAGGCATTCATTCTAGAGTAAGAAATCCTGCCTTCAGCAAACTTGTCCCGAACAAGAGCCAAAGTTGCGTGACCAACAGACACACTAATTGGTTGGAAACTTCCTCTTTCCACACCAATCACATCCGCCAAGGTATCTACATCCACCACAAATTCTTTGTCCCTAACCGTGAAATAAAATCTATTCGCATCTATAAAAGATAGATTTGAATAGAAATAGGCGGTCAATTCAGGGTAGGCGATAGATGTCTTTGAACAAAATTGTTCAAGTTGAAGGAGAGCAAACTTCTCCCTTAATTTCACCTTCAAGGAATCAAGAAAACCAAAGTCCACACTTCTAGGGTTCATCACCCCTCTCTTTAGTAGTTTCGAATAAGTCTTCTTGTGGTCCTTAGAATGAAATAAGTCTGTCCTCTCACCACAAACATTTGCAGCGACGCCTATCCTAGGCTAAAAATTCGTATACATCCTCTCATCATCATCATTCCCTTCTAGCTGATTAAGAGTACCAAACCGTAGATCATTTGGAAAGTTAGCAAAAGTCCTGTCTACCAAATCTTTCAGGTGTAATGCCTAACCTTTCCATTTGCCTTAGAAACAAGGTCTCATTCTTGTAACCTCTCTCTTGTAAGAACTCATCAATGAAACTCATCACAGTACCACCCTTCTTTAACTCAGAGTAGAGTTTAAAGAGAAATTCGGGTTTCAGTGTTCTTATGGATTCAACATCTTCAATGATCTCTTCTTCTGCTTGTTGCTGCGGAGGAACTTATGTCCCTTGCTATGAAGAGTGACGCTGTTGAGAATGTTGTTGTTGCTGTTGCTGAGGAGAACCCACTTCCTCGGTTAGATCAAAATGGGTAGGACCCTCTAGCATGTGCTGTGGTCCCCTGTTCACAATTCTAGAAGACTTCCTCTAGAAAGACATTGTCACTATCTTGGAGGATTTCTTGAACTCGCTTGTTGAAAAAGATGAAAACTTTTTGGATCAAACTTGAGAGAAAATGAGAGAAAGTAGGATCTCTGTATTCTAGGGTTTGAGTGAGTGTAAACAAAGAAGAAGAATTTTGACAGTATATAAAGCAGATGAAACGGGGTATACGGATCGTCACAAAGGAAAAAGTAAAAACTACCTTTTTGAAAATGAAAAACTGCCATAAATTCAAAACTCGAAAAAGATAATTTCTAAAAATAAAATAAGTAAGTAGCGATTCAAAAAATAAACGTACCTATTCAAAATTTCATCCAAAAATTAAATTACTTACAAAGAATTAACTTACAGCTGTTCTGAGTCTGATCAACTTCAGACTTTAATTGATAGAAGATATGATGTTCAGTCTGGTGCGAATAGACTCAAATAGGTTTTTCTCCAGTGTCTTTATAAATATGTCTGCCAACTCATTTTTCGAGTCAATGAATTGAATCATAATTTCTCCATTCTGAACATGATCTCTGATGAAATGATGTCGAATTTCTATGTGATTTGCTCTTGAATGAATAATTGGTTTTTTTGTGAGATTGATGACACCAGTGTTATCACATTTGATCTCGGTGCACGAATCTTCAATTCCAAAGTCTCTTAACTGTTACTTTATCGACAAGATTTGAGAACAACAGCTTCCAAGAGCTACATACTCTGTTTCTGCTGTTGAAAGAGTTACAATACTCTGCTTCCTTGAGAACCAAAATACCAACTTGTTGCCCAGCAGTTCAGAAGTACCAGAAGTACTCTTTCTATCAACTCTACAACCTGCTAAATCTGCGTCTGAATATCCAAGGAGAGTAAAGTCTCATTCTTTGGGATACCATAGACTTAGCTTTGAAGTAGTTGCAACGTATTTGATGATGCGTTTTGCAACACTTAGATGAGATTCTTTGGGATCTGATTGGAATCTAGCACAAGTGCAAACACTAAACAAAATGCCAGGTCTAGAAGCAGTAAGATAAAGAAGCGAACCAATAATACTCCTGTAGAGCTTCTGGTCAACTTTCTTTTCTCATTCATCTTTATCTAACTTCAAAGAACTTGACATTGGTATATCAGTCTTTTTGCAATTTTCCAATTTGAACTTCTTGATGAGATCATTTGCATATTTTTCTTGGTGAATGAAAATTCATTTCTTTAATTGTTTAACTTGTAATATGAGAAAGAAGGTTAATTCACTCATCATGCTCATCTCGAATTTATCCTGCATAGACTTAAAAAAATTCTTGCATATGTTTTTATTAGGTGATCTAAAGATAATATCATTAACATAGATTTGAACAAGTAGAAAATCTTTACCTTCTGTTGACACCTCATTTAAATTTAGAAAATAGAAATAGAAGATAATCTTTGATTAGAGAAAAATTTAAAAAATAATAATAATTTTGAATTCAAAAACTTAACCGTGTGATTTTGGAGCCATTTTGTTGTTGGAGTCGTTGAGTGAATATCTCGCCTGCAAAAACAACTTTGAGCGCTTTCACTATAAAATGCGAGGCTTCAGAACCGAGCACAGGGGGCTTCTTCATTCGTTTCTTTCAAAAAAATCACAAAAGAAAAGGGGAAGAAAAGGGGGAAAGGTAAAAGAAAGCAAAAGGGAAAAGGTGATTGGACATTTACTGTTCATCACCTTCTTCCCTCTGCCGTTTCCTTCTTCACCTTCCTCCCGCCGGCTTCAATTCTACTCCACCCAGCTGCGACGGCCGGCTTCGCTTCTGTTTCAAGCCCGTCGCTGTTCGTCCGCGAAGTCCCCACGCCCGAGGCTGCCGCTCGTTCTGCCCAGATGCCGGAGCTCCGCCTGAACAGCCCCACACCGCTGCCGCTCCGGCACCCCACATCGCCGCCGGTCCGAGATCTCCACTCTGCCGCGCTAGCACCACTGCTTTGCCCCCGACCGCGCCTTCCGTTCGAGATCCAGCAACGACGCCGCGCCACCACACCTGTGCCGCCGCACCATACCCGCCGGACTCCACACCGCCACGAAGACCCAAGTGACGCCCCTGTCATCGCCGCTCGTCACCCCCGACGACCACGCCTCTGCAACCCGTAGCCCAGCCGATTCCGAGCCGGCTCGCCATACCCCCGCTGTTGCTGCGCCTCTGACACTCGAGTACCGGATCCCGTGACGCTCGCGCCTCCGATCTTCTTCCCCGACGCCAGTAGATCCCGAGCCAATCGACACGCCTCCGCCAGAGCTACACCCGCGAAGTCGTCATTGTCCCATCTCGTCAGGAACCTTTGCCCGCGAGCCCGCGTCCCCGTACCTCGCTGCACCACTAAGACTCCGAACGCCAGCGTCTCGCTCCGACAATCCGACGCACTAGCCCGCGAGCCCTCCTCGCCGACCCAGCCGCTGGACGCCTCGCTGCTCCATCCCCAGCACCCGCGCCAGTAGCCCGCGCGTCCGCCGCCTGTGCCAGCCGCTGGACGCCTCGCTGCTCCATCCCCGGCACCCGCGCCAGTAGCCCGCGCGTCCGCCGCCTGTGCCCGCCGCTGCAACGCCCCGAGCTCCGCCACCTGCTGCCTCCCCTGTTTTGTTGTAGGTCCGGTTGCTACCCGAGCCTTGCCGGAGTTCCGACGAACCCCTGTTGTGAACGGTGACCCATCACCGAACCACCAGCTGCTCCTCTCCATTCCTCAAGTCAACCATGAGTTAGACTAGGTGAATTTTTATATTTGGGGTGCGAATGATAACACTTCTTGGCTGGGGAAGAGTTTTTTTCAGAAATAGTTCTTTTCTATTTCTATTCCGGGGAACAATTTCTGTATAAAAACCCGTTTGATAACTACACAAAAATTCTACTCTTGGAATAAAAAAAGAATAGAAATGCGTTTGGTAACGCAACAATTTCTTTTTTGTATTTATTTATTTTTTATTCTTGCCCACGGATCGCCGCCGCCGCTGCACGTCCGCCGGCCACCGCCGCTGCACGTCCGCCGGCCTCCGCCGACCACTACCGTCGGCCGGCGGTCGTCGGCGGCCGATGGGCTGGGCGGGTGGTCGGCGGAGGCGGCGGTGGCCGGCGGACGTGCAGCGGCGGCGGCGGCGGCGGGCGACGTGCGACCGGGCGGCGACCGGGCGGCGGCGACCGGGCGGCGGCGACCGGCCGACCGGCGGCGACCGGCGGCGACGACCGGCGGCGGCGACCGGCTGCGACGGCGGGCGGCGGCGGACAGCGGCGGCGGACGTGCGACCGGGCGGCGACCGGGCGGCGGCGGCGACCGGCGGCGACCGGGCGGCGGCGACCGATGCGACCGGGCGGCGGTAACCGGGCGGCGGTGACGGGCGGCGGCGACCGGGCGGCGACCGGGCGGCGACGACCGGGCGGCGGCGACCGGCTGCGACCGGGCGGCGGCGACCAGGGGCGGCGGCGGACGGCGCATCGGGCGGCGATCGCGGCGGCGGCGGGCGGACGTGCGACCGGGCGGCGACCCCGGGCGGCGGCGGCGACCGGCGGCGGCGACCGGCGGCGGCGACCGGGCGGCGACCGGCGGCGGCAACCGGCGGCGGCGGCGGCGGCGGCGGGGGCGGTGGTAGGCGGCGGCGGCAAGAGATGAATAAAAGAAAAAAAAAATTCACTTATTTCTGAAACTTATTCCTAGGAACAAGAAGCAACTTTTTTTTACTTCTCATTTCTATTCCAAAACCATTCCCGAGCTAACTTTTTGTTCCCGGGAACAAAAAACTAACTTGCCGTTATCAAACGGGTTTCTATTCTTTTTTTGTTCTGGGGAAGAAAAGAATAGAAATTCTTGGGCTGGGGAAGGTTACCATATTTGATTTCCTGTTTTGTTTTTATTCTAACTTGATTCATTTTGACTTATTTTATTATCTGATTAGGAAGTTTGTCATATTAAGCCATGATAATAAAAAATATTGAACCGCGAGACAGCGGGTTAGATTTTTGATTATTTCAACTTTTTATGACAAATTTATGGTTTGCATTGCATTATTGACTTGCGTTAACATATATGTCATTGATATACATTGATGGATTATATTTTGGTGCGTCATCATTATTTGCTCCTTACATATTATGCATATCTAGAATTTAAGTACTTAGGTCCATATGCATTTCATATTTAGAGCTTTGCATTTTTAAGATTTATATAGAATTAGGATGATTTTCCTTTAATAAAACCAAAAATAAAAAAAAAAAAAGAGAATAAAAAATGTTTTTAGATCATATAAATCACACCACATGTTGCACTCTAGTTAGTAGGTCATAGATTAATTTTTTAATAGTCCCATCATGTAGTTTTTTTTTATAATAAAAAAAAAAACCAAAGATTGTTATTGCATAATTATGTTGTTAAGTAATTTTTTTTTTAAAAAAAAAGATAAAACAAAAAAAAAAGAAAACACAAAAAGGTCATTTATTGGTTAGTTAATAGATTAGTACATAATTAATCCCATTTTATGTCATCATTATTTAGCATAGGTTGCATATATGCATTAAAAAAAATGAATGAATTATCATAAAAAAAAGTCATAAAAAGAGCATGCATGTAGAAATGCCATGTCATTCATCCCATATCACGTAGCACATGCATATTTAGGATTATATAAATTAGATTGCATATATATAGTGATTAGTTTAAGTCATACCATATGAATTGCATCTTTCATGTCATTAAAGTAAAACTCATGCATATCAAATTTAAATTAAGATTGCATATAATTAACATTTTTTTTTAAAAAAGAAAAAAGAAAAATTAGGTGTCATGGCATTTAGAAATCATGTTTAGGGCATGCATTTTTATTAGCATTTTTATTGAATGTTATTTTATTGATTGTGCACTCGCATGACCACCATTTGCATGTTAGTAGCTAAAGTTAAAATTGATCAACATTGCCTGCAAAATATTTTTGAAATTAAAATAAAAGGTACCGAAAGGGCATTAGATTAATCTAGCGTAACCATGTCCCCGGACTTACTGAATCTCTGGTTCGCAAAAGTAAAGTATTCTCCCATACTTTACTTGGGTTTCTAACCAACCCTAATTGGTTAGTGGCGGCTCCAAATTGAGTATAATTGCATGTTTAAATAGATTAATTTCTTAACATCAAGTCGCGATTGGTAGAACTTGGGAGGGTCCGTGCCAAGTCTTTGGACTTAGTAATCCATTAGCCTTTTGTGTAATTCACCTTCAAAAGAATTCGGGAGGGTTGCGACACCTTCTCTTTTAATGAATAAAGTAGTATCCACATTTCCTTTAACAAAACCATTTTGAATTAGAAATTTACTTAACCTTTCATACTAGGCTCGATGTACTTGCTTTAATCCATATATGGCATTTTTCAGTCTGAAGACTGAGTTTGGCCTTTTTAGATCTTCAAATCTAGGTGGTTGTTCCACATAAAATTCTTCTTGAATAAATCCATTGATGAATGCACTTTTGACATCCATTTAGAATATCCTGAAATTTTTATAGCAAGCAAAAGCAAGTAATAATTTAATTGTTTCTAACCTCGCTACTGGTACATAGGTCCCATCATAGTCTATCCATTCTTTTTGCATATATCCTTTGGCCATGAGTCTTGCTTTGTTTCTGACCCCTTTTCATTTCTCGTCCACCTTGTTCCTGAAAACCCATTTAGTTCCAATAATATATTTACCTTTTGGTTTAGGAATTAACTCCCAAATATCGTTGATGTTGAACTGTCTGAGCTCTTCTTGCATAGTTTTAATCCAGCTTTCATCAGATAGGGCTTTTTCTATGCTTTTAGGTTCTATCTCAGAAATAAATGCTAGTGCACTAGACTCTTCTCGCCTTTTGGATTTGGTGTGAATTCCTTCATCAATGTTGCCAATAATGAGTTACTTAGGATGACTAGACTTATGCTTCCAGTTACTGGTTGGTCTGAAAGTCTGCTGATCCTCTGCTTCAGTTGAATCTTCTATTTTTGTTCGTTGCTGATCTTTAGAAGTCTGAACCTCTTCAAGGAAAGTAAACTTTGTAAAGTCTGGAACAGGTTCAAATTCTTCAAGTTGAGTCTGATTCAGTTGATTCTGCACAAAGTCTTGAAATTTGACATTCATCGATTCTTCCACAGACTGAGTCTTCTTGTTGAATATTCTGTATGCTTTGCTTGAGATTGAGTAGCCAAGGAAAATTCATTCGTCTGATTTTTTTTCAAACTTACCAGTTCGATCATTTGCATTTTTCAAAACAAAACACTTACAACCAAACACATTAAAATAAGAAACATATGGCATTTTCCCTTTAAATACTTCATAAGGAGTTTTCTCTAGAATATTCCTTAAAAATACTATGTTAATGATATAGCAAGGTGTAGAGATTGCTTTAGCCCAAAATCGAGAGAAAATATTACTCTCAATTAAGAGAGTTATTGCCATCTCCTGCAAGGATCTATTCTTTCTTTTCACAACCCCATTCTATTCTGGAGAGTATGGAGAAGAGAAAACATGCTGGAAACCAGAATCATCACAAAATTTTGCAAAGTCTTGATTTTCAAACTCACCTCCATGGTCTGTCCGTATGCTTGAAACAACATATCCTTTTTCATTATGAACTTTTTTGGCAAACTTTGAAAAGTGAGAAAAGGTTTTAGACTTACTTGTTAGAAAGTAAACCCAAGTAAAACGAGAGTAATCATTCACGATTACTGGGCAGTATCTCTTTGCACCAATGCTTTGAGTTCTGGTTGATCCAAAGAGGTCCATATACAGAAGTTGCAAAACTCGATTAATAGAAACTTGATTTAAAGGTTTGAAAGAGTTTCTAACATGTTTTCTCAAAACACATGGCATGCATAATTCAGACTTTTGATAAGTCAGGTTGGAAAGTTCACGAACAAGTTTCTTGGAGGAGATCTTGGAAATCTGCTTTATGTTAACATGGCCAAGCTTTCGATGCCAAAGGTTTTCTTCATCTTAAATGGATATTAGACACTGAGAACTTTCTGGTTTTATATCTAGAAGATAAATATTCCCATGTCTACATCTAGTGAAAGATTGAGAGAAATCTTTACTAGTTTATGAACAAATGCCTTCTTGGAATTTAATTTTGAATCCAGTATCGCATAGTTGACTTATGTTGAGTAGATTGTAATTCAATCCTTCCACCAAAGAAACATTGTTGATTGTGAGACTTCCAATTTTCACAGTCCCACATTCAACAATTCTTCCTTTGCTGTTTCCACCATTTATTTGCACAAGTTTTATAAAACAACTTGAATCTCCAATCATGTGTCTAGAACAGCCACTATCCAAATACCACATGATCTTTTTATTTTATTTTATAGTGACCTGCAATTATAAAAAGAACTCAAGCTTTCTTTAGTACCCATATCTTCTTGGGTTCGGGGGAGTTAGTACTAAATACAATCTTTGCCCAATCTTTTGTAACGGGTCTCCAAACCTTAAGACATTCTTTCTTGAAATGTTTTGAGCTGTTACACTTTGAACATTTGAAAGCACTTCGGTCAACATGTTTTATAAAAATTCTTTGAAAATGATTTTTGTAAAATGTTTTTGTGGGTCTTTGTTTGATCATTTCATTTACTTTTGGGAAATCAATTAGATGAATGGTGTCTGGAGTCATACCCAAACCAGATTTATTGAAGTAAGGTCTTTGTACTAAAAGAATATTTTCCAACTTCTCAGATTCTTTTGAAAACCTTTTTTATGATATTTGAAATGTCCTCTTTCAAAAAAGTATTTTCCTTCGAAAGATAATATGCATTTTCTTTCAAATTAACAAAACTTTGTCTAGATTTTCAAACTTTTCTTTCCAAGAAATTTCCTGTTGCTTTAGTTTAGAATTCTCATTCTTCAGCTTGGAAATCCTTTTAAGAGATGTTTTGAGGCTAAGATAAAGTTCATCTATATACTTTGAGACTTTAGCAGGAATTCTTAAATTATTAACCTCGACTTCTTTGTTTGAGTCTAAGTTTGAATCTGTTTCAAAATCTGAGTCTAATTCTGAATTTGCCATTAGACATATGTTGGCATATTCTTCATCACTTTCTTCGCATTCAGTATCGCTCCATGTTTCTGCTTTGAGAGCCTTCTTGTATTTCTTAGTTCTTCCTTTCTTTTTTCTTCAACATAGGGCAGTTGGGTCCGATGTGCCCATTTTTCTTGCATTCAAAGCAGATCACATCTTTGTTGATTTCATCATTCTCAGTTGATTTGTTTTGGAATTTTTGAGTGCCTTACTTCTTCTAGTTGAATCTTCTTCCCTTTCTAATCAACTTCTTGAATTTCCTTATCATGAGTGCTAGTTCGTCATCGTCCATGTCATCTTCTGAATCTGTATCATCAGAATCATCGTTTTTAAAGCAATTGATTTCTTACCTTTAGGATCTTCTTCCTCATTGATTTGCTCCACTTCATATGATTGAAGTGTGCCAACTAATTCATCTACTGAAAGAGGCATGATACTCTGAGTTCATCTTATTGAAGTCTTCACGTGATTCCAGTCTTTAAAGAGTCCACGCAGCAATTTATTGACCTTCATTGGTCCTGGGATTGGTTGTCCTTGATATGCTAGACCGTTTACAATCTTTGTGAAATGACTAAACATGTCAGTGATGGATTCTCCAAGTTTCATCTTGAAGGCTTCATACTGTCCGAGTAGGATATTGATTTTTGTTTCTTTAACACGATTAGTTTCTTCATAAGTAAAGTGCAACCTATCCCGGACTTCTTTAACTGTTTCACAAGATGAAATTCTGTTATACTCAGTAGGAGATAAAGCACAGTATAAAGAGTAGATGGCTTTAGCATCAAGAGCTTGTCTCTTGGTTATTTCTTCTTATGCCATTTTGCCAGTGTATACAACTTCTTTTCCTTTTTCTGAGATTGATGTAGCTTTGGGAATGATCCATTTTTCTATTACATCCCATTCCTAGGGATCTTTCAATTTCAGGAATGCATTCATCTTGTTTTTCCACACATTGTATTTTTTTCCATCAAAGTAAGGATGTCTGGTGTTGCTTTGGCCTTCAACCAAACCTGGAGCCAAAATACTAGTCATAGATCTTTAACTCAAAAGTAAAAACACTTCAATAAAAAGAGCACACAAGCTCTAATACCAATTGAAAGAGCTAGTAATAGCATCTAGAGGGGGGTGAATAGGTGTATATAAAATTTTTCGCAATACTTAGTAAAAGTAAATTGCTTTTAGAAGATAGTAGACTAAAGACGTAATTAACTTTAAACAATTATATAAAGCCACGAATTAAAATAAGGAGTTCAGGGAAAGAGAATAGAAACACAAGGTTTATAGTGGTTCGGCTTAGATTAAGCATATGTCCACTCTCTCGCACTGACAGCCCACTGGCTGGATTTCACTATGGATCAAAAGAGATTTTACAGTCTCACGATATTGACTTCACAGTGTAGAAACACTACTACACTTTTATGAAGTCTCACAAGTGTTTGCTCTTTCCTTTAAGTACAATTTGAGCTCGACAATCGAAATAGCAAAGAACTAGGAAGTTTCAGACTTTGAAAATTTTCTTTTACGCACACACTCGAACAACTTGAGAGTCTTCCTTATATACTCCTCCACGCTTTCACAAACTGTTGGCACTTTCCCAAGTAGTTCTTTCATTCTACCCGTTGGACAGAATCAATCAGGGAGATCTCAAGTCATTTTAGGAATGTGATGAGAGCCCATCAATCCTGCTCATCCATACAATCAGGATCTTGGTTTCCATAGGTAGAACATTCTAAGTATACTTCGCCTTTCAAAAGATCTTTATATCGGACTTGATTCCAATAAGAATAATCAATCAAGTAGATGCTATATCTAGCCATAAGGTTTTCCACAAACTATATGAACCGAATCCTTGAAAATAATCCCGCATCTGGATAAGTCTTCACTTTTTGGTCTGGAACCTGTTAGTGAGGTCAGACTTTGATATTAAAGTCTAGCGGTCTTCAGACTTTGGCAGAAGAGTCTGGAGTTTTTCAGACTATAACACTTAAGTTTGCAAGTTTTCATATTAGACTTTTAGAAAGGTTTTGTTAGCTTCAAAACAATAAATGAGTTTTCTCTAACACTTGTGACCTTAGCATCTTTTTGAAAATTGAAATACACATTGTGTGCTTTCTATCAGTGCATGATTCGCATGATTTCATTGTCATTTGCTATGTCAATTGCGTGTTTAAACACATGTAGATTTTGCTACAATTAGGATGTTTTGTAACACATATCTATTTTGCCTTTTTCATCACAATTCATGTGATCATAATTATCTTTGATCATTCTATGTGTCAAATTTTTGGTTAGATTTTTACACGTTCCTAGGTGACCAAAATCAAGCATGTTCTGTGATTTCATGGTTAGATTAATGCCTTATCATGCATGCATTATCTCATGCTCGTGTGGGTCCCTTAGAGACCAAATCTTGTGTCAATGCCTTCTTGACTATTAAAGTGTGCATTATAAGCTTTGTGTGTATATGTGACTTGTCATGATTGAGTGCCATGTGATATGCGAGAATTATGCCACAATTAAGCTAGTTGCACTTTGAAATCATCAAGTATATCATTATAGTTTTAAATCATGTTGCATTGTCATTGACTTGTATGACACTTTCGCATGCCGACTTAGAGGGAAGATGTTTACCCTAATCATTTGTTGCATCCAATTCTTTGTTGTGTGCGAATTTCATGTCATTTGTAGATTACATAAGTGATTTTAAGACTTAATAATGCATGTTTGTATGCTGGTTTGTTAATGGTTGATACGCACATTTCCACAAACTTCAACTTTAGAGCATCAAATTGACTTGAAATGAACTCGGACGCTTCTAGGAAGTTGTAATGCATGCTTAGACCCTTCAAGTGTCACTAATTTCATGCAATTTACTCATTGTTAGCCCCATTTTCCATTTTTTCTATGTTAGATTAGAATTCTGACCTAGGATTAAATTCAGAACCTTGTTTCTATCCTTCTTTAGGCAAACTTTTGCTATATTTGTAGCATTTTTTTGGTAAAGATTCTTGAGTCGGACCCCTCCATAAAGTTTGTTTGTTATCCTTTTATCTTCATTGTGGTGAAATTTTGTGGTTTTTAAATTTCGTTTGATAGGGTAAATCTCGATTGAAATGACTTGACGTTCTGCTGTTTGTCAAATTCCTAATGCGATGATATGCATTGTTGGATTTTTATAAAATCGTGATTTTCTTTTTTAAAGAAAATTTCTTTATGAAAGTTGTTCCATATTAAGTTACACATGCTACGTAATTTTCTCAAAGGTAAATAATTAATGGGTGCCATTCAATTTTGCTGATTTGACATGCTTTGTCGGTAATGTTCTGTTGTAGACCTTTGTTGTGATTGCCTACCTAGATTTTTTTTTATGATAGCTTGTGCATGGAATTAGGACATATCATCATCATGAAATTTTTTTCAAATCCCTTGATCTTCATTGTCAAAACGTTTTCAAAAAATGAATGGACCTTTCAATCACATTTTTCTCAATATCGATTGGAAATACTTGTCTTTGCACAATGAAATGTCTTTGGCACATGTGATGTATTCAATGTCCAAGAATCTTTCGAATACTTGCTTTGACATTGGAAAAGTCGAGGTTCGGACCGTATTTAAAATGTCTGTGATATTTGTGAGTGCATTTATGTGAGCCCCAGACTAGTCTTGGCAATTGAATGCATTCCATAACCGAGACGTCCCTTTGTCTCAAAACTTTATTTCCTTTTTCTTAAACATTTCAAATTCATCTTTGAAGCATCACATGAACCACTCATGTATGAAACCATGTCATTTATTAGAAGTGCTTATGTTTGTGATTGGCACATACCTTTGGAATATGTGACCCGCTGATGGTTCACTCATTTGATTGATTGGTTGAGAAATAAGGCTTAAAAGGCCCGCTTGTGTGTTTAATTCATGCCAATGAGTGCAAATTTTAGATGTATATTAGGCGCAATGCTTGATACTGAGGGAAAATCTTGGGGATTCACTTAGAACGTCTTTTTAGGAACTTATAAGTGTTATTGGCCATGCAAGAACACAAATGGTAAAATATGGCTATAAATCATAAAATAAATTGGGTAAGTGTCTAGAAAGACCTAGCATGAATTGCAAAGGTCGACCCTGGGGCCCAAAGTTGGTTAATTTTGAACTTTGTTTCACCTTATCGATTACTCTTGATTCTATGCTGTGCTTTTGACTGTTTTGATGTGTATGAATGTTTCTTTCCATTGTATGGACCTAGCTTAGATTTAGGTTAGGATTAGATTAGGCTCGCAAAGGTCGAAGCTCTCAAAGACACGAAGATGGTACCATTCATCCTCGACATATGTCTCAGGTTTCCTCATTTGTATAAATACCTAATGAGTTGCAAGTTCTTTTCTTTTCTTTCATTTTATTTCGTTTTATTTCTTTTCAAATTTTTTTTTTAGGATTGCATGATAAATTCATCGCTTTACTTAGTTGTTTACTTACCACCTCGTACTTTAAATTCAATTGTGTGCTTTCTTTTATCTTCCTAAGAAATAGAGTGGCACAAAAATTACTATCTATGTATGATCACTTAGTTTAGATCAAATGATCATGATAAAGTAAAAAAAATAAAATAAAATGCATTGACACCCTAGGTAACACGGTATACTGTTAGGTATCAAAATGGCACTAATAGAAATATTAGAGTAACTCAAGCCGCCGAGCCTAGATATCTAGTTGCATAGAAATGGAGGGACTACTCCTAACCCTCGATTGAGTTCTCTTGCTGACCTCAATTCTAGGAGTCACTACTAGCCTCGTTTTTGGAGATCAGCTAGAAAAACCCAATCAAGGATCGGGGGTGTTCCCTTAATATCCACGCAACTACAGTAACACCCTTTCGGTGCCTAACAGTCGTTATGTTTCTTAAGGTATCCATGCGTGTCTTTTTACTTTTTTGTACAATAAGAAATTAACAAAGTGATTATGCGCGGATGGTCAGTTTCATATCATTCTACTTCTAATTAAAAGAAGGAAAAGGAAACAAACATTAAGAATTTAAAAGACAATGTGGTAAGTAAACACTCAAAATAGTTTAAGAAAATCAGTAATTCTAACATGCAATCCTAAAATAGAAATAAAGAAAGTAAAACAAAGGAAAGGAGCCCGCAACTCGTGGGGCATTTATACAACGTATAAAATGAACCCGAGACATATATCGGGTAATGAATAGTACAAAATAAGGTTGGATTAGACATTGACCATTCGTCGTCTTCACGTCTTTGAGATCGCCACCTCCATGGACCTATCATAATTCTAGTATGATACTTAGACTAAAATGTTTACAATATAAATAGAAAAAAATGCACATATAGAGAAAAACAATCACAATGAAGGAATCAAGTCAATGTATTTAACTAATCAAGCATGGCCTTGGGGTTGGCCTTTGTGGTTCATGCAACGATCTATCTAGGACGCCTAGGCAATTCAATTTTAAATGAGTTGTAGCCATTGGTCATCATTTGTGTTTTTGCGTCGCAACCAATGCTAAAATTTCATAAAACAGGTTCTAAATGTGACCCAAGATACCCCATGAGATTAGGCATCGCACCTATGTATACATCTAAAAATCACATGTATAATTGAAAGTAAACATGCATGCATGCAAGTCATCGAGCCTTGGTTCTCAATCAATCAAGCAAACTAGTGAGCCGACATCGGATCACTTATTCAGTCATCATGTGCCAAACACATAAACATACAATTCATAGCCAATGAAGCAATCGATATATGACTCATGTGATGCCTAAAGGATTTTGTGAACATTCGGTAGAGAGATGCACTACTTCAAAAAGTTTTGATGAAAAGGGACATATTTTGTCAATGCTTTGGAGCATATTTAACCATCAAAATTAACTCGGGTGCATCAAATGGCACAGTTGATCAAGCGTCATAGACATTCTAAATATGATTTAAACTTCGACAAATTTCATGTCAAATCTATTTTTTATAAGGAAAATATTCGATAGGGACATGATTATATCAACCCAAGAACCGCGTTTAGTCGCTCAGGTGAGCTTAGAGGGCACGACTGATCAAGCATCACATACATCCTAAACATGAATCAAGAATTCGATAAAGTCATGTCAAATTGAAATGCAAAAAATATCCAAAAGGATTTTTCTATAAGCATCATATGAGTGAAAATTGGATTCGGATCAATCAAAATATGAGATTTTAGATTGTTTTGCAACATTTGAGGGGCTTGAAAAGCATGGCAAAAAGCTTTTTATTTTTTTAAGAATTTTTATGCACGAAATTCGGAACATGAGGATAAAAAATCATGAAGACGACTAATCCCAATTCAGCATGTAAGACATTCTAAAAATCCTAGAAGAGAATTGCATCGAAGAATCATAATAGTAAACATCAAATAAGGCGATCAAGATTAGAGCAATCAGGGTAGGACCTATGGATAATTGGTCCTAAGAAAATTACAGTACATCAAACACTTTTTGAGGAACAACTTTCATGAAGGAAGTTTCCTAAGATAGGCTCCACATGAATTTATAAAAATCCAAGAACACATAATAACACATTAGGAACATAGCAAGGCAGCAGGACATCAGGGCAAATCAATGGCAATTTTTCCTAGCAAATGATGTCTAAGAATCCTGAAAATTCACAATATAGATGTGAATGACAAACAAATTCCATTAAGGACTTGACTTCAAAATCCTTACCAAAAAATTCATACAAAAATGACAAAGTGTCTGGTTGAATAAAAGCAGAACAAGCATTCTGAATTTCACTCATAATAGATTTCAGAACAAACTTCACAAAAATGAAAAATGGGCCAAACGACATGCAAATGAGGCAAAATTGGCATCATTAGAAAGATCAAGACGTGCCCTAAGACTTTCTAAGAGACATTGAGTTTGATTAAGGTCAATTTATGTTCAAACGATGCCAATTGTAAAAGTACGCATATCAGTGATGAACATGGCAAAACATGATGCATGAAGATAGGCTTGCTAAACCATCTAAATGATGCATGAAAATTGTGACATTCCAATCTCACTTGGAATGTTACCTCTGATGCTGTTAAAATCTATGTAAAGCATGTGCAAGCTCGACATGTTACCGATGGTTCGGGGAATCGTTCTGATCTAGTTGTTAGCACTGAGATAGAGCTCCTGCAGCTTTTGCAAGTTGTCTTTGTCTTGAAGGATGCTTCCCTGAAAACGATTGAATGACAATGACAACACGAGAAGTTCTTTGCATTGGGTTAGCGCCTCCAGTAGCATGCCAATGAATTGGTTATCAGACAGCAAAAGCTTTTGAATGTTAGGCCAACAGTAGCAAAGATAAGAGGGAAGACTTCCATAGAGATTATTATACATCACCATAACACTCATGAGCGATCTGTTGTAAAGTGTTGGAGGAATTGAACTTGTGAGATTCTTCATGACCATACCAATGACCTGCAATGTGGATACGTTGCCCAAGAAGCTCGGAATTTGGCCCCGTAAGTCATTGAAGCTAAGAAACAGTTGTTGCAACTCAGGCAAGGCGCCAAATTCTCTCGGTATGCCACCTGTTAGCCTATTCATTGCGAGTGACATCAATTCGAGATTTTGGGATTGGGCTAAGTTAGGAGGAATGTTTCCTTCAAACTGGTGCGATTGGAGTACAAATTCTTTTAGGCAGGGTAAACGACTAATTTTTATCAGAATCGTGACATAGAAACTGTTGCAAAGATCAAGAGAAGCGGGGAAAGAGAGATTCCCCACATAAGGAGACAGTCTTCCTGGGAGACCCATGTAGGAGAGGTCTAAAGCCACAACTCTCTGTCTGCAGTTGCTGCAAACAATGCCAATCCATTCACAAAAGTTTGCTTCCACTGCCTTTGATCATGTTCGTCGGGTCAACATCGATCACCGATTTGAAGTGGAGGAGAGTATCTTGATCAACGAAGTTCCTGGAATAAATGGCGGGCTGAAACATCTAATAGGAAAGCTAATAGAAGATCAATAAATGGTAAAAAGATGAACTTCACCATAAGGAACAGTCTCTCTTTTGATCGCATTAATGGCTACTGAGCTAGGTAGAACTATTCTCGGTATTCATACCAAAACCTACTCAACGATTGTCTTAATTAAAAACCAAAAACGTGAAGGACACGCCAAACCACATGATCCCGAACTCAGAGATATCATACGTTTGAATATTTGTTTTGAGCGTCGAAGTTATCATAAGACGTGATCCGGTAAGGGGCTGATCTTGACTTCAGGGATGATCCTACCTCATTAAAGAATGCCGTTCGCAATTCCCCACAACCAAACAATCATGCCTACCAAACCATTTGAGTTGAGACCTTCCCTAGAGGTGAGCTTAGAGAAATCCTATGTTGACACCTAATTTTGACCATGTCACTCACTTGTTCATTATATAAAATTACATTAAGCATTTCATAGCATTGCATTTAGGATTAAAACTTATCTTTTGGAAAATAAAAATAGAGGATAATAAATAACTTATAAAATAAAAACATTTGGAGGGAGATTTGGAAATTTTTTTTTTTGAATAATAAAACATTTGGTTGTTGAACATATCTCCTCATTTCAAATTCAAAATTCAATAGTCGTGTGATCTTGGAGCCACTTTTTTGTTGAGAAGTTGAGTGAATATTAGGAAATCTTCACGTGTTTGTTGAATTTTCCCTCTATAAATAGAGAGTGCGAAGCCTTGAATGGGGGGAGGCTTCTCTTCGTCTTTCGTCGAAGGAAAAAATAGAAAAGTGAAGGGAGAGATGGTACATGTGGAGGGAGAGAAGTTATTGTAGGCTTTCCTTTGTTGGTTTCGAAGTCAGCAAAGGGAGCACTTTTTCTTCTGCTGAAAAGTGCAGCAGAGCATAGCAACAGAGAGAGAGAGAGAGAGAGAGAGAGACAGGTGAGTGAGACGTGTGAGGGAAAGAGAGAGAAAGTTAGCGAAAACAGAAGAAGAAGGAAGAGACTGGCACCTGCTGTTCGCGCCCTGATTCGGTGCACCACCGTGCCCCTGCCTCGACGTGCCCTCGACATTGTTGCCCACTTCCTCCGCCCCGCCGAGCTGCCGCTGCCGCTCCTGCGCCCCACACTGTCGCCGTTCCACCGGTCATCTAAAGTTCCGCCTTGCTGGTGTCGATCCACGAAGACGCTGTTTCCTCTGCTCTGTTCACGATTTGCCAGTCACCACCGGTCCGAGATCTGCCATTCCACCGTGCCCCTGCCTCAACGTGCCCTCGAGTCTGGTCGCTGCAGCCGAGTCGTCGCTCCGCTCGCCCGATCATTCGCGCGTCCACCATCGCTGTTGGTACCTCCGTTTTCGACGCCAACAGCCGCGACTCAACCTCTTCCACTCACTGTTGTGCTCGCAGTGCTCCACCTGCAGCTTATTCGCCGTCGCAGCTCCCTCTGCCGGACCACCATCGTGTCTCCTGAAGCTCTCCCCTGGCGCTCTTCTGCAACCCACACCAATAGCCTCTGCGATTGCCCAGAACCCAACGCCATTGTTCCCTTCGCAGCAGCCTGGGCCAGTCTCAGTAGCCCGATACCCCTGCACACGACATTGCTGCTCCTCTGCTTGCTGCTGCATGCCTGAACAGAGCCACCTGCTGCCTCTCCTGTTTTGCTGCAGGTCCGGTTACTGCCCGTACCTCGCTGGAGCTCCGACGAACAGCCCCTGTTTCGAACGGCGACCCATCACTAAACCACCATCGCAGACCACCACTGTGTTGGCGCCACCCCTCGAGAAAGCCGTACCCTAGAATAGGTAAAAATTTTAGGCTAAATTTAGTTCAAGTATTCGGACTCATAGTTTTTTATTCTAACTTGATTTGTTTTGATTTATTTTTATCGTTATCCAATTAGGAAATTTGTCATATTAAATCATAATAATAAAAAATATTGAGCCGCAAGACGTCGGGTTAGATTTTTGATTAGTTTGACTTTTCATGGAAAATTCATGAATTGCTTTGCATCATTGATTCATATTAAGATAATATGTCATTGATTTATATTGATGGATTTTCAATAGGACACATATTTTGGTGTGTTATCGTTATTTTCTCATCACATGTCATGCATCATATGTCATATCTAGGATTTAGGTATTTAGGTCCATACACATTTCATGTTTAAAGCAATGCATTTTAATTTTCTAAGATTCATATAGAATTAGGATAATTTTCCTTTAATAAAAGCAAAACAAAAAAAGAACAAAAAATGTTATTTGGGATATATAGATTTCATAATGTGCACATCACATGTTGTGCTTTAGTTAGTGGGTCATAGGTTAATGTTTTAATATTCCCGTCATGTAGTTGTTTTTTAATGAAAAAAAAAGCCAAAGATTAGTATTGCATCATTATTTTTTTTATATAAGAATTATTAAGTCATTTTAAAAGGAAGAAAACACAAAGGTCATTTACTTAGTTAGTTAATAGGTTAGTTCATAATTAATCCCATTTTATGTCATCATTGTTTAGTGTAGGTTGCGTATATGTATTAAAAAAAATCATTAAAAAATCATATAAAGAACATGTATATAGAATTGCCATGTCATCAATCCCATATCATGTAGCGCATGCATATTTAGGATTATCTAAATTAGATTGCACGCATATTGTAATGATTCAAATCATGTCATATGAATTACATCTCACATGTCATTGAAGTAAAACTCATGCATATCAAATTTAAATTGAGATTGCATATAATTAATATTAAAAAGAAAAAAAAATTAGGTGTCATGTCATTTAGAAATCATGTTTAGGACATGCATTTTTATTAGCATTTTTGTAAGTTTTTTTTAGAGAGTAGACCTTAATAAGGTTGTAGTTTATAATTCCTTACAATCTATCACTTTGGTTTATTGAGTGTTATTTCATTAATTGTGCACCCACATGACCATCCTTTGCATGTTAATAGCTTAGGTTAAAATTAATCAACATTGCCTTTCAAAATATTTTTGAAATTAAAATAAAAAGGTACCGAAAGGACATTAGACTAATCTAGCGTAACCATGTCCCCGGACTTGTTGAATCTCTGGTTCGCAAAAGTAAAGTATTCTCTCATACTTTATTTGGGTTTCCAATCAACCCTAATTGGTTACTGGCAGCTCCAAATTGAGTATAATTGCATGTTAAAATGAATTAATTTCTTCGTATCAAGTCGCGATTGGTAGGACTTGGGAGGGTCCATGCCAAGTCTTCGGACTTAGTAATCCATTAGCCTTTTTTAGTAATTCACCCTCGGGAAGGTCGTGACACCCTAGTAAATCATCATGTCTAACTCCGTAGATGGCCTGTGCGAGGGTCCCAAATGGACCTTTAACTGAGGCTCCCATGCTCGAATGGGAATGATTGTGACAACGAAGAATTATTACGCATTCCAACTACAGTAAGTTATTTCTAAACTTTTTAAACATATTTTAGAAATTTATATACAACGCATGATGTACTACCCTCTATTCATAAAGTTTTGAAAGGGACAGAAAATGGTTGAACATTGACTAATGTTTTTTTATTTTAACTTGCATCTTTTAAGATTGGACTTTTATTCGATGTTATTCACCTTAAATATTTTGAGTTATACATATTGACACTGAATCTATTTAGAGTCGTGTAAAAAATTTTTAGTTGAAAGAAAATAGTTTTTCGTTACCCTTTCAAAAAAAAGAGAAAAACCATGTATGTCTTTTTATATTACATTATTGTTAGGTTGTGATCAATAATGACGGCCATTGCTAACTCATATTTTAATAATTACATTTATCTTTTAGTAATAGTTATTAGTGATAAACATGCACGATTTAGCAATCTTTGCATTTGAGTTCCGAATAGGGATAACATATTAATCAAGGAAAAGAACAAAAATGATAAAACAGTATATTATGAAGGCAAAGTGAAAATGCGATTTTTGCAAATATGTAAAAATGAAACGGTAAATAGCATAGACTGAAAAAAAAATGCCAAAAAAAAAAAAAACTATCTGAGTGAGTCTCATGATTTAGGGCGGAGGAATGATGGAATTATAAGGTAAAAAGAAAAGGGAAAAACAGAACAAAATCATAAGAAGAAAAATTAAAATTAAATGGTTAATAGAAAATATGAAAAACCATACCTTACGTTTTTCTCTAGTACTGTACTACTTTTCCTCCATTATTTTGAAAATATCAGTTCGTAGCTTGCATATTGTGTCTAGACATCACTTTGTACATTCACATTGTTATTTTTATAGTCTTATTTATAAAATAAAATAAAACAAAAAAGACATTTCCTTTCCGAAAATTTTCTCGTCAAATCCTAAATTTTCCATACCCACTGAAACCCCTTCTCCTAAAAGTAAAAATTAGTGCAAATCAAAACCTCCCAAACCCTAAATTCAGCCACCACCTTGGACTGCCATTGAAAACCTTTAGCCATCGCACACACTATTGCTAGCATTGTCGGCCCCATCCTCAAATGTAGATGCCAATACCCTCCATCTTTTATGGTCACAGACTCCTACTCCACCCCCCGGGGGCCCAAAACAAAACTCTCTCTACACATGCTCTTTGATTGCCTGGTCGTGATAATGGCTCGCTAAGGTCATGTATTACCATCGACAACCTCAATCAATGTCATCCATAGCCTTATCGCAGCTCAATCTCTATTGCAGGTTGTTAATTGCTAAGGATAACCATGGCCTGCGACCTCAATTTGAGGTTAGGGATCAAAAGGTCATGCATGGCTTAAAAGGAGGCCAGAGCCTGATTGCCATAGTTGCTTGTGTTAGAGAAAACTCCTTATTGTTTTGAAGCTAACAAAATCTTTCCAAAAGTCTAGTATGAAGACTTGCAGATTTAAGTGTTATAGTCTGAAGAACTCCATACGCTACTGTCAAAGTCTGAAGACCAATAGACTTTAATCTCAAAGTTTGACCACATTGACGAGTTTCAAACCGAAGAGTGAAGACTTATCCAGATGCGGGTTTATCTTCAAGGATTTGGTTCTTATGGTTTGTGGAAGATCTTATGGCTGGAATTATTCTTATTGAAATCAATTCAGATAATCAGATCTCTTGAAAGGTGAAGTATACATGGAAGGTTCTACTTATGAAAACCAAGATCTTGATTGTATGTGCGAGCAGGATTGATGGGCTTTTATGACATTCCTAAAACGACTCGAGATTTCCTTGATTGATTATGTCCAAACGGATAGATTGGAACAACTCCTTTGGAAAGTGCCAATAGGTGAGGAGGCATAGAGGAGTATATAAGGAAGACTCTCAAGTTGTTCGTGTGTGTGTGAAAAAGAAAATTTTCAAAGTTTGAAACTTCCTAGTTTTTTGCTATTTCAATTGTCGAGCCTAACTCGTATTCAAAAGAGAGAGCAAACACTTGTGAGACTTTGGAAGAGTGTAGTAGAGTTTCTACACTGTGAAGTCAAGGATGTGAGACTGTAAAAACTCTTTTGATTCATAGTGAAATCCAGCTAGTAGGATGTCAGTGCGGGAGAGTGGACGTAGGCTTGAACTAAGCCGAACCACTATAAACTCTGTGTTTCTATTTTCTTTCCCTGAACTCCTTACTTTAATTCGTAGCTTTGCATATTTGATTATAGTTGATTACATCTTCAGTCTATTATCTTCTAAAGACAATTTACCTTCATTAAATCTTGCGAAAATTTTATTTACACCTATTCACCCCCCTTTAGGTGTTCTTACTAGCCCTTTCAATTGGTATCAAAGCCTGTGTGCTCATTTTATTAAAGTGTTTTTACTTTTGAGTTAAAGATCTATGGCTAGTATTTTGGCTCCAGGTTTGGTTGAAGGCCAAAGCAATACCAGACCTCCTTACTTTGATGGTAATGAATACAATGTGTGGAAAAATAAGATGAAGGCATTCCTGAGATCGAAAGATCCCATGAAATAGGATGTAGTAGAAAAATGGATTATTCCCAAAGCTACATCTATCTCAGAAAGAGGAAAAGAAGTTGCAGACGCTGGCAAAATGGCACAAGAAGAAATAACCAAGAGACAAGCTTTTGATGCTAAAGCCATTTACTCTTTATATTATGCTTTATCTCCTACTGAGTATAACAGAATTTTATCTTGTGAAATAGCCAGAGAAGTCTGGGATAGCTTGCACGTTACCTATAAAGGGACCGATCGAGTTAAAGAAACAAAAATCAATATTCTACTCGGATAGTATGAAGCCTTCAAAATGAAGTCATGAGAATCTATCACTGACATGTTTAGTCGTTTCATAGAAATTGTAAACGGTCTAGCATATCAGGGACAGCCAATCTCAGGACCAATGAAGGTTAATAAATTGCTGCATAGACTCTCCAAAAATTGAAATCACGTGAAGACTTCAATAAGAGAAACCCAGAGGATCATGCCACTTTCTGTAGATGAACTAGTTGACATACTTCAATCATATGAAGTGGAGCAAATCAATGAGGAAAAATATCCTAAAGGTAAGAAGTCAATTGCTTTAAAATCTAACGATGATTCTGACACAGATTTAGAAGAAGATATGGACGATGAAGAACTAGCACTCATGATAAGGAAATTAAGAAAGTTGAATAGAAAGGGAAGAAGATTCAACTAAAAGAAGCAAATGACTCAAAATTTTCAGAACAAATCAACTGAGAATGATGAAGTCAACAAAGAAGTGATCTGTTTTGAATGCAAGAAAAATGGGCATATCAGACCTAACTATCCTCTGTTGAAGAAAAAGAAATGAAGAACTTAGAAATACAGAAATGCTCTCAAAGCAGAGACATGGAGCAATACTGAATGCGAAGAAAGTGATGAAGAATATGCCAATATATGTCTAATGGCAAATTCAGAATCAGACTCAGACTTTGAAACAGATTCAAACTCGGACAACGAAATCAAGGTTAGTAATTTAAAAATTCCTACTAAAGTCTCGAAGTATATAGATGAACTTTGTCTCAATCTCAAAACTTCTCTTAGAAAGATTTCTGAGCTGAAGAGGGAAAATTATAAACTTAAGCAACAGGAAACTTCTTGGCAAGAAAAGTTTGAAAATCTAGACAAAAATTTTGTCAATTTTAAAGAAAATGCAGATTCTCTTTCGAAGGAAAATATTTTTTTTGAAAGAATACATTTCAAATATTACAAAAAGGTTTTCAATAGGATCTGAGAAGTTGGAAAAGATTCTTTCAGTACAAAGACCCTATTTCAATAAATCTGGTTTGGGTATGACACCATAAACTATTCATTTAATTGATTTTCAAGTAAAAGAAATAATCAAACAAAGACCTACAAAAACATTTTACAAAAATTATTTTCAAAATTTTTTTATAAAACCTGTTGGCCGAAGTGCTCTCAAATGTTCAAAGTGTAACAGTTCAGAACATTTCGAGAAAGAATGTCCCAAGGTTTGGAGACCTGTTAAGAAGGATTGAGCAAAAATTGTATTTTGTACTAACTCCCCTAAACCCAAGAAGATATGGATACCAAAGAAAGCTTGAGTTCTTTTTGTAATTGCAGGTCACTATCAAGAAAAATATCAAGTGGTATTTGGATAGTGGCCGTTCGAGACACATGACATGAGATTCAAGTTGTTTTATAAGGCTTGCGGAATTAAATGGTGGAAAGTTTCTTTTGGTGGAATCAGTAAAGGAAGAATTGTTAGATGTGGAACTGTAAAAATTGGAAGTCTCACAATCAATAATGTCTCATTGGTGGAAGGATTAAATTACAATCTACTTAGCATTAATCAACTGTGCGACACTGGATTCAAAATCAATTTCCAAGAGAGAATTTGTTTAGGAACTAGTAAAGATTTTTCTCAATCTTTCACTGGACGAAGACATGGAAATATTTATCTTCTGGATATAAAACCAGAAAGTTTTTAGTGTCTAATATCCATCCAAGATGAAGCAAACTTTTGGCATCGAAAGCTTGGCCATGTTAAAATGAAGCAGACTGCCAATATCTCCTTTAAGAAACTTGTTCGTGGACTTCCCAGTTTGACTTATCAAAAGTCTGATTTATGCACACCATGTGTTTTGGGAAAACATATTAGAAGTTCTTTTAAACCTATAAATCAAGTTTCTACTAATCGAGTTTTGCAACTTCTACATATGGATCTCTTTGGACCAACCAGAACTCAAAGCATTGGTGGAAAGAGATACTGCCTAGTAATCATGGATGATTATTCTCGTTTTACTTGGGTTTACTTTCTGGCAAGTAAGTAAGTAAGTCTAAAACCTTTTTTCACTTTTCAAAGTTTGCCAAGAAAGTTCAGAATGAAAAATGTTATGCTATTTCAAGTATACGGACAGATCATGAAAGTGAGTTTGAAAATCAAGACTTTGCTAAATTTTGTGATGAATCTGGTTTCCAGCATGTTTTCTCTTCTCCATATACTCTAGAACGTAATGGATTGTGGAAAGAAAGAATAGATCTTTGTAGGTGATGGCAAGATAATTGAAAACAATATTTCTTCTCGATTTTGGGTTGAAACAGTTTCTACAGCTTGCTATATCATTAACAGAGTATTTTTAAGACATATTCTAGAGAAAACTCCTTATGGAGTATTTAAAGGGAAAAAAACAAAATGTTTCTTATTTTCATGTGTTTGGTTGTAAATATTTTGTTTCGAAAAATACTTATGATTGAACTAGTAAATTTGAGGAAAAATCATAAGAAGGAATTTTCCTTGGCTATTCAACCACAAGCAAAGCCTATAGAATATTCAACAAGAAGACTTTGTCTGTAGAAGAATCAATGAACGTCAAATTCCAAGACTCTATACAGAATCAACTGAATCAGACTCAACTTGAAGATTCTGAACCTGCTCCAGATCTTACAAAGTCTACTTCTCCTAAAGTGATTCGGACTTCTGAAGAACAACAACAAGAAGAACCAGTAGATTCAACTAAAGCAAAGGATCAACAAACCTTCAGACCAACTAGTAATTGGAAGCATAAGTCTAGTCATCCAAAGGAACTCATTATTGGCAACATTGATGAAGGAATTAGTACCAGATCCAAAAAGCAAGAAGAGTCTAGCGCTCTAGCACTTATTTCTGATATTGAACCCAAATGCATAGAAGATGCCTTAGCTGACGAAAGCTGAATTGAAGCTATGCAAGAAGAGCTTAGACAGTTCAGCATCAATGATGTTTGGGAGCTAATTCCTAAACCAAAATGTAAATCTATTATTGGAACTAAATGGGTTTTCAGAAATAAAATTGATGAGAAAGGAAAAGTGATCAGAAACAAAGTAAGACTTGTGGCCAAATGATATATGCAAGAAGAAATGATAGACTATGATAAGATCTATGCACCAGTGGCAAGATTAGAAGCAATTAGACTATTACTTGCTTTTGCTTGTTATAAAAATTTCAAGTTATTTCAAATAGATGTCAAAAGTGCATTCCTCAATGAATTTATTCAATAAGAAGTCTATGTGGAACAACCACCTGGAAGATCCAAAAAGGCTAGACTCAGTCTTCAGACTGAAAAAGACCCTATATGGATTAAAGCAAGCACTTCGAGCCTGGTATAATAGGTTAAGTAAATTTCTAATTCAAAATGGTTTTGTTAAAGAAAAGGTGGAATACTACTTTGTTCATTAAAAGAGAAGGTAAAGATTTTATACTCGTTTAAATCCATGTTGATGATATTATCTTCGGATCATCTAATGAAAATTTGTGCAAGAAGTTTTCTAAGTCTATGCAAGATGAATTTGAGATAAGCATGATGGGTGAATTATCTTTCTTTCTTAGGTTACAAGTGAAACAATTGAAGGAATGAATTATTAGTGCGGGAGAGTGGACATAGGCTTGAACTAAGTCGAACCACTATAAATTTTGTGTTTCTATTATCTTTCCCTAAACTCTTTACTTTAATTTGTAGCTTTGCATATTTGATTATAGTTGATTACATTTTCAGTCTATTATCTTCTAAAGACAATTTACCTTCATTAAATCTTGCGAAAATTTTATTTACACCTATTCACCCCCTCTAGGTGTTCTTATTAGCCATTTCAGCTTGCTAAGGTCACATATTGCCATGACAACCTCAATCAAGGTAATTCATAGTCTTGTCACAGCTGAATCTCGATTGTATATCGTTAATTACCATGAATGACCTTGGTCTGACCTTGGTCTGCTACCTAAATTTGAGGTTAGGGGTCACGAGGTCATTCATGGTTTAATAGGAGGCCAACAACCTCAGATCAAGGTCAATGTTGTTGTGACACAACTTAGGTCAAAGCCTTTTGAGAGAGAGAGAAAAAAGAGAGAGAGAGAGAGAGAGAGAGAGAGAGGCACAATTGAACATAGAGGGATGAGGGAGAGGCGAGCGTTAACGAAGGGGAGAGGGGGTCAATGGTTGTGGTGAGGAAGTGGGTCAACGGTGGCAGACAACGATGGGTAGTGGAGAGGTGAGGGATTGTGCATAATGGACATTGAGGGAAATTCTTCACGCCCGGATAATTTCTGGTAATTTGATTAGCATAGTATCTCTTGTTCGAGTTCTCTCTGCTGCAAACCTCTAAGCTTTGCTCATAATATGGGTTATTACACGCATTTGTCCACATGAATTAAAATGTTGAAATATACGTGGTATTCAATATATCAAAAAAAAAAAAAAAAAGAGGAATTGAATTAAAGTTAGAAATTATAAATTATTGATTTTGTAATGACAATCTAGATAAAAGAAGCCAAAGTCTGAGCAGTTTTGTGGGAAACACATTCCCACCATATCTGGGGCCTTTGAAAGCCCAAACAAAAAGAATGCGCCCAGAGTCCAAAACCAGATTTCATCAAGGTTAATTGGGCTTTCCGTAAGCCAATCTTAGTCCATGTATGTGAAATGGACGTGCAATGAACGTATAAATCCGATGTGCGTATATTCAAATAGTCAAACATAAGATACATATCTACAATTCATCTCATTGGATTTCAACCTTAAAAATTATCCAAAAAATTTCATTTCCTCCCAAGCCTTCTCACTAAAATGTAAATTGTCATAGTATGTTACAATATAGAGGACAATATTGTAATTTAAATATTAAATTAATTTACAAACAAGTCGCAAAAAGATCTCACATTTTAATTTGACGGAAGTTTCTCTGTTTCAAGGGCATGGTATGGAGACCTAGCATCCCGGCCTACAAAATACCCTACAAGTCTCATGAATCAATTAAGTTCAAATATCTACTAGTGTAAGAGTAGTTTGCAGTTAGTGGGATATGAGCGCATGAATTCCAATTCCTGAATTGAAAATCTTCAAAGCCCCAATCAATTCTTTCAACTTGGAGGATCGATTTCTCTAATGCAAAACCGAGCATTCTCGCTCTGGCCAATTAAAACCATTTTTCCTATTTATTTTCACGTGCATAGGTATGCGTGCTTATGCTCTATTGTTACTTTGCGCGAGAAAGAGTTGAAGGAATTCATGTGATTAGATTAGGTACGCATGGACATTGGAATAGACATTATTATGTGTGAGGCAGAAGTATATATGGTCATGCGAATCCGTTTTAATGAGCAGATTAATGAACTTATATAATGTGCATAAACTAGAGTGCGAGTAACTGTGCTTGAAAATCCCATTTTTGAAAGACTGCTGTTGCTCGAGTAATTAATATGTGATCTCATTATTTATCTACTGTTCGCGACTTTTTTGAGCATTGCAAGTTTGAGACCATATTAAACAAATTAAAGATTCATGAACCACCTTGCATATTATAATATAGTTCAAATACAATTAATGTTATTTTCCAAATTAACAGTTGTTACCTTCCAAAGTCCGAGAGCATAAAAACTCTCTCGCCTTCACCCTCACATGGTGGCTGCTCCATAAACCCTAAACCCTCTCATCTCATCTACTACCCCCTAATCTTCACAGACTTATCAAATCATTTAAGCCTTCTCAGCTTTCTCTCTCTAGATGCTGAGTCCTTTCTCATCGGCCTTTGGAACTCTCCCAATTTTACATCAATCGACACACAGCCTCTCTCGTAGAGCTTGCTTCCAATGGAAGAGGATGATGATATTAGAGTTTACTTAAACTTCAGTCGGAAATGGATGGAGTGGTTTCTAGGTATAAATTAAAGGAATGCTGTCTCACTCTCTTGGGAGACTGAATCCTACCGTGAATTTCCAAGCCTTTGTGAATACAATGAAAAGAGCCTGGAGAAATGAAGATGTAGTTTCTGCCGGGTGTGTTCTGGCCTTTTTGCATTTATGTTTAAAACTGAAGGAGACAAAAACAGGGTTTTAGAATCTGGTCCATGGTCTTTCGCGGATCACCTCGTGTTGCTTAAATCGTGGGAACCCAATGCACCTCCTCATCATTGATATAACATGTTTTTTTTTCCCCGGTTCAACCCTGACACAGAGCAACGATTTTGCTGCATTCGAGAAGCAAGATGTACTTAGAAGGGAGGTTAGCAATAAGGATTGTGTCCAAGAAATTTAGGAGTAAAATAATATTTTAATTTATCTTATTATTATGTTTCATTCTCTTTTCTTTCTCTTTTTTTTTTCCCTTTCTCTTCATTTCCCATTACACGAGTCATTGACTTTTTAACGACTAACCATGAAGGTCAGGATTGTTATAGTGTGACGCGGACAGGAGAAGAAGGATCGGATCTCTCCACAGCATTAACAACATATATACGTCAAAGAACCGTATCCATAACAAGTATCAACCCTCTCTCCGCTCATCTTCCACTCGGCCTTGTTTATTGATGATGCTTTTCTTTCCGTTACTCGTCTTCCAATCGAGTTATTCGGAAAGGAGCACCGTTGCTCGACAAAGGCCAAGTGGAAGATTAGCGGAGAGAAAGAGTGTGTTGATACTTGTCATGGATACAATTGTTTGACACATGTATATTTTGTTAGTGCCGGTAGAGAGATCCAATCCTTTTGCTCCTCTCCGTGTCAAATGCAAAAATAATCCCGACATTAATATTTAGTTTTTCAAAAAGTCAATGACTCATGTACTGGAAACTAAGAGAAAAGGGGAAAAAAAGAAAGGAAAAAGAAGAAAAACAAATATATGAGAAGTCGAAATGAGACGTCCAATTGATTTGCTGTTAACGGGATAAATTAAAAATGTGATTCATAAATTTAGAGGACACCAATCCTTATTACTAACCTACCTTCCAAGAACATCTTATTTGGATGAGACCTCAAGTGAAGCAAAATTGTTGCTCTGCGTTAGGGTTGGACCAGGTGAAAAAGAATACATATTACTTCCTGCTTTTGAGCAAATTGTTTTCGCAGAAGTTGTTAGTAGCCGAGTAGAGCTCCTAATATGATATCATTGGGTGGTCAATTGAAGGAGAGCTTTTTTACTAGTGTTTGATGCCTTCTAAGCAAGCAAATGACAACGACTGAAAATATAGCTGATATAGTTGATATAGTTGGCACCATAATGTATAGTAACTAGAGCTGCTTATCCTTTGATGATTTCTTTCCATTTACTTTGCACGGTGGGGCTTGAAAAATTGCATTTTACAAAGTGCTTCATTCCCAATGAATGAGAGAATCAACATATTTCCAAAGGGTCCACCAGTAGGAATCTCTCCCGATATCTTATTAAAGGACAAGTTCAATTTTTTCAGTTATGTAAGTCCTTCCGAGGACTTGGGTATCATTTTGTATGACTCTTTGTAGGAGAGGTTGAGGAAAACCAATCCTCTGAGGTTACTGATCAATTGCGGTGTCAATCCTTGAAATGAATTCCTTAACAAGTCAAGAGAAGGAAGGGTCTTTAACTTCTTGATTAAACTCGGTATGGCGCCTTTAAGTCAATCCAAGAAAGATCAATGCTTTCTATAGCTGTCATTTTCCCTATCTGATCTGGTAGTCCTCCATAGAAAGAATTGTGATAGATAGATTAATATGAGTTTTTGAAGGCTTCACAGATTGACCATTTTTTCCAATGCAATTCAAGATAGATACCAATATCCTATTTTGCTGGAGCAGCAACTCGCCAAAACCGGTCTAGTTGCATATCTCATTAGGGATCAGTCCCTCGATATGGTTGTTAGCAAGGTACGGCCTTTATAGGCTTTTTAGTCCTCCAATAGATGATGGGATGTTGCTGTTTATATATCTTTATCGCTTAACTATAGAAAGTCAAGCTCATCAAGAAACCCATTTGGCTGGGAATGTGACCGACATTTGGGAGCGACTAGAATTCGTAGGGAACTTGAGAAGTTATTGATAGATTTCGGTATGGAACCACGAAGCCAGTTTTCTTCCGGAAACAAGGTCTGCAGGGACTGGTAATTAGATAAAGCAGAGATAAATCCGAGCTCTGAACCATAAGTCTCTCCTGTTAGCTGATAGACTGAACTGCGAAGTATATGAGGTTCTTTAAGCTGCCCAAAGCCATTTGACTAGAGATCCCCCGGACGAATGTGGTAAGGTTTTGTGATAACTGGGAAGAGTCCGCATGTTGCTTCGACTATTAGAATTGCTTCACCATTTCAACTATTAGAAGGTATTTTTAGAATCTTAACTCTGTCTTATAAATTTATATACAATGCATGATGTGCTGCTCTCATTTGATAAAGCTTTCGGTGGGATAAACATGGTTAAACATTGTTTTTAATTTTTTACTTCTACTTGTAAATTTTGAGAGTTGACTTTAATTTAATGTTATTCACCTTAATGATTTTGAGTTACACATATTTATATTTGAAATCTATTTAGAGTCGTGTAAAATCTTTTGGTAAACGTTTGAAAGAAAATAGTTTTTAAATTCAGAAACACCGTTGTGAATACTTTCGATAAGTCCATCCAAGCATGTCCAAGCATCTCTGAGTTTTGTTTGTAATATTTGTTATTACAATCAATGCTCCATACAAATGAAAATACTGAAATATATAGGATATTCACTTATATCATAAAAAACGACGCTTTGTATAGTCATTAGAGATAAATTGTAACGGTATGTTCAGTGTAATGGACAATATTGTAATTTAAATATTATTACAAACTAATTGCACAAAGATCTCATTTAATTTGAATGAAAATTCCTTGTTTTCTTGGTTACGGAGGTGGAAACTCAGCTTCAAATACCCTGTAAGCCCCATAAACTATTTAGGAAAAAACACCTTGGATTTGTGCAATAGCCTTGGCACAGAGTAGTTTGCACACGTTGAATGGATAATAAGTGGTTCTTGAATTGGGATTCCCTCAAGTGCACCAGTCACATATTCACCCTTAATATAGGTAGAGCACTACAATAGATAAAGCACTCCCTTCCGGGTGCCACTGCTAGTAGCACACGGCGACATGGTTGTTAAATTTGTGGTTCAGATTGTACGATCAATGACCTACGATCCCAAATCTACTAAACGATCCTTTCACACGGAAAATGGATTAAAAATAAAATCATTTTAGATTGCCCGTCAAGATCTTAAAATTTTATTCCTGCAAGTTAAACCACAAAAGTAGCCCATACAAAAATTAAATTTGGGCCAAAATTAGCAATGCCCAGCCTAAAATATTTAATCCGAAACTCCAAATATCACTTAAGCGACAAATTTGTTGGTAGTAATAAAAATGATTTGTGTTTGATAATGAATTCGATGAGGAAGGTCGATGGGCCAGTTACAATCTCAACCAAGATGTCGAGATGACAGCTGATGATTTATTTTAGGTTTTCTTATAAGTATTTTTTTTTTTTTTGTGCCTTTTATGTCATACTAATAAATTTTCTTTATTTGTTTTGTGTTGCGTTTTTTTAACTGTTTGATACGAAAATGACATTATTGAACTATAATGTAATTTGAAATAGTGGTGGTAAAGTTTTCCAGTGGAGACCTATTTTTAATACCACTAAGGTCTTGTTCAATTTATTTATGACTTACAATAAGGTGGGTGGTCTTGTAGATTAGGTAGTGATTATACTAAAAATAGGGACTTTAAAAAGTCTGTATGGCGATCCATAAGCCGAGAATATCGAGGCTCTGTTGAATGTCGCAATGAAGAATTAGTTCTAAACATTCATTTCGACATTCTGACATCGAGACGGGTGTTATACCTTCCGAAGTCAGACATGAGTTGAAAATCTTGTTGGGTCAAATGTCAACGCATGAAAATGTTGTAGCGATTTTAATTGTTTTTCTCCGATTCAGAAAGCTCAGAAGATCAGAAACTTTATAGCAGATGGCTATACGCAATGCCATGAAAACGAAATGACCGTGTACAAACTAAGATGATTTTAATTGTTTTTCTCCGATTCAGAAAGCTCAGAAGATCAGAAACTTTATAGCAGATGGCTATACGCAATGCCATGAAAACGAAATGACCGTGTACAAACTAACATGATACTATGCCCCTATTCTACGTACTGCTCTTCTCCGATTCAGAAAGCTCAGAAGATCAGAAACTTTATAGCAGATGGCTATACACAATGCCATGAAAACGAAATGACCGTTTACAAACTAAGATGATACTATGCCCCTATTCTACGTACTGCTCTCCACCTTATTTTCTTATCAAGGAAGTGACAACTTGATCTTGTTGAGCTTAACCATGATAGTTTTCATTTCCATTCTTTCCTCAGGCAAGTCCTTTGAACATTCTAGTCCTAACTCTAGGATTGATGAAATTATGCTCTCGAGTTCGAAGGCATCAGATCTTCATGTTTCATGCTAATGAGTTTGCCATCCATGATGTCAAGCACTCTGTTTGGAATCGCTGCACCTACCCAGAGCCTCAAGCTCATATCCGCATTGAACATTTCATCGGTTGGCTTCTTTCTGGTTATCACTTCCAACAACAATATGCCGAAGCTATAAACATCTCCTTTTGTCGAGACTTTTCCTTCCAAACCGTACTCTAACATTTTTTGTGAAAAAATAACATCAGAGATTGATCTTTTTTTCTTTTTGGGGCATAAATAATAAGATTGAGAGTCATATGAGTGTTAATATATCTCTATTATATTATACCATTATACTAGCAATCAAAAGCCCAAATTAGCTAAAATTTGGCAAATGTACTTGAAGCAACGTATCCGATCGTGCCAAGAGTTTGGGTTTGTGTTTCAAGCTTGTTCTCAGCCAAAATCTTTGAGATTCCAAAGTTGCAGACTTGTGCGACTAAGTCCTCATTTAGGAGAACATTGCTAGGCTTCAAATCGCAATGCACAATGGGTTCCGGTTGGCCATGGTGGAGATAATCGAGTGCTGTAGCGATGTCTACCATTATCTTCACTCGCTGATAGAGACCGAGTTGTAGTTGTTGGAGTAAAGCCACTTCTCCAAGCTCCCATTGGGCACGTATTGCAGCACCAAAGCTCTCAAATCAGCATTTGTGCAGGTGCTGATCACCTTGACTAGATTCCGGTGTCGGATCTTGCGGAAAACCTCGCATTCTACATCAAAACTTTTTAGGGCGCCTTCAATGTGGAGATTCAGTACTTTGACTGCAACATCCATCCCATTGGCTAGAGTTCCTTTGTATACAGAGCTAAAGCTTCCCACTCTAAGAAAATTGCTTTCGCTAAAGTTGTTAGTAGCCGAGCAAAGCTCCCTATATGATATCATCGGGTGGTCAATTCCAGGCGGGTTCTCCACCAAAACTGAAGCTTTTTTGCCAATGTTCCCATGCTTTCTAAGCAAGCAAATGACAAAGACTAAAAGTACAGCTGATACAATTGGCACCATAATGTATAGTAAATGGAGCTGCTTGTCCCTTGATGATTTGTTTCCATTTACTTTGCAACGTGGGACTTGAAAAATAGCATTTCCACAAAGTGCATCATTCCCAATGAATGAGAGAGCTGAGAAATTTCCAAAGGGCCCCCATTAGGAATTGCTCCTAATAGCTTGTTAAAGGACAAGTTCAAATTTTGCAAATATTTAAGTCCTTCCATGGACTTAGGTATTGCGCCTGATAACTCATTGTGGGAGAGATCAAGGAAGTCCAGCCCTTTAAGGTTGCCGATTGATTGTGGTATCAATCCTTGAAATGAGTTCCCTGACAAATTGAGAGAAGCAAGGCTCTCCAATTCTTGGATGGAACTTGTTATGGTGCCGGTAAGTTGATTCCAAGAAAGATCAATGCTGTTCATAGCTCTCATTTTTCCTATTTCAAATGGTAGTCCTCCATTGAAAGAATTGAGTGACAGATTGAGGAAGATAAGTTCTTGAAGGCTCCACAAACTAACCGGTATAACTGATGTCATGTTATTCGAACTTAGGAGAAAGTTTTGAAGACTGCTGAGGTTTCCAATGCAATTCGGGATCGATCCCGATATCCTATTTTGCCAGAGCACCAACTCTCCTAAATTTGGCAAGTAGCATATCTCATTGGGGATCGGTCCATCAAGATGGTTGTTATCAAGATACAGCCTTTGCAAGCTTTCTAATCCTCCGATCAACGATGGGATGTTGCCGACTAGATCGTTATAGCTCAACGCTAGAAAAGTCAATCTCTTCAAGAAACCCATTTCCTCGGGAATGCGACCTCTTATTTGAGAATCTTGAGCGAGTAGAATTTGTAAGGAACTGGAGAAGTTTTTGATAGATTTTGGTATGGAGCCGCTAAGCGGGTTTGAGCCCAGATCCAAGGTTCGCAGCGATTGGCAATTTGCTAAGGCAGATAGAAAATTGAGCTCTGAACGATAAGGCTCTCCTGTGAGTTGATTTGACGAAACCGAGAAGCTTATGAGGTTCTTCAAGTTGCCCAAACTCATGGGTATCGGTCCGCTAAGTTGATTGAAAGCAGCATGGAAAATAATTAGGCTCGTATAATTCGAAATATATTGTGGGATGTTTCCGCCAAGGCTATTTATTGATAGATGGAATATTGCCAAATTCGGAAGGCTTAGTTCGCTACTTGAGGGAAGGCTTCCGGAGAGTGAATTGTTCATCAAAGAAAGCACTCGAAGCGAAGAAATGTTAAAAATCTCTTGAGGCACTTCGCCCGTTAGCAGATTTTCCTCAAGGACCATTGAATTCAAATTGACCAACTTGCCAATCTCACTTGGAATGTCACCTCCTATCTGGTTATGAGGTAACATCAAGATGCGCAAGCTCGACATGTTGCCAATGGTTCGAGGAATCGCTGCCAGTCAAGTTGTTACCACCGAGATAGAGCTTTTGCAGCTTTTGCAAGCTGTCTATGTCTCGAGGAATGCTTCCCTGAAAATGATTGCCTGCCAACGACAATGAGAAGCTCTTTGCATTGGGTTAGTGTCTCGGTAGCATGCCACTGAATTGGTTAAGAGACAGTGCAAGTATCTGAATGTTACGCCAGCGGTAGCAAAGATCGGAGGGAAGACTTCCAGAGAGATAATTGTTCATCAAAATGACACTCGTGAGCGATCTATTGAAAAGTGCTAATGGAATCGAACCTGTGAGAGCGGCGTTGGCCAATGTAATGACCTGCAATGTGGATATATTGCTTAGGAAGCTTGGAATTTGACCCCGTAAGTCATTTGAGCTAAGGTCCAGTTGTTGCAACTTAGGGAAGGCGCTGAATTCTCTTGGTATGCTGCCCGTTAGCCTATTCATCGCAAGTGACATGACTTTGAGGTTTTGGCATCGGGCTAAGTGAGGAGGAATATTTCCTTCAAACTAGTTCACATCAAGTACAAGTTTCTTTAGACGGCGTAAACGACTGATTTCTATTAGAATCGCGCCATAGAAGCTGTTGTTGCGGAGATCAAGAGAAGCCAAGAAAGAAAGATTGCCTAGGTAGGGAGAGAGTCTTCCTTGGAGATCCATGTGCGAGAGGTCTAAAGCCGTAACTCTCTGCTTGCGGTTGTTGCAAACAACGCCAATCCATTCACAAAACTTTGCTTCAGTGGTCCAGTTGCCAATTTTTGATTGTGTTTGTTGGGTCGATTTCAATCGTTGATCTAAAGTGGAGGAGAGCCACTTGATCAGTGAAGTTGCTGGAACAGGAGATGGGCTGAAACATCAATAGGGAAGCCAACATAACATCAAGAAATGCAATAAAGATGAACTTCTCCATAATGAATAGAGTATCTTTTGATTGCATCAATAGACGGTTTGCTAATTAGGACCTGCTCTTAGTATTTAATATCAAAGCAAACCAAATGATTGTCTCAATTTTTAAAAATGAAAACAATGGAAAGAAAGACTAACTATCAAATAATGCCCCTCGATCATGTCTAATTCGGTAAATGGCTTGTTCTTTACATCTACATGTTCACACTTACTTTCAACTCTGTGAGAACACAAGTGGACCTTTTGACTAATGCTCCAAGGAATAAATGTGAAAGGTTTTGTGATAACTGTCATGACCTCCCCGCAGGAGTGATGTTAAATATCTCCTCGGAAGTTGATTGACTGGAAGTTTCTATTATTGGAATAGATAATAATACTAGTAGTCTGTCAACTTTTATTCATGCGTCATGTCAGATTGAACTTTCAATCGATTCAATTAAATCACTTTTGATTTATGTGAAATGCCATCCGGTAACTTTCAATTGGTCTAATTAGATCCCCTACTATATTTAATGTGTTTATTGTCATCCTTTAATTAATTAATTTATATGAAATGCATCATTGACACCAATTTGATAAAACTGATGTTGATGGAGCAAATTACGTGGGTTTGGGGCGTGTCATGTTGACTATAAATTGCAAAACTATAATACCCGTTCCTTAAATATGTGCACTATTCATTCTGACGACATTTTCTTTCCTCAAAAAACATTATCATCCAGTGGACTCTCCTCAACAGCCATCAAAAGGACAAGGTAATGGCTTCAAGGACCTCCGCGGGTCGCAGCTCGTCTGTTTAATATACAGTGAGGGTGGGCTCTACGGAAGTGTACTTTATTTTTACGTGTCGATGCCCAAATGCCTCGCACCCCCAATTCTCCCTGTATTTTTATCTTTTTCCCAGAGAGGGAGTACCCTCTTAAAATTTTACTTCCCGACGATCCCGAAATCCGGATTGAACCAAGATAAAGCTTTTTAAGGACATTTTTAGGTCTGACCTCTACAAAATGCACAGAAAACTTAGCTCTTTTCTTTAGGCATACTGAAAAATCTTCCTCCATTCTTAATTTGACTTGACTTCGATTGAAAGCTTGAACAAGAGTAAGACCACCTTAATTATATAAAGAAAAGGGTTTTGTCCTGGTTTGTAAGCTGTTCTAAAATACTAATAGAATTCCCGTGCATGTGCTGCACGGGTTCCAACTTCTTCTTCTTCTTCTTTTTTAATGAAAAATTGCTTGAAAGTATTAAATCGAAACCCAGTGTTGATTTTGGTCCTCTCACTTTGAACTAATAATTTATGGTAACTTCGAATTTGATGTCTCAAGTGTAACATTCCAATGCATGACACTGATGAGTTATGAAGGCTTGCGTCATTTATATGAGATCCAAGAGGCTTAGCCGGGAGGCAACGTCAATTTTCTTTTTCTCCTCAAACTTGACATTTCAATGCCCAATAATCAAGACCTATTTTTCTTTTGACCTAGCTGGGTTAGCATTCTCGAATTTAATAGGTTGTTATAGCGGATTAACCCTTTCTTTAAGTATAATGCAGTTCTTTGGCATGCAATGTTGCTTTTAAAAATATGCCATAGTCATGTGTTAAGGGAAATTGTACCAAAAGTCTCATCTAATATATGAACTGGAATCGAGGAGTAAACCTTTCAATTGGTGCAATAAGTCCTATGAAAATGGAAAAGTATAACTGAGTGTTAAACCATTCCGTGGGTGTAAATTACACTGTGTAATCAAGTCATAAAGTCCTAAACCTATACTAACAAGTGAAATAAAAGGTTGCTGCATAGGCTTTGAGTGCTATTTGGGCTAGTTTCAACATTTCTCCATGGAAAAGACTTGATTTTACTTTTTGCAAAGTTGGTCACTTGATTGCGCTCGTCAAATAATTAGGACTCAAATGCATTCTATGCAAAAATCTAAGATTTCTAATGCACTTTTTTTGTTATGTTGGTATAGAGGGATTTCTTGTAGGTGGCGATTTACTTTTTAAGTACCGCACTTGAAATACCTTATGATTTCTATACATATTGGCTCGAAAAAGGTGAGGGAATGATTTTACCAAATAAGTTAATTTTTAACTTGAATATAGGTCATTACGGCTGAATTATAAATAAGCAAAGCAAATTTGCTTGAAAAGTGAAGACCCACATGGGACTCCTAAAACAGATTTCGAGGCTTATTTGTCTTTCAACTGAATCTTTCAAGGAAATTACACGAGTCTATCTTTCCTTTTAAATATTGTAAAAGTAAGATTTGGGCAAAAAGAAAGCCATTAACCATCTTTTCTTTCTTTTGGAGTTTCTTTCTCAAGTAACTTTTTAATTTTTTTTTTTGCCACATAGAGTACTAAAGAAGAAAGTCATTGACAGTGGTTGAACCTCAATCATCTAGACCAATTCATATGAAATATTCAATCTTGAAATTTATTGCTCAATACATTAACATTTTAGATTTCACTAAATATCTTCATCTATCGAAAACCTTTATGTTATGGTACATAGGGATTCTGTTGGACAAACTAGTAACATTTATTGTCTGGCATGTGATGGGTTTTGTCCATGCAAAATGGACAGGAGTTTTGAAAAGAAAGGTACTAATTGCCCCACTAATGACTTCAATTGGGAGCCAAGCTCATTCTTTTAGAAATGATGTCTTCTTTGCTACATGTGACACGGGCAAGTAACGTGCATCGTGGGAAGTAATTGAAATGATAGTTCAAACACTTAAAGAAAAAAACTGTCATGTACAAATGTATCGTGTGCGAAACCATTGAATGAAAATTACAAATAGTCAGAAAGTTAACTATTTTAGAAATTGATCAACTACCAAATGAACGGTGACAAATATGAGTTGTGTAGTCAAAAAGTTATATAGCAACCCATGGACAATGTATGTTCATTAAACAAGTCATCGCAATCACACATATGTACACACTTATTAGCGGCTGTTTTTCGTCATGATCAACATTTCAAGTGACATGAAGCAAGTAAAGTGCAGTGGAAAGTAATTGAAACGACTGTTCGAACAGTTGAAGAAAAATTAAAAAAAATGTCCTATACAAGTGTATTGCGTGTGAAATCGTTGAATTCAAATTACAAGTAGTCAAAAAGTTAATTGTTTTAGAAATCAATCAACAACCGGATAAGTGGTGACAAATATGATCTGTGTAGTCAAAAAGTTACATAGCTACCCACAGGCTATGTAAGTTGGTTAAACAAGTCATCGCAATCAATAAGTGAGTAATTTCACGTGTACACACACACTTATTAGCGGTTGTTTTTTCGTCGTGATCAACATTCCAATCAGATGAGCAAGTGGCCAATACCTTCTAGCACTTGATATCAGCACAGTCCATTATTCATAATCAGGACGTTCTCATTATCACAAGTGTTGGTGCTGTCCATGGTAAAACCATATGAAATGACTTGGGATAAATCATCTAGTGATCCTTAAAAGTATGTCAACCTCCGAAGACTTCTAGTCGAGGAAAGATTGACCATGCGAGGTCAAAGTCTTCTGAAATACTTATCATATTAGACTTGTTCTCCTCTTGTCGATATCTTAATCAGTGATGAAAGATTGACCATGGTATCCTCAAGTCTATCATATGACACTTGTTCTCCTCTTTTCAATATATTCATTAGTTTTCATTGAGCTCACACAGGTCATCGGTAGCACCACAGTCCTCCACCTCATCTGATTTCGGCAACGGCTCTTGACAACAATATGCTACTCCAGATAACGATCTAGGGTAACTATCAATCTACTCGAACTAGCAGTTGCTGAGTTTGATTCGGATTAGTATATATTATTTCATGGAATTATGGAATTTCACGTGCACTCCAGCAAAGTAAGCTTAATTCACGGAAGAAAAGGATGCGTAAATTACACGAGTCAACCTTTCAAATTCTTCTTCCGTAATTGAGGGAAGTTGGAGAATACTTCAATCACGTCCCACGCATGTCTTCACTTTTAAAACAGGGACAATATGAAGTGTCTCATGGGAAGTTGACTGATTGGAGGTTTCTATGGCTAGAAGAGATAATGATATCAATAGTCTATCAACTTTTATCCATGCGTCATGTTATATTGGAACTTCCAATTGATTCAATTAAATTACTTTTGATAAATGTGAAATATCGCCCCCCAACTTTTAGTTGGTCTAATTAGATCCATAATATATTTAATATGTTTATTGTCATCCTTTCGTTAATTAATTTAAACGAAATATGTCATGGATAATAATTTTATAAAGCTGATGTTTGATGGAGAAAAATATGTGGACTTTGTGCGTGTCGTGGTGACTTTAAATTGTAAAACTATAATACCAGCTCCTTTAATATGAGCGCTATTCACTCCGACAACATTTTCTTTTCTCAACACGCATTATCATCCAGTGGATAATGGCTTTGAAATCTCTACTATTAAAATGCGCGGAAAACTTCATTATTTTCTTTTGAAGCATAGTGAAAAATCCTCCCTCACTCTCCATTTGACGTGATTTCGAATGAAAGCTTGAAGAAGAATAAGTGCACATTAATTTATATAAAGTAACGTTTTGTGCTGGTTTAATAGCTTTTCTTTAACACTAGTAAAATTCCCGTTGGCTGCACGGGTTCTAGCTTTTTGTCTTATTGAAAAATTGCCTTAAAGTATTAATTTGAAACCTAGTGTTGATTTTGGTCCTCTCACTTTGAACTAATAATTTGTGGAACTATTAATTCATCTAATGCTTTTCAATACTTTAACGTCTTGATTTTTCCTTTAATTAATTTCTATTGAACTTGTCTCAGTACTATAATCAATAATTTGTAGTTTGACCTTGGATTATGCAGCTTTTTCATATATCAATAGGACACGTTTGTGCATGTTTGTTCATGTTTGATCGGAACGGGGGCAGCGAGGTGCTAACAGCAACAACGGCACGATGCTCTTCGTCGGATAAACAATGAGCGTCCAGGATGAGTTGGTGCAGTGGCGAAGGCTCAGCTTGGTGTTGTCGCTGTGGTACTGCAGTGCGGCGGTCGAGCATGGTCTGGATGGCACCGGGAAGACCTGAACTTACCCGGAAACTAGGATCTCTGCGGCTGCAGCAGTGAGTCGCGGTATGGCTGAGGCGTGCGCTTGGTTTTGCTCAAAATTGATTGAGCAGGGCTAAAGCGACGCAAAGGCAAGGCGCAGCGACGATCCTCCAGTGAAGCGCAATAGCGAATGTCTTGCTCAACGGTATTGCCCAACCGTGTATGAACGAATATCTTGCCAATTATTTTTATATGTGGCCAAAAACCTTGTGATCAATAAACCAATACTTCAGAATTTAGGACAGACGTGTGGAATTTTCGGTTATATGGAAGAGATTATAAGTTTGGCTGAACTTCATTCCTCAGCGGGCTTAGTTTATATTATTTAAATTCAGGGCGTCTTTGCTTTAGTGCATTAATTCCAATGCAATTATATGGACCCATTACTGTTAATGCAAACACTCTTAACATCTATATGTAATTTAACTAATATATATATATATATATATTGGGGTTGGGATCAATCCCTAATTTTGTATGCTATTGATACCTAATTGGATCACCAAAATTTAGGTGTCAACCCTTAAGTGATCAGATTTAAATGTCATGGCAGCAATTTTCCAGCTAGCAAGAGGGGCTGATTGGGATTGTTTAAGCAATTCACATAATTGTTGACCTTGTGCCAATTGATTTTGGGTAGCTTTATCAAGGTTGGAAGCGAATTGTGCAAATAGTACTTGGCGCAATTATTGTGCTTAAATGTTTTTCATAATATGGAACCATATGAATAATAGAGAAACTCCATGAAAGAAATATTAATGATTCATATAAATTACTTAACAGGAAATGTCCCCCTCATGCGAATCTCTGAATTTCATGGTTTTATGACTCAATTAATATATAAACCAGCAGGCATGTATGAATGGAACTTGTACACATCCATCAGGAAGTCGAGGTCCTTTGATGAGTGTGCAATTCAAGTGTGAAGAAGTCAAGGTCTTTGGGTTTTTGTATGTTGACTTTGCGACCATCAGATCATGACTATACATTGAGAAGTCATGGTCTTTTGGGGTTTGGCGTGTCTTGATTTTTTGGATCAATAATGGTTCATGGAAAGTCATGGTCTTAGACTTTTATTTGTGATGGTCGGCAATAAAAATTTCTAACTCATCTATAATACCAACACGCGAATTGTAAATTAATGTGCTAGCATTCTCGATTTTCTCTGAAACATTGATATGTCTATTTAAATGTGCACATTATTGGTTGATCTAAAGTATATCGCTAATCATGATATGGATCAATGATTCTAAAGTTGCATTGCTCGTTTTTTCCTTGAAGCACCTGTTTCGTTTGGTGCTTGGATGAGGTAATGTGTCGTTACACTTGTCAAACTTACCCAGCATGACTTTCAATCTATTCGAACTTGTAGTTTGCTGAGTTAGATTTTGACTAAATATGTATTCTTTTCATGGAATTATGGAATTTGACGTGCACTTCAGCATGGCAAGCTTCATTCACGGAAGAATAGGAGGTGTAATTTTCCTGGTTGGGTTGAATATTCAGGTCCAAACGGAGGAACTTGCACGCAAAATTAAAATTTTCTTCCGCAAAATTAAAGACATAACTTTGGCCAATCCTAATCATAATGACGTTGTACACCTGCCACTGAGGTAAATGAGTATGTAACGAAATGTTAAATTTAATCCTACAATGCGTTTGTTCTTATTCACATAAAGTGTTCGAATTTAATAGGTTGTTATAGCAGATTAACCCTTCCTTAATGCAATGCGTGGCATGCAATGTTTGCTTTATTAAAAATGTCATAGTCATGTGTTGGGGGAAATTGTACCAAAAGTCTTCATCTTATGTACGAACTGTAATTAAGTGTCAACCCTTTCAATTGCTGCAATAAGGTTCTATGAAAATGGAAAACTATAATTGAGTCTTAAATCATTCTATGGGTATAATCAAGTCATAAAGTCCTAAACTTATAACAAGAAGTGAAATTAAGGGTTGCCGCATATGCTTTGAGTGCTTTTTGGGCAAGTTTTGGCATTCTCCATGGAAAAGACTTTATTTTATTTTTTGCAAAGGTGGACGACTTGATTGTGCTCATCAAATAATTAGGACTCAATTGCATTCCATGCAAGGATTTAAGATTTTTGGTGCACTTTTGTTGTTATGCTAGTGTAGAGGGATTTCTTCTAGGTGATGATTTGTTTTTAAAGTACTGCACTTGAAATTCCTTAAGATTTATGTACGGATTGGCTTGGAAAAGAGGAGGGGGGGATGATTTTACCAAATAAGTTAATTTTTAACTTGAATTTAGGTCATTGCGGTTGAATTATAAATAAGTAAAGGGAATTTGCTCGAAAAGTGAAGACATACGTGGCACTCCGAAAACAGATTTTGAGGTTTATGTTGTCATTCAGCTGAATCTTTCCAGGAAATCACCCGAGTCTACCTTTCAAGTTCTTCTTTTCATTTAAATATTGTAAGAGTAAGAATTTGGCAAGAAGAAAATCACAAACTGGGGACCGATAAAGAAGAAAGCCATCAACCATCTTTTAAGTTTTTTTTTTCTTTTTGCCACACAAACTGATAAAGAAGAAAGTCATTGGCCATGGTTGAACCTCAATCATCCTAACCAATTCATACGAAAATGCATTAATACTTGAGATTTCACTAAATATCTTCATCTATCAAAAACCTTTATGTGATGGTACATGCATTTTTTTGGACATACTAGTAATATTTCTTGTTTGGCATGTGATGGGATTTGTCCATGCAAAATGTACAAGAGTTTTAAAATGAAAACTTGATAATTACCCCATCGATGACTTTAATGGGAGCCATGCTCGTTGTGTTAGAAAATGATGTCTTCTTTGATACGCATGACATGGGGCAAGTAATCTGTGTCATGGGAAGTAATTGAAACGATAGTTCTAGCACTTAAAGAATTTTTTTTTTTTTTAAATGCGTATCGTGTGTGAAATTATTGAATAGAAATTACAAGTTGTCAAAAAGCTAACTGTTTTAGAAATCAGGCTCTCTCTCTCTCTCTCTCTCTCTCTCTCTCTCTCTCTCTCTCTCTCTCTCTCTCTGGGCCTCGAGTGAAGTTGCGTAACAGCAACATTGACGTTGATTTGAGGCTGCTGGCCTCCTTCAAGCCATGAATGACCTCGGCGGTCCCTTTCAAATGGAGGTCGCGGGCCAAGGTCGTATGTGGCAACTAGCGATCTTCAATCAAGGTTGCAAGTTGCAATAAAATCATGGATGACCTGGATTGAGGTCGTCCATCGCGATCCGGGACCGCAGATCAAGGTCACCAGACACTATTGGGACCGAGAGAGAGAGGGCTCAGTTGTTTACAGAGGGATGAGAGAGAACCAAGGTGAACGTAGGGGCAGGGGGTCGATGGTATTAGTGAGGAGGGGCGTGAACGTAGGGGCAGGGGGTCGATTATATTAGTGAGGAGTTGTTTACAGAGGGATGAGAGAGAACCAAGCGTGAACGTAGGGGCAGGGGGTCGATGGCATTAGTGAGGAGGGGCGTGAACGTAGGGGCAGGGGGTCGATGATATTAGTGAGGAGGGGCGTCAACGGTGCCAGACGACGGTGGGTGGTGCAAAGTGAGGGGTTTGTGCATGATGGAAGCTAGCACTTGGAGGCTTGGAATTTCTAGGGGTAATTTGATCTTTGTTGTGATTAGATTTTGTCTTAGGATGGAAAGCAACATTTTGAGAAATATGGAAATAGAGTTGAAGGTGTGAAAGGTGGTGAGTCTTTTGCTTAAACATAAATATGCGTTAGTGATGGTGGTTGTCCACTACCAACATGACACATGGCATATGATGATTCTTCTGCTCAAGTAAAAACTTGTTTCAGGGTGTTTCAGGGTACTTCTATAGCTAATTGTAATACAATAAGCCTGCCTAGTCATAAAAAATGAAAAAATTACTTGATATTTTTATTAAAAGAATCAACAATCAAGATTTTCTACTGAGAATTGATAATTGATATCTCGAAGTTTCATATTTTTTTAGTAAATTACATTGAGAGAAACTTTTCACGCCTCCAATTATCTTTGGTGAATTGGTCAGCAAACTATGTCCGGTTTCAGTTTTCTTTACTGCAAATCTCTGAGCTTTGTCCGTTATATATGTTAATACAGGCAATGCTCCATGTAAATGAAAGTATTGAGATGTATAGGGTATTCAATATATCACAAAAAACAAAGAATTCATGTGATTTGTACTGACTATCTATATAAACAGTTTTGTGGGAAGCTCTTTCCCACCATAACTTGGGCCTTTAAAAACCACCTATAATAAAAGGTTAATGGGCTTTCCTTAAGCCCTATCTCAGTCCATATACGTGAAAGGGATGTGCTATGACCGTGTGAATACGGTGCACATCTATTCGAATAGTCAAAACTTTAGATTCAGATCCACGCTATATGAGCGAACTCATTTGATTTCAACCTTAAAAATTTGCCTAAAAATTTCATTCCCGCCTAAGGCTTCTGTTATGATAAATTGTAACACATGTTGCCATATAACGGTCAATTAAATAATAGTTATATTATAAACTAGTCCCACAAAGATCTCATATTTTGATTTGAATCCGTTTATTTCGCAGAAAATAAATATTTGGAAAACATTTCCCTAAAAATAATCACTTGTATCGTTTAGAAAAATAAATGAACAAATTTTTTTCATAATTCACAATAATATTTAAATATAAATTGTTGTTAATAATGATAATATTTTCCATTGACTAATTGATTTGAATCTGTTTATTTCCATTGACTATTTTCCATAATTCACATAATTTTTTTTCATAATTCACAATAGCGATTGTTTGGTCCTCTCACTTTGAATTGATAATTTATGGAACTATTATTTTCATATGATGCTTTTTAATACTTTAACGTCTTGATTTTTCTGTTAAGTAATTTCTATTGAACTTGTCTCAGCACTACAATACAATAATTTGTAGTTTTACATTGGATTATTTAGCCTTTTCATATATTGATAGGACATGTGTGTGCATCTTTGTTTGTGTTTGATCAGAACAGGGGCAGCGTGGTGCTAACAGCAGCAATGGCACGGTGAGCTTCGTCGGATAAACAGTAAAGGACCAGGATGAGTTTGGCGCAGCGGCGAAGACTGAGCTTGGTGGTGCCGCTGTGACACTGCAATGCGGCGGTCGAGCAAGGTCTTGCCAAAAACCTTGCTCAACGGTATTGCTCAACAGGGTATGACCGAATATCTTGCCAATTGTTTATAGGTTTGGCTGAACTTCGTTCCTCAGCGGGCTTAGCTTATATTATTTAAATTCAGTGCGTCTTTGCTTTAGTCCATTAACTCCAATGCAATTATATGGACCCATTACTGTTAATGCAAATGCTCTTGATATCTCTATGTTATTTAACTAATATATTTTTGTTTTGGGTTGTGGTCTATCCTTAATTTTATATGCAGTTGATATGTAAATAGGTCACTAAAATTTATGTGTCAACACTTAAGCAATCGGATTTTAAATGTCATGGCAGCAATTTTCTGGCTAGCAAAATATCATGCTCATGCGAATCTCTAAATTTCATGGTTAAACCGGCATGCATGTATGAATGGAACTTGTTCATATCCATCACGAAGTTGAGGTCCTTGATGAGTCTGCAATTCAAGTGTGAAGAAGTGAAGGTCTTTGGGGTTTTATGCGTTGACTTTGCAACCATCAAATCATGTGTAACATCCTCGATTCTGAGCCCGTAAGGATTGGCCATAAGATTCAAAAAGGATCGATCATGGGTCATTAGCCATGGATCGATTGGTTCAATCAGCAAGGAATCACGGATCAATCATGGTTCAATCGACCGACTGACTAGTCACGAACTAGTCGAGGTGTCGACCGTGAATTTCTACCAACCATACCGATGGGATAGGATCAACAACTCATAAGATGATTTTTTGATCATGAGAATTGAACACGGGATGATTTTGGATCGGTAGATGGTCATGACCAGTCATAGTGCCCGGCCGTGGGTGATTCCGCCCAGCTATGCACCGATGTACAGACGATCCGCCGCAATCACCTTCCAACCAAAAATGCATCATTCCCTATTTAATTCTTAGTGATCGGAAAGGAATCTTGAATTGGTGATGTTCGATCATGGATTGGTAATGCACCGTCCATGAGCCATATGGATGTATCGGGTGCTGATCAGGATGAGTTCAATGATAGACTCGACTATTCCATCACTAATTCTAAGGTTCATGAGTGCCTTGGCTTAGTGCTAGGCCATGGATAGCCTTAGGATTAGCTTTGAACCGACTGAATGACAACCGACTGTTTAGGCCAACTGACCATTGAAGGAAACAGTTTGGCGAGCATGGTGCATGATGGCCGAACCTCAGCTGTACGTGATTCAATTTTTCGAGGTGTATCTAATAATCTAGTTTCCAGCCCCGAAACTAACTTGGACGGTAGAATTCTCTAGACCGCTTTCTTGAGGAAGGAAAGGATAAAGTAAAGATAATTCTTGAATACCTTCATTAAATGAAGGAGAATGAGGTGTCTTTTGACTTTTCAAAGGTCATGATGGAGGTCAAAAATATCTTGGAAGTTCTACAAAAGGTGGCACACACGTGGACCAATCGGAGAACGATACATGGACCCCTCATTAATGACCGAAGATTCTAAATTTGCCGAGTTGGCAACTATGGCATCATTAATGTCAAACTCCATTAAATGCGGGGTATAGGTGGACCAATGGAAGAGCGAAAAGCGAGCCACCATCAATGATGCCTACAAGCTAGATTTGTCAAGTGTGATATTTTAGCCATCCAACTCATTCCTTAGGCGCAATTATCGGATAAGTATGCTTGCCAACTAAGGACCATTTGGCTTGGTAATAATGGCTTGAGATTTGCCTTGGAAAAGAAGTTGGTGACCTATAAGCTTAGGTGTCTTCTAGAATCTTAGGTTATGATGAGCCTAGAACATAGCCTTGGTGAACAAGGCAAAGGTCAACCAATCAAGAGAGGACATTAGGCATCAAAGGGGCTTATGTGTCCCTTAAGACCATAGGCACATCATGAATCTAAATTGAGTCTTGGAGAGCAAGTCAATAGGTGGTCCAATAAGAAAATGACAAGTGTTCTCTTAGGACCTTAGGCATGCCACCTTGCAAAATAGGCTTGCCACCTTGATGGCATAGCCATGCCACTTAAAGAAATGTGATTGAGCCGCTTGGATGAGTAATGATAAGTTTGCTACCTATAAATAAGAGGAGCTCCCATTCATTTCCACCACTTTAGCCCACTTTGCCATTCATGCCTACTCTCCTCATCTTCCTCCCTTCTTTCGGCCTTGCACCACTAACCATTCAAGCTATTCAAGTTAGTTATTGAGGTTGCCAAGGTAAGTAAGATTCCTATACCTCCTCTAGGGTGGTAGTCTCCATTGTCGAGTCTAGTTAGGTGCTCACCCATCAAGCCGTGGGTAGGATATTGGACATTTTATATGGTTTTGCTCATGTTTGTGCTTGAACATGTACTTGAGTTGCTCACATTCGGAATGGAGCCGAGGTTCATTCGGATTGAGTTCATCGTAAGGCAAGGTCACCCCAAGCCATAAAGCCTTGGTTTCGGCATAAATAGGATGCTGGGTCCAAGCCTCACTTTGTGTGGGAATCGCCTAAGGTCGCAAGGTCCTAAGTCGACATTGAGGCATATCGATCTTATGACTTGATCGGTACGGGGATCGCCCAAATACACGAGATCTTGGTAAGGCACCAAGCATGCTGATTTCTATAGTCCAAGTGAACGTGGGGACTTTGTGCTTGGTGTTGGATCAAACCGTGAGCCAATGGTCATTCTCGATACATGTGCATTCACATCGGGTTGGAGCTAAGGTCCGTTAAGCTTGGGATCGTCACTAAAGCGAGATGTACCCAAGCCTCAAGGTCTTGGTTCGGCATTGGGGCGTGTTGTTTCGAGCCTTGTTCGGTGTGGGAATCGACGCTAAGTTACTAATTCAAATTGCATATCAAAGATCATTCCTAACATATGTATTAGTGAAGTATAAGAATTCATGGCAAACACGACTGAATGAGCACACCTTCGGGCCATGCATGTGTCAGCTAAGAGAAAAAGATAAGAACCAATTTGTGTGATGCATTTATGCATACACTTAAAGGGGAAAAAACACCGGTCGCCACACAGCATTGGCGGCGATGCCTTGTTCATTGAACAGGATGCCTCAATTGAGTCGGGATGCCCTAGTTGAGCTAGGATGCCTAGGTCTTGAACCTAGAAGTCTCGGGAAGTTAGTTTAGAGAAGACTCGGTCGAGCCGAGATGCCCTGGTTGAGCCAAGAAGCCCAACAAGAAGCTAGAAGTCCCAGTCGAGCCAAGAGAGCCGAGTCAAGCCAAGACAACACTTAATGAATTTGCATAAGTGCCGGTTATGCATAAGCATGATATGTTGATATATTTATTGATGAGTCAAAGGTAAGTATACATCGAAGCATGTTGTGATGGACATTTGCATGTAGTCAAGGGTAGTAACCAGTTTGCTATTGATCTACCATCGACACTGTTTGTGAGTATTGTACTTGCTAGGCTTTAACAATGATGAGATACTTTCCTAGTAGAGAACTAGGAATTTTACTTACTAAGTTTCCCTAAAACTTATCCCTCATCTTTCAGTCTTGTAGGCATTGAGGTCTCATGTAAATTTTGGGAGCTGCAGTCACGCCAAAGGAGATAGGATTTCCCTCGGCCTATGTGGAAAACTTGTATTATGATGTAAAAAGAAAAGAGGGTCCGTAGAGAAAGTGCTTGTAAAAGTATTGTTATAATATAAATTAGTGTGTTTTGCTTGATGTAGGTCTCAGTCTTCCAGCTATCGTTTGTCCAAGGAATCATTTATTCACGTTTCCGCATGTGCATAATAACAAGATAAAAAAACATTGAGATGGCAATGAGCCTGGGACATCGCAAAATAACCCGCAGCTTGACCTCCGAGTAAAAGGGGTGTGACATCATGACTACACATCGAGAAGTCATGGTCCTTTGGCTTTTCCCGTGTTTTGACTTTTTGTATCAATATGCGTTACAATGGTTCATGGAAAGCCATGGTCTTCATGGACTTTTATTTGTAATGGCCGGCCCTATGATGTCTTAGCATTCTTGATTTTATCTGTAACATTGATGTATCAATTGAGATGTGCACATTATTGGTTGACTTAAAGTATACCGCTAATCACGATGCAAATCAGTGATTCTAGAATTGCATTGTTCGTTAATAAATGAATGGAAATAATGTAAGAATTTGGAGACTAAGGTACCATATTCGATTCTTATTTTCATTGAAGCACTAGTCTCGTTTGGTGCTTGGATAAGGTTATGGGTCGCTGTCTTTGTCAACTCATCCAGCATAACTTTCAATCTACTTGAACTTGTAGTTGTTGAGTTAGGTTTTGACTAAATATATGTTCTTTTCATGTAATTATGAAATTTGACGTGCACTCCAGCATAGTAAGCTTAATTCACGAAAGAAGAGGACGCGTAAATTTCTTGGTTGGGTTGAATATTCAGGTCCAATTGGAGGAACTTGCATGCTACAATTAAATTTGTCCTCTTCAAATTAAAGACATAACTTTGGCCAATCCTAATCATAATGAGTTTGCAAACATGCCACCCACTACAGAAATTAATTTTGATTTTTCAATGAGTTTGTAACGCCATGTTAAATTTAATCCCACGATCCATTTGTTCTTATTCACATAAAGTGTTCAAATATAAAGGTTGGTATGGCGGATTAACCTTCCTTAAAGTATAATGCAATGATTTGGCATACAACGTTTTTTTTTTTTTTTTTTTTTTTTTTAGTCTGTAAACGTAGCATTTCATTCAAATAGGTAGAAAATTACAACCCTTAGTCAGGGCTTTAGTACATAGCATCCAAGAGGATTTGGGGAGGTGAAAAAGCCCAATTTAGGGAAAGGGTTCCACGGCCACAGGCCTTGGCGGCCCAAAGCAATAGAATTAGCTTCACGTCTGCAATGTTGGATATGTAGATTCGGAAAACAGAGGAGCAGTGACACGCTGTTCACGAACAATGCTCGACACTCCCACGGCGGCAATCGGCGATGGTTCACAATCTCCATAAGCACAAGACAATTGGATTCCACCAGCAGATGAGCGTCGGCATTTCCTCTCTACAGCAAATATTTGAGGGTAAGTATTAGGGCTTGAATCTTTGTTTGTAGCGGGGAAGATGCTTGGACGCTGCTGGAAAAACCATCGATCAGGGTGCCTGAGTGATCTCGTCAAACACACGCGATGGATCCCGTGTTACACTCTGTTGGAAAAGCCCCATCCAAATTGATTTTGACGATGCCAAGCTCTAGGGGGATCCACAATCGATTAGGGTTCAGCAATGGAGTCCATGTTTCCGACGTCGGCTACAGTGTGCTGAGGTGAAGCTTCGCAGTTGTAAGGGCCATTTCCACCAGCTGTTCGGGGTGCGTACGTTGATGTCAGAAGACGAAGTGGTTACGCGCCTTCCAGATCTGCCAAAGGAGGGATGCGATGGTCTCCAGATCGGGTAAGTTGGCCCTTTCCTCAAATAGATCTGCTAGCCAAGCATCCATTCGATGAGTGTTGTATTCTGATATGTTGATCTTTACTTTGGGATGTGACCAAATATGTTGTGTCCATGGGCATAATAAAAATATATGTTCCGTTGTTTCTGGGATGTGGGATGGGCAGAGTTGACATACCGGATCGGGTGTAATGTGACGCCAAAATAGGTTGTCATTTGTAGATAGCACGTTGTGGCATAAGGACCACATAAAAATTCGAATTTTGGGGACGGTCTTCACTTTCCAAATCTGTTGCCATAGCTAGCATGGCGAATGGTAGGATGAGGATTTACGGTTGCTAGCTATGCTATGATCTGTATGTTTGATGTAATTATAGCCACTTTTCATTGTATATAGACCTGTCTGCATCCCTGTCCAGATAAGTTGGTCTGTAGTGGAATCTAGGCGTAAGTGTAGGGCGATAATGTCCTCGACAGTCTGGTCATCAAAGCTATCTCGGAGTAGTGGGATATTCCAATTGTTTTGGTTTGGATTAATAAAACCCACCACCTTCTCAGGTTCTCCTCTAGGTGCTGCCCGCCAATAAATCCTTTTGTTAGCCATTTATTTTCGCAGACTTGTATCCTTTGCCCATTACCGACTGACCACTTAAACTGATTTAAAATGGAATCTCTGTCTAATAGTAGACTTTACCAACCCTAGGATGGTCTAGTTCCTTTTTCTACATGCTAGAATTCCTTTGAGTGGACATATAGTCCTTTGAAAACTCAACTCCATAAGGATGATGGATTCTGAAAAAGTCGCCATGCTTGTTTCCCCAAAAGTGCTTTGTTGAAGGTGAGTAAATCTCGAAATCCAAGCCCCCTGTTATCCTTCCGCTCTTTAAGTAGGTCCCAACTCTTCCAATGTATTCCCAACCTAGTACAATTATTTTGCCACCAGAACCTGGCTATTTTCTGCTCAATGGACTTACATATAGAGATAGGAAGTTTAAATATCGACATGGCATACTGCGGGAGTGCCTGTACCACTATTTTTAGCAAGGTTTCCTTCTTTCCTTTAGATATGAGGTTCTCTTTCCACCCTACCAGCTTTGCATTAACTCACCCCAGGATCCAGGCAAACATATATTTTTTGGAAACCCCCCAATTAGATGGTATACCCAAGTATTTGCCAATTTTTTCAAGCACAGGTACTCTCAATTCTCTAGCCAGGTTTTGCTTTAAACTGATAGGGCAAGCTTTACTGAGGTATAGTACTGATTTGTTTCTATTTACAGCTTGTCTCGTTACTAAACAGTATTGATGCAATATGTTTGCTAAATTTTGGCATTTTAGTAACTGTCCATCTAAGAAAAATATAGCATCATCCGCTAAAAATAGATGAGATAGGGTAGGACACCACCTGTTAAATTTGATCCCCTTTAGATTTCCCATGTCGACAGCTTGCTGGATAAGGATAGATAACACATTAGCCAAAAGGATGAACATGTAAGGAGATAAGGGATCTCCCTGTCTAAGCCCCCTAGTTAGATGAAAAAAGGGTAGTGGTTCGCCATTTAATTTAACACTGAGGGAGACCATGGTATTGCATTGCATCACCCATTATACCCATTTACCAAGAAATCCCATTTGGCGAAGATAGGCCTCCAGAAAATCCCACTCAACCCGATCATATGCTTTCTACATATCCAGCTTTAGGACTGCTTGAAAAATTTTCTTTCGTTCCATGATTTTGAGCTGATGTAGTACCTCTTGGACAACCATAATGTTATCTTGTATTTGTCTGCCAGTAACAAAGGTACTTTGTTTCGTTGAAATCAATTCAGGTAACCATGGTTTCAGGCGATTCGCTAGCACTTTGGATATGACTTTATAGATAAAATTGCAAAGACTAATTGGTCGATATTGATCTAACCTCTCTGGGTGCGGTATCTTTAGGATCAGAGAAATGAGTGTTCTGTTAAAAGCTGAGGGCAGCAGACCTAAGATGAAAAAATCTTGCACCAAGATAAATATATCTTCCTAGAGGATATCCCAGTGAGTTTAGTAGAACAACCCATTCAAACCATTGGGTCCCGGGGCTTTAGTAGTCCCTAATTAGAATGTTGCTTGCTTGATTTCCTCCGGAGAGACCTCTGCTGTTTAAATTGTATTCATTTTTGCTGTAACAACCTGAGGACACTATGTCGAAATAGGTCCATAATCACGAGATCCAACAAATTGATAGAGGTTTTGAAAGAAACTCAGCGTCATATGTAATGCCATAGTTATGTACTGGGGGGAAATTGTATCAAAAGTCTTCATCTTATGTACGAACTGTAATCAACTATTGAACCTTTCAATTTCTACAATAAGGTCCTATGAAATTGGAAAAGTATAATTGAGTCCTGAACTGTAATCAACTGTTGAACCTTTCATTATGTGGGTGTAATCAAGCCATAAATGGGAGAATTACCAAAATAGTCCTACACCTTTTGTAATTGTGTCAACTAAGTTTTAAACTTTTTTTTGTCAATCGAGTCTTAAATATTTGGCATTTGTGCCAATTTAGTTTATACGACTAATTTTGGCTAGCTGATGTAGACATGGATGCCAGACATTCTATGTGGGGCGGCCGGCATTAACGTGGACAATTTTTAACAATATTTAAATATTTTTTTGATTATTTTATTAATTTTTATTACATCTTCTTTTTCCCTTTTGTTTCTTTATCTTTCTTTCTTTTTTCTTCCCATCATCTTCATCCCTTAGCCGGTCATTGGAACTCGGCAACCAACCAAAGGCAATGACCAGCAAGGTTAACCCACTAGCCACTAGTAAGGGTGAGCCTTGCCAGGGGTGGTCGAGGCTCGCCCTTGCCTTACCACTAGCGTTGGCCTCCCCAAATTTGGCGAGGTCAAGCCTCGTCTAGCCAAGGCAAGGCTTGTCCTAGTTGTCATTGGCGAGGCTCACCCTCGCTAATGGCCAGCAGGGCTAACCTCTTCTCTTGTCACGCCCCGATCCTCAAGCGCGTGCCTATCCCTCAGTGGTCAATAAAATTTTACGACTTCCCAGGACGAGTCGCTGACCCTTTCATTTTATTGCACATGCGGAAATGAATAACAAATCCCCTGACAATAACCATCTCGGAATAGAAAAGCATGATATTAGATTTTCAAACAGAACATTCTTTTAAATACACACCGAGTCAAATATAAAAGTCTACAGTCACAAGACTTCAAATGATTGACTCTCAAAAAGAAACTGTCCTATCTAACCTACACTTCAAATCCCCTCAGTTCGGCTCCAGGTCTTCCACCCTACGGTCCTGAAAAATGAAGCCCACGACGGGATGAGATATAAATCTCAACGAATTCATGCTCTAAACCCCGATTAGGAGGGTAATACGCCTAAGACGTCTTAATCACTCAATCATACAATCACAGAGGCTTACATTGGCCTCAGTTCCTTCCTACAGGTCGGCACAGTTCATATCACAATCATGTGTATATAACAATTCACACACCAGTTTGGAACATTCAAACCAATCATTACTCACACAAGCAAGAATCACAATTTAATCACTGCTCACACTAGCAAGAACTACTAAAACACATCAAAGCAAGAGTCATAATTAAATCACTGCTCACACGAGCAAGAACTACCAATACAAATCAAAGCAAGAATTACCGACACACACCGGTCCGTCAATTCAACTCAACATACATTCCAATTAATTAACTATTCTACCCACATGAGCAATTTTATCCAACACATGCCGGGATTAGGTAATATCCACCGATACACACCGAGGTTAAGTAATAACTATTAACGTCCACCAACACACGCTGGGGACGGGTTCTCTTAACTATTAACATCCACCAACACACGCTAGGGACAGATTCTCTTAACTATTAACGTCCACCAACACACGCTGGGGACGGATTCTCTTAACTTTCACCCGATCATCAAGTATAAAATATAGGTATATCACAAACCAACCATATATCATCAATTATGCACTTTCCAGCAATCAAAGCCTCAAGAACCATTACAATGTCATAAACGGCCCTAACCAGCAGAATAGACCCACTCGCACGTCTTCAAGTTTAAATCCAGAAACTAAATAAAATGAGTTCGGAAAATTCCCAAATTTTAATATGTTGTAAAAAACACATAAATGAACATTTTTTATGAAGACACATTAACCCATATCCTTCTATATTTGGCCCAGTAAATTGCTCAATCCAGTACAAAAACTGTGTCTGTTTTCCAGAAAGTCTGTTTTCCGAAATCAGTTTGGTTCGAGGTCTAAAACATGTCCATTTGATCTGAAATTTGAGTATGTTAAACTAGAAGATATGAAAAACAACTTTTGTCAATAAACCATTTTGAAATTCGAACCCTATGAATTGATAAAAACCCCTAGAATCCTAAAAGGTCACAAATTCCAGCTAAAACTGAGGCTTTGTTTGAAAATGACGGAGTCGATATCTCCTTTTTTCAAATCCATAAAAATATTTAAAAAATATATATATATATGTTGTAGCTGAGGATGTCAAAAACATTTCTTAAGAAGACATTAACCTGAAATTCGCAACCCATTTTGATCTACAAAATTGGCAAACGGCAAGGGTCCAGACATCCGAATTGCAGAAACTCCACTGGATTCGACTAATCAATCATCAATTGTACAAATCTCACTAATTAAGTTACACTAATACATTCTAAGGCTAATCTAACCATTCTAGCTTATCACTAATCCATACTTAAGCTAATTTTAAACAATCCTTAAGCATAATTAGCCTACTAAGTAAGGTTTAGTGAGCAAACTCACTTGATTAATGATCCACTCGGATCAAAACGATGGGGACGCGGTGGGGAGTGACAAACTCCAAAGCGAGACTGCCTTTCGGGGTCAGGAAAGCTTTGAAAGTGGGCCAACAACTGCTGGAAAAACCCATTCATTTCTATCTTTGTTCGGGGTCGAGAAAGGGAAAATCTGTGGCTATTTGGGGCCGAAATAGGAAGAGAAGACCAGCGGAGGCTTGGACGGATGGAGGTAGGCTTCCAGGCGGCTGAATGGGCTCCGACTGAGCTTCATGTGGGCTGAGGGACGCTGGACGACTAGGGATAGTAATGAACAAGGCTCGGGATGCAGTGGAGGCGGAGGGGCGCGCGCGGGTGAGCAACGGCGTCGCGGCTGCTTGCGTTGGCTCCGGCAAGCGACATGGGTGTCCGGCGGCTTGCTAGCTGGTTTCTTCTGGGTTTGTGAGCTTCAAACAGCAAAATGGAGAGGGGAGATGAAGCTGGTCGATGGCTGCAAGGGGGAGGGAAGAATGGAGAGGCAAGGGGGGACCACTTGGCTTCTATGCTCATCTCTTTATCCCCCTTCTTTGGTCCCCACCACCAGCTGGTCTCCACAGCTGTTTTCCTAGACCAAAAGACCCTTTCTAGAATGCTTGAGGTGATCCACAAGTTGGGTCTAAGGGGTGTTACGAATTTCACTTAGTTTTGCTTCAATTTGACTTCAATTCCTCTTTGAATCAATACCAATTGGCCCTCAAAAATTCCATTATCGAGCCAACGGTCAAATTGCTATTTTTCCTCGCCAATTGAACTCACTTGCATCCCAATTGCACGATAAAAAACAATCCTCTGAATTTTCTGGGCAAAAACGACCCTACCTCGACTTTTTCCCAAAAAGTCTCGATTTGCAGAAAAATCTTTGGAGACTAAGTCAACGTTCCAAAAATGACTTGTGACATGACAGAACTTTAAATTTCTGAAATCGGATTCAAATTCGCAATTAATTTCAATCTGGCGCGATTTTAGCGTAACCTAGGCTATCGAGTAGCTTTTAGAAATTTTTACTGTAAATGACCCGTGGTCAATTTTCTTCGAGCCACAATGAACCTCTTCGACACATTGGCGACTCTTGGTGGTCGTGAAAATCTCGAGGTTTCAAATACGGACACAGGATACGAAAATGATAGAAAAATCAATTTAGTGCCGATCGACGAGAATCACCCACATTTAAAACTAAATTGGCCTAATTAATATAGGTTTACAATTGTTTTGGTAATTTTTCCAATCATACAATCCTAAACCTATATTAAGAAGTGATATTAAAGGTTGCCGCATAGACTTTGAGTGCTATGTGGGCAAGTTTTGGCATTCTCAATGGAGAAGACTTGATTTTACTTTTTGCAAAGGTTGATGACTTGATTGTGCTCATCAAATAATTGGGACTCAATTGCATTTGGTGTATAGATTTAAGATTCCTAGTGCACTTTTGCTATTATATTGGTATAGGGGATTTCTTCTAGGTGGTGATTTATTTTAAAGTACCGCATTTGAAATGCTTTAAGATTTATGTACAGATTGGCTTAGAAAAAGGAGGAGATGATTTTACCAAATAAGTTAATTTTTAAGTTGAATATAGGTCATTGCAGTTGAGTCATAAATGAGTAAGGGAATTTGCTTGAAAAGTGAAGACGTACGTGGGACTCCAGAAAAGAATTTGAGGGTTATATTATCATTCGGTTGAATCTTTTTGGGAAATTACACAAGTCTACCTTTCAAGTTCTTCTTTTCTTTTAAATATTGCAAGAATAAGAATTGGGCAAGAAGAAATCCATTAACCATCTTTTCTTTCTTTTGGAGTTTCTTTTCCAAGCAACTTTTTACTTTTTTATTTTTTTTCCACATAGAATAATAAAGAAGAAAGTCATTGACCAAGGTTGAACCTCAATCATCTGGACTAATTTATACGAAAGAGTCAATTTTGAAATTTACAATGCTCAATGCATTCTCGCTTGAGATTTCACTAGATATCTTCATTTATCAAAAGTCTTTATGTGATGGTACATGGAGATTTTATTGAACATACTAGTGATATATCTTGTTTGGCATGACAGGGGATTTGCCCATACAAAATGTCCAAGAGTTTTGAAATGAAAGGTTGCTAATTGCCCCACTGATGACTTTAATGGGCAGCTATGCTTGTTGTTTTAGAAAATGATGTCTTATTCAATATGTGTGACATAGGGTAAGTAACGTGCATCATGGAAAGTAATTGAAACGATAGTTCAAACACTTAAAAAGACAAAATTTTAAAAAAAAAGTCTTATAGGTGTATCATGTGTGAAATCCTCAAATAGAAATTACAAGTAATAAAAAGGTTTAACTATTTTAGAAATCAATCAACTACCAAATAGGCTTGTCTTCAACAACCCCCCCTTCCCCTGTCATGACCTTGACCCAAGTTGCGTAACAGCAACATTGATGTTGATATGAGGCTGCTAGCCTCCTTCAAGCCATGAATGACCTCGGTGGCCCCCAATTTCAATTGGAGGTCGTGGGCTAAGGTCGTCCATGGCAATTGACAGTCTTCAAACAAGGTTGCAAGCTGCAATAAAATTATGGATGACCTGGATTGAGATCATCCATCGCGATACATGACCGCAGATCAAGGTCACCAGACACTATTGCGACTGAGAGAGAGAGGGCTCAATTGTTTACGGAGGGATGAGAACGAACCAAGCATGAACATAGGGGCAAGGGGTCGATGGCATTAGTGAGGAGGGGGGTCAACGAGGCAAACAACGGTGGGTGGTGGAAAGGTGAAGGGTTTATGCATGATGGAAACTAGCACTTTGGAGGCATCGAATTTCTAAAGAGGGGCAATTTGATCTTTGTTGTAATAAGATTTTGTCTTTGGATGGAAAGCAATATTTTGAGACAAAGGGAAATAGAGTAAAGGTGGGAAAAGTCTTGATTTTTTTTCCTGAAACAAAAATTTGCATTCGTAATGGTGGCTATCCACCGCCAACGTGACACATGGCATAGCGTGAGTGTCCTATCCAAGTAAAAGCTTGTTTTCAAGTACTTTTATAGCTATTTGTAATACAATATGCCTACCTTGTAGCGAAAAATGAGAAAATTACTTGATATTTTCATGAAAAGAAACAATCAGGATTTTCTATTGAGAATTGATAATTGATATCGTGAGTTCCATATATTTAAGTAAATTATGTTGAGGGAAATTTTTCACGCATGTCGCAACCTGATCTCCACCCTTGCGACCCTCAGGGAAAGGGAATGAGGAGAAGGTCAGATTTAGAGATACTTGACTATGAAAATTCCCTCATAGATCTCAACCATAGGGATGTCATCGCCTCAACCCCCGAACGAACCTCTTATGAGTTCATTTAATTGTGATCACGAGTTCTCCCAAGCTCGTATCCCGCGTGACAGAGGAAGGTGTTGTGACCCTACCTCGATGTCGCGGCATGTCTTGATCAACGGTTTTAAGGTCAAAAGGAATCCGGACGTAAATGTGAGTTTGAAGGTATTTTTAACAATCATGATAGCCCTCTCAAGATATACATCCACCAAAGATGGCATCACTTCATCTTTATTGGCTTCACCATCTTGAGTATACTAAATCACGATTGTGAACCTTTTCTTGAGGTCCATACCCCTCACAAAAAATTCATTTATATGGTCGAGTTGTTTTAAACAACCTAAAAATAAGACAGGAGTCGCCACTAGCCTCTTTTTTTGGAGTCGGCTAGAAAATCCAATCGAGGGTCGGGAGTGGTCCATCTATTTCTACGCAATCAAATATCTAGGTTTAGGGACTTGGGTCATGCTAATATTTCTATTAGCACGATTTTGATACCTAACAATATGTTGTGTTTACCGAAGGTGTCCATGCAATTTCTCTTTATTTTTTCTTTCAGAGTCGTTCGTCCTAAAACTAGGTGATCATGCGTGATTGGTCATTTTCGTGCTACTCTATTTTTAAGAAAGATGAAAAGAAGGCAATCATTTGAATTAAAAGTGCGAGACGGTAATTAAACAACCAAGGAAAGCAATAAATCTATCATGCAATCCTAAGAAAGATAAAAAGAGAAACAAAATAAAAGAACATGAAAGAAAAGAACCCGCAACTCATTGGGCTTTTATACAAAAAGGAGGAACCCAAAACATTTGTCGGGGATGAATGATACAAAAGCATGGTCGGAATGAACATCGACCTTTCACCATCTTCACGTCATCTTCATCTTTGGGATCCTAATATAAACCTAGTCTAAGAAATGTAACTAAGTGCATATAATGGAAAGAAATAAATATACACATCAAAGCAATCAATAGCACGACATAAGGCCAAGATCAATCAATCAAGAGAAGCAAAGTCTAAAATCAACCAAATTTGGGCCTCAAGGTTGGCCTTTGCAGTTCATGCGTAGATCCTTCTAGACACCTACCCGATTCATTTTGTGACTTATAGCCATTATTGACCAATTGTATTCTCGCGTGGCCAATAACACTTATAAGTCCCTAACAAGGCATTTTATGTGATCTCCAATATTTTCTCTTGATATTATGCATCACTCCTAACATACATCTAGAAGTCAAATGTATTGCATGAATTAAACACACAAGCAGGTCTTTTGGAGCTTATTTCTCAATCAATCAAACAAGAAAGTGAACCGTCCGAAAGTGAACCGTCAGCGGGTTCCTTATTACCAAGGGCATTGTCAATCACGAACACAAGCATTTCTAATGAATGACGTGATTATATGCATGAAAAGGGTACATGTGATATCTCATAGACGAGTTTGAAATCCTCAATAATAAGGAGTGAAAGTTTTTAGGACAAAGTGATATCTCAGCTACGGAATGTATTTAATTGCCAAGACTAACTCATCGCTCGTATAAATGCACTCACAAGCATCGTAGACATTTTAAATACAGTTCAATCCACGATTTTCACGATGTCAAATCAAGTATCAAAATGGCTTGAAGATATTTTGGACTAGGGAATATATAGGCTATGGAATGCATTTAATTGCCAAAGCTAGCTTGGGGTTCATATAAATGTACTCACAAGATCACGGGCATTTTAAATACGGTCCAAATCGTGATTTTTCCTAAGTTAAATCAAGCATTGAAAGGAATTTTTTAGAAACTAGCTTTTGGAAATATCACCATGTACCAAAGCGTTTCATGGTGCAATTTGGAAAGTCCATTCATTTAAAATCATTTGACATCAAAGATTAAAAGATTTGAAATAACTTTCATGAAGGTGGCATGTCCTAATTCCATGCACAAACTAACCTAAAAAGGCCTAACTAAAGGATCACAACAACAAATTCATATCAGGAAATTTCAGACCAAGTGCGACAAATTAACAAAATGGGATAGTACCCATTGATGATCTAAATATGATAAAACTTTCTAACATGCATAACATGATATGAAACAACTTTCATGAAGAAAGTTTTCCTAAACAAGCTAAGCATGCTTTTATAAAAATCAAATAATGAGCAACAATGCATCAAGAAATTGCCAAATCAGTAGGACACTCAATCATTACTATCAAGGTTTAACCTACCAAATGAAGTCTAAAAATCACAAAATTTTGTCACAACATAGCCAACATAGCAACAAATAGACTTTATTATAGGGACCAAGTCAAGAATCCTTACAAAAAAAATGGTACAAAAATGGCAAAGGTTTGTCTAAATAGGGTAGAAACAAGGGTCCGAATTTGACCCTAGGTCCATATTTTAGTCTAGCTTAGTAAAAATAGAAAATTGCCTTGACGATGAGCAAATGGCATGAAATATACGGCATTTAAAGCTCTAGATGTACTTTACAACTTCCTAGAATGGCTCGGGTCTAAACGAGGTCAACTTGGTGCTCTAAGACTGAGATTTCTACAAGTGTGCATATCAAACATTAAAAATCAGAACATGGACATGCATCATTAGACCTTTACAACTCTTCTTCAAAAAGGTGGGGGTATTGATGTCTCATCGACTTCTCGCTTTCCCACGTGGCTCCCTCTGTTCCGTGGTGTTGCTAGACCACTTTAACTAAGGGGATCGTCTTGCTGCGTAGCACTTGCTCTTTTTGATCCACTATCTGAATCGGTCTATCCATGTATGACACTCTCTCGTCCATGTCTATTTCCTCGAAATTCAACACGTGGGTTGGATCAGGTTTATACTTTATCAACATCGACACGTGGAAGACGTCATGCACTTGAGCAAGCCTCGGCGGCAACATGAGACGATACGCCAAAGTCTCAATTCACTCCAAAATTTCAAAGGGACCGACATACCTCGAGTTTAGCTTTCCTTTCTTGCCAAAGCGTGAAGTACCCATCATCGGTGACACTTTGAGGAATACGTGTTCACCTACTTAGAACTCCAATGGTCTACGCCACTTATCTGCATAACTCTTCTGACGACTTTAGGCGGTCTTGAGTCTATCTCAAATAACTTTGACGATGTCAACTGACTGCTGAACCAACTCAGGGCCTGTAATCTTACGCTCTCCAACTTCGTCCCAACAAACAGGAGTTCTACAGGCCCTACCATACAACACTTCAAATGGTGCCATCTTAATACTCTATTGATGGTAACCTATCCTTAGGTCAATCTTGGAAAATATCGAGACTCCCTATAACTGATCAAACAAGTCATCTATCCTTAGCAATGGATACTTGTTCTTGATCTCTACCTAGTTGAGTTGTCGATAGTCGATGCAAAGACGCAGCAAACCATCATTCCTCCTTACAAACAGAACTGACGCTCCCCGTGACATTGCGCTAAGGTGTATAAATCTTTTATGAAGCAGCTCTTGCATCTACACCTTTAACTCCTTTTACTCTAACAACACCATTTTGTAAGGTGTTTTAAAAATCAGCTTTGTTCTAAGGGCTAACTCAATCACAAATTCCTCAATATAGCCATCGAAAATTTCTAGCACTATGGCTATATCCTCCAACCTTAGTTCCTCAACCAACGTATTAACCACAATCGCCAAATAACCCTAGCAACCCACATCCAACAATCGAGTTGCCTTAAGTGACGAGATTAAAGTAATCGAGGGTCCTCCTCGATTTCCAACAAACTCAACACTTCCACCCGCTAATGGGTTAAACTGGATTACTGTATGACAACAATCCATTACAGTAAGATGCTCTTTGAGCCAAGCAATAATCCAATACGGCTCGTTGCTTCTTGAGCCAATCCTTTTAAATTATGACATCAAAGTCACACATAGGCAAAATAGTTAAGTATAACTCTAGCTAGTGATCCTCCTTCATACGACCTCATTTCAATAAACTAAAGTTCTACAAGCTTAACCATACTTTCGCTATGCCACTCTGATAAAATTATCCCAGAAACGCTACCCCTCCTGCTCGATGCATAGTTCGGTTCATTCCTGCCCCCTTTATCATCTTAGAAGCCTGCTAAGAGCCACTCCTTGCTCAAGCCCTCTAGCCTCAACGACCACTCCTCGCCCTCATCGGACCAGGTCGTGTTAAGCCCACTAGCTTTCGTCTAGTTCGTTCTCGAGCTACACATCTACTGGAGGGGTCTCGTTTCAATAGGGACTAACTCACAGAGATATTGTCCGCTTTGGCCTATCCCATAACAAGTCTCACGGTTTTATCCTTTGGCGCATGGGTAGGCACTATCCTAGGAGGTCATCCATCCTAGTAGTGCTCTAGCCTAGGCTTGCTTATCCTTCAGGTTTAAAGGCACCAATTGGCTTCCAATGTTCAGTTTTAAACCATTCTGGAAACTCATTGTCCAATCCACGGAAACCTCTTGTGTCCTTTCTCTTGGTATCCTTGGGTTATTCATCTAACATGTTCACCACGATTCATCCAACATCTCGTTGCCGCTTCTAGGGATCGAACCCCGGCCACTCTTGGACCCGTTCATTCAGATTCCTCTCTATTAGCTAGGCCCTCTCATACAACTCATCGTAATCCTTGAGATTCAGCAGCACCAACGGGTCCTTGATCTTTGGTCTCTAACCATCTCTGAACCTCCTCGCTCTGTCCACCAGGTCCTCAATCAGCCTCGGTGCATACTTGGACAGCTCTGCAAACTTCGCCTCATATTGGTCCACGGACATTTGATTCTAACGGCGGCGCTGGAACTCGGCCATCTTTTGTTCCCTAGAGTCTCTAGCACCTATACGATCCCATCCAACCTAGGATCGCTTGGTGCTCCTCTTCCAGCACCAGCCTGAGGCAGTACTCTTCCCCCGGTACTAGTCTGAGCTGACGCTCTCCCTCTAGTACCCACTTGTCTCGATGCCCTTCCCCTGGCACCTATCAAAGCTACTACGGCCCTTCTCCGAGGGGCTCTCTGCTCAGGATCGCTCATTTCGCAGGGTCCTTACAGAAACCTGCTTTCCAATTCTAACACAGAATTAGAAATCTGAACGACTCACACAAACAATCAATCAATCATAAACATCAATATAAAGAAAATGTATTTCCTAGCTAACTATCTCATGACTCATTGCACCTTATCACTCTAGACCTTGACTAGGTTCTGATACCACTTCGGGTGGGGATGTCACGCTCTGAACCCCGGGTACACGCACAACCCTCAGCGGTCGATTAAAAATGTGACATCTCAAGACACGTCACCGACCCATTCTTTTTATCTTTCAATTAAGCACATGTGGAAGCGAATTAAATAAACCCCCAATCAATAAACAAATATAGGGATAGTAAACACAAGGAATAATTTTCCCCAAAAACAACAATTTCCTTATTAACTGGTTAACCCAATGAGTTTAATACTTACAAGCCTTTCTACGGCCACTTCCTATCGACCCTTTTCAAAAACATTCAGGGACCAAGGTTAACCTAAACTCCACTAACAGCAAGGCCAGCTAAAAGGTGTCACATCTCGTGCCCACCACATCCACACTCAGCAGATCTCCACGCTACGACCCTGAAAATATTAACCACGACGGGGTGAGATAAAATTCTCAGTAAGTTAAACCCTAAGCCTCAACTAGGACGCAAATTCGCCTCGGAGGTAGCCTAAACAAGCACCACAAACAAACTCACCTCGCCTTGGCACACCCCTATAGGTTAGTACATCACATATGCCGTTATAAATACAACAAGCATAATTAATAACCAAAACACAAAGTTCTCACTCTCCAAACATTCACATGGGTCCCGATTATAAGGTAAAACCATTATGGCACATCCCATACCATGCCTAACAATTTTGCCCCATAATCAGGTGCAAAGTATCATAAACATTCAAGCGTGTTCCGATTATTACGACCCCTCAGACCACGGCCAACACAAGAGTCAATGGTCCTCCGGCGTAACTGGACATCGTCTCGCTCCATCGAGCACGGCAACGTCCCACGTAAACGCATCAAGACGGCATTCATGTAAGGAGCATTGTTCCGAAATCCATCCGTGAACGGCATCTCATTGACTTGGGGACATCCGAACTTAATTAGGCATCGTCTCGCATAAACGCATCAGGATCTTTAGGTGATCACTCAAGCACATATTTAGCTAAGAACACCATGGTTTGCATTCAAATGCCTCGTTTTCAAATAATGAACTTGGCCAATTTTTCTTCGTATTAAAAATCCCGGTAAAATAATTGTGCGTGGTCACACATTCAAAATCGAACTATCAAACTTAGTATACTCCCATTTTAAAACTTCACGATTTTATATAGTACATAAAGATTGGCGTCAAAACTGACACCTGGCATTTTTCCATTTAAAAGCCCATAAAACCGAGTTTTATACTAAAAATCAATAACTACCATCGAACAATCAATTGCATATCATAGCAATATAAGCCATCAAAATCACGCATAAGTTCTCAGCATGCCAAACATCAACCAAATCACAAAATGTACATTTTTCAATAAGCAAGACACCAAGAACAACCACAAAACCACAACTGGCCTCACCAGTAGAAACCGAGTCCACTTGCACGTCTTCAAGATTAATTCCAGAAAAATAACCAAACGAGTTCAAAAAATCCTCAAATTTAGATATGTTATAAAGGAAACTTAAAAAAATACTTTTTATGAAGACACCTTGACCCAAATCTTAATAGAATAGGAGCAGTAAATCGCTCAAATCATTACCAAAACTGTATTCATGTCCAGAAATTATGTTTTCCAAAACCAGCTTAATTTGAGGTCCAAAACTCATCTATTTGCTTTGAAATTTGACTATGTTAAACTTCAAGATGTGATGAAAAACTTTTGTGAACTCTTTCGAAAATCAAACCCTAAGAGTTGATAAAAATCCTTTAAACACCAAAAGGTCGCGGTGTCCAGCACAAAACGAGATTCTACCTTGCATGTAACGAAGTTGAATCTTGTTCTTTTAAATCCAAAAAATCTTGAGTAAAATATATGTCATAAATGAAGATGTTTAGAACATTTTTAAAGAAGGAAACAACCTCAAAATTATAGCATATTTTAACCCACGAAAATAGCAAACAGCGAGTATCCAGTAAACAAATCTGAAGAGAAATCCAGACTCAGCTCCTTTAAGCACGTCTCTTGCAAGCTTAATAGCCATAAACCCTCAAGAAATTCACATGCAAGACTTCCCACACATCACGGCATAATTTCATCCAACAAAACGAGCGTAAAATTCTACGAAACAGCTAATCCGTCACTAATTTCACTAATTATGTGGCATCCTAAAATCTCGTGACAACCTCTGGAGTACCATGAACCATGATTAGGTAATGGAAGTGCCGTTTGATTTTGTATTAGCCATTGAATTAATGAATTCCAATTAATTTAAGGCCGAGCATTGTAATGAATGATTGTTTGGATGGAGATGTGTCTACAAGTGACCCAAGGATTTTATTAAGGTGCAAACTGACATAGAAATCTTATTCTTAGTGGTGCGCTTTATAAGTAGAATTTTATTGATTTAAATTACAAAGTTTTGTGGGTTTATAAGTTGAAATTAGGTGTTAATTTAAATGAGGATTAAATGGAATAGGAATAGGAGAGGGTGGGCTGATTTTTAGGCCCAAAGACCGTCCAACCAGCCCACGCCAAACCCTTGGTCGACCGGCCCATGAAGGCCCAAGACCGGCCCAACATTGAAGCCCATCAACTTTTGCATGTGAGTTGCCAAGTGGCATGGAGGAGGAGCCAAGTGTGGCTGCCCCCATTGGCTTCCTTGGGCGGCTTCATGCAATCAAATGATTGCAAATGATTGTAGGGGAAGAAAATTAAAGAGTGGGAGGTGGATTAGGTGAGAAAAAGAGAGAGAAAGGGAGAGTGTCGTCCGAGAGAGAGAGGAGAGAAAGAGAGAAAGGAAAGGAAAGGAAGTAAGGAAGAGAGAAAGGAGAAGCTGTGCGTGCGAGAGGAAGGAGGAGGTCCGTCCACCGTCCGTTCGCCGCTTTGCCGCCGTTCTTGTTGCTGTTTGTGCTTGAGTTTAGGGCAAGTGAAGTCCTAAAACATACCCCTTGCATTGCTGTGTGCATGTGTAGTAGATGGTAAGTCTTGGTTGTGGTAGATGGGATGAGACTTCGGAGCTTTGAAGAGAGATTCGTTGGTCATGCATGCTGTTTCTGGAAAGACCAGTCCGACCATCCATGAGATTGTGTGCTGCATGCGACTTTTTAGTTGGAATTTTGTTTCAATTTCTTCACGAAAGTTGTATAGAACACCTTGAAGAACAACATACTAAAATTTAAGGCAAAACGAACAAGTATTGGTTACTGAAACGATTTTTCTTTGGAGAAGTTAGATTTGGAATCCATTGTGCTGACCTTTAGAGATTTCGTGGTCTGTAAAGTATACCTCGATACAGTATGATTTCGTGATTTTTATAAAATCATACAGTTAAAATTTGATCATGTGTCCTTAATGACAGTTGTAGGTAACATTCTTAGGAATAACATACTAAAAATTTAGAAGAAATGAACATATGTATGTCGGTGAAATGAGTTTCTTTTGAAAGATGATAATCTGGAAAAGATGACACCGAGAACAGGGGGAAATAATCGTTTATATCTATTAATATAGAACGATTTGGGTTTCTATTTCTTCATGAGACATTTACCTCTAGGACTTTTCTATAACATTTAAAAATTTCAGAATTTTGGGAGTTCATTTGGGTATTTAATTTAAATTACTTCCGGAACTGTGCAAGCTGAAATATTGATGTTTTGAGAACTGTGATGCATGGACCATACTATTTTGTGTGAGATTCTTTTGGCATAGAGTTATTCATGAGATATCTGCCTTTAGGTCTTGTCTATGATGTGTCAATTTTTCAGAATTTATTAATGTCATTTACTAATTTTTCTGGAATTTTAATTAGAGGAATGCATTCTGATTTATCTGAAACATTGATGTGTTTTGAAAAATAAATGAATTTATCCTTGTGATGTAATACTTTGAGTGGTTGATTTTGCTGCATATGTGATGACATATGGCATGTTATATGGCATGAAAAGTTGGTTGAGACCCTTGATATTATTACATTAAATGACATGCTGAAATTGAGATACATGTGTGGATATAACTTGAGAAAATAATGAGACTGTCAAAGGTGTGAGCTGACAATGCCCCGGGAGTGTTGGGATGCCCGGAGTGTGGGGGTGCGGGATGCCTGGAGTGTGTGCGCCGGATGTCCTCGGGAGTTTCGAGATGCCCGAAGTGTGGGGGTGCCGGAAGTCTTGGAGGTGTGTGCCGGGGGGATACCTCGTGATGCTAGTTGGGATATGAGATGCTCAGAGTGTGTGTGCTGGATGCCCGGAGGTGTGTGCCGGAGGTTCCTCGTGATGCCAAGTTGGATACGAGCGATAAATTGTGGGATGAAAACACTGGTCCCTAGAAGGATAAAAATTGAGATTGTATCGTGCGCATGGATATGCATGAATGCTTGATGATGAGTGCATGGTGGTATATGCACATATGGCATGGATATATACATGAATGCTTGATGATGAGTGCATGGTGGTATATGCACATATGGCATGGTGATATATGCATGACTATAAGGTAAGGTATGCTTCAATGCATGAATGATATGTGTTTTATTCTTGATTGTTCTGTTTGACGCATTGAGTAGTTTGATGGATCTTTACTGCTGAGTGGTTGTACTCACCCCTTTTGGGGATTAACATTTCAAATTAGAAAGATGCCTTTGCTGCCGGTTGCACGTGGTACTTACTATGGCATACCTACTGACGTTGAGGTGGAGTGCACAGAGCATTCCTATGTTAGTGCACCTGGTTTAGTTTTTGTTCGAGTCCGTGTCCTGGTGATGTACGATGTGGGTCGAGCTGATGGCCCAGTTATCCAGGAGTTTTTATCTGTCCATGTCCGACATGATGGAGTGATGTTAGGGACGTTACCACCGCCGCCGCCCGATGCACCGGATTGGGTGTGATGGCGCGTATAGCTGTTGGGAGCTGACACTTTTTGGAGATAGCCGACGCTTGTTGATGGAGGGTTGTACATGTCCAATGTAGAATCGAGTCCTTTTTGGGGTGGTAGCCAAGTATAGTTAAAACCTTGGCCTTTTGTTGTATCGACCTTGATATCCATCATGAAAATATAAATAAGAGTGAATCGGCATTATCTTTTCTTATAGTGCGTAGTTGGTGTGTGTTGCATTATGGTTATTGAAGGGAGAGATGGTGAGACTTGTTTATGCTTCCGCTAATAAGTTGCGCTGGGATCGCTTTCAAAAAAAAAATCCCTAGTCAAAGGGTATAGGCAAGTGAAGTTATATGAGATCGAGTAATTAAGAGAGATCACCTGTGGCGACCTTAGGCGAGTCGGGGGTGCCACAAATTACGATTAATTAAGTAAATTGCGATTAATTAAGCTAATCCAACTTAATTAACCTAACCACAATTAATTAACTTAACCACAATTAAGTAACCTAACCATGATTAACTAACCTAATCAAGGTAAACTAACCTAACCAAGGTAAACTAACCTAACCAAGGTTGATTAATACTAATCCATATTAGCACTAATCTAACCATGATTAGCACTAACTAAACACCCCATAAGCGCAATTAATGACCTAATCAAATATTATGGAGTTAACTCACGGTTTTCAACGGCGGCGGGCTCATGGCGACGAAAACACGAAACAACCACGGCTTGAACGGAGTTCAACAGCAGTGGTGACAATCCCTCCAAGCTCTCAGCCAAGAGGGGAGCTCAGCTTGGTGATGCTTGCTAGGCGTGAGGGACGGTGGCTGCTGAACGCTGGACGGCTGGACGTGGGGGTGAGCTGGTGTTGTGGTGGTGGCTGGCTGTGGCGTGGAGGTGGGCTGAGGTGCGGCTGTGGTGTTGCGGGTGGTGTTGTTGGTGGAGGCGCGAGGGAGGATGGTAGCGGATGAAGGGGAAATGATGGTAGATGAAGATGGCATGGGGTGTGGTGTTGGTGTGAAGGTGGGATGAAGCTGATGATGATTGGGGGGGGTTGTGGAATGATGGGGTGAGGATGGAGCGGTGATGCTGCTGATGTGGGGAGTGGTGGCTGGGTGTGCGGCTGTGTGGTGTGAAGATGGAGAAGATGGGATGGTGCGGTGGAATCGTGCAGCAGCAGAAGGAAGGGGATGGGGACGTGAGGGAAAGAGGGAAAATGGAGAAGAAGGCTGTCGGCTGCAGCAGGGGGAGTTTACGCATGGAAAGAGAGAGGAAGAGAGAGAGAGGAAGAAAGAGAGAAGAAAGAAGTCAAGTGATCAACTAATGAGAAACCTAGCCAAAATATCTCACTCATCATCACATGCCCTCAAAGTCTTCATGCCCCAAGGTAAAGTGCCCAACCAATCCCAATTTAATTCTCATTTCCCACAAATAAATCCTTTTTGGGCAGTAAATTCCCCTTTTTCCTCTTAATCCGAATTTCCTGTTATTTTCATTTTTGTCCAAAAACCGTTTTTCCGCAAAATTTTTGAACTCGACAAAAATTCGCCGAAAGATAAGACGACGTTCAATAAATGAATCGTGACATGCTCGAATGTCCAATTCCCAAAACCAAATTAAATTTTGTGGTTAAAATTGACCGAACGCGATTTTAGTACGACCTAACCTATTTGGTAGCTTTTAGAAATTTTAGCACGTTTGACCCATGATTGATAATTTTCGATCTACGTTTATGCATCTTTGAATCGTAAACAACTCTCGGTTGCCATAAAATCGCGAGGGTTCAATTACGTGTCTCGAGTATAATATCGATAGAAAATCGGTTTATTGCCGTTCGACGTGAATATCGCAATCGTGCGGACCACCCGCAATTCGACTATGTAATTCCATCAAATCGACTTATATTCGTTCGCTAATCGATTTATGACAGTGTCGTATTGACCCTGATGATTATTATGGTCAAGCGGTCAATTTCCAATCGAATTCTTTAGTCTGCCGCGTTTATATCCCTTAACAGCCTCACCTAATAAATTAGTTAACTCGTGAGTGGCCAACTCCGAGTAAAATAACCATAAGCGTGTCGATAAAATAACAATTTCATATATTCGAAACTAGGACCAAATTTTGAGATGTCACACGGTTTGACCAATTCTTGACCGATCTCATCCAATTCTAACTAATTCACGCATTTGTAGTCCTTGTGGGTTTAAAATTTATACAATTTAGTCCTATTCACGCGATTTGAGGGGAAATTGTCCAATTTCGATTCAATTAAGCCAATTAACTTTTATAAACGTGATCTATGGATCCTCTATTGACCTAATCAAGTAATTATTGTGAAAAGCAACCCAAAGGGCTAAAATGCGGAAAATTTGCAATTTAATGGCCAAAATTACAAATTAATGGAAATTTGATTCAATTAGTGTTGCAATTGCCCTATCCAATTAATTATTTATGTGTAAGATCTCCTAGTGAATTCAAATTGACTTTGAATTGAGGTGCCAAGACTCAAGCCAAAACTAAATCGAGGTCTAATATTAAAATTGGACCTAGATTCATGTAATTGGACCTTAGTCTTGAATGAGTCAATTCGAATTTCTTCAATTTAATTGTGACGGCTTGGTTTTCTTACCTTCAAGAGAGTGAAATCCCTCAAATCAGGAAGTTCTAATACGAATTTCTCAAAATCAACTTCAGATTTTGACTTACCTTAAGAAAATGAGTGGAAAATAATTGTCCATTCATGGATCATAAAGAATCAATTTTGACCCTTTAATCAGAGCTTAAAACAGCAATTTATCTTTCAACATGGCAATTTGCAAAAGTGAATGAACAAGCGAATTTAGAATATTCTCTAAACCAAATATTGAGGAATGAACTACACCTAATAATGGTTAAAATAGAAGTAATTTTGTTTTTGATCAATTTAAAACCTAAAATCGAAAAATTCGAAAAGCAAGGTTCTTAATCGAATTTTGTGAAATTTTCAATACAAAAATGAAATTTGCATAAAAATAAAATTTATTTTTGCTGGATTTTTTATTTTCTGATTTTTTTTTTTTTGGTTGAATGTTTGATCAAAAGTCAACATTTTAATTGACTTTTCCTAAAAGGTTGAATTCTTGGTCAAATTTTTGGATTTTTGAGAAATTGATTTAAGAAAAGTGAAATTAAAACTTTTAATTTATTCAATATAGCCCTTAAACTACTTGTAAATATTGAGTGTATTCCTTAAATTATATGAAAATATTTAAAAGTTCAAAAATCATATTATACTAACGCTCTCGTGCTATTTGTGTAATTTTCCCAATTACAAGAACCCATGGTGGCGGCTCGATAAACCCTAAACCCTAATTTCATCTTCTGCCCCTAATCTTCGCGGACTTATTGAATCATCTCAGCCTTCGGCTTTCTCTTTCTCTTTCTGGATGCGGATTATTTTCTCTTCGGCCTTTGGAACTATCCCAATTTAATATCAATCGACACACAACTTGCTCGACCTCCTTCGATCTTACCCTGGGTTGGTTCCCTCACTTGCCTCTCTCGTAGAGCTTGCTCCAAATGGAAGAGGATGAGGATACCCATGCTCTCCTTCATTTGCTCTACAAGAGATTAGGTAAGTTCTGGTTGGTAATGGATGGAGTAGTTTCTGGGGATATGTTAAAGGAATGCCGTCTCACTCTTTGTGAGACTGTTCTCAAACCCTACCGTGAATTTCCAAGCCTTTGCGAATGTGATGAAAAGAGCCTGGAGAATTGAAGATATGGTTTCTGCCGACATGGGTTCTGGCCTTTTTGCATTTACGTTTAAATCTGAAGGAGACAGAGATAGAGTTGTAGAAACTGGTCCATGGTCTTTCGCGAATCACCTCAAATTGCTTAAACCATGGGAACCCAATACGCCTTCTCATTGTTATGAATTTGCGACTTGTGCCTTTTAGGTTCAAATTTACGGATTGCCCCTTGAATGGTACAATGTGGATGTTGTGAACGTAGTTGCTCAGGGGATTGGGAAGGTTTTAGATGCGAAAGTGGAAAGGGAAGGGTTTTTATCACCAGGAGCAAAAGTAAAGATCAACCTGGATGCACCTTTAAATTCTGGTACCCTTGCTAGTTGTGGAGGTATGAAGCTTTGGCTTGATTTTAAATATGGAAGGATGCCACGTTTTTGCTGTTCATGTGGTGAGCTGGGTCATTATGCCGAGCATTGCATAGAGATCCCTTATGAAGAAGGCAACTTTATTCCGGAAAATGACCTTTATTTTGGGAAATGGCTATGGGCAAAGGTTGATGAATCAATTCTGGAAGGCCTTTTATGAAGCGAAGGTCAAAGAAGATATATAGTTCCAGATTCCCCGGTCAACGACACTCAAATTGTGGTTTTTGTGGAAGGAACTTCTGGCCCTGATAACCTGCAGTTAACCATTATGAAATTAGAGTAGAAGTCTCTGAAATTAGAGGGGAAAACCTTTCGAAGTCAGACCCGAGCTAGACTATCGTTCGAAATTTCCATCTCTGCAGAATCTCATTGCATTTTCCATTGTTTTCGTCCAATTCAGAAAGCTCAAAAGAAGAGTAGGAACTTTGTTGCAGATGTCTAGACACAAAGCCATTGAAACGAAGTTACTATGTACAAAACTAAGATAATGCTATGTTCAATATCTATGAACCGGTCTCCACCTTATTTTCTTGTCAAGGAAGTGACACTTGTTTCAATCTTGTTCTGAGCCTAAATTGCATTTCGAAAGTCTTGGACTTGTGCAATCAGGCCCTCATTTAGAAGAACATTGCTAGGCTTTATATACAATTGGTTCCGGTTGGCTGTGGTCGAGATATTCAAATGCCATTGCGACATCGACCATTATCTTCACTTGCTATTGGAGACCCAAGTTGTAGTTGTTGGAGTACAGCCACTACCCCCAAGCCCCTGTTGGGCACATATTGCAGCAACAGAGCTCTCAGATCAGAGTTCGTGTAGCTACTGATCACCTTGACGAGATTCTGGTGCCAATTATGTGGAAAACCTCACATTCTGTGCAAAACTTTTCAGAATGCCTTTAATACAGAAGTTTACAGAAGTTTAGTAATTTGACTACAACATTCGTCCTGGTTGGCTAGAGTCCATTTGTATACAGAGCTAAAGCTCCCTGCTTCGAGCAAATTTCTTTAGGTGAAATTGTTAGTAGCAGAGCAAAGTTTTCGATATGATATCACCGGGTGGTTAATTGCAGGAGGGCTTTTCTTACCAGTGTTTTGACGCTTTCTGAGCAAGCAAATGAGAGAGGCTAAAAGTATAGCTGATATAATTGGCACCGAAATGTATAGTAACTGGAGACGATTGTCTCTTGAATGTTGCCACTAGGCTAGTGACTCTTTCATTCCCAAAATGGGCTCTTCAATGGTTGACTTGGGAGATTTGATAAATGGGCTGAGTTTCCTATGTCTTATACTTATTATTTGGATTGCGGATTTATATAATCAAGCAGCAACATGGGTTTCACTTGAAGTTTAGCAACATCGTGGTTTGAAACTGTGTTATATTACATGAGATCTTTAGGCTTAAGGCAGTCTTATATTTTCTGGAAGTGGATGAAGTTTGAAGAAAGGTTATGAACTATTGAACATAACCAAAAAATTGTAGTCAAACGGCTCAACGATCGTATGCTCATCTGACTTATGTAAGCATAGAATTCAGTCCACTGAAGCACAATATCAGCAAAAATGTTTTGTTTAATCCATTGCTTTTTGAAATTTGTGACTTTACCTCGCTTCTCCTGTTATCACTGAATATTAGTGTGGAAACATTGGAAATTCTCCTTTTGTTTCCCTGAAATTTTTAATATGCTAGTCAACAAGATGGCATTCGGCATTTTTCATTATATTTTTAGGATTCTGTAACAACTCATTGCTATGACTATGAAGATTCCATGTACCAGCAATTATATGATCTCATACTTGACTGTCTTTATTTGTTGGGAGGATGTAGAGGACTGCAGTTTTCTTTTCTGTTTGAGTGTAGAGGAAAATTGATATAGGACACTGAGGTTGTAATGTTGCCTGACTTTGTGCCTCCGATTGATGCTTTTGTCAGTTTGATATAGGACACTTTGAGGTTGTACTGTTGCCTAACTTTGTGCCGCAGATTGATGCTTATGTCAGTATTTTGATGAGAACAGCTCAAAATTCTGTCAATGGGACACTGCACAGTTTCCTCACGAAAGAGAATGCCCTGACTCGCTGAAACTTTAATTAAAAGTCTCAAGCAATGTGATCAAGTTGTACCTGAAACCTTGAGAGACCTTTATATACTGTCATATCTTGATTTTCATTTGCAGCTTCATGAATTGAGAAGCACATCATATTACTTTCTTTTTTTCTTTTTTTTTTTTTTTTTGGGGGGGGGCGCACATCATTAAAACTATAAATTTTGCAGCCAATTGCAAGATTTTTACCTTTTATTAGCTGCTGAAGCGCGCTTTAATTTGATACCAAGTTGGTGAAATATGTTCTTGTAGAAATTACTTATCCTTAAATGTTGGTATGTATTGTTTGAAACAATTTGGCTTTTCTTTTTAGTGCACTCATTGAACGAGTGAAAAGAGAAAAAGAGTGAAACAAGCGGAGGCAATAACACTGAGTTGTGCCTTGGTTGAGAATTTGCTTCTTCATATTTTGCATTAGGCATTTAATATTTGTTGTCTTCTTCATTTCTTACTTGCAGGATGGCCTTAGTTGAGCAAAGGGTTTTTCTTCGGTTGAGCAAAGATTGATTGTTTGCTTTTGAGATGGAAATGTTGATTGTTCGCTTTTGCTTTATTTCTTGCCCATGTGGTCTTTGTAAGAAAGTTTGTTTTTCTCTAGACAATGCTAAGTTTTCTTTTTTTTGGTTAGTCCTACATTATTCATATTCTAACTCTCACTTTCTGACTTTTGTCTTGCCTCCTTCTAGGGTGCAAGAGTCCAAATCTAAATATGAAGCTAAATCCTCATCACCTCAACCCCCTTAAGAATGTGGAGATTCAAATCCCCCACCTCTCTCTTCCCATGTGGGAAGAGTGGCCACTGGGGCAAACCTTGATGGTTACAAATTAACAATGCTGAGTTAATTTGTACTTAAATTTGTTGACGGGACCAAGTTTGGGATTCTTATGGGATGTGGCAAGTTCCTTGTCCTGCATTCATTTGGGAATTTAAGGTATTTGGAGATGTGTGATGCATAGACCCATAATGATACGTTTAGTCGTCCGAATTTTTAATAGGATTGTATAGGATAAGATATAAAATCCAATGATTTTGTTATATCCTATCCACCGTTTAGTGATTGCAGTAATAAAGTTTAATATATTCATATCATATCATGTATATTATTTGGTATAAATGATATATTAGTAAAATGAACAAAAAATTTTGCAAATGGAGATGGTAAATTATCTCATGACCCTCTTACCTATTTTATTTCTATTTGCTTTTTTTCTATTTCTTTCTTCTCCTTCCACCATTCTCTAATAAAATTTTATTAAATAGTAAACTGTACTAATATACCTATAATATGTAATAAATATAAATATAAAGTAGAATTACATTTTAACATATAAATAAAAATAAGATTAAATTAAAATAATTAAATTTTTACTTTTTGTTATTTTGAATTTCTTATATTAGAATTCAAATATTATATATATTAAAATATAATTTTAATTTTGTTAATTTAAGAAGTTTGTTATTCGAGAAAAATAACTTTCATATTATGGATGTTAGAAATCATAATAATATTTTTCCCATATTCCCATAAGATAATTTTATCCGGTCTATATCCCCGTATATTCAACTTTATTCTATTATGAGCATGTACTAGACATAGGATATGATGAATTTTATAATATTCTGAATTTTATCCTAATTGCCAAATGCAGTCTAAGGGATTGTGAAAAAACATGTTTAACTTAACCTCTACACAAAATACAAAAAAATATTTTGAAACCCAACCCGATCACTCATGCTATATGCCATTTGAGTCTCAGGTCGGGTCAAGTACACTTTTGCAGTATTTTGGTTCAGGTTGGAAATCAATTGAACTGTTGACACCCTAACTAGGACTATCCAATATTAAGCTGACCTCTCTTAAAGAATATCTTACCTGGGGCGGATACTTGCACAAAAAGTGATCACGGGTCAAGAAGAAGGCCCGTTTGCACACTTTATAGAAAGTGATTTTTATGCAACTCATCATGTGGGCCGGGCATCTAGGAGGTACCAAGTCTGCCCTGAACAAATGTCTTTGATGCAGTCAACTTCTTAATTGTCACATGATGTGATGGTTGTAGTTAACGCAGATAACGGATTTTTTAGTTTTCAAAACTCGAAAGAATGTGGTATGAAAGGGCAACATAGGGATGCTCACCCTTCTAGATGCATAATCGAACCAACGAACCTATAAATTTGATTTTTACGAGTCACTTGACCTCTAGGTTATCATTTGATTTCCCATGACATCAGAATTTAGGCATTTAGATCATTATGGCTCACTCCAACCTATGAAAGGGAAGACCCTAAGCCATAGACTATGGGACGGATTTTTCAGAAACTGCATTTTGCTTATGATTTTCATCTTTTACTCTTGAAACTGAAAAGCCAGATTACAAGGGCGAGGCACAACATGACCCACCATCAATTAAATATTAGTGAAAGAAGAATGACACAAGGCAACGGTTCATAGCTATAAGATTAAAGTGACCATGAGCAACCATCACTTAGCAGATCTCTTGAGAAAGAAAAAGTGAAGTTCAAAATGAATTGATGTTTGGATATCCCATCTTGTTGTAATACTACTCGAATGAAACTTTTCTTGTAAATAAGTGATGACTTCAAATCATTCTACCTGAATTTCAAGGGAAAAAAAAAAAACAATGATAATAAGTTTTTACTCATATTCATATTGTATAACGTTTTTTTTTCCGTTCAAAACAAAAAAATGCCCTTAATCGACATATTTAAGTCAAAAATGGGTTTTATCTCACTTTTTGACTTCCCATTTAGCAGTCAGTTACGTATTACTTTAATATTTTAATGTAATTTCACTTGAAAGAGAACAATAGAAAACAGGCCAAAGAAAGAGATAACAGACAAAAGAAAAGGCCTATCATATTTCATCGTTACTATAGTGCAACAACTAGTTTCATCCTTCTCTTAACTTCTTCTTTTATAATTTTGAATAAATGTTTGTTTAATCATTGAAATTATAAGAAGATACTATTTGATGTTTGCTTTTTGGAAAAGAATTATAACAATTAAAAAACATGACTCTGAATATTTTATCGCTCCATGCAATTAAAATAATCTTGTTACTATCGATTAGGAGAACTATTTTGTTTTAGTTTTAGTTTTTGAAGGCCAAGCTACCGTCTGTTCCATTTAGTTGCTTTCGCTTTTATGCAAGTATTCTCTTGACTTTTTGGGCTATTATTCAAGCGACAATTTCAATATGGAAAAATCAAAATAATCTTTTTTGGATCAAAATAAATTATTAGTATTTTTTGTGAAAATAAAGGAAATGTTTAAAACAGAAAAGGGGATGAAATTGGCCAAAACACGTGCTGGTCCGGGCTTGGCATGTGGGTCGGAAAGGCCAGGCCTGCCCAGCTTGACACTCCAGGCACATAAGTTGTGCTTGACGTGACACGAGAAGGCGTCGAGCTTGGTGTGCCCTACCAAAGCCTAAGCACATGCCTTGGTTTGAAGGAAACAATGTTTGTCACGGGCAAATCTACCAACTCTCAAGACAATGTTTCTACTAGGAGAACATAGCATAGGTGTTATGCCATCCATAGTCCGACACGAGTGTGACTCAGAAAGCTCAAAAGAAATTCAGGAATTTTATTGCAGATGGCTATACACACTGCCATCGAAACGAAATGGCCGTGTAGAAATTAAGATGACAGTATGCCCAAATCCTACGTTCAGCACCTTATTTTCTTATCAAGGAAGTGACAACTTGATCTTGTTGAGCTTAACCACGACAGTTTCCATGTCCATTCTTTCCTCAGGCAATTCCTTTGAACATTCTAGTCCTAACTCTAGGATTGATAAGACTATGCTCTCGAGTTCCGAAAGTGTCAGATCTTCAAGATTCGTGCTAAGGAGTTCACTATCCACGATGTCAAACATTCTATCTGGAATCGCTGCACCTACCCATTGCCTCAAGCTCATATTCGCATCAAACATTTCACCGGTTGGCTTCTTCCTAGTAATCACTTCCAACAACAATATGCCGAAACTGTAGACATCTCCTTTTGTCGAGACTTTTCCTTCCAAACCGTACTCTGCAAGCATCATAGTTTGTGCAATAAAAACATCAGCCATCGATCTTTTTTCTTTCTAGGACATAAGTAATAAGATTGAGAGGCAAGTGTTAATATATCTCTATTATATTATACCATTATAATCACAATCAAAGCATTGAATTAGCTAAAATTCAACAATTGTACCTGGAGCAATGTAACCAATTGTGCCGAGAGTTCGAGTTTGTGTTTCAACCTTGTTCTTAGCCAAAATCTTTGCGATTCCAAAGTCACAGACTTGTGCTACCAGGTCCTCGTTTAGAAGAACATTGCTAGGCTTCAAATCACAATGCACAATGGGTTCCGATTGGCCATGGTGGAGATAATCGACTGCTGTTGCGACGTCGACCATTATCTTCACTCGTTGATGGATGCCTAAGTTGTAGTTGTTGGAGTATAGCCACTTCTCCAAGCTCCCATTGGGCATGTATTGCAGCACCAGAGCTCTCAGATTAGCATTTGTGCAAGAGGTAATCACCTTGACGAGATTTCGGTGCCGGATCTTGCAAAAAATCTCGCATTCTATGTCAAAACTTTTCAAGGCGCCTTCAATATAGAGATTCAGTACTTTGACAGCGACGTCTATCCCGTTGGCCAGAGTGCCTTTGTATACAGAGCTAAAGCTTCCTCTTCCAAGCAAATTGCTTTCGATAAAGTTGTTAGTAGCCAGGCAAAGCTCTTGATATGATATCATCGGGTGGTCAATTTTAGGCGGGTTCTGCACCAAAACTGGAGCTTTTTTATCAGGGTTCCCACGCTTTCTAAGCAAACAAATGGCAAAGACTAAAAGTACAACCGATACAATTGGCAACATAATGAATAGTAACCGGAGCTGCTTGTCCCTTGTTGATTTCTTTCCATTTAGTTTGCAAGGTGGGACTTGCAAAGTTGCATTTCCACAAAGTGCTTCATTCCCAATGAATGAGAGAGCTGAAAATTTTTTGAAGGGCCCGCCATTAGGAATTTCTCCTGATAGCTTATTAAAGGACAAGTTCAAATTTTGCAGATATCTAAGTCCTTCCATGGACTTAGGTATTGTGCCAAACAGCTCATTGTAGGAGAGGTCGAGCAAATCCAATCCTTTGAGGTTGCCGATTGATTGCGGTATCGATCCTTGAAATGAGTTCCTTGACAAGTTGAGAGAAGCAAGGCTTTCAAACTCTTGGATGGAACTTGATATGGCGCCGGTGAATCGATTCCAAGAAAGATCGATGCTGCTTATAGCTCTCATTTTCCCCATGCTAAATGGTAGCCCTCCATTGAAAGAATTGAGTGACAGATTGAGGAAGATGAGTTCTTGAAGGCTCCACAAACTAACTGGTATGACTGATGTCATGTTATTCGAACTTACAAACAACTTTTGAAGGTTGCTGAGGTTTCCAATGCAATTCGGGATCGGTCCGGATATCCTATTTTGCTGGAGCTGCAACTCTCCTAAACTTGTCAAGTTGCATATCTCATTGGGGATCGGTCCTTCAAGATGGTTGTTATCAAGACATAACTTTTGTAGGCTTTCTAGTACTCCAATTGATGATGGGATGTTGCCGTCTAGATCATTATTGCTCAAATCTAGGAAAATCAAGCTCTTCAAGAAAACCATTTCCTTGGGAATGTGACCTCTTATTTGACAATCGGAAGCATATAAAATTTGTAAGGAACTGGAGAAGTTGACATATTTTGGTATGGAGCCGCGTAGCGGGTTGTTGTGCAGACTCAAGTACTGCAGCGATTGGCAATTTGATAAAATAGAGAGAAAACCGAGCTCTGACCCATGAGTCTCACCTGTTAGCTGATTGTTTCCAATCCCAAATATTTTAAGGTTCTTCAAGTTGCCCATACTCATGGGTATGGGCCCGCTGAGTTGATTGTTCACGGCATCAAAAATAATTAGGTTCGTAAAATTCGAAATATATTGTGGGATGTTGCCGCCAAAGCAATTTTCTCCTAGATAGAGTGCTTCCAAATTTGGAAGGCTTGGTTCGCTACTCGAGAAAAGGTTTCCAGAGAGGGAATTGAGGCTCAAACTAATAACCGATAGAGAAGAAACATTAAAAACCTCTTGAGGCACTTTGCCTGTTAGCAAATTTATTCCAAGGCTCAAATGTTCCAGATTAACCAACTTGCCAATCTCACTTGGAATGTCACCTCCAATATAGTTAAATGATACGTCCAGCTCGTGCAAGCTTGACATGTTACCGATGGTTCGAGGAATCGTGCCAGTCAGGTCGTTAACACCAAGATAGAGCACTTGCAGCTTTTGCAAGCCGTCCATGTCTCGAGGAATGCTTCCCTGAAAACGATTGTATGACAAGGACAATTTGAGAAGCTCTTTGCATTGGGTTAGCGTCTCTATTAGCAGGCCATTGAATTGGTTATCAGACAGAATAAGGAACTGAATGTTAGGCCAGTGGGAGCAAAGATTGGAGGGAAGACTCCCCGAGAGATCATTATACATCAAGTTGACCATGGTCAGTGATCTATTGAAAAGTGTCGGAGGAATTGAGCCTGTGAGATTGGCCATAGACAAATCGATGACCTGCAATGTGGATATGTTGCCTAGGAAGCTTGGAATTTCACCTTGTAAGGGATTGCCGCCAAGACTTAGTAGTTGCAACTTAGGGGAGGCGCCGAATTCTTTTGGTATGCCACCCGTTAGCCTGTTCTCTGCGAGTGACATCTCTTCAAGATTTTGACACTGGGCTAAGTTAGGAGGAATGTTTCCTTCAAACTGGTTAAGATGGAGCACGAGTTCTTTTAGGCGGCGCAAACGACCAATTTCTATAGGAATTCTCCCATGGAAACTGTTGTTACCAAGATCAAGAGAAGCAAGGAAAGAAAGATTGCCTAGATAAGGAGAGAGCCTCCCTTGGAGACCCATGTACGAGAGGTCTAAAGCTGTGACTCTCTGCCTACGGTTGCTGCAAAAGACGCCAATCCATTCACAGAAGCTTGCTTTGGTGGTCCAATTGCTGCCTTTGATCGTGTTTGTCGGGTCAATTTCAATGGCCAATTTGAAGTGGAGGAGAGCCACTTGATCAGTGAAGTTGCTAGAACAGATGACCGGCTGAAGCATCAATAGGGAAGCCAACATGACATCAACAAATGCTATAAAGATGAACTTCTCCATAATGAACAAAGTATCTTTTGATTGCATCAACAGACAGTTTGCTAATGAGGATTTGTTCTTAGTATTTAATATCAAAACCAACCAAATGATTGTCTCAATTTAAATAACCAAAAAAATGTAAAGAAAGACTAACCACCAAACGATGCCCCACATATGGAAAAACAATAGGTTGCTATTCAATGTGGGGACCTGACATACTACATTATCCACATTTCAGAGATACTCATAGCTTGAAAATTTGTTTTGAGCGTCCAAACAAATTTTTAATATCTAAAAGAATGCTATTCACAATACCCCACAAATTAACCCAAACCACAATCATGCGTTGAGATTTTCCGTGAACTAGGGGAAGTCGGAGAACCCCTCAATCACGTTTGATTTAGTAAATGGTCCATTCTTTACATTTACATAAACACACTTATTTTCAACTCTATAAGGGTACAAGTAGACCTTTCACTAAAGCTGCAATGCATGAATGTGACAAGGCTTTGCGATAACTGTTGCGACCTTCCCGCAAAGGTGATATGAAGTGTCTCGAGAGAAATTGACTGATTGAAAGTTTCTTTTGCTAGAAGAGATAATGATACTAGTAGCCTATCAACTTTTATTCATGTGTATTGTCATATTTGAACTTTCAATTGATTCAATTAAATCACTTTTGATTAATGTGAAATGTTGTCATGTGACTTTCAGCTGTCTAATTAGATCCGTAATATATTTGATGTATTTATTGTCCATCCTTTCATTAATTAATTTAAATGAAATACATCATGAACACCAATATGATAAAGCTGATGTTTGATGGAGAAAATTACGCGGATGTTGTGCATGTCATGTGGACTCTCTTCAAACTATTTCAGGCTTCTTGTCCCAAAAAGGATAAGGAAAACGGCTTTGAAACCTCTACTATTAAGATGCACGGAAAACTTTACTATTTTCTTTTGAAGCATAGTGAAAAATCCTCCCTCATTCTCCATTTGATATGATTTCGATCGAGAGCTTGAAGAAGAATAAGACCACATTAATTTATATAAAGTAAAGGGTTTTGTCCTGGTTTGGAAGCTATTCTTTAACACTAGTGGGATTTTCTCTCGCTACACAGGTTCTTGCTTTTTGTTTTGTTGAGAAATTTCTTTAAAGTATTAATTCGAAACCTAGTGTTGATTTTGGTCTTCAACTAATAATTTATGGAACTATTATTTTCATCTAACGCTTTCTAATACTTTAACGTCTTGATTTTTCCTTTAATCAATTTCTATTGAACTTGTCTCAGGGCTATAATACAGTAATTTGTAGTTTGACATTGGATTATGTAGCTTTTTCCATATATCAATGTGTACAAGCATGCTCTTTATCGTTGTCATACGATCTGCATTTGAGGCGTCGTTCGTGACCTTTGACGTTGTAGAATGGTAACTTCGAATTAGATGTCTCAAGTGTATTATTTCATTCAGATATGATGCAAGAGGCTTAGCTGTAGGCAATGCCAATTTTCTTTTTCTCCTTAAACCTGACATTTCAATGCCTAATACTAATGAATGTGGACATTATGCGATGCATTAATATTTTGACAGCTATGTCTTCCTCGGTTACTGTTGTGGAATATGGAGGACTAAGCGAATCGGAAAATTAATATGAAGGAAAAAAAAGGAAATCGGACACCAGATTTATGTGGTTCGATCTGAATATCAGAAGTTATATCCACAGGGAAAGCAATAGGGAATTTCACTATAGAAACAAGCGATGTAATGAAGATTGCAATCACTTAAGTACTCAAACACTATTTCAGTATTTCCCAGTCCCCTATTACACCCAATAATTTACACAATGTTTAGCCCCTCAAAATTTCTAGTGAAATCTCACTCAAGAAATTAAACAAATTCTACTAACAAGAATTTAACTGGCTGTGTAATTACAACGAGAATTTCTCACACAAGAAGAACTCTCTTCTCTCGGCCACCGAATGGAAGTTGGCACGCTTCTTGTCTTTAGATGTCCTCTCCTTTTATAGGAGAAACAAGACAGAAATATGAACTCATTAAATGGCAGCACAAGCGCCCACAATCAACACAGACATCCACCAAATTTATGTGCCTGCATGCACATGCATGTGCGTGCATTAATGAGGGGAAGAAAACTATAGACGTTCTTGCACAGGGCCCTTCCTTCCTCTCTCACCAATTATCAACAAAGACAAAAGAAGGGGAGGGGAGAAAGCAACGCAGATGTAGCAAAAGTCAAGAAGATTAATAAACAAATGAAGAAAAGATGTTCTTCATTTAATTCTGCACGTTCAGCCATGAGAAGAATTTCTAAAGCTGGATAATTCTTTCGTCTGCTCAGAACACGCGCTGTTTCTCATTAAATGCTCCGCAGACATACTCCCTCATTTCGGCATGCCGATAAATAATGCGTGTGCGAATTGGGTATCATGTATCGACTTAAACTTAAGATATATTTTAACAGTTACCAATTACTATACAATGGCACCTGTATCATCATCCTCTATATGTGACTAACTCTAATATCCATAAGCACTTTAATTGATAATTCTGTCAGACTCCCATTTCTCCAAAATCTACCCGAGAGTCCATTGATTGATGAAAATGTTTCTCGAGAGAATCGAGAGAAAAATTCAGCGTCTTGCAACTAATAAGAGGCGAGCAGATTTGCTCATTCAATGGAGGGGCGTGGGTGAGGGGGACTGTGAGAAGTTGCCTGCGAAGGCAAATTGATTATTTGTAGTGTGATTGCAAATGAGAGGAACAGCAAGCTTGGCCTTCATTATATTCATGAATCTCTGGTCGCAAAAGTAAGGTAGACTATTATGCCTTACTTGGATTTATAATCGATCCATAAAATATTGGTGGCAGCTCCAAGGAAAGACTACTTGGAAGTTCAATCAAGAACTCAACTTGCGGTTGAATGGGCTTGGGAGAGCCTTAGTGAAACGCAAGCATTGCCTTGTAAGAGGGTCTATCATTCCTGCTCAGTAATCCGTTAGCTTTCCCCATGTGATTCACCTCGAGAAAGGTTGAGATACCTAAGTTTAAAAAGCTCTTCACAGTAGTAGATTTCCTAGTATGCATGATGCAAGAGGCTTAGCTGGGAGGCAATGTCGATTATATTTTTCTCCTTAAAGCTGACATTTCAATGCCCAATACTTATGAATGGGTACATCGTGTGACACATTAGTATTTTGACAATTCTAGATGGTCTTCCAATTAGTTTGGTGTATGTTCTAGAATTAGTGTGCATCTTTGCTCATCTTTGATTGTTGTGTGGATATGATGCAATGGAGCATGTGCTAGATAGTCCGATAATCAAGACCTATATTTCTTTTAACCTAACTGTTCGCGTTCTCGATTTTATCTGCGACATTGATGTGTCTGTGAGATGTGTACATTATTGGTTGATCTAAAGTATATGACTAATCACAATATGGATCAATGATTCTAGAGTGCATTGCTCATTAATAATGAATAGAAATAACGTAAAATTGTGGAGACTAGGCACCATATTTGATTCTTATTTTCCTTGAAGCACCTGTCTCGTTTGGCACTTGGATGAGATTATGGGTCGATGTCCTTGTCAACTTAGCCAGCATAACTTTTGATCCACGAACGTGTGGTCATTGAGTTAGATATTGACTAAATATGTGTTATTTTCATGGAATTATGAAATTTGATGGGCCCACCAGAATAGTAAGCTTAATTCGCAGAAGACAAGGATGCATAAATTTCTGATTGGGTTGGGTTGGACATTCAGGTCCAAATGGAGGAACTTGCCCGCTAAAACCATCATGGGGGTGTTATCAAGTCATAAAGTCTAAACCTATATTAAGAAGTGAAGTTAAAGGTTGCTACATAGGCTTTGAGTGCTATTTGGGCAAGTTTCGACATTCTCCATAAAAAAAAAAAAAAAAAAGACTTGATTTTACTCTTTGCAAAGGTTGATGACTCGATTGGGTCATCAATTAATCAAGACTCAAATGTATTTCGTGCAAAGATTTACGATTTCTAATGCACTTTTGCTGTTATGTTAGTGTAGGGGGATTTATTTTTCTAGGTGGTGATTTATTTTTCAAACTATCATACTTTAACTACCTTAAGATTTCTATACAGATTGGCTCGGAAGAGAGGAAGGAGGATGATTTTACCCAAAAAGTTCATTTTTAATTCGAATAAGATCATTGCGGTTGAATTATAAATCAATAAAGGAAATTTTGAGGCTTATATCGTCATTAAGCTGAATCTATTTGACAAAATAACACGAGTCTATTTTTCCAATTCTTCTTTCCTTTGAAATATTGTATGAGTAAAAATTGGGCAAGAAGAAAGCCACTAACCATCTTTTCCTTTTTTTCATTTTTTTGGACTTTCTTTGTAGAGCAACTTTTAACTTTTTTTTCTTTTTGCCACACAGAGTGATATAAAGTCATTGACCATAGTTGAACCTCAATCATCTAGACCACTTCATACAAAAGAGTCAATCTTGAAATTTATCGGTCAATGCCTTAACACTTGAGATTTCACTAAATATCTTCATCTATCGAAAACCTTATGTGATGGTACATGGGGATTTTGTTGGACATTTTAGTAATATTTCTTGTTTGGCATGTGAAGGTATTTTGTCCATGCAAAATATACAAGAGTTTGGAAACAAAAGCTTACTATTGCCCTACTGATGAGTTTAATTGGGAGCCATGCTCGTTATTTTTGAAAATGATGTCTTATTAGATATGTGTGACACGAGGCAAGTAACGTTCATCATGGGAAGTAATTGAAGCACTGTATTGTTCAGCCATGACATTGGTTATACCATATTTATGATATTTGTTTCTTATTTTCCTTGAAGAACCTATCTCTTTTGGCGCTTGGATGAAGTTATGGGTCGATCTCCTTGTCAGCTTAGCCAGCATAACTTTCAATCTACTTGAACTTGCGGCCGCTAAGTTAGATTTGACTAAATATGTATTCTTTTCATGGATTATGAAATTTGACGGGCACTCCAGCATAGTAAGCTTAATTCACGGCAGACAAGGATGCGTAAATTTCTTGGTTGGGTTGGATATTCAAGTCCAAATGGAGGAAAATGCCCGTTAAAACCATTATATGGATGGTTGTCAAGTCATGAAGTCTAAATCTATATTATGAAGCGAAATTAAAGGTTGCCACATAACCTTCGAGTGCTATTTGGGCAAGTCTCGACGTTCTCCATGGAAAATGACTTGATTTTACTCTTTGCAAAGGTTGATGATTCAATTGGGTCAACAAGTAATTAGGACTCAAATGCAATCTGTGCAAAGATTTATGACTTTTAGTGCACATTTGCTGCTAAGCCGGTGTAGATGGATTTTTCAAATTATCGTACTTAAAATACCTTAAGAATTTTGTATAGATTGGCTCAGAAAAGAGGAGGGAGGATGATTTTACCAATTAATTAATTTTTAACTTGAATATAGGTATTTGTGATTGAATTATAAATCGGTAAAGGAGATTTTGAGGCTTATATTGTCATTGTAGCTAAATCTTTTTGAGAAACTACACTAGTCTACCTTTCAAGTTCTTCTTTTCTTTCAAATATTGTAAGAATAAGAATTGGGCAAGTAGAAAGCCACAAACCATCTTTTCTTTCTTTTGAGGTTTCTTTTTGGAGCAACTTTTTACTTTTCTTTCTATTTGCCACATAGAGTGATATAAAGTCATTGACTGTGATTGAACCTCAATCATCCAAACCAATTCGTGCGAAAGAGTAAGAATTTGGCAAGATGAAAGCCACTAACCATATTTTCTTTCTTTTGAGATTTCTTTTAGAGCAACTTTTTACATTTTTTTCCTATTTGCCACATAGAGTGATATAAAGTCATTGATTGTGATTGAACCTCAATCATCGAAACCAATTCATACGAAAGAGTAAGAATTGGGCAAGAAGAAAGCCACTAACCATCTTTTTTTTTTCTTTTGGAGTTTCTTTTTAGAGCAACTTTTTACTTCTTTTTTTTTCTCTTTTTGTCACACGGAGTGATATAAAGTTATTGACCGTGGTTGAACCTTAATCATCAAACCAATTCATACGAAAGAGTAAGAATTGGGCAAGAAGAAGGCCACAAACCATCTTTTCTTTCCTTTTGGAGTTTCTTTTTAGAGCTACTTTTTAGTTTTTTTCTTTTTGCCACATAGAGTAATATAAAGTCATTGACCGTGGTAGAACCTCAATCATCCGGACCAATTCATACGAAAGAGTCAATCTTGAAATTTATTGCTTGATGCCTTAACACTTGAGATTTTCCTAAATATCCTCATATATTGGAAACCTTTATGTGATGGGACATGTAGATTTTGTTGGACATGCTAATAATAATTCTCATTTGGCAAGTGATGATATTTGTCCATGCAAAATATACAAGAGTTTTGAAATGAAATGTTACTATTGCCCCATTGATGACTTTAATGGGGAGACATGCCCGTCGTTTTAAAAAATGATGTCTTATTCGATATGTGTAATGCAAATCAAGCAACATTCATTGTGGGAAGTAATTGAAATGATAGTTCAAACACTTAAAGAAAAAATTTTAAAATGTCATGTCAGGTGTATCATATGCGAAATCGTTGAATAGAAATTACAAGTAGTCAAAAAAATAACTTTTTTAGAAATCAATCAACTACCAAATGTGTGGTAGAAAAGTTATAATACCTACACCTGGGCTATGTAAGTTGGTTACAAAGTCATCATAGAAAAGTTGTACAACTTGTGTGTAGGTTTTCATAGGCACACTTGTTGACGGCTATTTTTATTGTGATCAACGTTGCAATCAAATGAGTAAGTGACCAACACCTTCTAAGACTAGATATTACCTGTAATCAAGTTGTGTTCATTATTATCAGACTGTGTCAAATTGTGTGGAATGACTTGTGATTATTGACACCTAAATTTTGATAGGCTAGTTAGGGTTAAATTACAAAGGATTAATTTTTAGCCCCTAAACAAGAAGAATTTCCATTAAATTACGTAGCATGTAGGCGTTAGGATAATTTTCATCAAAGGTGATAAATTTTACTAATTTCGTAAAAAAAAAAAATCAAAAAATGCAAAAATTAATTAACTAATTAATTAAATAATAATAAAAATAAATATAGCAACCTAAGGAGAGGGCCAGGCCTAACTCAGCCCTCCCCTCTTTTTCTCTTCCACCCCCCCTTTGGGGCACGGGCCGGCCCACTTCCATCCCTCTCCGGCCCGGCCCGTGGCTCATCTCTTTCCCCTCACTTCTTCCTCTTCGCTCGATCGTGCGAGGGACCGCCGGCGCTTGAGGCGGAGCACTGGCTGGCGCTCCAAGGACCAACGGAAGGGAAGCTTCGGCCGATTTGACAACTCAAGGTTGTCGGTCAGGTTGAGGAGCTCAGGGCAGCAGTCGGCAGGAGAGTAAGGAGGAAAGAAAGGGACCGCCGGCGCGCCCCATGGACTGCCGTTCGCGCGAGAGACCGGAAGGTAGGAGGGTTCCTCTGATTCGACCGTTTGGCAAGTCAATTTGTGGAGGAACGGGCTATAAAATGGAGATCAGTTCGGGGAGAGAGAGGGGTCCGACGGTGAGAAATTGAGGAAGGGTTCGCGTAGGTTTCCTTTGTTGCTCCGGTCTAAGTCCGCATTTCCCCGAGGATCTTGGTTCGGCGACACCATGGCGGCTAGCCGTAGCCCGACTCGTTTCGGGCTAGTCTTTTGACCGCCGTCGCCGAGCCGGGTAGGGACTCGCAGCCGGTACCTCTTTTTCATACCCTGTTTTCCCTTGTCTTGGCCAGCAGGGGCCGAGACTCGCCGACGCTCGCTTGCACTCGGTTTCGAGCGTCGGCGAGCCTTGCTCAGTCTCGGTGATGTGTTTATTTACTGATTTGTGCTGAATATCGTTGCAAGCTCGAGCCTCAATTGCCTAGGTTTTCCCCTCTCGGAGGGTGCCTACCACATGCTCGAAGAAATGCTTGAACCAAACCTGTGCAAACCTGCCTCTGTATTGTGTACCCGAACCGACTGCCACATGTTTGTCAAAATGCCTAAAGCAAGCTAGCATAGTCCATTCCGAATCTGAGCTACTCTGAACTCTCATAAGCCTGTTTGTGTTCATAAAAGGAGGCCTCCCGTTGACTAGCGAGCATGTTCCCCATCAGAATCAATGGGTTGGTGATATTGGATGTGCACATTTTCTTTTATATGTGTTTCTCGGTTGCTGACGTGTTATAGCTGTGATGTTGGCCTTTCCTTTTGGTGAATATTTGTGAAGACATGAAACGAAGATTCCTGGTGAATGATAGTTCCTTATGATGTTTGACTGGATTTTTTATGGTTTGTTTTGTTCGGTTTGTCATGGATCATCATATTCGTGTTCGAGAGTGGCTGGTGGCCAGCGGTGGCCATTGGTTCTGCGCCGGCGGCATCGGTCCGGTGAATGCCGTGTGTTCGGCCTACTATGGTAGGACTAGGAGGTGCTCTGTTCTGGAGTTGTGATTCTGGGCGTGCTCGAAGAAGACGACACAGGAGGGGGAGTAGTGCACTTTGGAGTCATTTTCGATTTAGTGAGCCTTGGGCTTGAAGGGTGTTGAGTGTTGGGTTTGATTTGGCTTGTTTGGGTTTATTTTTGGTTGAGTGGGCTTTTATTGAGCCCATTCCTTTTTAGGCCTTTGATGTCCATGGCCCAGCCTGCAGAACAGCAGCAGCCCATGCTCATCCATGGGCCAGCCCGAATCCTTATTTTCAAATAAAAATTGTTATTTTTATTTTTCAATAAATAAATATTCCAAAAATTTCCAAAACATTTCTTTTTTTCTAAAAATTAAGAAAAAGCTTAAAAATTAGTTTTTGAATAGTTTTCTCTTAACATGACCAAAAAAAAAAAAAAATCTCGTGCTCAAAGTTGGATAAGCCCTTAGGGCTTTACAATAGGGATTGAGTGTTCTTGGAAGCAAATGTTCGCTTGTTATTTTGCACATTTCTATTTATTCCAATTGTGCCCTTTGATGCATGGATTGCTATTATCTTAGCCTGGTTAGGAATCGAATCCTAGGATTCATAATGGTATAAAACACTGCATGAAGACTTCATTTGATGATTGAACAAGTTTAGATGTTGAAAGGGCACTAGTTGATTATTTAATATAATCAAGTCTCCAACCTTAAATTCTTTAATTCGTAGGAATAAAATAATTCTCGCATTACTTGTGTAAGTAGCCCTAAACCACAACAGTTTACACCCAATTTGTAGGTTTCCGACGGATAACAAGTTTCCAAACTGTAGATTCCCCAATGCCTGGACAAATTGCGCCAACCTTGGGCTGATTTCTCTAATGTCAAAGCTAATTCACTGAGTATTCTCTGTCCGGCCATTTAAAACCATTTTCTTATTTTTCGTTTCATGCGCAAGAAGTATGTGTGCTTACACTATTAAGTTAGTGTGCGTGAGAAAGATTCGCATGAATTCATATGATTAAATTTGGGATGCATGGACATCGGCATAGACAGGATCATGTGTGAGGGCATAAGTGTATATGGTCGTGTGAATCGGTGTCCATTAGCAGATTAATGAACTTCTATCTGTGTGTAAATGGAAATGCAAGTGTATGTACTTGAAATTCTGATCTTTGAAAGAATGTAGTCGCTCAAATATACAATGTGTGATCTCATTATATGCACACTAAGACGGTATATAATGAACTAACCTACATCTTTTGTCCTCTTATATCAACGGAAAAGTTTGGGCATTCTTTGAGCACCCGACCAATTTTCATCTGGTGTGACAATTTCCCCATTCCACACACATTTGGTAATCTTTGAAGACAATTATGTCTATGCTCCAAGGTGACCCAAAGGAATGTTGCGACAATGCTCATTTGAACCCATGTGTTCAATAAAAGGGACGAACGCATGGATTGCTCAAAAAATTTACCTACTTCTATTGAAGTAAGTCGATCATCAAATTGCTTCTCTATCTAGATACTAGCAATATCCGAATGCTTTGGCACCTTCCTCTATGCACCAATCGAAATATGTACCCATAAAACGACTCACTCAACTACCGGTAACAACTCAATCGAGAGTAAGAAAAATCCAAATTGGTCGATGTATGTGGGGGCTTTGTCCCTGATTGTTGACTTCCTAAATAGACCATCAACCTCCCAATCGACAGTATTCTCAGATCATTCTTGTTACACTGTCGCTACGCTCACGTACCTACGTGAATGTAGAGCTTGAGCACTGACAGATTCGATGGTTTTTCCCTCTAATTAAAACCATCAGTGCCTTAAACAAGATCCGCAACCAACTCCGTTACAGTAATCAAAATCCCAAGGTCAAACGTTGTGATGCCATCAACGGCGACTCTCTCTTTGGTCGTCCTTTGCAACCTAAAACACGAAAGAGACTTTTTGTGACAAGTCAACTGCCCCCTTCTTGCGAAAAGTCACTCTCCAAGCCTGGAAAAAACCAAGCTTAGCCAACGCATGGCTGGCGATGTGAAGGAAACGAAGCATTTTTAATAATTACTATGCGCTTGGGAAAAAAAAATTTAACTCTACATACCAATTTGATTATTGGTGTGTAATGTATCCGATATACAAAATTGTTTCTTCTGCACAATTAATGACGGATTAGGGGCTGGCGAGGGTCGTTACTCGCTCTAACTCCCAATTTTGGTTCGTTTTGTTAGCAAATTTAAATGCCATAATCTACGAAAATTTCATGCGAATTTTCGTGTCCCCCACTGAGCTAGGGTTTTGCAAAACTCTTTTTTTCTCGCTCGCTCAATCAAATATTTTATGCTTTATAGTGCACGTGTGAGAGTGTTAAGCGATAGAAATCCACATGGAGATGTAATATGAAACAATCGATATATCATACTTGGCTTATAACTTATTAGCTTAAATTTTTAAGTGAATATGAGTCCAATTGAACATGTTGATGGATTCCAACTTAGACTCTCTCTTAGAAATCTCTCAGAGTGAAGGTACCTAGCTTGTGCTATGTTGACCCAATAAATAATATTAGAGCTGATGGGCGATGCTAACCCACTTTTAATCTGTATCGATGTCTAGTGATTATCTCAAGGAAGAAAAATCTGATGTAACTCCCTAATCAAGGTGGCAGATGGTGTCCCCTCACTTCCTGCCAAACTTGGCTGGGTCGAGGCAATTAAGGGGAGTATGAAGGGTGGATTTTTTTCTCACCAACATTTCCCTAACTTTTGGTTGGACCAAGGTGGAAAATTTTCTATTTGAATAACATTGGTGCAAAACGGTACCTAGATTAATAAGGAGCCGGCATAATGCAAGAGGCTCATGCGTGAGAATGTTAAGCAAAAAAAATCTCTCATCTAAATATATTATAATTGTCCTATAATCCATTGTCTTAAATTTTTAAATGAATGTGGTCTTTCTTGGTGATCTTTTCGGATGAAAGTATCGGGTTTTCACTGCACATCTCTATGCTCTATCATCTAAATATACTATAACTGGCCTATAATTCATTGATTTAAATGTTTAAATGAACATGGTCTCTCTTGGTGATCTTCTCGGATGAAGGTATTGGGTTTTTACCACGCACTGTCTCTATGCTCTGTACGTCACCGTGTGCGGGTCCTCTCATGCATGGCCATGATCTCATTTCATATGCATGGAATGTGGGGATAAGAACCAAGTCAATTCCGTGGGTTGCCGAATCTGATGGGTTTGTTAGGGCGGCATTGACCTTTGTCGTGCGTTAGGGGAAGGAGAGACACTTTTTTGAGGGTTTTCCGCTCAGCTATTTTGTCTTTCATGCATGAATTTCAGTAGTTTATTATTATCCCATAGCTGTGCGCTTACGACAGCAAAGCTGAGACCATTTGGAAATTATAACTTTTCGAAGGCTGCTTATCCTCGAAGCAAGCAATTTACGACGTTGAAATTCGCAAAAAAAACATATCCTAATGATCCCACCATGCATTGGTACAAGTGACGATGTTCGTCCGCTCTTGGAAAGATATGACGAGTCTTTTCTTCATTAGTTTTTCCGTGCTTGTTACGAAACGATTTACAAAAATTCGACGTTGGTTCTCTAGAGTCAATGCAGGCACCTATGAGGACCAGAGAGGCCCCTCAGATCCCTAGTCAGCCGCTTCATATTTAAGTCATCGGGAGTTATTAAATCGAACTAAGACTCCATTTATTTTATGAAAAATGAATACTTCGAAAAAATATTTTCCTCAGAATAATTATTTTTATCACTTAAAAATGATTATTCAATGAAAAAATTTTCGTGATCGACAATAATTTAATACTAAATATTTTCATGAACGATGAAAATAATTTTTATTTATTCATTTTTATAAATAATACAATCAATCATTTTTTAAAAACAACATTTTTCAGACAATTCATTTTTCATAAAACAAACACACCTTAATATTGAATATAACTTCTTGAGACAAAGAATCGTCATCCACAATCCAAATGTAGCAAAAGAGAAAAAAGGGGCTACATGTACAAAGTTTATCTTAGTATTTTGAAATTGATAGGTTGACAAAATGGTGACCACACATAAGGCAGAGCAGCATTACTCTCAGCTTTACCTTCTTCAACTTACAACTTAACCTCTACACAAATTTTAGGGAAAATTACCCAATCAATCATAAATATATTATACGGAATGCCAATTCAATGATAAACCTTCTAATTTTGCAAATTTAGTCATAAAGTTTTATAAAAATTCTAAAGTATTCATTCCAGTCAATTTTCATAAAAAATTGTTAAAGTTATATAAATTCACACTTAATTTAACCTTTACCTATGGTGCATGTATTGTTAATTTCTTGACGCGACAGAGTAATTGTAATTGTGCCAAAATTTTGCTCGCTAGTTTTATGCTAATTCGTTGTTTATCAAGTCATCTATGCATTTTCAAACTTATCAAACAAGCTAAGAAAGTGGTGATTTTTGTCATGAAAAGTAGGTTGTTAGCAACATTTCCATGTAAAATGATGCCTCAAACCTTTTTCAAAAGTTTATTTCATGTTTGAATATTTTTTCTCGCAATATTAAGAAACAACCGTCCACATACTTTAGGTGAAGTATTAGACTTTGGTTCGAACCGGCTTCAAGTAGATGGTTGTTAAAATCAAGATTTACATTTTAGGACGGACGTGGGATTGCTTGTCAAGATCGTAAGATTATATTCCTGCACGTTAGCTCACATAATTAAGTAAATTAATTTTTCCATGAAAACTCCAAATAGCACCTTTGACAAATTTGTTTGTACTACTAACGATGATTTTAGTGATTGATAATGAATTTGATGAGCGAGGTTGATGGGACCGGTTACAATCTCAATCAAGATGTCGAGATGACAGCCGCTAATTTATTCTAGATTTTCATGTTAGTTTTTTTTTTTTTTGCGTTTTTAATTTGGTATCTTTTTACCTGTTTGTATGGAAAATTAGTATGGTGTAATTGAAACTAGTGGTAGTGAAGTTTTTCCATGCTAGACCGATTTGTAGTACCAATAAGGACTTGTTTAATTTGTTCTTATGACTTATAATAAGATAGGTGAAATTTTTTTTTATCACTTCTCAATAATTGGAGATTTTATGATCCGATCTTGCCGGTCACTAGTGATCTTCCTTAAAACAGGATCTTATTAAGCCTGTACGGCAATACAAAAGACGATAATCTCGGGCCTCCGCTGAATGTCGCACTTAAGAATTAATTCTTAACGGTCATGGCAACATTCTATTACTTCTTGCTAATCCGTTTGCGCCATGCTTTTCGCAGTCTTAAATCAGAGGAAACTCCATTTAATCAACCTTTGATTGATGGATTAGGTATTTAAAGAACATCACATGTAACTCCAACCCATGTCCAAAATGGAAAGTACAAATTTTCTGGGAAATTATCAAAAAAGTTCTAAACTTATTGTAATTATACTAATTTAATCTTAAACATTTCAATTTATCCAGTTTAGTCTTAAATTTTTTGACAATTTGCCAATTCAATCCATCTAGCTAATTTTGGTAGAAAATCGCTAACATGGACATCAAACATCTTACATATTACTACCAACATCAACGTTGATAATTTTTATAATTTTTTAAAATTTTATGATTTATTTATTCTTTATTTTCTTTTTTTTTTCATTGTGGTTGGCGAGATACCCATTCCCTGGCAAGGTTAGGCCTTGTTTATGGCCAGTGAGGCTTGACCCTTGCTAGATCTATTGATTGCAAGCCTTGCTAGCCCAGCCATGATGAGGCCAACTTCACCAGCCAAATTGACAAAAGGTTTAAAAAAAAAAATTTTTTTGGAGACAAATAGAGTGTGTTTTGGCTTGGACAAGCTAAGTAACTCCAATTTGTCGTTACCGCTCCTTCTCCTACACTACAAGCTCTAACGAAACGTACCTTTACGATTTTCAGTCCAACTTCATCACTTAATTAGATAGGAAAATCTCAAAAAAGCAGCTTGAATATCCACCATGTCATTACACAATTTTTGTGTTGATTTAATCATGTCCAATCAACACACAATTTGGCTTGTCAACTTAACCCTTCATCGTATGGATACAAGGACCACGAACCGACTCCTCCGACAATGGCCCAGGAGGATGCCCCCACCGAAATAGGAGAAATTTTAAATGAATTCGGCGAATGTGAGCTCAGATCGTCGGATGAGATGAGCTCCACTTGGGATTATATAATCTAACGGTGCAAGTGATTTGAGCTAACATGCACGAATACTGTCATTGTTAGTTTCGGTAAGAAGAACGCATCGGAAAGTAATTAAAATGCTTCCGCATTTTATTGCAAGTGCTCTTTAATATAGAAGCCTTGTGTGCCCTAGAGAAGAAAAGGAAATAAGCAAGACCTGTGCTGCTTCATGAATGCTGCTTCTTTAGTTTACCGAGGAGAGTTCAATACAAATGTTTGTTGAGTTGAGCATCTCCTTTGCCTGCTTTCCTCGTACGACATGCCACTTACTGATTTGTTGATTTATAACGAATAGCTTTATTTAACACTTTCTCTAGATTGTTTGAAAATTATAAATTTATTAGCCAAAGGGTAACCAATATTCTATTTCGATTTTGCTCTTTCTTTGGTGAGTTTCTCATTTTAATTGTTTCATGGATTTTTAATTGTAATTTGATACTTTTTAAAGTAATTAGTTAATAAGGCCTTGTTTGGTAACTATCCAAACAGGGCCAAATTCTGATTTTTTTTTTCCCGGGATCAGTTTGGTAATAGAATCACGTTTAATAAAAATTTTATTCCCGGGAACAGATTAGGAGTAGAATCAAGAATAAAAAAATGTGATTCTTGTTCCAGAATCAGAAAAAAGAATCAAAACCAACTATTTTCTTCTATTTTCTTCTTCTTCTCTTTTCTTCTTCTTCAATCGCGGGGTTGTTGTCCACCACCATCCGCCACTGTCCGCCGTCGCCGCCGCCGGTAGCCGGCAACCAGTCCGGCGACCAGCCCGAAGAAAGGAAAAAAGGAAAAAAGGAAAAAAGTATAAAAATTATTTAAAAATTAAAAGAAATTAATTTGGAACAGAATCAATGAGCATGGTATCAAACGCAATTTTATTCCAGAATCAGAAATTTTGAACAGTTACCAAACGGCTTAAAATGCTTAGAATTTGTTCCTAGGAACAGAATAAAAAAAAATCATTTCTGATCAAAATCTACTCTTGGGAACAGAATCGTTACCAAACGTGCCCTAAGTCAATGAGAAACTTGTTTATACTTTTCAAAATACAAAATTATTGGCCAAATACAGTACCCAACATTTTTATTTGATTTTTTTTTTATTTCTTTAGTTAGTTTCTCTTTGTTATTGCTTTTGTGATTTTGCAAATAGATTTTAATTGTGTTAGTTCTTTTTTCTCTATATTTTAATTTTGGTGTGATTTCTTGTGGAGGCTTTTTTATTGGAGGAATCGTACAGATGCCCCATAGCAAACGAACCATGTGTCAAGAGACCTTAGAAAATTCGAAGAATCCTTTACTTTATTCTTATGATATTATCGATATGAGAGGAGATTTTTCATTGACCAAACCCCAAATTTGGCTTTGCTTTGCTTTCTGGCTCGATGTCAAATCTAAGTTTTGATATTAACCATAATATATGGACGGTACAATTTGCATTATAGTGAAATTAGTTGAATAAGAAGTCCGTTTTTTCTATATTATAATCTCTCCTTCACACATATGCTGGACTTTGGCCTTAACCTAAGGTGTGGAAATATGCAATTGATGAGACAAATAGGAGCATGCAAGATTTAAATTCAAGACTTCCTAAATCTGATATTATGTGAGATTTTATTAGACCACTGTCAAAGGTTCTAAAAGTTTAAATTATTAGATGAAAGCATCTTTTATTATTTAAATATTCTAACAATTGCAAATAATGGAAACCGAGATAGCTGAAGACGTTCATGGTGGCTTATTCAACTTATTATGCCTCAGGAAGTTTCATCGCGCTTACTAAGAACGTATACAATTTCTTCTGCCAATGGGAACTTACATCTTCCTACTTTCCCAAGCGCCAATTAGCATAAATCTCATTACAGGATACTATAACAAGAAAAATCCAACTAAACGCGTTCTGGGGCATATTTTTTCCTCCAGACCTTACGTAATCAGGTTTTTGTCACTTGGCAGGGTTTAGAATAGTTAACGTTCTCCGAAATGCATAACCTAGGGTTTCGTGTTTGAATGTAAGAATGAGAGGCCAATGTTGGTGTCCAAAAGGTCACGATAATAACACAAAAATCACGGCAATCTCTCGTTGAAAATCTTTACTGAAAATCAATTAATTAATGAGATTAATACCGAGTCGTCTTACTTTGGCTTATTATAATAATTTCCGCGTGATCCGATGCAGCATAAATGGACATATAAACAGTTAAATTTTAAGAACTGACGTTATTAATCTCTATTATTTTTCTTATTTAGATTCTCCACAGCCCTTTTGGTCACGGAACATTTCAAGGACGATGACGACGAACCAAAAGCATATTGGAGGGTTCTTAGCATGTAGTACCGGTGCATTTGGCATTACATAAAACTTGATTGACCACAATATAAAGTAGGCCAATAAAATAATCCCAGAATGAAGAAATCTGCGATTTGCTTTTTTCTCTCTGGTTGCCTGCAGCTTAATCACATAGCATGATTGAATTAAATAAACATGGTGGGAAAGTTCAAAACCACTCCAAAAAAAAAAAAAAAGGTGGAGAGAGAGAGAGAGAGAGAGAGAGGGTAGAACAAACCCTAGAAGAGAAACAGCGTTGAACAGTGAGGGAAAGTGAGAAGGTGAGGGTACGTAGAAGACTTTTTGTCCTCAAGAACATCACATTCAACCGCTCTTCCTTCTTATAAATCTTGTTATATCTCCTCCACTTTCTTATAACAATCCAAAGAAGAAGTTTTTAATCTGTATTGATCTTCATCAAGTCATCCTTGTCTCCAAGAACGAATTGATAAAAGAAGAAGAGAGGAAGAAATCTCCGAGCAGATATGGGTCGAGCTCCGTGTTGCGACAAGGCCAACGTGAAGAGGGGGCCGTGGTCTGCTGAAGAGGATGCAAAGCTCAAAGATTATATCGAGAAGGATGGCACAGGAGGAAACTGGATTGCCCTTCCTCAGAAAATTGGTAAAATGTTAAAAGTTGATCAGTTTTTTTGCTAGGGCATAAGGTATTAATGGGAGCAACAAGCTAACTGCGAGATCTTTTCATGTAGGCCTTAACAGATGTGGGAAGAGTTGCAGATTGAGATGGTTGAATTACTTGAGACCCAACATCAGGCATGGTGGGTTCTCTGAGGAAGAAGACAACCTAATCTGCAGCCTTTACATTAGTATTGGAAGCAGGTCTCTCTCTCTCTCTCTCTCTCTCTCTCTCTCTCTCTCTCTCTCTCTCTCTCTCGTGCTTGCATGTGCTTTTTGGAGTTTTGAGCCTTAACCCTTTCTCCCAGTCTTCAACTGGTTGTCCTATTTTACTTCTCCAATGATGTCACTTTAATTTGGAGTTGTTGAAATGAGATGCTTTGCTTTAGGTTTCCTGGAACAAAGTTTCTAATTGATTTCTCAGCACGATTGCCAATCTTGTTTCTTTGGGATTCTAGACGCTGAGGATCATGCTTGTTTTAGCCCTCATCCCATTGTCCCTTTTGCTCATCCATGAGGCCATCGCCAACTATTGATCAGCAGTTCAATTTATATATTTCAGGATTCTTTTTACTCTAGGTCTTGGAGGAAAAAACGATATTGCAATTTCTTTTCATTCATCTTTGGAGATGATTGTTCTGTTCAGCTGAGAATTATTTCAACTTTTCAGGTGGTCCATTATTGCAGCACAATTGCCTGGAAGAACTGATAACGACATCAAGAACTACTGGAACACCAAATTGAAGAAAAAGCTTCTGGGTAGGCGAAGGCAGTCTTTGCTCAACCGTTCATCTTCCATGAAAGATGCAAACAGTTCCAAAGATGCTACAAGTTCACAGGCCTTGAGCAATTCTGCCCTAGAGAGGCTTCAGCTTCACATGCAGCTTCAGAACCTTCAAAGCCCTTTCTCTTTCTACAACAATCCTGCACTTTGGCCCAAAGTGCCTCCTCTATTGCATGAAAAGATGACCCAAAGCCTTCAGATCTTGAATGAAAGTCCTTATCTGCTGATGCAACCTACCCTCTCTAGTAGTTCATCGCCCAAAAATGACCAGAAGGCCGAGACACATGAGTCCTCACCTGCTGCCTCTCATTCAGCTCCTAGTGATTTTGCCAATCTCAGCTTCAACGATGCTGATTTCAGTGAGTTGGTAAATTCCATGACTAATTGTGTTTCATCTTCAGACCGCTACGTCTCGTTACCCGACATAGGAGTTAATTCGATTGATCAACCAAATAGGACACAGTTTCTCCCAGATCCCATAATCCACACTGAACTGGACAATTCTCTCAACTACAATAAATCTGATGGATCTATGTCGCAGCAGAATCAGGTAGATGAATTTTGTTTCAAGGACGTGAACAGCACTTCTAGAGACACATTGCAGGCTTTGTGGTGTGACAATGAGTACAGCGGGCAATCAGCATCCTCTTATTGTTGGGATTCAACTTCGGCACTTCTATGTGAGGGCATATCCCAGGATTATGGTTTCGGCTATAACATGTAGTAGTGGGTATAAACCTACCCTTTTATGAGGTTTTATTTCTCAATCATAATAAGACATGGAAACTATGGTGCTATAGACAGCAATGCTTGTATATCATATGAATAATGTGTATCCAGGTTTTAGGATTATTGTTGGACCTAGATTACGCAAAAACTACCATGTATTTTCTTCATCTTTATTTCTGATAATGTGCATTATACGTACTTGTGTCATTGCATTGACACCAAGAAAGCAAAACTAGTAGATATTTCCTTCTTTCTATATGTAACAGAAGCTAGTTCTTCCGTTTTCTTCTATACAACGCAATCACGTAGATAAATAAACTGAATGCCTTGAAATATAGTTGTCTTTATTCCTATTGTAGTTTTGACAAATGGATCTTCACATTTTTCGACTTTGAGATCTGCTTGCTCTTGTTATTTAGCAAACTTTGTCTTCCAATATCATTGTATAAAACATTGTAAATTAGTACAATTTATCCTCGCTGTTAGATCTCAAGATGGTCCTGAGTATGTTGGAAAGATGGCTTATATATGTTATGGAGTTTAATTAGTTTTTTTTTTTTTTTCTGCTAATCAAGTTGTGCTGGAGAATACATTCATGAAAGGAACATGCTAGTCAAGTAGTAGTCTCTGGTCTCGTATTAATTCTTGTGGAAGAGCATTATCTTTATTTTTTCTTGCCCTCCTACGAAGTATATTCATCATCCCCATTCAGAGGTATTCAATCAAAGGTTACGTTTCTTTTCGGTAAACAATCATATACTACATTCTAAAACTTAAAAACACATACTCTGCGTATCATCAAATACAAAATAAAACTCTCTATATTATCATTGTCTAACAATAATTCAGCTAAATTAACAAAAGACGTAGCTTATCAACTAAAAGAACACTGAAAGAACAAGTTCAACCTCCAACATTTGCCCTCTTAAACTTGTCTTCCCATGACTCCAAGCATCATCATGTGGAAGATCTAAAAGATGTCATACTTGAGTGGCTTCACAAAGATTGATGCAAATTAATCATCCGAGTTTTATGTACTGAAGCTGTACTTCTTTCTTGGCAATGCAATCCCCATGGAAATGAGACTAGATGGAAACGAAACCTTCTGTTAAAGTGCTTTCTTCGTTAATGAAACACAAGATTCTGGGCCAAAGTAAGTGCAGACTTGCTGTTTATACCTATCTTTGTGGCCATCTCTTCTGGAATTATAGTTCTCTCAATAGACTACTAACCAAAGAGCATGAAAAACACATGATGCGGCAACTAGATGTTCAGTTTCACCTGTTGATAAGGTAATCTGGGCAGTGCCACGGCCAACTCAGTGGAGTCAATGGAACCCATTGACCATTTTTTTTCTTTAGTTTGTATGTGCATGTACATTAAAATTTTCAAAAGCAACTAAGTGACCCAACTGCTCAACTTCCAAAGGATAAGTCTGAAATTTAAAATGCATCAACAATCACAGGTACAAAATTATTTTGTGTCTAAACTTCCAATTACTTTCTTTTGTTAAACTTTAAGCAAGTTGCATTAATACATCTCATTTAGCTCAATGAAAAATAATTTTCTACTTTGAATCTTATTATCTTGAGATAGGGTAATTTATAGCAAGAAGAAAGAAACACCCATGCACTATTGCTGACACGTAAAAACTCATCGCTATGAATCATCATATTCAACTGTAATTTGTTTTGGTTACGTATTAAATTCCACGTTTTATAGGGAACTAAACAATTAAATAATCACCTTTATAATAAAGAAAATCTCCTCACTTTATTCCACCCACCGAAAATGTAACTTAGCTCTGCCACTAAAGGTAGTGCTTTCTATAATTCCAACCTTCGGCCCAACCACTCTACCGATAACCTTCCAATTCTTTCTGCCACCTTTAAATGACAAGCTATTGAGGTCCTCGTGTAAAGATTAACCAACCCGACTGTGGAAAATAGTTCGATCTAGTACATGTTAAGTATCTCAAATCTTAATTAAGGCTATGTTTATTTCATGAAAAATAAATGATTTTGAAAAATACTTTTGTTAAATAATAACTGCTTATATCATTTGAAATAATTAGTCAATGAAACATGTTTACTTATCTACAAAATTATGTCTAAATATTTTCGTGAACGATAAAAATATTTTTCGCTCATTCATTTTTATAAATAATATAAGTGACCATTTTTACGTCATTCATTTTCCTTTAAACACACTCCTAAGTTTTTGAAAACAGTTGGAGCCACCTTTTCTTCTTCGTTAGGGTTTGGATTGTTTTGATCCACATTCGGAAAGTGTGTTCACCAGCTTGCATAACTCAATTTTGTAAGGAATGTGTCTTTCTTCTATAAGCTTCACTTCAATCTGAAGATATAGAAGAAAATAAGTCCGATATATATCATTTAGATCTCCTTGATTTTCGTTACTTTGAATTACTGGAACATGTTTAAATCATTTTTGGTGAAGATTAAACATTTGTATACGGACAGAAAAATAGTTTATCATCATTTCTATGGACTTTACCATAAAGTTGACACTTGTGGCAAAAAGCTTGCGGTGAAGAAACACCATTAGGTACTCAATATAATCCTCAGCCTTTATATCGTAAGGTGATGGTCATCTGGGCTTATCTCCTAATACAGGTATAGTACCTAAACCGATTATAGAGCCTCTAGCGCTTGGAGTAGGTGATCTAATCCTACATCCGAAAGGTGTAGATCTAGCATCATAAGATACTAGGGATGGCTTTGGCTTAGGACCGTCGAGTGGATGGGTCGGGTCGGGTTTAGATCGGATCAAAATATGCTGACCCAAAATGACCCATTTATATAGAATACAAATTTAATGACTCATATCCGACTCAATCCGAACCATCTAATAAAATACTTCTATATTTAATCTAACCTATGAAAATCTGTATCCACCTAGTTAACTCACTTTAAGCACTTTATGTGTATGTGTTATTTGGATAAAATTGTCTATTTCAACTATAAGATACTAAAGAATTAGTTTTCTAACATTGTATAAAATTTTCAATTTTTGTATTGATTCATAATGAAGAATAAGAAAAGTTAGTGCTCGGTAGTAGATTTATAAAATTACAGCAACAAATAGTGTGGAGGAATTGTAATTTTAATAAAATGGAATGTAAAATATTGAAAAAGATTATTTATGCCGACCATGAGTTGCAATGAAAAAAACTAAGATTAGAATAATACGTGAAAATAACAATACCACATACAATCAAGAAAATATATACTCCAGTAACTAACATATTACAGGATTAATAAAAATAAATAATAATTGGGAAAAAAAGAAGCCGATCTTGATATTATTAATAAGGGTGAAGTCAAGTCCATCTTGCAGAACCACCAAGATTTAGTTGAACTTGGAACAATCTGAAAAATCCATTATCTTCTCATAATTGGTGAAGAGAGAATCACATAGGAGAGTTGAGTTTGAGTAAATTGTGAACCCATTTAACATTTATATTTGCTAGGTTTTACCATTCTAAACCCATTTATAACACTAGGCACAAGCGTGAAAGGAAGAAGGAAAATAGAGAAACGAAAAAAGAAAAAGAAAAGGGATAAGTGCACTGAAAGTCTTAAACTTGTTATAAAAGTATAATTAAGTTATAAACTTGCAAAAATTGCAATCTAGTCCTAAAATTTATCAAATTAGTGCAATCGAGTTCTTCTTTTAACTCCATCCAACTTGGCTAATGAAAAATATTGACGTGGTTTTTTTATTATTATTATTTATTCTTTATCCTAAGTGGCAATGGCATAGCTAAAATTACATCGTTTGATCCAAATCTAATTTTTAATGCAAAATTTATTTAAATTAAATTAATTTTTTTGAAAAAGGACCCACCAACTCTTCCCAGCAATGGTGTGGCAGCGACGGTGATGAGGGCTTGCAACCTTGGCCGCCTTGATCCTTTTTTCTTTTTTCTTTTTCCATTTAGCTTATTTTTAATCTAATTTAAATAATATTTGTATCAAAAATCATTTTTTGACTAAAACAATGTAATTTTAGCTTTATTCTTCATGTTATAGACAAGCCATCACCATTAGGAGAGAGAAAGTATTAACAAAAGCCATGTTAGCTTTTTTGACTAGCTAAGTTAGACTAAGTTAACATAAGAACTCAATTACACCAATTTGACAAATTTTACGACTTGATTATACATTTTATGAATTTTATAACTCAATTGCACTTTTGTAACATATTACAAGACCTCCAATGCATTTATCCCAAAAAAAAGGAAAGAAAACAAACAAAATACCCTTAGACGAAAATGTTCCCAGCCACGGCTTGAAAAGTGGCATGTGGATACATGATCGATGAGCTGGGGATGTTTTTTTAGACTAAGGGTGCGCATGGTAATACTTTTTGGCTGGGAACATTTTCTTTTCAGAAATAGTTCTTTTCTATTTCTACTCCGGGAAACAATTTCTGAATAAAATAAGATATTTGGTAATTACACAAAATTTCTACTCTTGAAATAGAAAAATAATAGAAATGCATTTGGTACGAAACAGTTTCTTTTTTTTTTGTATTTATTCGACCGCCGACCGCCGCCGCATAGCCCATTGGCCATTGCCTCCCACGCCGCCCATTCGCCTCCAGCGGCTGATGGGAGGCGGCGGCCAATGGGCTGTGCAGCGGCGGCCGGCAATGACAGTTGGTGGCCGGCGACCAACGACGACGGCCAGCGGCAGCTAGCGGTCGGCGGTAGTGTCAACGGTCCCACGGCCGACCGACGGCAAGCGGCCAACGGTGGCTCGGGCGTTGGAGATGGCCACGGCAAAGAGAGAGAAACAAAAGAAAAATAAAAAGGAAAATTGGCTTATTTCTAAAAATTATTCCGAGAACAAGAAGCAAGTTTTTTTTTTATTTCTCATTTTTACTCCAAATCTATTCCCATGAAAAAAAAAAAATAGAGAAATTGTTCACGAGAGAAAAAGTTTTACCAAATGGATTTCTATTTTTTTTTTTTTTGTTCCGGAAATAAAAGAACAGAAATCCGGAGGAATAGAAATATTACCATGTAGACCCTAAGTTACCCAATTCACGACATTATTTAAGACAAAGTCCATCTCGGGCACTCTCTAAGAAACTAGGCTTGCTTTAGGGCCCTATTTGAATTCTCAATTTTCTTTTTGGTTTTCACAATCTTACAATTACAATTCACTTTAATATGCTCCACCCCCCGGGATCATCTTCCTCTTCTTGAATTCCCTAAATCCAAACTCAAAATTCATAAGAACGACACAGCCGAATTCATTTGTATTTGAATGAGTTTTGATCTCTAGGAATTGGTTTCGGGTCATTTAGATTCATGAATGCGGTTTGTTAAACCCTATTCATCATCCAGACAATAGTGTAATTATCATGAGTATTTTATGCTATAATTGACATCAAAATTGCTATATTGTTCAATATCTTACACTATAATCGACATCAAAATTGTTATATTGTTCAATTTCCGCTCTAGGTTTTTAAGGTACAATATCTTCGTATAAATGTGATTGGGGCGGACTGAAACTTCAGAACGAAATATGAAATTGTGGCAAACATGTTTCTATGAAAATTGGAGCGTTTTTCTGAGCACTTGAAATGTGATTTTAATAAAATAAATGAAAGGATCGAAGCATAACCTAGAATCCGTAAAAGCTACGTTGATGAAATGTATGTTTCTTTGTTGTGCAATTTATGTTATTCTATTAACTCTAGTGCCTTGCAGGAAGGAATTAGTTATCAATTTGTAGTTCTTACAATGACATATGGCTTTAATTATCTTAGAATTGTTACTTATGTTGCCAACGACTAAGTAAAAAATTTCATGTTTCAAATCTTTAAAAGTGAGATTTTTACGCAACTCCGAGCATCATAGATCATCAAAATGAATAGATCCAATTAAATTTTCGTGAAAAAAAATGGAGTAACTTTTCTTAGAAATCAGAGCTTCTCACATGGCTAACAAGGTCAAATTGCAAGTTGGAATAGCCAGTGAACCAAAGGCGCTAAAAACAGGGGCGTTCGCTCTGATTTGCAAACAACAAGACGAGGGTGCATCGTGGAAGCAGACAAAAAAGTCACAAGAAGCATGTCACACAATTATACTACAAACAACTCGCAAACGACAACCCCCAACGGATACAATCGCAAATGACATCCCGCAAAATTGCAATGGGATCAATTGCATCGTTTTTATGAATTTTTTTCTTGAGTCTGGATTTAGGGATTTTGACAGAGAGAGACGAAATCAAAATGCAATTGTGGATTGTGGAAAGGAAAAAGAAATTTGAAATGTTTTCACGATCTTTTTATGAAGATAGATGAGAGGCCTTTACGTGTAGTTTGTGGCAGCTTCTTCATTCGGTCAATCAGTTTGTGCAAAGTGGATCTCACCTAGCATTTACATCTCAATTATTACCAAAAAGAAAAAGAAAAAGAAGAAGAAGAAGAAGAAGAAGAGTAGGCCTGCATCTGCACAAATAGCCACTGATGAGTGGATTTGCATACATCTCATATGGCACTCAAGACATACCCAATATCTTTTCATCCAATGGTATTGATGTAACCTTGGCATTATGTACCAGTTTTTTCTCTTGCTGAAGGCTTTGATTTTACAATTCATTTTGGGGCTAATATTACTGTATTTTCCAGTTCTAAAATGGATTCTATTGAACATTTACTGAGCAAATTAGTACTGTATTCAGATTATTTTGTTAATTTATTTCCTCCCAGTATTAGTAGTATCTATGACTCATACTTCATTACTCTTTCTGTCCTCTTTAATTAGTGCTCGTCACAACACATGCATAATTGTCTAATTTTTTTATAATTTTTTCACTTTTTAAGTTTTCTTACCCTATTTGTTTTTTTACTAATCATTTTAAGTTGTCAATTCTTTTTTTTAAAATTGATATAAAATTCTCTCCAAGTAACCTACTCACATAAAGAGCTTAAAATGCATTAACTAAGTGGATATAAATTTTAAAAGATTCGATTAAATATGGATGTATTCTAATATTATGAATTTGGTTGACTGCGAATTTGATTCAGATCGGATATACGTCGTTATATTGAGTTACATAATATTAGATTAATATGGGTTAGATGAATTAATTTGAATCGAATCCATTTTCAAAATTCACCACCATACCAACACAAACCAATTTTAATAGACGTGTTTCCAGAATTAGGTCTCCACTTTTGAAGCTACAAAGAAGCTAAACAGTTAATAGAAGTAATAAAAATAAGACGATGATGGCATTGAAAGAAGAAACGCCCCAGATGGCATGAAATTGCAAAAGGGAGCAAGTCCCTTCCCAGAAAGTCCAAAGTCTTCCATAAAACCAAAAAAGTACACATAATATAGCACTTGCTACAATTATACCAAAGAAAAATCAAAGAGCCAATGTAATTCGAGCCATGTGTACTTATCCATATCCTCAGCAGAATTCTTCCTTCATGGCACTAAATGCCCAGTACTGCAAAAGAAAAATAATCACATTACACAATTGCCAGCAGTTTAGTCAATCTTCATAGTAACCTCAAAAGAAATGAGCAAGTCAATGCTCAGTGAGAAGAAAATGTAACATATGCAACGAGTACAACAGTACACCCCTTCTCAATCATAGTAAGATGGGTAGAAATCAAAGCTAAAATTGCTACCTGTTTCTTTCTACTTATTCTTGTTAAGCAGGTTGCTGGTAGCTGGTGCCTTTAAATCAACTCCTGCTGTTTAATCAGGAAACTCTTTTTAACTTTAATTTAATCAAACTTATATATCTAGAGTACTATATAAAAGCACGAAGCTCATCTGTGTTCCTGATCTTTTTCTTCCCCCTCATTCACTCTCCTAATTCTGTCCGTTTCTACCACCTAAAATTCCTTTGGGGTTCATTGAGACAGAATGGACAGAACTGTTCCAGAAAAACTGCCCACATTCATTCTAACTCTAAAACAACAAATTCCTAAGTGATTTGTCACCATCCAACTCTTCCATCCTCATTTTCTTCCTCTCACTCATGCACTTCACATCGCTTCCTTCTATGCTCTCCATCCTAACAGAAAGAAAGAAAACAAGAATTATCTAAATTGAAGCACTCAGACTTCCAACACTTTTATTCTCTTTCCTCTCTTCACTTTCCATGTGGATTTATGCTCATGGGGATCATCCTTATAGCAATCAAGCAGCCATGAATATTATGGTCGCTCTCCCATGTATTTGTGGCTATCTCAGGTTTGTCACATCCTCTCCCTGATTCATTGGACTGTTTTCATTTAACTCCAATGGCATTTGCTATTTTCTGCAACAGGTTGTCATTTCTCTACTTTTGCGCTTTTCAAGAATCAACTCCTTTCAGATAATGTAGTCAGTATGTTGCATATGACCTGTAGACATCATTCCATTACCTTTTTACACAATTCAACTGTTTGTGCAATTGCCTCCTCGGACAGGATAGAACTCCACTTCCTATTTTGTTGAGTGGTCTATTATGATTATGCCATGATGTCCTTGTTACACATGGCCCCATCATTCGAACCTCACCTTACATCATATTCATGAAACAACACTGATCGAATAAATAAAGCAAAAAGTCTTCAAGCTTTAAAATTTTATTAAATATTGTTGCTTTAGGAAATTTAGTTCTCTTAACTGACAATGATTTATTACTTCAAGTTCTTTCAAATTAATGGATGGCATCCCGATTGATGCAATTACAGTAGTAAATGATGTTCGCTTCCTTTCTTGAAATGATTTAATCTGATGATTCTCATTAAAGTATAACATGAGAGGAGATAGAGAAAAGTTTCTTCTAGATTAGCAAAAGAAGCCTTCATAAGTTTATGCAGATGGTGTTCGCAATTTAGTAGGCCATCATGTCCATCAGACTTTATGATACCCAAAGAAAATAATCGAAAAGTAGGATTCGGTCAAGATACATCTAAGATGTGGAAAAACACACCAATCATATTAGCTCCAATGATAAATTTGATCCACAGTGCAGGTTTAAAAATCAAAATAGGTTTTGTCATTTCTCACATCAAGACAATGCAGTGAAATCCCATCAAAAAAGGAAAAAAAAAAAAATGCAGTGGATACATGTACTAAGACCCAAATACAACTAATCCTCCAGTGGATATAAACAATCCAGAACCCAAATACAACTAATCCTGCAGCGGATATCAACTATCTAGACTGGTCTGTAAGGAATACTTCTAGATGCTTACAAAGGTGCAATCAAGGATATGATTCTTTTCTCACCTTCGAGACTAATTCCCTGAATCTTTTAGATCCTAACAAACAGTCAGTTAACTGATTATATTTCCTTAGTCAACACCACCTTTCCACCCAATTAGCACAAAACCAATAGTTTTCCCACCCACCCATCCTTCAAGCCCGCAGCAAACAAGCCAAAGTCAGTGGAAGGAAAGGAAATTGAAAAATCCCACAACTGGAGATTGCAAAGAACCTTGTCACCTTCAGATAGCTTCATACTTAGTGAGTTATGTGCTAGATTACTGTCAGTCATACTGCCTTTGGGTGTAATTGCTTCTTTGGCTTAATTTCTGTCGATACTCTACTGGTTGCCACTTCCAACTTCATTTGCCATGATTGTGGTTGTGGGGCATTGTACAAGATCAAGCAGCAGGTGCAAAGCTTATCAGTTGAGGGTCCGGATCAGAAAACTCAAACCAGACAACATGTTTAGGTCTGAAATGAAGATTCTTAATGTTAAATCGGCAAGAGTAGTAACAACTTTGGGTTTTAGCCATTTGGAATTGATAGATGCCCAAAAAAGTGAGGGTTTCTTTGCCTTGCATGGATACATGGAACACTATTGCTGCACCCAAAGACTCTGGTCCCAACAGAAAACTTGGTTGTTTCGTGGCATTTATGGGAGACCAAGACAAACATCTGCCAGATATTTTTGGAGGGACATCAATAATGAGGTGAAGGTGTTTGGAAGACCCTCTCTGATTATAAGATATTTCTAACTCATGTTATGGAGCAATGGAAAGAAAGAACGTAGGGAGGAAAGTAGCTCAACTGAGAGGTCTATAGGGATTGTCTTTGACATGGGACTTCTCAACTGGGGATTTGCAGGGAATGCATTTACATGGAGTAAGATAAGAGAGGAAAGGCAAAATCAGAGAACGGTTATCTTATACATTCTCAACTATGTTTGTAAGACCATTTACATATATGAATACAGATATATTTGCTCAGTTTAAAAGGACCTGATTTAGATATTTACTCTAATTGTTCTACCATTAGTCACGACTGTAATTGCAAAAGGCACTGCACCATATCGTTCGTAATCACATTACCTGTATGATTGAATACACACAGCGTAGCAAACATGAACTGCAAGAAAAAGACAAAACTACAAATGCATCCTTCATATCAAAGCTTACAGGAAGAATTACCTAGAAGTAATGCTCAATTATCCATTCACAAAACACTTCCTCACAGTTCATCCTCCTCTTTTCCATCAATTCCTAGGAGCTTACTCAATTCACCACTTTCATATGCTTCGACTGTATCTGCAAGGATGATCAACAATAAGCTCAAATTTTTTGTTGGACCCGTTATTAACAAAAAGCAACTTAGGAGGTACATAGTCAGTTTACCATCGGAACCTCCAATATGCTTGCCATTTATAAACACCTGGGGTACAGTACGCCTCCCTATTCTTTGACTTAAGGCATCCTGAATTTTCCATCCATCATCTGTGGACATAAAGGAGCTCCTATCAATTAATCACAAGATATACTTTGACGTATTCAACCGCATTTCAGATACACTGCTGCAGCATAAATCATGATCTACAAATTTTCTGTCAAGAAAAGTTTTGGAGGAATGCAAGGTTGGACAACCTAGAATTATTTCATTTCAGTCAGAAAAAACATTAATTAGGCTTTACATCACACATACATCAATCCATTTTTTCTTTTCTTTAAAGAGCTTCACTAATCCTTGTTTTAGTGACAAGAGGCCACTACTCAGTTGTCCTGAAGAAATCATCAAAGAACTAGCAATTTGCAAACAAACCTCTCTCATCAATCTCAACAACATGAGGTATCTGGTTTAATTCCTTGAATACAGCCTTTGCCCTCCTGCAGTACCTGCATTTATCCATGAAAGGTGTTACAAATTCATGTTTGTCTACTATGTCCATTAGCTGCATTAAACATGCAAAGAAGAAGACAATCCAGCAAAAGCATCGTACTAAACCCAGTCAGTTGGATGAACAAGCAAGCAGTTACACAATGACATCTGGGGTTTCTCCCAAGAGGTCATCACATCTACCACAATTCACTGGATTCAATAGGACGCCGCATATCACGAATGGAAAAGAGACATCCCATGATTTGTCCGACTTCTTTTTAATTTTACAAAAGAAAACATATTCTGTTTAAGGTTCATATCATCTATATGACTGAAAGAGAAGAATTTACAGATTGATTGGATTTGTCAATCTCTCTATAAATACACAACAAGGGATAGCAGGCACAAAAGACAACTTCACTGTGAGCACATCCATTTCAACTACAGGTAGAAGAAAAAGAAACAACAATAAAAAGCAGTTAAAGATGTTAATCTTATTTCCCCAAACTAGTGTCACCCAAAGCAATTCACAAGTTCCAAATTTCAAAGTAATTGCAAAATAACCACATGAACCCTCTTTAAACAAGAAAGGCCATAAACTACCTCAAGCATGTTCTTTTCCCTGGGCCTTAGATTTAAAAAAGCAGAGGGACCAGTTTCATGTTTTAATCTGTAAGACTACATTAGGCAATTAGTTGTTCTCCATACCACTCTCCGGTAGAACATGGCAATTAAGAAGTGACAGAAGTCAGAACAGGATCAGTTATATCAGCAAAAGTAACAGGAGATGACACCCTATCCCTCGAAGGTCTAAGCATTGTCTGATCAACCATATTCACCATCTCAGCGTCATTACTTGAATCCAAACAGGAGAAGTTGTTTTTCATACACTTCTGACCCAGCTTAGTGCACGCCTAGTTTCACCAGGTCGAGAAATCCCTGTAGATTGAAGTCGCCAAACCGCATTCCCATCTTTTTGGATTTGCTGAGCAATATCTAATTCCTTGTATCTACAAACATCTTCATCATGCCCAATCTCATCACATCTATTACAAGCGATGGGCTTCCACAAGTACTCAAGTTTTAACTCAAAGGAAGTGCCATCCTCAAGAAAAACAGGGACTGAATTAACCAACTGGGAATCAAGAGGGAACCTCCACACGTGTTCTAACAAAATTCCATGTCCGCATCAATTGCGTGGATGTATCCACATACAAATTAATACCTATTGCACTGCCAATATAGATCGGGCATGATCTGACTTCGCACGGGGCAGTGTAATCAGTCTGCGCTCCTAGAACTGAAAACTCGACCTCACGGGAACCAAATCAAGGCACACACCAAAATCAATCGATTCCAGAACGGACAGCATGCATTCGAAGGAATCGAATCCTCTCGATGCGCGAAACCCGAACACCACAACAAAAGAGAGAGACCCAATAAAGTTCAAGCGAAAAAGAGAGAGACCCAGTAAAGTTCAAGCGAGAGAGAGGGAGAGAGAGGGATTGTACGGGCAATAGGACTTGGAGAAGATGACGATCTTGTGAGAGGCGATGGTCTTCTTCACGAAGGACGATTCGGGGCTTCCGGCAGACGATCCCAGAGAAGATCCCAGCACCAGCAGCGACAATGCCGCGTACAGGACGCACCTCCTCGCCACCATGGCCATGCTCGCCCTCCGAACGGGAGCTTCTTCTCAGGGGTTTGACGAGCTTGCAGAGACGAAAATTGCTGGGGGCCTTGTGCACTTTCTGCGAAATTTAGTTCTGGGTTTCCTCCTTTATTTTTCCCTCTTCCGACCCACCTTTTTTCACTCAGAAAAATTACAAAGGATGTTTCCTCGCCCCATCTGCTCTTGTCAGAGATTCAAAATTGTCTCCCTACTGTTTAGAAAGAGTCATTCTAATCCTTGTATCATTATGTTGGATTAAGCTGCTACGGAAGAGTAGTAGTCCCAATAGTGTTAGAAAGTCCGATCCAAAAATTTAAACTCATAAGTGGAGGGAGACTACATGAATATAAAAAGTTATGACCCATTATTAAGCGACATGGGATGATGTTTCAACACCTTTAATGACAGATTGTGGCTACAAGGGCCACCAAGTCGGATGTTATGTGTATTTATGTCAAGTCGTGATGGCTGAAAAAATTCAATAATTTCAATGATTAAAAATCGATTGAAGATGATCGATGACATTGACTTCAAATCAAAAGAGAATGGGTTTTGATGTTCCTTGAAAAGCCTCAAAAGATTTTGTGAAACTAGAATTATGAAACGGTATATTGACAAATAATTGAAAACCACAAGGAAACTATATGGAACCTTGTTGGATTAGAACTAGTAGCTTACATTTTTGGAGGCCATACTTGCTCGATAGTTGAAATTGAACTTAGAACTATTAATGGAGATGACTCCAATGCGGAGAAAAAGTTTAAAAGCTTATGAAACATGAACGGACAGCTTTTATGATCTAAGGTAATGCTGTAATTAGACAATTTAATATGATTCAAATTTCAAATTCAAACTTTAGATATAATCTAATCTAAGTCAATCCAATATGAATGGTCTTCCTATATTCAAAACTTGACGTGTTCTTCATGCTTTCTTGATTTCTTGATTGTTTCCGTATGTGCTGATTGATGCTTTGTGATGATTGGTCGTTAAATGTCTATCCTTAGATTGATTCTGTTGGAAATATATCTTGAAGATTCCGTTGATTACAGTTTAGTCAATAGTGGATTAGTTTTGGTAAATAGGAAAATAGAGATTCGTTTATTATTTTTTCCTGTTTCATTCCTTTGTCTCTTACACTATAAGTTTTCCAATGTATTGTAAATGTAATACAATGAATATACACATAGAGAAAGCTTATTCTCAAGCCTACGTTACATTTTCTGTCATGGTATCAGAGCAGACATTCCTGGCCTAGCTTCCGCACATTCTTGAATTGCCACCGTTCCTTTTCTGGCCTGCTATTGCGTGATCTTTACCTGCAAAACAGACCAGCAAAACGGTCAGGAATTCATATTTTTTATGCCATGACGAATAATGTTGAGAACTCCTCAACAGAGGAGACACCTACCTCGAGATCCGACTGTTTCCCTTGGCGAAGACCGAACACATTCGACCATCGAGGAAACTCTTACTGCAAGGTTGAATCCAACTTTTCCTCCAGCGTATGGACAGGCATGGACCCAGTATCCTCTTGGCTCGTCGCCACAGGTATGGACTCAGTAGCCCTTCGGACCGTCGCCATCTGTAATGGGACCAACAGAAGCATCGGGTCAGACGATCCATGCACGGGGATCCGGATATTCGGGTCAAGGAATCGGATATGTTCCGATTCAAGGAATCGGATCTATCCCGGGTCAAGGGACGAATCCCTACCCGGGATTTCAACCCGGATACGCACCGCCGGGTCACGAATCCGGATCCAATCCAGGTCACAGGACGAATCCCTACCCGGGATTCCAACCCGGATATGCGCCGCTACTTTTTCCGATTGGCAACAGCGGCCGGCTTGAACCCGGTGACCCTCTTTACACATCGCCGGCTGACGGACCCGAATTGAAGCTCATCGGGATGCAACTTACCGGAGCGGAGAACTACACGGCTTGGGCTAGGGATCTCCGGCGCGCCCTTGTCACCAAAGACAAGGACGGCTTCCTCGATGGAGCCGTTCCTTTTCCGACCGACGAGCGACTTCAACGGCAGTGGCGCAAGTGCAACCAACTGATTCGCACATGGCTCGGCAACTGTCTTACACCAGAAATCGCCGCTGGACTTCCACCCACCGAAGATTCCGAACCCCTGCGGGGACAAAGCATCTGCGAGATGTATGGACGCCTCGATCGAGCGAAGCTGTTCACCGTCACTCAAGCCCTATCGGAGTTGAAGCAGGGGAACCTCTCGGTTACCTCCTGCTTCAACCGCCTCTCCACTCTATGGAATGAGCTTGAGGCCGCCGAAGAACGCCTCGAGGGGCCTGAAGAAACTCTACAACAGTACCGCAAAATCAAAGATAGAGAGAAAATGACGAGATTCTTACTGATTCTCAATGAATCCTTCTCGGTCTTCCGGTCACAGATCCTCGCAATGGACCCTCCACCACCGCTCGGCCGCATTTACTAGTTGGCCGTCCAGGAGGAGCATCACCGGATGGCCGCCGCTGATCATGCTCGGGTAGGCGAAGGCATGAGCCTCGCTGTCCTTCCCTCCGGCAAGGGAACCTCCAGTGGAACCCTCACAGATCTGGAGAGAAAGGTCGTCGCTGCGGCTGCGACAAGGAGAACTGGAGCTGGAGGGAACCCTAAAACCGTGCGATCCGACGGCTCGGATCTAAGATCAGGAATGGATGGCTGGGATCGCCGGTCCAGAATGAACGGCTTAGATAGACACGCTGGATCCGACGGCTGGGATCTCAGCGCTGGAACGGATGGACGAGATCGACGCGCTGGATCGGACGGCTGGCATCGTGCCACGTCAGCAAGAAAGGTCAGTGGGCAAAATTACAAATTTAAAAATAAATATTGCAGCTACTGTAAACGTCCGCATCATATTGTTGAAACGTGTTGGAAGCTGCATGGAAAACCTAATGACAAGGACAAAAAGAGAGAATCCATAGTTTCTCAAGTTTTTACACAAAAGCCATATGGATCACCTCACCAGATGATCACCCAAGAACAATATCAGAATATTGTAGAAATGCTGGATCAACTCAAGACTAGCGATAAAGGTGCAGGATTCTCAGGTACTTTCCTATACAACAAGAATTATTTTTCAGTTGATGTATGGATTATCGATTCAGGTGCTAGTGACCACATAGTATGCAACAAAAATCTATTTTCTCACACATATAAAATGCCAGAATCCCCTATCACGGTGCGTCTTCCAAATGGGAACATTACAAATGTTACCAAAACCGGCACCGTACATCTTGGTCAAAATTTAATCCTGAAAAATGTCCTATATATTCCAGAATTTGAATTCAATCTTTTGTCTGTCTCAAGAGTATGTGAGGATAACTCTTGTCATGCCACATTCAATTCAGACAATTGTCTTTTTCAGGACCATTTGACTGGCAAAGTGATGGCCTTGGGTAGTATGGTAGAGGGACTCTATTTCTGGAACAATTCCCGGGAGATTTAGAATTATTGAATAAGCATGCTTCTTGTAATGCCATCAGTTCAAATAAAATTCTCCTTTCTCATCAACGATTGGGTCACAAGTGCTTCTTTTCCTCATCCAAAATGTCCAATATGTCCTTTAGCTAAACAATCTCGAGCATCTTTTCCGAAAAGTACATCTCGTGCACCAAATTCTTTTTCTTTACTTCATATGGACATTTGGGGACCTTATCATACTCCTCACCGTGACGGATCTCGATTCTTCCTGACAATTGTTAATGACTACACTCGAGCCACATGGGTTTATCTTATGCAATCAAAAAGCCAAACTTTTGGCCATTTATCAAGTTTTCTTTCCATAATTAAAAATCAGTTTGGTAAATCTGTACAAAAATCCGTACAGATAATGGGCGTGAATTTTTCACTTCGATTGCAACACATTATTATCTTCCCATGGTATTCTTCATGAAAGTTCCTGCACTTACACTCCACAACAAAATGAAGTCGTTGAGCGCAAACATAGGCATCTGTTAGAGGTTGTCCGTGCTCTAAAATACCAAGCTTCCATTCCAGAAGATTTTTGGGGAGATTGTGTGGTCACAGCAGCCTACTTGATCAATCGCATGCCAACTCGAATTCTTAATGGTAGGACCCCTTTTGAGATGCTTTACAATAAACAGCCTGATAATAATCATCTTAAAGTATTTGGTTGTTTATGTTATACAACAAATGTGGGTCCTCGAGATAAAATGGGTCCTCGAGCTACCCGATGTGTTTTCATGGGATATTCCTCTCTTCAGAAAGGATATCGAGTTATGGAGATCTCTACAGGGACTTTCTTCATTAGCAGGGATGTTATATTCCATGAGGATGTATTTCTATTTGAGGAAATGGTTTCTTCATCACTGTCCTTCTCAGGGCACGACAGACAATTTTTGTCCGATGAATCTTTATCCTCAGCATCAGGATGTCTTATCGCACTAGGACCACCCATATCATCAGGACCCTCTCCATCTGTATCAATGGAATCTACACCTTCAGAAGCACCATCGCCAAGTTTATCTGAGGACATTCTCCAATCTCCTTTAACAACAACTGCCTCACCAGTTATTCCTGAATCATCGAATCCTACAGCACATATCATCGAACAGCCACGACGATCCGGACGACACACTCGTCCACCTACATGGACCAAGGATTATATATGTTCTGCCAGGAGTTCTTCAGGTACACAATACCCTATTGCCTCATATGTGTCATTTAATCAGTTATCGTCAGGACATATGTGTTGTATCGGTCGTATATCTGAAGAACGAGAACCATCCTCATTCGCTGAGGCAGCACGAGATCCTAGATGGCGACACGCGATGGAATCCGAACTTACTGCTCTAATGGAGAATCACACCTGGGACATTGTCCCTTTGCCGCCAAGAAGGAAACCGATTGGCTGCAAGTGGGTTTATAAGATCAAATTCAAGGCAGATGGTTCTATTGAGCGCTATAAGGCTCGATTGGTTGCCAAGGGATTCACTCAAAAGAAGGTTTTGATTACCATGAGACTTTTTCTCCAAAGTAGCTAAAGAAGTCACCGTACGTTCCTTCTTGTCCGTTGCAGCCATACGGAATTGGTCTCTCCATCGATGGATGTGCATAATGCTTTTCTCCACGGTGATCTAGATGAAGAAATTTACATGGATGTTCCTCAAGGATTACGCAGACAGGGGGAGTCTCGAGTATGTCGTCTTCGTAAATCCTTATATGGATTAAAACAGGCATCTAGACAATGGTATGCTAAATTCACTGCTGCACTAACCAATGCAGGTTTTAAGCATTCTAAGTATGATTATGCCCTGTTTACACGTACTACAAAAAGACTCATCGATTTATTTGTTGATATATGTCGATGACATACTTGTCATGGGTAATAATGATTCTGATGTTGCCAAGTTCAAAAGGTATTTGCACTCCACTTTTCACATCAAAGATTTGGGACCACCAAAATACTTTCTCGGCATCGAGATTGCTCGATCCAATGAAGGAATTTGCCTCAGTCAAAGGAAATTCATCTTGGAGATCGTTTCAAGTAGGTTTATCGGGATGTAAACCAGCGAGTCATCCAGTTGAGCAGAATGTCAAGTTGACGACACATGAATATGACATTAGTTCCCCTTCAACCATTAAGGACTCAGTGCTCAGAGATCCTTCTGAATATCAGCGACTTGTCGGAAAGTTTATATATCTTACAATGACAAGACCTGACATATCGTATGCCGTACAAATACTCAGTCAGTTCATGCATATGCCAAAGCAATCACATATGGATGCAGCGTTGAAGGTTGTGAAGTATCTGAAGGGATGTCCAGGCCTTGGTATACTTCTATCTCGTGACTGCAATATGAAGATGACAGCCTTTTGTGACACAGATTATGCCACATATCCAATGACCAGAAGATCTATTACTGGTTTTTGCATAAAGTTGGGAAAGTCATTGATTTCTTGGAAGACAAAGAAGCAGTCAACTGTCTCACTATCATCTGCAGAGTCAGAGTATCGGGCTATGGCAAAGACTACCTGTGAAATAGTCTGGATACGAGGACTTCTCTTGGATCTTGGAATACAAGTCAGTGGACCAACCGAATTGTTTGCGATAATGATGCTGCACTCAAATTAGCAGCAAATCCAGTCTTTCATGAAAGAACAAAACACATAGAAGTGGATTGTCATTTCACTCGGGATAGAATCAAAGACGGAGTCCTCATGACAAAAGGAATTGGAACAACGGAGCAACCTGCGGACATCTTCACTAAAGCATTATGTCGAAAACAACATAGATACCTATTGAGCAAGCTAGGTATCCTTGACATCTATAGGCCACCAGCTTGAGGGGGAGTGTTGGAAATATATCTTGAAGATTCCGTTGATTACAGTTTAGTCAATAGTGGATTAGTTTTGGTAAATAGGAAAATAGAGATTCGTTTATTATTTTTTCCTGTTTCATTCCTTTGTCTCTTACACTATAAGTTTTCCAATGTATTGTAAATGTAATACAATGAATATACACATAGAGAAAGCTTATTCTCAAGCCTACGTTACATTTTCTGTCAGATTCGTCGTGGATCTTTAATGAACCATTCATGTCTTATTTCTGTAAATTAGAAACTTGTGAATATGGGAACTTGGTTATGCTAGAATTATTTAATACCTATAATGAATACCTTTTCTCTTTTATAGAAATGCTTTCGATGCCATCTTTTTCAATTTTATTTTGAGTATGCATCCAAGTATCTATGCATAAGTGTTCAGTTAATTAAGATTAAGTCGATCAATAAGTAAATCAAATAAAGTTCGAGGAAAAGAAAGAACTTGAGCCATATTGGGCAAAGATTAAATAAGGCTCCGTTATTGAGCCTCAGGACAGGGATCATCAGTCGTGCGAAAAATCCAATCGCTTTTGGATGGATGAAGACATCGGTAAAGGCCGACACTTTAATCCAATTTTTTTTTTAAAAGGCCAACACTTTGATAAATTTCTGAATATCTGCAAAACAAGAATTTAAATACTTCCAAAAAATATAAAAAAGACAATCATGCCTACGTTAATGTGAAAATAAATCTACATTCGAGGGAAACAAGCTAGACGATGCAAAAACATGTAGACAAATGACAGGATTAGATCGGGATGTATTGAAGGGGCCGAACATGATGAAACATGCTCAATCCAATATTGACATACCAAGGAAAACGATTTGACAACATAATTCATCCTTAGGCGAACCTACGCAGAGGGGATAGAAAACATATGGTGAACTTTAGATGAACATGATGAATTAATTCATGATTACCCTTTAAAACGTCCTACGATACATGCACGCATGGCTTTCAGATTTTGCAAACAAATCTAGAGAAGCGAACATGGAATCTCATTATAGTGAAACCAACGGATGAACGGAAAAGGGTAGAAATTAGTGAACTTTACCTAGATGGAAACCAAACACCAAGGCCTCCAAGAGTGTATTTGTGAATCTAGAGACTCCTTTGTGCGTGAACTCAAGGAGTGGCCCTTCGTGTCTTCAAAAAGTACGAATTTTAACCCAAAAGAAAAAACTAGCCTTAAGGACTGTTAGACCGGTGATAAAACGGGCATGCGAGGTGAATCTCCGAAGCTTAAATCCCGTTGGTTGGATTGAAGAATAATGTGTGGTAGATGTTAGGATGTATGTGTGAGTTGTGATAGAGAAGTTCCAAATCAGAGAATTGGTATAGTGTAGAATAGTTTAATATATTCAAGTTAGCCTGTGCTCATTAGGCTTAAGTTTTGAGTGAAGATAGGTCCAACTGGATATATTGTCAAACTTAGATTTTGGCTTTCTCTTGGTAATTTCCTCGGTCGCATGCTCTTAATAAATTATATCAAAGCCGATGGTTAATTGATAGCCCACTCGCTAGTCCCAATGTATATAAGTTTTTAGTTAATATCTCAAGCCAAGGAAGGAGTGTGGCAACCAATCTAGTTTACAAGCTGGTGGGCATTGTGGTCATGATTCGGTCTAGAGAAAGAGACTAGGGATGAAGTTGAGTGTTGAAGATTCAACTTGAGATAAGTTGATGTAGAAAGATACCGAGATTAAGGGAAAACAAACCTAACATATGCAATTTGTGTTAAAGAAGCCCCACATTGGAGAATTAAGTGATATTGGTCCAACTGAATATGTTAGTGGGCTTAAGCTTAAATTCCCCTCCCTAAATGAAGGTACCGGTTTCCGTTGCACGCTCACAACAATAAAAATCTCCTCGGAATATACTAATAATTTCAGTTTTAAAAATCTCCTCAAAATTTTAGTATATCCCGTTATCAAAGGCCACCCCACACTGAGACATGTTTATCTCCTTTAATCTTTTGTGTGGATAAGCAAGCATTCATAATAATTTCAGTTTTGAAAAATGTTAGGACAAGTGATTACCAAAATGATGAATGGTAGTTTAGTTCTGCAATCACAATCACTATAGGTAAACCTTGCCAAACCAAATTGGACCTGTTGGTGCAATTTCTTATGACTCTTTATTATCTCCTTTACCAGGGCAAAGCGAGATGCATTCCCTTCAAGCTTGCTCACTGGGTAGACTATTTAAATTTGAGAATCTCAAGATTGAGCAAAAATTTGTTAAGATGACGAATGACATTTTCTTTCTCTATCCTAAATACAAAAGGTGATCTTAGTCGTGCTTATTTGAGCCAGGGTGTTTCCTTTCTTTAGGAAAAGCCAAAATATAACCAAGCATTAAAGGGATGACACGTCGCAAATTTTAATTTTGGCATGCCACCTACCGACAAGAAATACATCATGGGATTTTGGCAACCGGATTAAAAGAATTTCCAGGATTTTAACTTCCAGCCCTTATCCAAGGATACCAAAAACTTATCATTTCGAACAATACTGAAAACCTATAGCAAAGAAATTTGACGTGGAACCCTTCCTTTCGCGTCCAATATAGCTCTTGTGCTTTGTGCTGATATTACGGATGCTAGTCAATTAAGTTAAATTGAGTCTCTAACTTGCCCAAAACCCTATATCGATATGATTGATTTTCGGGCGTCAGATTGTAGGACACAAAATTATTTTGGTAATGATTGATTTCTGAGTTAATATATGTATTTATGTAGAAATTTTAAAAAAAAAAAATGTAAATTAATTAAGTTCCAAGCTCCCTCATATTTTTTAATTTTTTTACTGAGATACCCTTTCGGAAACTCAACTTGGATTTGGGACTATAGTTCAGGAGAAACCAGTTTCGAGTTCGAAATAGGGTCAGTCTTCTCAAATCTACCTCATTGCAATCTCTAGCTAAGAGAAATTAGTAGAGATTGTGAGCATTTTATGCTAGCAAGCAATGAATAATTTAGCGTAATTCAATATAAAAAATCTATTCGTATGATACTGACGCCAAGTCTGCATAGCAATAGCATAAGAAAAATTATTTTGAAGGGGAAGACTGAAAAATTTTGTAACTACTAGTTTCAAAATATATTTAAGATAAATCGATGTGCAAATAAATAATGATGTCATATAAATTAGTTTCATCAATGACATAAGATGAGATGCATTATAGAAAATGTGCATAATCATAATTACATATCACAAATTGTTAATTCTGATAAACTTTAAGCATAATAACGTTGAGGAAAATTCCCTTGTTAGTTTTGATGATTAACAAAACTTTCTCTAATTCTAATTAAAGGTTTTTTCAAGTGGAAACTCTTATAAGTATTTTCAAATGTTACTCGTCAGACTCAAAGAATTAGACTTTAAGTCTTGAAGTATTTCTTATCTTTGATATAAGACAATCCTCGTGCAACAGCCAAAAAATTAGTGAATTTCTTGTTATATTTAAAAGATCTATCTAAAAAGAAAGAATATCAAATCCAATCTCTTGAGATGGATTTTAGTTGGGTTTTAGGGAATCTTGGATGAATCAATCTACAAAATGCTCTTTCCAAGTGAAAGACTCTTCTTAAGGAAACTCTATCTGCTTATGGGCAGTAGAATCAACAAAAAAACTTCAATTTGCTATCAGATCTTCTTATCCACTTTCAAGTTCAACAAGAAAATTGGTTGAGCAATCCTCTAAGGAAATATCCAACGGTCAGCTTGGACACTGAGGATTATATAAGAAGATCGAGATGTTGAAAGAGAATATATAAACTGAAATTTTGAAGTGTATAATTCCTAAGTTTTAAGTGATCTTCAATTATAAGCATTCATCTTTGAGAGCTATACTTTGTAATCTTTTAGAGATTTAGAGTGTGAGGAATTTGTCTCATGAACCTAAGTATTTATTACTTGGATCTTGTAACGTCTAACAAATTGATCTAGTAAAATCTAGCCGATTTGATCTAGTGAAATCTAGCCAATCAGCTGGGATGTAGGCTTGTTGAAATGGAACCACTATATTAGTTATTTTTATCTATCTGATAAGATTTGATAGTTTTTCGAGTTGTGTTCAGAAGTTTTTCTGTTACAAAATTATTTAAATTCTTTTTATTCTACACTATCACCTATTCAGGTGATTTGTCTAGCCCTAACAAATAATATTGCATTAATATGTTTGTTTATTTAATTAAGCATAAACTAAGACTAAAATACATCCTTAAAGCTATATAGTGTTGTAAAAAAGGCCACAACTTCCCTAGGACTGGAAGAGCAAGTTATCCGGCTCCCAAACAGTAGTTACGTGATCATTAGCATACCATTACTCTTCAAAACGTGACAAGACCGTCTTGCTCACTATCTATATCATGATGAGCTTGTAATTAGCGTAAGTGTCACGTGACATGGTGGGACTATTTTCTTACTTATTGGCTTATTAAGAACTTGGCCGTGTCAACATGTGAAGTGGAATTACTACTACGATAATCTGTCTGAAAGGAGGGGAAAGAACTAGAAGTAATAAAGACCACAAGTTCAAATAAAATCTGTTCCGAAATTCCACATGAACCAGCCATTCCAAAACAACTAACGAAATGAAAACGAGAACGGCATCCGATTATTCCATGAAAGTGTCATAAGAAACTCCTAGCGCGGTACCAGATCCATCGTACTTGCTCACATATAGTGAATACTCAGTACTTCTTCTGGGTCAGGCTGTTGTTATAACCCTTGCCATTGCGCCCGCTGCCCTCGCCGTACGTGACGGTCCGGAGCCTCTCCTGGACCTGGTACTCGGAGTAGCCGCTCTTGTTCCCGACCCTGAATGTGGTCGTCTCCTTGTGCTCGTCCTTGTACCCGACCCTCCCCGTGGACCTCTCCTTGAAGGTGTCGCCGCTGGAGAAGGTGAGCTTGGTCGTCGCGCGCGCGTAGTCCCCGGTCTTCCTGTCCTGATGCCCAGCCCTCGAGGTCCACTCGTAGCTGCTCGCCGAACGCCCTCCACTGACTCCCAGTTGCTTCGCGGATTCGTTTATCGGCTCTGCCAGCGCGAACCCGGTCATGTGATACACCGGTCCCTCATCCTCTGAGTCTGAACTCATCCTATTATAACCAAAGCTAAGGAAATAAAATTGAGGGAACGGCATTTCTTTTTAGCAAGATCAAATTTAGATTTATAGCATGATGAAAAAATTCTAGTGCCCAAGAATTTTCCCACATGTTATCTATTCGACGGCGAATAATAATCCATATTTGATTAAGCAGATTAAATTTTCTATCAACACTCAAAATACACCCATTCTGGTTGCAGATTTTTCAGGTTAAAAGTACTTAATCCGTTAGTGGTTTGATTGACTAAATAAAAGGAAGATATGAATGATCCAACCAAAACAAGAGGCTTCCTGTATCCCGCTACATTAAAGGTCCGTTTATTGAAAGAAAACTGTTTCTTGAAAATTGTTTTTAAAACTTTTCGGTGTTTGGACGACGAAATACTAATTGTTCCATAGATTGAAAACAAGTTTAGAAGGAGAGAAAAAGACTTTTCGCTTCTAACAAGAAGGAAAACACTTTTCCTAAACTATGAAAAGAATGAAAACTAGAACTTTTCTTTGCAAATGATTTCTATGAAAAATAGTTCCTTTTCTCAAGAAGTTCTCGACCAGGCAAATGCATCCTAAAATTGTCACGGGATTAACACCAACAAGCAAGCACAGCCACACTAGTTCATCATCATCCTCTAAAACAAACATCATAAGTCATCTGTTCAATCAATCACAATGAATGTATGCATAAAGAAGTGACAAAAAAAAAAAAAAAAAAAGTGATCATTGCTGTGCTAAAAAAATCTCATTAAAAGCTGGGAATTAATGAAACTTACCTGTTCCCACGACTTGCCTCGCAAGAGAAAAGAATATTGGCTTTAGGGTTTTGAGAGGAAATAGGAACCGCCGTGGCTGTGGAGTGACCATTTTATAGGTGCGAGAGCATGCTTTTATTAGGCCAGAAAGTAGGTAGATGAAATGAAAGTCATTTTGAATGAAGAGGAGGAATATTTTCCGAAGATTTTAGAGTTTTCAATTTTGCTAATATTTCGCAGAAAACTTTATGTAACTGACAAAATCTGGGAAAATGAGGAAAAGATTCAAAAGGAAGATAGGATGCGATTTGCGATGCTTCCATCCTCGACGTACATACCATTTTTATGTATCACAATTATTTTCACAGCTGTGTGTATCTTGAAAAATGAACGACTTTATTAAGAATTTAAGAAAACTACTACAAATAAACAGGACTATGCGCACCTCATGCGACGGAATTTTTAGTAGTTTTAATAATTCTTTTTGAGACATCGTGTAGAGTTCTACATTGCTAGGCTTGATTATTTGTCAACTAAGTTGTCAACACAATTTTTCACCCAAATTGTGAACCCTAAGATTCTCGTCTGCGAAGTGTCCATTTGATGTATTTATATTGATTATTATCCTAGAGTGCAACATAATCATCCGAGTAGGATATTCGAATCACCTCAGGAAAGTAACTATTAAAAGGTGATCCATTTTTGGAAGACCCTAGAACACACTAGCCTACACATGCTTAACAATGAAGTATGCTTGATGGAGAAGGAAAGAGTTGGCATCTAAGTTGGCACTTGGTCGGCAAATAAGAAGGAAAAAGAAGAAGTTGGACTCTTTCTATAGTTGGCGGCAACAATTGTCCAAGTTGGCAACAAGCAGGAGCTAGGGAACGTCTAGCTGTAACATGCAAAAGGACAGCTTGCAAGCTGAAATTTTAAAAGTTAAATATGTATTGTTTTCTGTCTAAGGCAGTCAAGAAAGAGGCGGTGTTTCTATGCCTATAAATAGGACCAGTTGGACGTGTACTCTAAATAGTAGAAAAAACCAGAAGGTCTCCTTCCTTTGTAATACCAACTATATAATAGAAGTCTTTCTTTTTTCACCCGTATTCCCTTGCCGTAGTAGTCCACTCATATATACATTATTGCTGGTTCCTAGTCATATTTCACACACACACTTGCACACTCGCACACTCGCACACTTGCCCACCTGCGCACTTGCACACAAACATGCTTCCGCAAAATTCCAATAGTGGTATCAAAGCTACATCTTTGGCTGGTATCGGACGTTTGTCTTAACCACCCATTCCTAAAATTACCCATCCAAATTTCCAACAACTAAACCATGGCCAATGCCACATCATCCTCATTTCCTATTCCTATCTTTGATGGGAATAACTATGATTACCAGAGCATCAAAATGACCACATTCTTGATGGCCCAAGACTTATGGGACATCGTTGAAAAGGGTTATGACGCTTGATAAAAGGTTATGGGACAAGAAGGTACAAGTGTTCCGAAGGATCAAACTACAAACAGATGCAAGGGTACTATGCTTTATTTATCAAACACTCTCGAAAACAGTATTTTCGAGAATAATTTGAGTGAAGACTGCGAAGAAGGCTTGGGAGGCATTACAAGAAGACTTTCAAGGCACTCAACAGGCACAAACTATTCAACTTCAGACTTTGAGAAGGGAATTCGAGAATTCTAAGATGAAAAGTTATGAGACAATTCAAGGATACTGTGGAAGATTGAAAGAACTAGTAAATCGGATGAGATCTTATGAAGATGATATCACTGATCAAATCATTGTTGAAAAAATATTGGTGACACTCACTAGAAAATACAATTCTATGGTCACTACTACAGAATCATCTAAGTATTTAAAACCCTATTAGTAAGTGAGCTAATTGGCTCTTTAGAAGCATATGAAAAAAGATTGTAAGTGTAGGATAAAGATACAGTTGAAAGTGCTTTCAATCAAAAATGAACATACGGTCTCATAATTCTAAAAGTAGTGGAAGAAGCTCATGGAAAAATAGAAGAGGAGAAACTACACAAAAAAGAAAAATATCCACCCTATGGTACTTGCAAGAAAAATAATCATTTGGAGAAGGATTGTTGGTTTAGAAATAAACCACAATGCCGCTCTTGTAAAAGATATGGCCATGTAGAAAAATTTTGTCACTCTAAAACAAATTATCGAGCGAATTATGTTGAAGAAAAAGGAAAAAAAAGGAAGAAGAAAATTTAGATAATTTATTCTACACAAGCCAAGTGGAAAAATATGAGAAGAATGATCCATGGTATATTGATAGTGGGCGTAGCAATCACATGACGGGAGATGAATCTATATTCACCAATATTGATATATCAAATAAAAACACAAGTGAAATTGGGCAATGGTGCAATGGTTGATGTGAAAGGAAAGGGGACTATAGTAGTTGAAACCAAGAAAGGCCTAAAATATATTCGTAAAGTATATCTAGTTCCAGTCTTGCACAAAATCTACTTAGTGTGAGCCAAATGATTTAAAATGGGTATTCTTTATACTTTAAAGGAGATACCTACACCAACTATGATAAATATAAGAATCATGTCATTGCCTCTGTGAAAATGGAGAATAAGAATTTTCCTATTCAATGGAAATATGTCAAAGATATAACTATAAAAACTCAACTTGATGATTCATAACTATGGCATCAGAGATTTGGCCACCTCAACTTTTATGGGCTAAAAATTCTCCATCAAAAAAATATGATGAGATTTTCCAACAATCACAGAAATTTCAAATGTTTGTGAAGGCTATCTTCTTGGAAAACAACAAAGGAAGCCCTTTCTGTCTGGAGGTACATGGAGAGCTAAGAAGCCATTGGAACTTATCCATACGGGCGTGTGTGGTCCGATGAGGACACCTACAACCAGCCATAATAAATATTCCGAACAAAGAGCAAACACATTCTAGCTATTTTCATGCAATTGTTCATTGAACTCTCCTATTCTGATCGAGCAATAAAGATAAACTACATCCAAATATTTTTCACCATGTCCACGGGCCAGACTCAAGAATATTGTCTTAGCGTACTCTTGCAACATATCAGCACACGATCTAAAGATAAACCAATGTGCACTCGTCGATTTCGTGAAGCAGCGGGCTGGAATTCTGCACTTGCCAAGAGTCCTCTTTGGATATGAGTGTTTGCGTGTGCTTAACCCCGTTGAGCCACGTGGATTTCATTTCTATTAAAATCCATTAGGGATTACCGCCCCACATTGGGATCGTTAAAGAAATCAACCACCAAGTAGTCCATGGAGCGCCATAATGATTCAACTTCCCTAGGGGCAAAATCGTGCCAATCGAGACCTTTCATTTCTCAAACAAACCCTATCAAAGACCACCCCACACTAAGACATGTTTATCTCTTTTAATCTTTTTTGTGGATAAGCGAGCATTCATAATAATTTCAGTTTTGAAAAATGTTAGGACGTGTGATTACCTTTAAAATGATAAAGGGTAGTTTAGTTCTACAATCACAAACACTACAGGTAAACCTTGTTAAACCTCTGTTCAAAAAAAAAAAAAAACCTTGCTAAACCAAATTGGACTTGTTGGTTCCATTTCTAATGACTTTTTATTATCTCCTTTACCAGGGTAAAGGGAGATGCATTCCCTTGAAGCTTGCTTACTGTGTAGATTATTTAAATTTGAGAATCTCAAGATTAAGCGAAAATTTCTTAAGATGATGAATGACATTTTCTTTCTCTATCCTAAATACAATAGGTGACCTTAGCCGTGTGCTTATTTGAGCCTGAGTATTTCCTTTCTTTAGGAAAAGCCAAAATATAATTAAGCATTAAAGGGATGACAAGTCGCGGATTTTAATTTTGGCATGCCACCAACCAACAAGAAATACATAATGGGATTTTGGCAACCAGAATAAAATAATTTCCAAGATTAACTTCCAGCCCTCATCCAAGGATACCAAAAACTTACTATTTAGAACAATATTGAAAACCTATAGCAAAGAAAGTTGACGTGGAACCCGTCCTTCCTCGTCCATTATAGCTTTTGTTCTTTATGCTGATATTACGAATGCTAATGAATTGTGTTAATTTGAGTCTCCAACTTGCCCAGAACCCTATATCGATGCTCTTGGTTTTCAGGTGTTGGATAGCAGGGTACTAAATTATATTGGCAATAATTGATTTTTTAGTTGACATATGTATTTATCCAGATTTAAAAAAAAAACAAATGAAAATTTATTAAGTCCCAAGCACCCACATATTTTTTTTCTTTTTGGACTGAGATACCCTTTCGGAAACTCAACTTGAATATGGGACTGTGATTCAGAAGAAACCAGTTTCGAGTTCGAAATTGGGTCAGTCCTCTCAAATCTACCTCATTGCAATCTCTAACTAAGAGAAATTAGTAGAGATTGTGAGCATTTTATGCTAGCGGGCAATGCATAATTTAGTGACATAAGATGAGATGCATCATAGAAAATGTCCATAATCATAATTACATCACAAATTGTTAATTCTGATAAACTTTTAAGTACATAATATTGCATCAATATGTTTGTTTAATTAAAGCATAAACTAAGACTAAAACGCATTCTAAAAGTTACAGTGTTGTAAAAGGCCACAACTTCCCTACGACTGGAAGAGCAAGTCATCCGGTTCCCAAACAATAGTTACGTGATCAATAGCATACCACCACCCTCCAAAACATGACAAGACCGTCTTGCTCACTCTCTCACGATGAGCTTGTAACTAGTGTCACATGACATTGTGGGACTACTTTCTTATTGGAGAACTCGGCCGTGTCAACATGTGAGGTGGAATCCTAGTTACTACTAGGATATAATCTGTCTAAAAGGAGGGGAAAGAACTAGAAGTAATAAAGAGCGTAAGTTCATATAAACTCTGCTCCAAAATTCGACATGAACCAGCCATTCCAAAACAACTCACGAAATGAAAACGAGAACAGCATCCGATTATTCTATGAAAATGTCATAAGAAACTCCTAGCTCGGTGCCAGATCCATCGTACTTACTCACATACAGTGAATACTCAATACTTCTTTTGGGTCAGGCTGTTGCTGTTATAACCCTTGCCATTGCGCCCGCTGCCCTCGCCGTACGTGACGGTCCGGAGCCTCTCTTGGACCTGGTACTCAGAGTAGCCACCCTTGTTCCCGACCCTGATGGTGGTCGTCTCCTTGTGATCGTCCTTGTATCCGACCCTCCCAGTGGACCTCTCCTTGAAGGTGTCGCCGCTGGAGAAGGTGTGCTTGGTCGTCGCGCGGGCGTAGTCCCCGGTCTGCTTGTCCTGATGCCCGGCCCTCGAGCTCCACTCGTAGCTGCTCGCCGAACGCCCTCCCCTCACTCCCACTTGCTTCGGGGATTCGTCCATAGGCTGCACCAGCTCAAACCCGGTCATGTAATGCACCGGTACATCATTGCCTGATCCCTCTGAGTCTGAACTCATCCTATAATTACCAAAGCTAAGAAAATTAAACTGATCGAAAGACATTTCCTTTCATCAAAAATCAAATTTATAGCATGATAAAAATTCCAGTAACCACGAATTTTCTACACGTCACCTATTTAAAAGGGAATAATCATCCATATCATCAACTCCAAATACACCCAGTCTGGTTGCAGATTTTTCAGGTTAAAAGTACTTGATCCTCATATGAATGATCCAACTAAAACAAGAGGCTCTCCATCTCCCACTGCATTAATGTGTTTGTTTGAAAGAAAATTGTTTCCGAAAAACTATTTTCTGACTTTCCGGTGTTTTGATGATAAAAAATAATCGATCTATGAAAAAGTTTTCCATGGATTGAAAATAACAAGCTTTTCCAATATTCTAGTAAGAATGACAACACTTTCCCTAAACCACCAAACCATTTTCCTTAAAAATGATTTCCATGAAAAATATTTTCCTTTATCATGAAATTCTTAATAAGAGAAGCAAGCCCTAAGATTGAGTCACAAATATTGAGTCACAGGATTGAGAAGTAAAACACAGCGACACCAGTTCATCATCCTCCTCTGAAAACATACATCATAAGTTATCTGTTCAATCAAAATCCCAATGAATGTATGCATAAGAAAGTTCAAAAAAAAAAAATTGATCATTGCTGTGACTTAAAAATCTCAGAAGAGGCTGGGAATTAATGAAACTTTACCTGTTCATGCGACTTGCCTCGCAAGAGAAAAGAACATTTAGCTTTAGGGTTTTGAGAGCAAATAGGAAGCGCCGTGGCTGTGGAGTGATCATTATATAAGTGCGTGATCTTGCTTTTATTAGGCCAGAAAATAGGTAGGTGAAAGGAAAGTCATTTTGAATGAAGAGGAATATTTTCTGAAGATTCTAGAGTTTTCAATTCTACTAATATATGGCACAAAACCTCGGAAAATGAAGAAAAGATTCAAAACGGAGATAGGGTGCGATTTGCGATGCTTCCACCCACGACATGCATGCCATTTTTATGTATCACAAATATTTTCACAGCTGTGTATCTTGGAAAATGAACGACTTTATTAAGAATTTAAGAAAACTATCAGAACCAAACCCAAAGGACTACACGCACCTCGTGCAAAGGAATTTTGAGTAGTTTTATTAATAATTCTTTTTGAGAAGTCGGGTGAGTTCTTCGTTACCTAATTAATGCGAGGCTAACCTTCGGTTTTTCTTTATGGTAAAACCTCTAACTGCATGGTTACTCGCTACAGACTTGATTATTTGACAACTAAGATGTTCACAAATTATGAATTCCAAGGTTCTCGTCTTTTAAGTGTCTGCAATATTTATTACGATCTTGAAATGTAACTTAACCATGCAACGAAGATAAGCGAATCACAACACGGAAGTAATATAAATGAATAACAACCAACACGTCAAAAATAATAAAAGGCAGATAAAAGGTAAAGTGCCAGATAACCCGATATGATGTCGGGGATAGTAAGCCTCGGGACAAGATTACCGTGACCTACATCCAACAGTAAATCTAACCTAACTCCTAAAACTATAGTGGCCTTACTCATTAAGAGATAAACAGCTAACGAAACTCAAAGAAAATACATCCATCGAGCTTAATCTCTAAATGAAATCTAATCAAAGCAAAGCAAAGCTACTTTTTTTATAATTTCTTTTCTTCCATTTTTTTTTTATTTTTCATTTAAAGGCATGCAAGACTTAAATCTTAAATCTAACTGTACTAAATGCCCTAAACTAATCTGTGACCAGCAAGCACTCATTGTAGTTTCACACTATTAACTAAACTTCTAGTACACTCGACTCCTCCCGTCTTCTTCTTCCCCATTCTTTGTTCTTTTCATTCCCCACTTTTCGCTTATACAGAGATAAGAAGAGAAACACCATCCAGCAGTTAAGTTTGCTTGAGAATGACAAAAATTATCGCAGCAGCACTTGGAAGACAATAATATCACCCTCGTGACTGAAAAATGAGACATTGGTGTACCCGAATGGGAGCAGCTAAGATTGGAGAAAACCAAAGGGGGGGGGAAGGAAACAACGGGAGACTACCCAAGATGGCAGTAACAATAGCAGACGAGATAATACAATCAATCTGATCGGGCGCTAATGAGGAGTTGGCCGAGCACTTTCACAAGGTCCAAAGAGGGGCATCAGAACTAACAAAACAGGGCACAAGTCCTAACCTTGATTAGGTGAGAATGAAGATGGATGAACTCGCAACTTCTTCACTTTCAAGCCCCCACCCCCTCTAGATTTTCCTTTTTGTCGTTTCAAAGGTCACCTTCCTTTTCTTGACTCTAACCTCTCCCCTCTTTTCAAAGTGTCAAGGCCCTCTTTCTCATCCACCGCACTTCCTTTTTTTGGCCTGTCATTTCTTTAATCGCTGCAGGTCCTTTTTTTTGTCTTGTCCCATCAAAACGGCCCTTGGACAGTCAACAAAGCTAGCTGCACTGCATTGCCTCTCTGCAAGCGTGTTTCTAGCTCACAACTGCTGTCAATCAGTCCACTTTCCTTGCCCGTGTGTGCACCTGCAGCAGCAGCAGTTCAGCTTTCTCCTCGGGACTGAGAGAGTAGCGATTTTTGACTAAAATACCAACAGGTCTTCTCGGGTCTTGTCAACTATAAATGCTGCCATAATACAACCGTGCGTCATTGCTTACACTTTCTTTTTAGAAATTACAGCCCGTTTCAGCCCCATCCGCAGGCCGTTCCTGCTGGAGCTCAACGAACGCTTGGCGCCAGTTTCGTTCATTTCGAGTTCTGTTTAGGTCAATTTCTAGCCTAATATGGACTAGAGAATGGCCGGTTCTACGATGCTTGGGGTGGGCAAAAACGTGGGAGTGGGCGTTTAGGGGCGTGAATCGGTGGGGAAGTAAAAGTGAGCACCTATCGTGCAGTCACGCGTAAACGGAGAACATGTATTGTTCCGTCGTCCGATTGAGTTGAAATTTTGGGGGGAGTGAGTCAACATGCGGATGTAGGTTGTGTAAAAATTTAGCACCAAACGGACATTGAAAAGTCCACTTTTGGACACAATACATCACCATTTTTGCACACGCGGGTCAGTCGACACCGGCTTGGAAAAAGGCAAAGCTGGGAAGTCACGCTTGGAACTAGTGCACGGGCCATATATCATTGGAAAATGCGATCGAAGACGCTCGTCGTGACACTTGTTTGCAATTTTTCGGATTCATTTGGGCCTTCAATCAGTCAGGTAAAGACAGGTCAAAATTGCTGGAAAGGATGTAGAGACCAAGCGTGAATTGGGGCAGTCGAGGCACTGTGGAGTTGCCACTGGTCAAAATTTTAGCCATCGGACTCGAGATTTTAATAGTACGATGTCCCAAGCTTAAAAGTGTAAAAGAAACACGGTGAGAAAAATGGACTCGGGATGATTTTTAGGGAACATTTTCGATCGAGAGTCAAATTGTAGACGTTTCCGATTACTAATCTTCACAACACATGGGGATGGCCTACAAAAATTGAACCATAGCTATTCGTGGACTATCATGGTTCTAGTATACTCTGTGCAAAAGGGGCATGGCGAGAAGAAGGAATGTGGGATCATTTAAACTAACTGTTTTTTTCACAAGGATCAGCTCCTCTCGTTACCAGCGAACTTGATTCCTGAAATGATTTTCTTGGAAGATGCATGGTGAATTCGTTGGCAAACTTCAAGTATTAATGATTATCATTTTTTAAAAGGGAGCTCAAAGAGATTTTTTTCAAAGACGAGCAACACTCGAATTTTGCCAACAGGTTGCCCGATGAAATGAGAATGCAAACTTGAGGACAGAAGCTACTAGGAACAGACCTATAATGACTTATCTCGAGCCTTGGCTCTGCTTGGGGGTGTTCGTCGGCCTCTCTCCTCTTTTCTCTTGGACTTTTAATCTTATATATATATAGAATTTTTTAATCTTTTTGATTTTTTGAACTTTTCAATTTTTTATGTTTTTTTTTTTTTATTTTCATTTTTTAAACAGGAAAAAGAAAATGTCCTGCACTTTGAAAGCTCGCCAAGTCGAAATGCTCGTGCTGAAAAGAGCTCACCAACCAATGAAAGTTCCAAGGCCGCATTTGCAAACTTGATGCAAGGAAGGCATTATGGGCTACAAGAGCTTGTCGTATGAATATGCTACAGGTTACAGAAGCTCACCGTGTTGGAAGAGTACTTCGAGGCTACAGGTCACGATCACTTGCTAGGGGTGAGACTTCGAGGCTACAACATGCAGATATAAACTCACCATCAAATCAAGGGTTTGTTGGAATTAGAATGGATATGCTTTGATTATTGTTAGTGTAAATTCTGTAAGCATTCATCATAAAGAAGATAGTTCCATTCTCGACATGAATGCCAATTTTATGTATAATAGTTTTATGATAGACTGGAACGTTTGAAATTACTAATTGGGGAACAAACCTAAGAACTACCTAAACAATGAAAATTCTACCATTTTTGGCAACTTGAACTTTGTTCGTAAACTCTAAATGTAAATAAATGTGTCAAATAAGTAATATAATAATGAGAAAATATATCGTCACATAGAAATTAATGATTAATAAACCAAATAAATATTAAAAATGGTATGATTCTAAAATTTATCTAACAAAAAAAAAGAATGGAGAATAAATTAAAATTGACAATCGTAAATACAATTTTGGAACTAAATCTAGTTAATCAATCAAATAAATATATTAGAGTATATGATTTTACCATTACCACTATATATGAATTTCATATTATTACGCATATAAGAACGATATCAAATATGTAATAGCGTAATTTCCTAATCTATTTACTATCATATCTCTAGATATAACAAATCTACTTAATTTATCAATCTACCATATCATCTCTATGTGAATTTAAATAAATTAAGTGCATTAGAATTTGTGAATAGTCCAGGTTTACAATGAATCTTTTAAACTATCTTATCACCAAAAACCATACAAATAACATGGTATATCTCTATCCACGTTTAATTCATGGTTATATATTATAAAGAACAATTGCATATTATCACTTCCCAATCTTAAATATGCATATCAGATCATTTAAATGATGGTCAGTCACTTAAAGGCATTAAATACGATAATATATAACTCACATGAATGAAATCACTTGCAAAATATAAAAATTATTAAATTCATATTATCATGGTTAGGCTACATCATAACCCTAATAATATAAAATTAGAACATAATAGAAAAAGAAAAAAAATAAAAAGTAAACCAAAAATCTTGAATCAAATAACAAGAATTCTATGGCTACTTTTTTATTCTCTTCAAAATACTTAAAAAACACCTAAAACAATGAAAAATGACTTAAAAGTAAAAACCCAACCGTCTCTCCAAGCTCTCAGCGTTATCCCATTTATAAAATCCACCAAAGACTCGATTGCTTATTTTTTGCATAAAATTAGGAAATAAATCACAAAATCATTGATTTGACATCTCTAATTTGAAATCCTGAATTACATAATTTTACTTTTCCTTCTTTTTGTCATATTTTTCTTATTTTCTCAATATCTCATTATTCTACATAAATAATGAAAATTTGAGTAAATAGAAGGGAAACCAAATATTTTCTCAAAATATTATATTATCTATTGTCTAAAATAAGTAAAATAACTCTATTTTTATAGAGTTATCAAATCCACTAAATAAATAAAAAACTAATTATTTTATTTGAAAATAATTTTTATAAAAATATTTTTTTTTCGGCGTGAAATTTTCGATGTAATAAACTAGGAATTAAGACCAACGAGCAAACACAGGCACACTAGTTCATCATCATCCTTTGAAACAGACATCATAAGTCATTTGTCATCTGTTCAATCAATCACGATGAATGTATGCATAAAGAAGTTTAAAAAAAGGGTTGATTATTGCTGTGTTCAAAATCTCAGAAGAGGCTGGGAATTAATGAAACTCACCTGTTTCTGTGGCTTGACTCGCGAGAGAAAGAATATTTGGTTTTAGGGTTTTGAGAGGGAATGAAGCGCCGTGACTGTGAGTGACCAATATAAAAGTGTGTGATCATGCTTTATTATGCCAGAATGAAGAAAATTCATTATGAATGAAAGAGGAGGAATATTTTCCGAAGGTTTAGAGATTTCAATTTTGCTAATATTTCGCAGAAAACTTTATGTGACTGATAAAATCTGGGAAAATGAGGAAAGATTGAAGGGAGATGGGGGTGCGATTGCGACATCCAGATAGGCATATTAAGGCAAGTCTAGGCTTTCTTGGGATTGGAATGGATATGCTCTGACTATTGCCCCCTTAATGCTCCTTTTGTTTATCGAAAAAAATAATTTACTTCAAAAAATAATTATTTATATTACTTGAAATGATTAGTCAATATAAAATATTTTTGTTATCGATAGCAATTCATATTTAAATATTTTTGTGGATTATATTACTTGAAATAATTAATCAATATAAAATATTTTTGTTATCGATAGCAATTCATATTTAAATATTTTTGTGGATGATGAAAATAATTTTTCTTTATTAATTTTTGTAAGCAATTTTTTTAAATAATTTTTTTCAAATCATTTATTTTTCACAAAACAAGCGATTAGTATTAGTTCCATCATCATTCACCATTGTAGATAACACGATGGTTCCATTCTTAGCATGTATGCATTTTTATGTATCACAATTATGTCCCCAACTGTGTGTATCTAGAGTGATAAAGGACTACGCACATCTCGTGCATTTTGCAAGGGATTATAAAGGTTAATATCACGAAAAATCATAAATTGGTACATTTATGACGAATTTATAAAAAATGACCACAAAAAACACAAAATTGAGTCACTTGTGATAAATTTACTCCAAAATAATTTTTTTAATGCCAAAAACTCCATATTAGTATATTTGTGACAAATATACCATTCACTAAATTTGATTAATATAAAAAAAAATCACAAAACTGATACAATTGTGATAAATAGATAATAAAATCAAAAACTGATACATTAGTTAATTGTTACGCATAATCAAATTCAGCAATTTCACAGTAAAATTTAACGGAAACTAATAGATGGTGAATTTGTCACAAGTGTACAAGTTTAAGATGATTTTGTCAAAGACATCAATTTGAGGTTTCAATGGTCAAAAAATTAGTTTGTGATAAATTTTTCACATGTATATCGGTTTAGAGTTTTTACAATAGTAACCCTTTTTATAATTCTTTTTGAGATGATGTAGAGTTCTATGTTACCTCATTCATGGGAGGCCAATAACCTTCGGGTTTTCTTTATGGGAAAACCTCATATTTAATGGTTGCATAATTGGTTTTCGAGTATCAAATTGCCGAACACTATGGGCCTATTTATTTTCACTCACAGGAACAACTGATTCTATTATTTTGTTCCTAAGAACAAAAAAATAAACAAAAACATGTTTGGTAAGTTTTTTATTCTCGGGAATAAAAATTTATTTGTTTGTTCTACGAATAGATTTAGAACAGAATTAAAAAGTAGAAAAAATAACTTCTTATTCTCATGAACAATTCATAAAATCTAGTTTTTTTCTTATCTTCTCTCTTATTCTCTTTCCTTTTTGTCTTCTTCCTTTTGGCCAACAACCTCGTCGGAGCATCATCGGCCCCTGGCAACACCAAACCACGGTGAGGCTCGTCGACTTGAGCCTCGTCGGGCCACCTCCAAGTCTAGGGAGGTTGACCTCACCTAGCCATGATGAGACTCGGCCTCCTCAACCAGCGCTAGGTGGGCCTCACCAGGCCAAGGCGAGGCCAACCTCATGCCACCTAGGCGAGGTTGAAGCTCGCTTGGCCATTGGCAAGGTGAGGCTCGCCGTGGCTAGGCGAGCTCGATGAACCTCGCCTAGTCGATCGCTAGCCACGAGAAGGAAGGAGGAAGGAAAAGAAAAAAAAAAAAAGAAAAAAGAGAAAAAAAAATAAAAAGTAGTAAAAAAAGTAAAAGAAACAAAAAAATCTAAGAATCCTATCAAATACATTATTATCTTGGGAATATAAATTTTGTTGAGTTATCAAACGCGTTTTTTACTCAAAAATTATTCTTGAGAATAGAATCGAAAAAAATCATTTCTAATAAAAAATTATTCCCCGGAACATAATCGTTACCAAACACTTCATAAATTATTTTGGTAATAATTTATCTTTGAGTTGATATATCTATTTATTCAAAAAAAAAAAACAAAAATGCTATTTTAGGCTCCTACGTATTTGAGTAAGATGCTTTTGAGATTCCTATTTGGAAACCAACTCAGATTTGGGAAGGGCTCAATTTTTCCTTAGGACAAACTAGTTTCAAGTTTGAAATAGGGTTAGGCTTCCCAAATCCACCTTGCAGCATTTTATGCAAGAGGGAAATGAATATTTGGTTTAATTCAATAACTCAACATTGATACAAATCTATCTTAATGGGACGACTTCAGGTTCGTGTAGCAATAGCACATGAAGTCTACTCTTAAGGGCAAGACGAATAAGCATTGATAACTTTTAATTTCAAAAAATATAAAATGAGATAAATGCATTTTATGAATTGTTGTTCATGTAATTCTAAGATGATGTGACATAAATTTGTTTTACTGATGATATAAATTGAGACACGTTGTGAACAATGTCCATGATCTTAATTACATGCCACGAATTGCTGATTTTGATAGATTTTAAGCATAATAACATCGCTTTAATATGTAGGTGTGTTGCATTCGCCATGATCATTAAAGGGTTTTTGTTAAATAAAGTGTAAACTAAGCCTTTTGAAAGTTATATAGTACTCTAAGGGTGCGCATTTGGTAACCATTTTATTTCTGGGAATAATTTCTGCTTCGAAATGATTTTTTTTTTTATTCTGTTCCTTAAACCAATTTTTGAGCATTTGAAGACATTTGGTAACTGTCCAAAATTTCTATTCACGGGATAGAAATGTGTATGGTAAGGTCTTAAATTCTTTTATGATTTAGAATTTTCTTTAATTTTTAATAATTTTATTATATTTTATTATTTTTTTCGTTTTTCCTTTTATTCTTCAATTTCTTGGCTCAAGAATAAAGAAGTAATTTTTTCTACTTTTTTATTCTGCTCCAAGTCTATTATCGGGAACCAAAAAAAAAAATACTAAACAGATTTCTATTTTTTTGTTCCGGAAAATAAAAGAATAAAATCGACGCTATTTGATTAGTTAAAGGGTGCGTTTGATAACTATTATATTTTCGGAAATAATTTTTGCTCAGAAATAATTTTTTTATTCTGTTTTAGGGAATAATTTATGAGTTTTTGGAGGTGCTTGGTAATTGTCCAAAATTTCTATTCCCGAAATAGAAATGCGTTTGGTGGAATTCTTAATTTTTTTATTTCTTTTAATTTTTAATACTTTATTATTTTTTATTTTATTTTTTTTTTTCTCTTTTTCCTTCTCTTCTTCTTCCTCCTTCTTTGCTGTGGCTAGTGACTAGCTGGGCGAGGGCCGGCTGCCTGGCTACTGTGACCTCGGCCTTGCTAGATCTGGGCGAGGCCGAGCCATCGTTGTGGCTCGGTGTCGTCGGCCCTCGTTCGATCGTTAGTCGTCGGCCATGGCGGAGAAATTGTTTGTGATAACAAAAAATAATTTTTTTCTACTTTTTGATTTTGTTCCAAATTTATTTTTAGAAATAAAAATTTTATCAAATAAATTTTTATTTTTCATTTAAAAAAATGAATCAGATATTATTTAAAATAAAAATAAACAGACCCTTAAAGTGTTACCAAATGGAACCTTCATAAACACATCCTAAATAACCTTTTTGTTTTTTCCCGTCATTTCTTTAATCGCGGCAGGTCTCTTTTTTGTTTTGCCCCTTCAAAACGGCCTTTGGATAGTCAACAAAGCTAGCTGCATTTCCTCACTATTTCTAGCTCACAACTGCTGTCAATCAGTCCACTTTCCTTGCCGGTGTGTTCGCCTGCAGCAGCGGTTCAGCTTCTTTGGACTGAGATAGTAGCTATTATTTACTAAAATAGCAACAGGTTCCCCCGGGTCTTGTCAGCCTAAATGCTGCCACAGTACAATCATGTGTCATCGCCTCCACCTCTTTTTTTTTCTTTTTTTCTTTCTGAAATTGCAGCCTGTAGGCTGTTGCAGCCCCATCCTCAGGTCGTTCCAGCTGGAGCTCACCAAGCATTAGCGCCAGTTTGGGAGCTAGTTTGGTTCTCTTAACTCCTACTCTAGTTCATTCTAGTTCTGTTTAGCTCAATTTCTAGCCTAATTTGGACCAGAGGATGGTCGATTATATGATGCTTAGGGTGTGCAAAAATGTGGGAGCGAGGTGTTTAGGGGCGTGAATCGGTGGGGAAGTAAAAGTGAGCACCTCGGATCGGACATGGTCTGATCGTACAGTCGCGGAAACGGAGATCATGCCCTCATTATTTGTCCGATTGAGCTGAAATTTTGAGAGGAGTGAGTTAACATGTGGATGTAAGTTGTGTAAAAATTTAGCACCAAACGGACATTGGAAAGTCCACTTTTGGAGACAATACATCACCGTTTTTGCACAGGCCGTTCAGTTGACACCAGCTCGGAAAAAAGGAAAGTTGGGAAGTCATGCTTAGAGCTAGTGCACGGGCCATATATCATTGAAAAATACACTCGAAGACGCTGGTCGTGACTGTTGTGCAGCAGCAGCGGATTGTAAATTTACAATTATGTCGGGAGCGATAGAAATAGAATAAGGAATAATAAAAAGACATAAGAAATTTACATGATTTAGTCCAAAAACACGTTCATGAGGAGAGCTGGCTAATAATCCACTAATAAATCGGAGAATGACATGATTACAACCACTCACACATTTGATTGTTTCCCAACTCTAGTATATACCCAATATCCATAGTATTCAACAACTCAACTTGATGGATCGGACTCTATGTATAATCTCTTCGAGATCATGTCTCTGTCTCTTGAGCTCTCTATATAGAAGGTAGGGGTGAGCAAAAAGAACCAACCAATTTGGTTCGATCCTGAAGGCGCTGATTCTCTATTTTAGGGAACTGGTGATATTGGTCCAGTTTTCGATTCCAAGGATGGAACCGCTAGGACAAAATCGATTATTTTTTAAAATTTTGATTTATTTCTTTAAAAATATTAAAGAAACAATTTTAACTCCTAATTATTAGGAATTTTCTCAATAAGCCGAGTAATGCATGTTTTGGTTAGAACATGGTTTAGATTTTATGAACAATTCCCCTTACGATCTTTGCGTTTCCATTCGATGTGGGATTCTTGGTGTCTAGCTTGTCTTTTTTGTGGTGTTTAGCCATCCATACAAAGCACTTCGATGTGGAACTCTTGCTTGTCTTTATTGTTGTGTCTAGACATCTATGCGAATGCCGAGAGTCCCACATCGAACGGTCAAGGGTTTGTGTATAAAAGCTAGGGGTGGCAAATGGGTGGGTTGGGTCAAAAATGGGTTGACCCATATTTGACAAATTTAATCCGTTTTGACCCATATTCATGTAGTGTAAATCAAGTAACCTATATCCGATCCGACCCATACCCGACCTATACCCGACCCAACCCGTATTGCTGAAACCTATTAATATTATAGGAAAAGCCACTTCTACTATATGCTAATTGGATTAAAACTTCAAATTAAATTAAAAATAGTAAATAAAATAAAATAAAAAGTTAAAAAAACCTATAAATTGAAATATTTATAAAGAATTAGACTATGCACATGCTTCTCTTATTTGAAGTGAACATTCCAATGAATAACTAAAAACTGTAATATGAAATTTTTTTAACTAAACCTAAAAAAACTCATTTTTATGATTTTTTTATAAAAAAAAGAAAGAAAGTATTGTTAAAACATTTTTATACAATACACATTTTTTAACAATTTTTATGCAATACAAATTTAATGGAAATTTTTATAATTCTTTTTAAAATATTTTTTAAAAAATTTAAATTTTAAATTTTTAATAATTATTTTTTTTCTTTTTCTTCTTCTTTTTCTTTTCCGGCCGCCCGTCGCGACGACGGTCAACGACCAGCCACATAGGTGAACTCGAGCTTGCTGGCGTCGGCCGGGGCTCGATCTCGCCGATCCGGCGAGGTCGAGGCGCCGTCGAGCTCGAGTCTCGCCAATCGTCAGCAAGGTCGAGCCTCACCCGATGCCGGCGAGCTTGAGGTCGTCGGTGAGGCCGAGCCTCGCCAATCATTGGCCAGGTCGAGCCTCGCCAATCATTGGTGCCGAGCCTCGCCAATCGTTGGCGACTGCCGGGCGAGCTCGAGTCTCGCCTGGCCTATCGTCGGCCAACGGCCGGCCGTCGCCCTGCCGGCCATCGGCTTGAAGAAAAAGAAAGAAAAAAAAAAAGAAAAAGAAAAGAAAAATTGAAATATGAAAAATAATTATAATTTCGATTTTTTATTAAAAAAAACATTTTATAAAGTTAAAGAAGACCATGGCCCATGGGTTCAGAGTGGGTTTAAAGGCCATAACCCATTTAGATCCATTTCTTTTTGTGATTTATTTTCTTAAATCCATTTTTGACTCATATTTAACTTTCACTTGACTCATATATGATTTATTTATTAGTTAAATATGTCATAATATGGGTTTATGACCCATTTTGCCAGCTCTAATAAAAGCTAACCTATACTCCAATCAAAGTAGGCCTTTCTTGGTCTTTTGGCTAAAATTAATACTAGTCTTTGTTAAGTGTGTAATGTTAACATAATTTTTTGTAGTATTTTGATTTTTTTGTGGAAAAAGAACAAATACTTGACTTTAAAAGGGAGGGGAAACCGGTTTATGGTCGGTTTCATTGGATTGCTCGAGAATGGACTGGACCAATGGCTAGTTTGTCTGATTCCTTATTCTTAGGTGGCATCGGATCGATTCGGGAATCGACCGCTCTTAATAAAAGAAAGGGAAAGAAATAAGACAAAAGCTGCACAGGCAAAAAAAAGAAAAGAAAAGGCAGCACAGGCGCTCGCAAGTCAAGCCCACAATCGGCACATGCCCACCAAATCTATGGGCATGCATTTAATGAGGTGGAAAAATGAGAGATGACCGTCAGTCAAGTGTCACGGGCCGATCGATCAACTCTCGATCACTCCTCGATTCACCCGTGCGGCCTGAAGGTTTTACCCCTAAGCAGCCTTTCACACTCGACTCACAAGACTCGTATGTAGAGAGAGAAACTCTTAGAGAGAGAAGCTCTGGATTTTGTATTGCTTGTGAATGAGAATACAATGAGGGAGGAGACCCCTTTATATACAAGTATAAGGCAAACCGTATCCGTAGATCTCCCTCAGATCTAACGGTGGAGATTGCACCTCCCCATCTACCAACTACCAGCATTTATTGCCAACTACCAGCTACTCGCATTTATATCGTATGCGTACAAATATAGTATCGCCCGCCCCTAGGAGAATACTCTACATCTCGGGAACATAGGTCGAGGGTCATCAACGTGTCACGCCCGTGCCATGGAAACCTCTTGGACATGCTAACTCTCGGGCCGTGACATTCTCCCCACCTAATCGGCGACGCCCTCGTTGCGTCTTCGGCGTGAAAATCTTCTATCTCTTTCTTGAATTGCCAAAGACTCTCCTCGGGCTCCCAAGCGGCTTCGCGCTCTCGGAAGACCCTTCCATCGGATCAAATACTCACGCTTGGCCGCGCAATATCTCTTCCGTATGACTCGATCCGCCAAGATGCTCTCGACTTCTCGATCATACGAGGTCTTTGCCCCGAGCGGCGCTCGTTGTGACTCCCTCGATCCGGGTCTTCCTCATCAACTTGAAAAGGTTTGAGCATACTTACATGGAACACCGGATGCACCTTGAGCTTTGGTGGTAGCTCCAGTTTGTATGCGACCTTCCCTACCCGTTGTAACACTCGAAATGGCCCTTCGTAGCGACGGATCAACCCCTTGTGCACGTCCTTGTATCGAAGAACTACGTGCAGTTTGGCCAACACTTGGTCTCCAACTTGGAACTCCACGTGCTGTCGCTTCTTATCCGCCCATTTCTTCATGCGCTTGGAGGCTTTGTGTAGACACGCCCGTGCCAAGTCCACCTCTTCTTGTATGTTCTTGGCGAACTTGTACGCGGGCGGACTACTCCCCCGGTAACCCGAAGCAATTGTGCTCGGGGTGTTCGGTTGCTGTCCAGTTGCAACCTCGAACGGACTCTGGCCCGTTGACTCGCTCCGTTGCAAGTTGTAGGAGAATTGGGCTACGTCGATCAGCTTCGCCCAATTCACTTGCGTCGTGCTCACGTAGTGTCGGAGGTAGATCTCCAAGAGCGCATTGACCCGCTCCGTCTGACCGTCGGTTTGGGGATGCAAACTTGTTGACATGTTCAGCTTCGACCCCAGCAGCTTGAACAACTCGGACCAGAAACGTCCCGTGAAGTGGGGATCCCGATCGCTCACGATTGTTTGTGGCACTCCCCAGTACTTCACTACGTGCTTCATGAATAGCTTGGCCGTTTCCTCGGCCGGGCAATCCTTTGTCGCAGGCACAAAGGTTGCATACTTTGAGAACCGATCAACCACCACCATTAGAGTCTGACACCCTTCGGACTTCGGTAGGTTGACGATGAAGTCCATGGAAATGCTTTCCCATGGGCGAGAAGGGACGGGAAGTGGCTCCAGCAAACCCGGCGACGACCGTTGCTCCAGCTTGTCTTGTTGGCATACCAGACAAGTCTTCACATATGCCTCTACGTCGTCCCGCATTTGAGGCCAGTAATAGCGATCTTCGACGAGGGCCAATGTGCGGTGGATCCCTGGATGACCCACCCACTTTGAGTCGTGGCACTCGCACAAGATTTCCTTCCTCAGCTTCCCATAGAAGGGCACGTACAACCGCCTTCCCTTGGTGTAGAGAAGCTCGTTCTCACACCAAAACTGTCGAGTCTTACCTTCCTTGGCGTACCCGATGAGAGCTTGGGCTCTTGGATCATGCTCCAGCCCTTCTTTGATGTGGTCGACCCAAGGACAGCTCGGTCGACTCAACGTGTGGCTCATCAATTCCGTCTTTCGACTCAACGCGTCTGCCACGGAGTTGGCATTCCCCGGCTTGTACTCCAGCGCGTAGTCGAACTCTGCCAGAAAATCTTGCCATCGAGCTTGCTTCGGACTCAACTTCTTTTGGGTCTGGAAGTAACTCGTGGCCATGTTGTCTGTCTTCACGACGAACTTTGCTCCCAGGATGTAGTGTCTCCACGTCCTAAGGCAGTGCACCACCGCGGTCATCTCCTTCTCTTGGACGGTGTATCGACGCTCGGTGTCGTTTAGCTTTCAGGACTCGAACGCCACCGGATGTCCATCCTGCATTAGAACGCCACTGATTGCATAATCCGATGCGTCCGTCTCTACCTCGTAAGGTTTGGTGTGGTCAGGCAACGCCAACACCGGCTCCTCGATCATGGCGGTCTTCAATCGGTCGAAGGCTCTTTGGCATCGGTTCGTCCACTCCCATGCTTTCTCCTTCTTTAGTAGGTCCGTGAGTGGCACGGTGATGCTCGAATAACTCCGCACGAACCGTCGGTAATAGTTGGTGAGGCCCAAGAACGACCTCAACGCAGGTACCTTCGTCGGCGGCTCCCATTCGACGATCGATTGAATCTTTGCCTTGTCCATCCGTACACGTCCACCTCCGACGATGTGCCCCAAGAACGGAACTTCTTCTTGGGCAAAGGCACACTTCTCGCGCTTAACGTAAAGCTCGTTCTCGCGCAAGGTTTGGAAGACCTGCCTTATGTGTTCGACATGCTCTTCCAACGTTCGGCTATAAATCACAATATCGTCTAGGTAAACCACAACGAACCTATCTAGGAAAGGGTGGAGTACCTTGTTCATCATTGTGCAAAAGGTAGCTGGAGCGTTGGTTAAGCCGAACGGCATAACCAGGAACTCGTAGGATCCATACCGCGTTACGCAGGCTGTCTTCGGCTCGTCCCCTTCGGCGATCCGAACTTGGTAGTAGCCCGATCGGAGATCCAGCTTGGTGAACCACTGAGCTCCCCCAAGTTGATCAAAGAGATCCGCAATGAGCGGGATCGGGTACTTGTTCTTCACGGTCAGCTTATTCAGCGCCTGGTAGTCAATGCATATCTGGAGTGACCCATCGTGCTTCTTTTGGAACAGGACTGGCGCACCGAATGGAGCCTTGGACGGCCGTATGTAGCCCGCATCGAGCAGCTCCTTGAGTTGCCTCCTCAACTCTTCCAATTCGGGTGGTGCCATACGGTAAGGCGCCATGGCAGGTGGTCGAGCATCAGGCACTAGCTCGATCCTGTGATCCACCTCCCTCTTGGGTGGCAGCTTCTTCGGCAGCTCCGAAGGCATGACATCCTTGAACGAGTCGAGGACTTGGGTTGCTTCCGTCGGGACTTCCTTCCCTTCACCTTTGTCGTCCTCGATCTTCAAGGTTGCCAGAAAGGTCACTTCGCCCCTCCTTGCTCCTTTGGTAAGTCGTATGGCCGAGATCATTTTCCGATCACGATCCGACTCCCGATGGACCGGAATCACGCATTGACTATTCTTGTCCAATACGCATATACATTCCGCAAAGGGAACTACAACAGCATGGATCCTATCTAGGAATTTAATTCCAATGACAATATCGTAGTCGTCAAGTGGAATTACCTCTAGAGTCTCCTTGCCTCTCCATGAGCCGAGTTGTAGCTCCACGTCCCTTGCAACTCCGATCGCAGGGACTTCCTTTGAGTTCACAGTCTTGAGCCAACCGGCTCCTTTCTCAACCCGTAGGTTAAGTTTCTTCGCGGCTTCCTCCGAGATGAAGATGTCGGATGCTCCCGTGTCCACGAGTGCACTCATCGTGGTCACTCCGATCTTCACGTCCGCGAACATCAAGCCCTTAGGCTCCTTTGCCTTCTTGGCTTTGATCGTGCTAAGGAGTCGCAGCGATCCCAACCGTGCTTCCTCCTTAGGCTCGTTCTCTTTGCAAAGAGCAGCCAGCTTGGCCTTGTTCGGGCAATCCCGTGCCATGTGTGGACCGTCGCAAAAGAAACAGCTATAGGAACGCACCTTTCTTTGTCCACCTCCATTTTGACCCGCATTAGCCCGATGAGGGTGAGGACCATTCGGCGGTCTAGCTCCAGTCGGGCAATTGTTGAATTTACCCCGATCTCCCCCACCAGTGCCTTTGTCCCTTGGACGGTTGTCCGGTCGGGATGTGGAAGGCGATGCCTTGTACTCCACGAGCGACTCGGCTACGGTCATGGCCGTAGTGAGATCTCCCACGTTGTACCGCTTCAACTCTTGCTTTGTCCATGGCTTGAGACCGCCCATGAACTGGTGAAATGCTTCGACTTCATTCATCGATGGGATTTGGAGTAGCAACTCCGAGAATCGCTTGATGTAGTCACGCACACCACCCTTCTGCTCGAGATGCTTCAGCTCGTCACGAGCTTCCTCCTCCGCATAAGCGGGAAAGTAGTTCCGTCGGAACTCTTCGACGAAACCAACCCAGGTCGCTATAGGATTCCCGCACCTATCATCCGACCGACGATGCCACCACAACAGAGCACTATTCGCTAAGTACATAGATGCAGTGTTTACCCGTGTTTGGTCGTCGTTGATTCCCATGGCCTGGAAGTACCGCTCCATGTACCATAGGAAGTTGTCCACGTCCTTGGCCACCCGTGAGCCCCGGAATTCCTTCGGCTTCGGCGTATCCACCCGTGGACCTTGCACCGTGATGACACCGTTCACGCGTGCAGCTTATGCTTCAGCGAGCTTACCCGTAAGCTCCGCTATCTCTGCGCGTATGGCCGCCATTGTAGCCTCCAAGGGTTCGTACCGTTGTGCGAGTTCCTCGTAGGGTCCCCGGCAGCTCGTGGCGAGTTCTCCCATGCCGGTCTTGAGCTCTTGCACATCCGCAACCAGCTCCTCCCTTCCGGCGTCAACTCCGTCCACGGTCTGGGTCAGGTCATCGACCGATCCTTGGACATTGGAGACAAACAACTCTAGCTTCGCCATCTGTTGTGCAAGATCCCCCGTCGGATCCTTCGAACCACCACGGGTCTTCTTCCCCTTGGCACCGCCCTTCTCGGCGTTCCGCCCACGATCGCCGTTAGATCACCACCCGGGACTAACGCCTTATCAGATCGTGGATCAGCCATTGCACTTGTGCTTGGATTACAAATCAGCTCTGATACCACTTGTCACGGGCTGATCGATCAACTCTCGATCACTCCTCGATTCACCCGTGCGGCCTTAAGGTTTTACCCCTAAGCAGCCTTTCACACTCGACTCACAAGACTCGTATGTAGAGAGAGAAACTCTTAGAGAGAGAAGCTCTGGATTTTGTATTGCTTGTGAATGAGAATACAATGAGGGAGGAGACCCCTTTATATACAAGTATAAGGCAAACCGTATCCGTAGATCTCCCTCAGATCTAACGGTGGAGATTGCACCTCCCCATCTATCAACTACCAGCATTTATTGCCAACTACCAGCTACTCGCATTTATATCGTATGCGTACAAATATAGTATCGCCCGCCCCTAGGAGAATACTCTACATCTCGGGAACATAGGTCGAGGGTCATCAACGTGTCACGCCCGTGCCATGGAAACCTCTTGGACATGCTAACTCTCGGGCCGTGACACAAGCATGTGCCCATAATCTTTGAAGACATCCGTGAAATGGGGTGGGCCGCCGTCTTCAAAGATCTTGTCCCTGAAGAGAAGCAAAGTGAACTCTGCAAGAGTCTTGTCCATGCCTTAAAGGAGAGAAAGAAAGTCAAGTTCGCATGTGCACATTAATTCCATAAAAGAACAAACGTGGCCAACACTACTCCTTCCATGCATTGAGGACGTTTGGGCTTTACTTCTTTATTTAATATTTGCCCGCTCAACACCGTCCATTATTGTGCATGACTTTAAGCAATAAATGCTCCATGTGTGCAGCGGGTCTCGTAAACTTAAATTCGAGACATAATTTAATAATAATACGTGATTCGCATTTTACTATTTGGGCCTTCAATCGGTCGGACAAAGTCAGGCGAAAATTGCTAAAAAGGAGGTTGAGACCAAGTGTGAATTGGGGCGGTCGAGACTCCAGTTGCCGTTGATAAAAAATTTAGCCATTGAGCTCGAGATTCTAATATCAAGATGTCCCTGGCTTAAAGTGTAGAAGAAACACGGTGAAAAAAATGGACTCGGGATGATGTATTGCAAACATTTTTTATTAGGGGTCGAATTGCAGACGTTTCCGAATACTAATCTTCACGACACGCGTGGATGGCATACAAAAATCGAACCATAGCTATTGGTGAACTATCATGGTTATAGTATACACATGCAGAAGAGGCACGATGAGAACACGGAATGTAGGGTCATATAAGCTAACTGTTTTTTTTTTTTCACGGGGATCAACTCCTGCCATTATTAGCGAATTTGATTCTCCAAATTCGAAAGCAATACAAGTGACCACTTTTAAGAAAATGTTTTCGAATTATTTATTTTTCGTGAAATAAGAGATCATTTTGATTCCGTCATCATTCACCATTTTAGATGACACGATGGTTCCATTCTCAACATGCATACCATTTTTATGTATCGCAATTATGTTCCCAACCATGTGTGTCTAGAGTAATGAACGATTTTATTAAGAATGTAAGGAAACTACTAGAACAAAACACAAGGACTACGCGCACCTCATGCATTTTGCAAGGGAGTTTGAGTAGTTTTTATATTTCTTTTTGAGACACCATGTAGAGTTCTATGTTACCTAATTCATGGGAGGCTAACCTTCGAGTTTCCTTTATGGGAAAATCTCCTATCCGATGGTTGCTTGCTACAGAGTTTATCATAATAGGTTTTCAAGTATCGGATTGCCGGGCACTAAATTATTTTGGTAATAATTTATCTTTGAGTTGATATATCTATTTGTTCAAAAATAAAAATAAAAATGTCATTTTAGGCTCCCACTTATTTAAGTAGGATGCGTTTGAGATTCCTATTTGGAAACCCAACTCGGATTTGGGCTTGATTTTTCCTCAGGACAAACTAGTTTCAAGCTTGAAATAGGGTCAGGCTTCCCAAATTCACCTTGCAGCAATCTCTAAGAGAAATCAATTTAAGATTGCAGGCATTTTGTGCAAGAGGGAAATGAATATTTGGTTTAATTCAATAATATAATATTTATACAAATCTATCTGGATGAGACGACTTCAAGTTCAGGTAATAATAGCATACGAAGAATTACTCTGAAGGGCAAGACAAAAAAATAATCGATAACTTGTAATGTTAAAAAACATAAAATGAGATAAAACGATTTTATGAATTGCAGTTCATGTAATTAAACGATGATGTCACATAAATTTGTTTTACTAATGATAGAAATTGAGACATGTTGTGCACATTGTGCATGATCTTAATTACATATTACAAATTGTTGATTTTGACAGCTTTTAAGCAAAACAATTTTGCATTTATATGTAGGTGTATTGTATTCGCCATGATCATCAAGGTTTTTTGTTTAATGAAGAATAAGCTAAGCTAAATAACCTTCTGGAAGCTATATAGTGCTCTAAAAGGCCACAACTTCCCTAGGACAGAAAGAGCAAGTTATCCAATTCCTTGACAATAGTCGCATGATCAATAGCATAGTCGCTCTCCAAAATGTGATTGGTCTGGCTCGCATTTCTCTCTCTATAAATACACAATATGGACTTGGTTATCGAGTCTCTCATTTGTAGCCTATATAAGCGTCACATGACATGGTGAAGCTATCTTCTTGGGCTTATTCAGACCCGGAATGATATTTGGTAGTGTCAACAGGTGAACTAGAATGCTAGTCACTATTACGATACAAGGTATAAATGGAGGGGAAAGAAGTAGAAGTAATCGAGAAGAAAAATTCAAGTAAAATCTGTTTCAAAGTTCCAAATGAACCAGCCATTCCAGCGACTTACAAAATGAAAACGAAAACTAAAACGGGAACAGCATCAGATTATTCCATGAAAATGACATAAGGACTCCTCGGAGTGGTGCTAGATCCATTGTACTCACATTGCGAATACTCAATACTTCTCTTAGGTCAGGCTGCTGCGTTATAACCCTTGCCTTCACCGGCTCCCCATTGCTTTGTGGATTCGTTCGTCAGCTCCACCCCCACGAACCCGGTCATGTAATGCACCGGTACATCATAATCCGATCTCTCCGAGTCTGAACTCATCCCTATCATTACCAAAGCTAAGAAAAATAAATGATACGATGACATTTCTTTTATTAAAATCAAATTTATAGCATGATTAGAAAAATTCTAGCGAATTAACTGGTTGGATTCGACTATGGTTGGATATACTCCGATTTTTTTTTTCTTTTTGCAAAATTTGTTAATGGCTGGAGACATTGGATTTAGATAAATGAAGACATATATGGGTAATAATATAAACAACGAAGTACTAATGAATTGTTGTCACATTAAAAACAGTTCGTAGTTAAATAAAACATACCCTTATATGTTGCTTATAAAGTATAAATCCATGCGTTATTTTATCTTGATTAGATTATGGGGTCTTTTGGTAGTTTTGTTGCAATCATATGTTTTCTTTCATTTCACATAATCTCACACCTCTATTTCCCTTCGAAATCTTTACACTCACTATCAGCATCGCGCAATTCACCACTGCCAGTCTAAATTTCATTAAGCAAGTAACATTTTCTATTAACACAAAAGAAGCCAACTCCACTTACAGATTTTTTGGGGTTAAAAGTACTCAATGAACTAAAGGTTAGATTGGGTAAATCAAGGAAGGTATGAATCATCCAACTAAAACAAGAGGCTCTCCATCTCCCGCTATGTCAAGATCGTATCACAGGATTAAGACCAACAATGCAACACAGCCACACTAATTTATCATGCTCCAAAACTGCAGACAGGACGCGAACCGGCACGATTAAACGATCGACATGAACTTTCATCATTGCCCCATTGATAATGTATGGATAAAAATCTCAAAAGAGGCTACGAATCAATAAAGATTACCTGTTCCTGCTACTCGCCTCGCAAGAGAAGAAGATCTGGCCTTATTAGGGTTTTGAGAGCAATTCAAGAAGCTGCGACAATGAGTGACCAATATAATAGTGCGTGATCATTGCTTTAAAATAGGCCGCAAAATTGACGGATAAAGGGAAGTCAATTTGAAATATCGATTACCGACATTCTGGGGAAATGAGGAAAGATCCAAAGAGAGATTAGGGTACGACTGCAGCAACCAGGTCCGCGAATTAAGGAAAGTCAAGAGTTTATTGGAAGTGGAGTGGATATGCTCTGATTATTGCCCCTGTAAAATTCTGTCGCCATTCATTGGGAGCACGATGGTTCCATTTCTCGACATGAATGGATGAATGACAAATGATGTTTCTAACCGTGTATTTTACAATAAGACTAGAACAAAAAGCTTGCACTGCGGGCACATTGTGCATTGTGCATTGTGCAAAGGAATCTGAGTAGTTATATTTTTCACTTTTTCGGGTTGTTGTGTAGAGATCTAGGTGCCCTATTCCATGCGAGGCTAACCCTCGGATTTTTTTTCTATGGAAAAATCTCCTATCGGATGGCTGCTCGCATTGGCCTTCAAGTGTCACCTAGTCTCTTCTTGCGATAGTGGGACATACTACCATCCATTGATAGATAAGGAGTTGAACCTACCACTAAGAGGCAAGTATGCACCAACCACTTTGCTATGGAGCTATTATGATATGACATGCTAATTGTTAGAGATAATTAGAGATTTCTCTAGATAATATATAATGTTAGAGATATTTTGATAATTCAGTTAATTTTTCGTATTTTTCAAGACTGCATGTATATCTTAATTTGATTGTGCATATCTTAATTGATATGTTATCTTAAGTGGTCATCTAATAAAGCATATAAATTAGTTCATCTATTTTTCTTCAATATATATCAAAATATGGAGAAATTCCATATTTCTATTTTTGACATCATTATTATTAATTTGGTATCAGAGCCATGGCTCTTGAAGAAACCCTAAGTGCATTGGGTACACCTTGAGCGAAAATTCAAATTAAATGCACGCATCTTGTTGCCACACCCACATAAATCCATTTTCGCTGCTCAACAATGTTCACTCCATGTGCACAACTCTCGTATGAGGAAGCGTTTAGTCGAGTCCATTCCATAATAGTTGTGTTTTGATGCCAACCGCAATGGGCTGCATCCCCTAGTTGGGTCAAGCCTTTTTTCACGAAGGTGGCTTTTTTTTTTTTCTTGACAACCACAAGGGTCGCATAACTCAGTAACTTTTTTCCCAAACTAGTCATATAGGCTTGTTGCTGTTTTTCCTCTAATTTTCGACATTTCATGTATCATTTTGAGAAGCCAAAACCACCACTAGACTTGCCGCCCTTGGACCAACTAGATTTGGAAGTTCAGTCAATACCACCAGCTAGACTTGCCTCATCCACCAAGTCTAAGCCACTAGACATTGTTTGACTTGATTTCAAACTCAAGTTGAGTTAATCACCTTGAGTTTGAGAGGATGTTAGAGATAATTAGGGATTTCTCTACAATAATTTTCTATGTTTGAGATATTTTGATAATTTCATTGACTCTTTTTATCTCTTAAGATTGCATGTATATCTCCATTTGATTATACACATTCTGATTAATATGTTATATTAGAGAGCCATCTAATAAAGTCTATAAATAGGCTAATGTATATTTCTTCGATATACATCAAAATATACAAAAATTCCATATTTATAATTTCCACATCATTATGCTTAACTCTAATCAACTCTAGTACCATGAGCTTGAAATTATGTGGCTAACAATCCAACCTAGAGGGGCAAACCGATTGATAAACAAAAGCTTAACAATTTTTGTGGAATAAAACTTATGCAAAACTAGCTTGATATATGCGAGAACATCAAGATATTTCTATGAAATATAAAGTGAAGTAAGTGAAGAGATAGAAGATAATGCACGCAAAGCTTATAGTGATGCGCTTATGTTTAAGACTACGTTCACTCTCCCAAACTAATAATCACTCACGGGCTAGAATTCACTAATAATCGATTTAGTAGTTACTACTTAACACATGCTACTTCTACTCGAAGTGATCAATAGATCACACTATCAATAATTTAGCATTGCTCACATGCTTGCAAGCTGCTCATGTCAAGGGTGGCAAAGAGTGATGATCACTCTCTCAACGAAGTATAACACAATTGAACAGGAGCACACTCATAACACAGAATGAATATGACTTTATTAGAGTTTGTAGCTTTTTCATCGTCGTATTTGTGTCTTCTTCAGCACGCATCAATCTTCCTAAATAGTTTTCAATCTCCAAACTATTCGTGGACAATCTTCAAGAGGATCAATATGGCCATTAAAGATAATGAACACAATAACCGGGAATCCGGTCATCCATACAATCAAATCTTCCTAATAATGGCGTGGTTTCCACGAATTAAGTTAGCCATATTTGGAAATCATTCATTCCACCGTATAAGTAACAATTGATTAAATTTTCCTTCTAATATATTTTCCGGAATTAGAGGCTTGAAGCTGGTTGTCAATTTCCTTTTGACCTAGAATATTAGCCAAAGGGATACATGGGTCTTCTTATCTAGATCACATGAAGAATATCTTCCCACATTTGATATGGGGAGCTCTATCTACAAGTTTCTTGCGAACCTATCCATGCTTCTCGTTAGTAGTTGAATTACAAGTTGCTATTCATTTTGTTCTCCTAGGTACATTAATGATTGGAACTTAACTTAGCTATTTATTGCATCATGGTACCTCCAAATCTTCAAGAACTTAATGTTCTCTTCGACTCGTTCAGCCTTTGTGAGATTCTATTCAAACTCAGTTAAATTTCTCCCTTTGTAATTTGGATTCCATCAATGGCTATGGAGCATCTTTTATATCAACCTTACCTGAAATAAAATAATAGATGCATTTATCGAGTAATAATGAGAAATAGATAGTTTTGTTAACTTCAAAATTATCATAGGAGATTTTCTCCACATTACCTGTATCTTCTTACCAAGGAGTGAAACACTAATATATTCGAAATTACCGATTGGGGAACAAACTTAAGGACTAACTAAGCAATAAAAACCATTCCCTTTTGACAACATGAATTAAAACATATCGATTAAGGAGCAAACTGCTTGAATATCACTAGGTAGAGCGAGAAGTGGACCGAACGAGATGAAATAGTGATTTTCATTGCTTCTTGTAGTTGTTGAAGGTCAGTCCAGCCTGTGGCCGTTCCGGTTGCTGTTGCTCCCGCTGCTCTCACCGAAATTGACGTTCCGAAGCCTCTCTTCAAGTTGATACTCCGAATACCCACTCCTGTCACCAATCCTGACGGTGGAGCCCCACTTTTGCTCGTCCTTGAAGCCGACACTCCCTGTTGATCTCTCCTTGAAGATGTCTCCGCTGGAGAAGGTAAGCTTGGTGTTTCTGAGTTCATAACTGCCTGTTTGCTTAACCATATGCCCAATCCTTGATCTCCATTCATAGCTAGGAACCGAGCGTCCTCCTCCATCCTCTTGTTTGTTCGCAATGCCTCTAGTCATTGTTTGCTGTGGATAATGAACCGCATCATAGCCACCGACATGAACCTCAACATCTGATTCCTGCGACTCTCCCCCTGCCAATAACATGAATTGACTCTTCTGTGATTCCTCTTCTTTTTTTCTTTTCTTTTTTCAATAATTAATTAATAATAATTTTTAATTTTTTTAAAATTTAATAAATTCTATTACTATAAATGCAAATGCTCACAATCCCTATATGCTATACAATTTAATGAAAATTATTTTTTTTAGTGGCCGGGTCAATCCCTTTTTCCTATACAATGAATTACTAAATAGGACGCCAAAATACAGGTATCGGCATTCACTTCTTAATTCTTCGTCGAAATTTCAATTTCTCTGCAAACCAAAACTTCAATTTCTAGCAGAAAAAACAATCCACTAAACCATCGCCTCATGGCAAGATGATTTTACAAACTCCAGCATTAACGATCTGCCAAATAAGCATGCCAGCACATACCCACAAACCAGATAAATATCTCTTCTTAGGCGATGAACGTAAATCTATGCCCAAGTAAGTCTAATGAGCGGCGTGGAAAATGCTGGAACTTCTATGAATTCAGACGTAATCAAGCACAATGAACGCACAAGACAACCTAATGTCTCCCGAAATCGACCCCCGAGAGAAGAAGAAAGTGTTCGGACTTTAGGGTTTTGAGAGAGCTCGAGAACCGTGAGATTGATGGCAAATTAGGGAATGACCGTGGCTTCAGATATGCTTGCTTGGAGAGAAACTGAAGAGAAATTTGAAGGGAATAGAAAGAGGAGTGAACGTTTGGAAGAGAAGCTCCGTGATAGGCCTAATTGCCAAAACATCCTCAATTTCAGGTCTAACATCAATTCTTTTCCAAATCTTTTTAATTAAAAAAAACGACAAAAAAACAGCGCAAGTGCAAAAACTTGGTACATGAGGACATTTAAATACCAAAAATTATTAAATGTACACTTAATTGCCACTTTTTGTTAAAATCGGGACACCTGAGTGTCAAGTCCGGCGACCTTGGCTGGAACTCCTACGTGACAATTTATTATTATTATAATTAACCTACATGGCTCATCGGAGAGCTGAGTTAGCAAAAAAGAGCCAAAATGACGTCGTTTTACCTTGCATTTGAATTTTAATATAAATATTAATTAAATTAAATTTAAAAGTAAATTATTATTTTTTAAAAAGGAGCATGGCAGAATGGCGAGGGTTGTGTAAGCCCTTGCCGCTGCCTTGCCACCGTCGCTGGGAAGGGCCAATGATGATGGGGGAAGGGTCGGCGGGGTTGTTGGGCCCTTTCTAGGGTCGGGCCAAGGGCCACCGCCCGTTAAGCCGGATCTATGGGAGGGCCATGACCCTTGCCCCAGATTTGGGTGAGGGCTTGCAGGCCCTCATCACCGGTCAACTTGCGTTGTCGGCCCTTGGTTAAGGGCCAATGACCCAGCTGACCCTCCCCCCATCATCACTGGCCCTTCTTAATGATGGTGGCGAGACGGCAAGCCCTTGCTATTCTACCATCCTTTTTATTATTATTATTATTTTTAATTTTAGTTTAATTAATATTTATATTAAAATTCAAATAAAAGACAAACGACGTCGTTTTGCCTCTTATTTGAATTTTAATATAAATATTAATTAAACTAAATTCTAAAATAAAATTATTACTTAAAATATAAAGATTGCCGAATGGTAAGGGTTGTGCAAGTTCTCACTATCGCTTTGCCAAGCGATAGTGGGGAGATGGTCGGTCGGGGTTGTTGGGCCTTGGCCAGGGCTCGACGACCTTGACCGACCGATGGCGAGAGCCTGCAAGCCTTCGCCCAAATTTGGGGTGAGGGTTGTGGCCCTCCCCAGATCCGACTAGGGTCGTCGACCCCGCTAGGTCGAGGCGAGGGCCGTTGCTCAGGTTGGGCCAAGGTTGTCGCCCACTAGGCCGTGACCCTCACCCCTAAATCTAGGCGAGGGCTTGTAGGCCCTTGCCGTTGGTCGGCCAGGGTCGTTGGTCCTTCTCGGCCACGGTGGTGAGGTGGCGATGAGGGCTTGCACAGCCCTCAGCCAACGTCTGCAACTTCTTCTTCTTCTTTTTTAATTAATAATTTTAGTTTTGAGTTTAGTTTAATTAGTATTTAGATTAAAATTCAATCCGAGGCAAACTGATGTTTTTTTTTTTAAGCCATGTCGGCATGCAAAAAGACGTTGTTTTCGGCTTATTTGGCCACGTCAGCATGCAAAATGACGTCGTTTTACACTTGTCTTGCCGGAAAAACACTACATTAGCATTTTGGTTGGATTTTCTCGCCGTTGGCACTTAACTGATCTATTTTGCTTCGATTTTGGCTTTTAAGTGTACATTTCCTAACTTTTGACACTTAAGTGTCTTCCTGTGCCAAGTTTTAGCAATCTAGGGGTTTGGGTGTCAAAATAAAAAACTCAAATTTTTACTTTAATCTCAAATCTATCATACGTCCAAAAATTGCTACTACTTTCTTTAAAATTATCAACATTAGGGCCAATTAGAGGTTTATCATTAGAAATCACGTCTTTATCAATATCCTCATCTTGAAACAACAATAGTCCTTTTTTTTTTTTTTTTTTTTTTTAATAATCTTGAGGAAACTAGTGATGATTTTTAAATGCATTGGTAGAATTGGTCTTAAAGTTGAAAATTGGATTTTTTTTTTTTTAACAAAAAAGAACTTTAGAATATAATTGAGATTGGATCTAAAATAAAGGTTTTTTTAAGGAAATTAGCCGCACATGATTTCTAGCTTTTCACTTAACATTCACGCTCAGCTAAATGTTATATACATATCTATCGGTCTATATTAATCTATATATGTACCTCAATAGGGTCATTTATCTCACTTTTCTGTTCCCATTTAACCCTAAGAAACTTATTTTTCTAACTGTAAAGCGAAGAGGGAAATGTAAAATTGACAAAATGGTAAAACAAAAAAGTTAACTATACATTTTCTATTAAGAAAATGCACTTAATAAATTTAGTTAATTGTGCTTATACTACAATAATCAACCTCATCCTTACAATTCTGTGAGAAAATTTTTAGAATGCTTCTTTTATTTTAATTATATTTTGAATATTAAATGAATGTTTGTTTTCATTTATTGAAAAAAGCAACAAGTTCATTTTATGATTTATTTCTAGCTTGAGACATTTGTAGTGCTTTTAGAACGCTTCTTTTATTTTAATTATATTTTGAATTTTAAATCAATGTTTGTTTTCATTTATTGAAAAAAAGAAGAAAAAGTTCATTTTATGATTTATTTCTAGCTTGGGATTTCCATAATGTCAAGTTTTTCATTTCTCTATGCAATTACATTGTGAATTTTATTAATAGAAATTAATTAGCGCTTGCATAAAAATCAGCATAAATAATGCCAAAATTTGAATTTCGCATCCATCTCAAAAGTCCAACATAGCCTCCATGTACACTATTTTGGTCAAATAGGATAAAACTATAATAAAACATTGGATGATAGAGGGAATAATTTCTGCTCTAATTTAGCTGCGTCAATGGTTAAATATAGGACAAAAGGTATAAAAAATCCTAAATTATACCAATTGTGACATATTTGACTGACGTGACATGGCGTAGTTTCCTTTGTGACATGATGCCCACTTGTAAAAATAATGTTGTTTTAGCCAAAAGATTATCTAACGAAACCTTGATGAAAGGTAAATGTGTCATATAGATATAAGTTTGAGATATTTTGTCACCAGAAAAAAAAAGTTTAGGGTAAAAGTGTTGTGGTGGACGTAGTTTGAAGTTTTTGATGTAACAAAAAAATTCAAGATAAATGTGTCACAGTGAATACAGTTTGAGGATTTTTTGTGATTTTTTCCTTTAAATATATTATTAATTCATCTAAGGCTCCATTTGTTCTATAGAAAATGAATAATTTGGATCACATTTTTTCCTAAAAAAGATTGCTTACTTATAAAAATGAATTAACGAAGAATATTTTCATGTCCATTAAAATATTTAGATATAAATTGCTGTCGATAATGAAAATATTTTTGATGACAATTTATAAATAATTCATTTTTCACGAAACAAACAGAACTCAAGTGGAACTCTAATACTAATCAATCATTGTCAAGCTCCTGGCATGGAATAGAAAAAGAAAATTCAAATGTGATCATTCCCTCCAAAACAGGGGAGGTAATCACAAAAGAGTAGATGAACTTCAAAATCATTATCCGTTGCTGTTCATGAAGGCTTCACACAGCTTTCGTTAAAAAGTCTCAACAAGCAAGTCTAGCAATCCTAAAATGGTAAAAAAATGAGTTAGACTGATAAAGTGCACCTAAGCAGGAGACTGCTCAAATATAAATGACATCATATCACTAAGTAAAGCGAGAAGTGAGCCAAACGAGATAGAATTGCAATCCTCAATACTTCTTGTAGTTGTCGTAGGTCAGCCTGTGGTGGCCGTGGCTGGTGCTGCCGCTCCCACTGCTCTTGCTGAACCTGATGTCTCGAAACCTCTCTTCAATCTGATACTCCCAGTACCCGCTCTTGTCACCGATCCTGACGGTGGAGCTGCACTTGTGCTCGTCCTTGAACCCGACTCTCCCAGTCGTCCTCTCCTTGAAGATGTCGCCACTGGAGAAGGTAAGCTTGGTGTTTCTGAGTTCGTAACTGCCCGTTTGCTTATCCTGATGCCTGATCCTTGATCTCCATTCATAGCTAGGAACCGAGCGTCCTCCTCTATCCTGGTTGTTCGCAATGCCCCTTGTCATTGTTTGCTGTGGATAATGAACAGCCCCATAGCCACCAACCTGAACTTCAGGTTCGTCATCTGATTCCTCTGGCTCCATCCCTGCCAATAACAAAGCTAAAAAATTGTTAAGTAGTAACACAGAAGATGACTTCAAGCAGTCAATAAACATATAGTAACCAAAAGTTCGGTGCTTCTCCTAATGACTGGCTAATGTTCATCCGGGTCTTGCCTTGATATTCATCATCATATGTCTTACCATCGTCGTTATCTGTCCCTTCATAATATGCTTCGTAAGATCTCTCGTCATCGTCATCTTGCTCTTCATAGTAAGAATGTTTTCTGTCTGTCCCTTCATCAGATAGAGGAACCTTAATTAGGTCCTCCAAGTGATCATAGGATATCTTGTCATCGACATCATCAGTATCATCGGAATCTTGCTGCTTTATGTGATCGTCAGAATAGTAATCGCTGTCATCTTGCTTGCCATTGCAGCCACCATCTGAATAGTAATCACCATTATCATAATCCTCCCAGTCATCGCCCGAACTATATGTAGCCATCAACTACAAACTGTTTGGAAAGCTTAAACTGTTAAGTGAATGTGTGATTTAATATTATCTCACTCCCTAATATGCTTAATCTGGTCTTTTTGTTAAACAAATAAGGGTTTGAAAAGATTTAAACTTAGTACCTCAAACTCTAATATCATGTAAAAATTTGTAAAACGACCACCATTATTTTAAAAGCTTAAGTTGTTTGATTAACGTCTGATTTAATATTATCAATCAGAAAGCTAGGTGTGAACACTCAACGAATAAACCCTAAAGTACAATAATACATGAAAACATATAGAACTTTAGGAGAAAAGGCTCACAATTTTCCTACACTGAACCTGCACTCGACTTACCCGAAGCAAATTACACAGAAGATTCGAGAATTCTCCACAAACTACAGCTGAAAACAGCTAAAACCAAAAATGCTCAATCAAGCACCTGAAAGCAGGACAACAACGATAGGGAAATCATGTCCTTATATTGCGCATGAACATGAATTCACTGATCTAGAAGGTGGCAATCCTCTAACTAAAGCAAGAAGCTCCCACGTCTATAATCGACATGGCGACGCAAAACGTTATCTTTAAATGCATTCCAGCATATTTGCATGCAGGAAGAGTTCGGTTGACTTCGGTATCGAGACAGGAAGGATGGCTTTGCATCGCATCTCTCATAAACCGAAAACACAAGGTGATATCATCAAGAAAACATTTGATCAACAGATCCCTTCTAGACATGGTCACACCAGGAAGATCTTGTACTACGAGTATTAACCATTCATCCTACAAAATACAAACAAACATGCTCTACGACCAAAAGGGGAAAAGAAAACAAACATGCTCATATCCGAACCGACAAAAAAGAAAAATGGAAAAAGAGACAACAAAAAACTGAAATTCGAGAATTCTCTGCAAACTACAGCCAAAAACAGCCAAAACCAAAAATGCTCAATCAAAGTTGAATGACTATTTGTGCAACTGAGCATGACGGATGCAGCATTCAAATTCACAGTGTATCAGAAACGGAAAGAAGGGATTAGGGTTGTAGGATTCAACCTAAGGGTCCTTTGTTTGGAAAAAAAAATATTTCCAGGAAATTATTTTCCGTCTTTCCAATGTTTGGATAACCAAAACAATTCGATATGCGGAAAAAGTCTTCCATGAATTCAAAACAACAAACTTCATTGAGAAAAATGACTTCTCTTTAGGACATCTCTTTCCTAAACCATCAAATAAATTAAAACTAATGATTTTCCTTGAAATCTTAGGCAATGTGAACATGAAACTTGCTTCCCGAGCCTCAGAAGAGGAGGTCGAAAACTAACCTGTTTCTGCGAACCGCCTCGCAAGAGAAAGGAAGGAAGTGCCTCGCAAGAGAAAGGAAGGAAGTGGGGCTTAGGGTTTTATATAGAAGTTCAAAACCGTGAGTGGGACGAGTGATTTTCGCACGACTGCGTGATCGTGCGCGATGCTCCTGGAAGTTGGAGGAGATTATGGGACGCTCAGTGGCCAAAGCCGCTTGCAACCGTTCATATGTAAAAAAGAGAAGCAATCTTCTATAAGAGATTTTGAAATTCCTGCGCAGAATTAGGTGGACATATTATCAAAGGTAAATTACTATTCCTATATTTCAAAGATACTCTACAGTTTGAAACTGGGAAAATGATACAAATGAAAACTAAACATTGATCCAACGTACAATGTTGCCCCTAAACCTGAACGCAAATTTCTGAAATACTATGTATGAAGAAGCGATCGAACGTAACAGTAACATCATAGTGGAATACAAGAGAGAAAGATGAATGAAAAGATGAAAGATTTGCTTGGCTTTTACTAACAAAGTGTATTCCGCCATTTTGAATTACGATAATGAATTATTCATAATTACCCAAATTGCTAAAGATATTTAATGCCAATATAAACGGACTTCTTCTAAGTTTACAAAAGATAGTTGCTACAAAATAAGTTGGGAAATGATTAAAGAAAGAAATTGGAGAACTGAAATTATGTCTTGTTTGTTTGAATTGTGATAGCTAACTTTTTATTAGTAGCAATTTATATTTTTGTCCTGAAATTCCTACAGATTTTTATTAAAATATCGATTAACTAAGGTAAAAAACTGGAACCTTAGAGGGGGTTCTTGTCCTTAAAATTTGAAACTTGAAACCCATGTTCTTATCGTATATGGCTAGCAAAACAGTACGTGTTCCGTGTAAGGATATTAGTAAACGAAATTTCAAATAAGTAAAGAAAGATAAAATATGAATCACTTTTGATTATTTTGTTAACTTTTCGATGACGATTCTATCCATGATTATGGATGAGAGAAATTCCTTCTTTCCTTTGTTTGTTTAGAATTTTGGAATGGAATGGAGGAATCACTATTCCTTTCATTTTCTTAATTGAAAAATCGAATAAAATCATATGACTAACAAAATATTAATTATTATAACTTAATGACAATTTAAATTGTAAAATATGATTAATTATCTAAACTAAATCATAATCGTGGAATATAATTTACTATTTTAATAAAATAATGAACAACTAATGTTTTTATAATTGATTTTTAATTATTAATGAAATATAGTTAGAAATCACAAATGGTGGATGATATAAAAAATATGGTTATAATTGAAAAAATAAATAATCAATAATATGATTAATATTAAATAATTAATCATTCTAATTTCTGTTGATTAAATATGAATTATTATACTATCAATGCATGTCTTCTATAAATTAAATTTATCAAAAAAATTTCATTCCATTGCATTCCCACACCATTTTTTCTTACAATCAAACATAAGAATTCTCCTTTCAATTCAATCTCACGTTTTTTTTTTTTTTCTTTTGGTGACCCAGGATCCATCGGGCCCGACTTTCGCTTACGCTAATCGTCAACCCACGGCCCGTACAATGCACGGTACACCTCGGACCAAACGTCAATACTTGGGGGGAATCTAGTATAGGACCCCACCACCATGGCTTTCCACTTAAGACGTGTTAGCAGCTGCGAAATTTCGACCCTGGGACCTCTGCGGTAAAGTGCCCAAAGCTTCAATTCAATCTCACGTTTATCCCAAAAAAAAAGGAAAAAATTCCTACCCTCAAATAATTTTTTCCTAGTGGGGTGTTATCAGCCCAAGTCTAGATTGGATGCCTTCTAAACAGGAGGAGGAAGGGACTGGCAAGACAAATTCAATATCTTATCTGATTGCTTAAGGGACAGAGACTGCCATAAAGGAATTAGGATTGGTATCGAGAAGGAATCCAACTATTGAGACGTATACTGCTACTGGGAATGCCACTCTTTCTATTGACTAGGCGAGCTCTTTAGGGATATTATCGAATGAGTCTATTTACTTACTTTTCTCAAACAAAAGGAAATGACAATTCAAGGAGAAGGTCCTTAGACCGTTGAACCAACAAGATTGATGGGTCAAAAGGTGTCGTCCAAAAGTTAAACCACCGAAATGATGAGTGAGCCCCATTAGCCCATCGATTTTGAGCTCAAATATATACATTCATTGCATGCATGTCTCAGTCCCAATGTCTTACTGCGGAATTTATCGATGAACGGTTTGTTAACATTAGCCGTAAGTCAATCTATGGGCTGAGTTAGGGAAAAATATTTAAAAAAATCTACATTTTTTTTTTTCATTAGTGCCAATTTAGTTGTTGGCCTTTTGATTCGATATCAATTCAAGTCTTTCTAGCTAATTTTGACAGGATTTTGCTGACATGGCATGACTGACATTGACGTTGATAATTTTTAATAATTTTTAAAATTTTTTAATTTTTTTTTCTTTTTTCCTTCTCCTCCTCCTTCCTCCAATTGATGAGGTGAGGTCTTACCTATGAGGCCTCAAGCCTTTGCTAGTGACCGAGTGAGGTCGAGCTTCACCAGCCTAGCACAAGGTCGCCCTTGCGGCTTGGGCGGCCTTGAGCCAAACGTGAGGGCGGCCTTGAGCCAAACCCACAAGAGGTTGGTGAGGTTGGGCCTCGTCCATGGTCGGCGAGGCTCGACCGTTGCTTGCCCAACTCGAGGGCAAGCCTCACGGCCTCCGATGAGGGTTTGAGCCTCACCCTTGCAAGCCGTTGCATTTAAAATGAGAAAAAGGAAAAAGAAAAAGAAAATAAAATAAAAGAGTAATAATTCATAAAAATATTAAAAAAATAAATAAAAGTTGTCCACGTTAGCATTGGTCACCACGTCAGCCAATAGCAAAATCAGGCCAAAATTAGCCGGAATGAATGAATTAGCACCAAGTCAAAAGATTTAAGATCATATTAGCACCAAATCAAAAGGTTAATGAATAAATTGACATCAATAAAAGCTTTATAATTAAATTGACACAAATACGAAAATGTTAGGAAACTTTTTCGATAGTTTTCTCAGCTGAGTTACTTCAAAAGTTTCCACGGAAGAGCTCTTCAGTTAATGAGCGGAAGGAGAAAATCACAAAATCCGGCAAACTGAAGCAGCCCAATTCAAGGAACAAGCTCGCTATCCATGTTCAGGATCGGAATTTCAGAAAAAACCTTTGGCTCTATGATTGTATCGCAACAAACTTCATATAGAATTTCAATGCGATGCCGAGCTATTGCAGATAACAGAGAGAAACACGCTGATGATCCATTACTCCAAATGGCAAGAGTAATCAACAAGAGAGATCAAATAACAAACGCCTCGGTTCTCCGAGTTCGTATAGGCTCGCATGGCTTGTTGTGAAGTCCCAACAAGCAAGGTCAGAAGTTCAGCAAACCAAAAGTGAAATGTGCGAGTTCACAAACTAAAGCATATGTCAAACAGACTGCACGTCCAGATACTAACCCCTGGAAGCAGAAACCGAGTCTTCAAACATCACTAGATAAAGCAGTAGAGTCTTCAAACATCACTAGATAGAGCAGCGGATCAGCGGATCATTTATGATCCTCATTTCTTCTTGTCGGTAATCCTGAGCTGCTGCTGCCGCCACTGCCCTTGCCGCTGCTTTCCCCAAACTTGACGTTCCGCAGCCTCTCTTCCACATGATACTCAGAGTAGCCTTCCTTGTCGCCGATAGTGACAGTGGTGCTCTGCTTGTACTCATCCTTGAATCCGACTCTCCCCGTGGATCTCTCCTTGAATGTATCGCCACTGGCGAACGTATGCTTCTCAGTCGCGCGCGCATAGTCCCCTGTTTGCTTATCCTGATGCCTGGTCCTCGAACTCCATTCATAGCTAGTCACGGGACGTTGCCCTCTATCGACTCCCGATTGCTTCCCAATGCTTCCAGTCATAGTTTGTTGCGGTCCATCCTGGCCCGGATTCACAATCACGTTTCCTGGCATCCCATAGCCCCTGACTTGATGTCCTGGTTGATCATCCAATTCCACCGACTCCGTTCCTGTCAATATGGAAGCTAGAAATATGAACAGCGACACAGGAAAATCTTCAATTCAAGCAGACACATAGCAAGCGAAAATTCAGTGCTGCTCCCAATGACAACAGCGAACATAGTAGATCTGCACTCACCTTCATTTTAAACATGAAACCCCTCATCATCATCCTGCTCTTCATGGTTGTCTTCCCTGCCGGTCCCTTCACAGGATTCACTAACATTGTCCTCATCGCTGAACTCTTGCTGCGCCGAGTGATCATCTACATAGTAGCGACCACCGTCTTCCTCTCCCCAACCACCATCCGAATAGTAATCACTGTCATCTGAACTATATCCAGCCATCAATGATGTCTACAAGACATATAGCTGCTCAAGGAGAAAGCGGCATGTGAATCCACAACTATAGAATGCTACATGTGTCAGTAACATCATTCGAGATAATAGTCGAGACCAAGGAGACAATCCGAAATTTGCCACATTACGTTTATATTGGACTTTATCCAACTTAGACAGTTAGTGCTTCAAAACAGAATTGAAAAGGCAAAGCAACAATATGTCCTCAAAATTTCAACACTCAATTCATCCCTGGCTTCTTCCTACAGTCTAAACTGAGCGAAAGTTCTGCATAATATACAATTCTGGAACTTCAGAGCATTTGAGCCCGAACTCAATACATCTCCACGAGCTTCTAGACCGTGAATTTTGGAAGACAATTTTGTGTTTAACCACATTTCAATTCCTTAATTCAAAGAATCTATTCACCCTCCAGCTGAAGTAAAAGGCTCCTAAGTTCACACTCACGCGGCACGGACCATTGAAACATTCTTTATAAAACACGAAATGAAGAAAATAACTAAAGATTATCGCTACTCCATCACATCTTTCGTTACACAAAACCAAATGTCACAGCAACAATTCCTGGTATAACAGGATCAGACTAACGTAGGCAAATTGCACCTACTCAGAAAACAGGGCAAATTGAGGGGTTAAAGTGGTATCCTGTTTCGAAAGAAATTGCAGAAGTACGGTATAATCGGACATAGAAGTTGCACGTTTCACCTACTTTTTGAAGTAGCGGAAACGCAACTTTATTCGCTCAACGTTCACCTCCCAATGCCTTCTTCGATGTTGAAAAATATTCCTCTACAATGTTTTCTTATGTCATAGATAATTAGGATATTTTCTCCGATTCTTAATATTTCTCTTAATTATGCGTATCTCTCTCTTAATTATGCGTATCTCTGGTTGATTATAATTGATATTATGCTTATCTGTTATCTTTATTATAATATACAGAAATTCCACGATCCTCTTTTCCGCATTATTCTCATTTTTTTAAAACTTCAATTTCTCCGCGAACCAAAACTTCAAGTTCTAACCCAGCATCCGCTAAATTATGAGGTACAAGAAGATTTTACCAACTCCATTTAAAAAAAAAAAAAAAACTTCGATTTCTCTGCGAACCAAAACTTCAAGTTCTAACACAATATCCGCTAAATCGTCACCTCATAGCAAGAAGATCTTACGAACTCCGGCATTAACCAATTCATCCTACAAGCATGCACGCCAGTACGTACCCACTGAACAGATAAAGACCCAAAGGAAAAGAGAAAAATCAAGGAACATCTCTTCACAGTTGATTAACGGAAAACTATGTCCAGTCAGTCTAACGAGGGACACGTTAAATGCTGGATGTTGTCAGAATTCAGAGAAAATCAATCACGATGAACGCGCAGGACAACCTAGGAACTGAATGCGAGACTTAAGTGGCTGTTCGTCAACTGGGAATGTGACTTGCTTCGTTACCTGAGTTTGCGCGAAATCGACTGGCGAGAAGAGAAAGAAGGAAGTGTTTGGACTTTAGGGTTTCGAGAGGACTCGAGAACTGCGGGTTTGATCGCCGTTAGGTTATGATCATGGCTTCAGAAATGCTTGTTCTCTGGGAAGCTGAAAAGTAACTTTTTTAACAGTTCATAAAGTGGAGTAACAGTTCCTATCCGGATGCTCTCGTGATATATAACTTTAATGGGAAAAATGATACAACTGCTTCCTAATCTTTAATACAATATATAGTATTCCTGATCTTTTGATTTATTTAATGTAATATCTAAATTACTGATAAATATTTAATCTAATCTGTGGATGATATGAAAATGTTCAATAATATTAACAGAATTTGCTGATATGGCTTCTAATAAGTTAATTTTGAACTATAGACAAAAAAGAAATTACACGTGAAATATGCATGTATGATATTCATCTCAAATAAAAAAAAAATTATAATTCAGAGATAATATTGTATATTGTACCAAAGTTAAGACATTGTTTGTGTTATTTTCTCAACTTAGAATTTAACAATTTTTCTTCTTTCAATGTTTGTTCGCAGCTACGTAGTCCACCATTCTCTCTTACTATCAAACAACAAAAGCAGCACAAGCTGTTTATATTAATTCATATCTATGCCAAAAGTATCATTTATTTCCATTTAACCTTACCAAACTTAATTTTCTAATTGTAAAGCAAAGAGAAAAATATATAAATGGAACATAGGAGAAGGACAAAAAGGTCAAACAAAAAAAATCAACTATCCGCTCTCCATGAAGAAATACAGCCATAAGCAGCCTTATCTTTACAATTCTTTGTGAGAAAATTAAAATGCTTCTCTTATTTTATTTTATATTTTGAATTTTAATTAATTTTTTTTTTTCATTTATTGAAAAAAATAGCGAAAAATTCGTTTAATCCAGATTAGGATTTGTATAGTGTCAATTTTTTTTAATCTCCATATAATTAAAATTATGGATTTTGTTATTAACGTCTAATATTGCATATTGAATAAAAATTCATTGCGCCCTCGTAGTGCGTGCACAAAACAAGTATAAATAAAGCCAGGATTTGAATTTCGTATCCATTCCTAAAAGTCCAACATAGCCTCCATAAACACTATTTGGTCAGGTGAGATAAAATTAGGAAAAATTACTAATAAAATCATAATTTCAATCATAAATCCTTCAATTTAGTTAATTTAATTCTAAAATTTTTGATGATTTGTCAATTTAGTCATTTTGATCAATTTTAGTAGAAAATCGTTAATGTGAACGTTGGCCGTGCCATGTGGAACGAGTAGCTCTAAAATGAACGATTTTTATAATTTTTTTAGAAAAAAAGAAAGGAAAAAATATACATTTACAAATTCAGCAAAAATTTAAAAATTGAAAAAATTGGTCTATGTCAATGACAACCATACCGCGTAAGATGATCATTGTCCACGTCAACAATTCCCAATCAAAATTGACTTGAATGACTATATTGACAAATTGTCAAAATATTCAAGATTAAATTAACCACGTTAAAAAGTTGCAAACTGAATTGACATCAGCACATTATAGTTAAGACGTTTTTAGTAACTATCTCGATAAAACTATAATAAAAAATAGGTTTCTACTCTATTTCAATTGCATCCACAAATTTTTTTTTTGGGTCGGTTTTGCATAGACATTTTAACTGCACCCTTCGATCTGATAAAAAGAATCACTATCTGTTTATGGATTCGTATTCTAGTGGAAAAGTTGAGAGTGATGCTTGGAAACAATTTAAACAAGACTTTCCTAGGTTTAATGCCGATGCAGGCATTGTGAGGTTGGAAATGTCGACTGAAGCTTTTAATGAAAATGTTAGTGAAAATAAAATCATGACTAGAAAGAGCAAAAGGAATCTTTTTTTCTATTATCAAATTTATAAAAAAAAAAAGTTGATTGTATTAGAGAACCGAAATTAAGAAGAAAAAAATCCACAAGTCGAGGTAATATTGAATCAGATGCACAAAATCAAACAAATCTTGGATTTGGATCACTTCTCTCAAACCAAGAAGAAGATATTGAAGATAAGGGAGTGAATAATAACCATTTTGTTCAAGAAATCATTTTTTCACCAAAATTTTTCTAATTATTCCCCGATTAAGTTTCTAAGCAAAAATACATATTTAATAATAATACAAAATTTTTGTTCCTAAAATAAAAATTCATTTGATAACAACACAAATTTCTACATCCCAAATGGCCTATGGAGATGGTGGCAGGTGACCGGCGGCGGATGGCGACTGGCGGGCAGTGAGTGGACAGTCAACTAGTAGCGAAGATGAGCAATGGGAAAAGTTTTCACTTCTCATATTTGTTCTAGACTTATTTTTAGATTAAAAAATTATTTCAGAAATAGAAAAATGAAATTGCATTATCGAACAGATTTCTATTCCAAATTTATTCCTAAAAATAGAAAAATAATTCTAGTCAAATCGAGGAAACAATTTCGTTCCATCTCAGTTTTTAACCTGAAATTAAAGGGCAGGATAAAAAAGGAAAAAAGGTCTAATCATGGTTCCATTTATTGCGAGTCTTACAATTCTAGGGCGATATTCATGTTCATTTCCCGCACCTAGCTCTAGGAATTAGCAACCAATAGAGCAAGGTTCCTTGGCTAGTCTTTCTATTCAGGAGTTTGGACATTCTGAGCAAAATGCCACTTTGAAAAAGAAGGATAACACGTCGGAGGCTTCTTTAGGATGGTGGGAAAAATCCACTGGAATCGGAGCTCATGAAGCATCTTTTCTAGCGTGGTGGGGGATGAAAGCAATTAAAATGGCCAAAAGTCTTGGGGGACTCCTTCCTTTTCTAAGGTAAGAGAAAGAAGTGGGAGGAAAGCGTCATTTCTTCTCAATGCTCAGGCATCCATCCAATGCATTCTTTTCGATCTTCTACCCGCTTGCTTTGCATAGGCTTCACAAGCTTTGGTGCGGTACACTGAAGACTAAGCCAATCTTGACCAAAAAAAAAAAAAAAAAAAGGTCAAAGCAACTACATCTCCTTCGGACCCTGAAGTGAACGGCCGCTTTTTAGAGTGTTCTAACCAACAATAACGAGAAAGCTTTTTTGTTTACTCAGGCAAACAAAAAAGGGATCCGCCTCGAATCAAAACGATTTCTCCTTTCTTTTCTACGCGGAGATCTTTCTTCTCTTATGAAATTTCTACTCAGCTTGAAAAGATGCCTCAAGCCAATAAAGAGTTCTTATTAGAGTTCTTCATCATGTGCGAGAATTTCGAAAGAAGAGCTCAAAGTAATTGACCTCTCACTCACGGCACACATGCTGTATGTGTGATGCCAACACCTAAGAGACTTTTTCTCTTCCCTTCGAGTTGCTGTCCAACTTTATTCTGCGTGTCCTAATTATGCAAGTGTATATATGAAAAAAAAGAAAACTCACAAGAAAAAGTAATATACGAACAAAACGTAAGCAAGGGCTTGATTTCTTTTTATTTACGTTTCCAATTGAGATGAAATGATTCTTTAAATCAAATCCATAGCAAGACATCAAATGACGACTGAAAATGGATACGAAAATCTTTACCATTTGTTTGTTCCCGAAAAGGTTCTATCCACCAGAGGGCGCAGAGATTCAAGAATTTTAATTCGTTTTATGATTCGCGTATGTTAAACTTAGCTTCGTGCTCTTGGAAGGGATATAGATGTGTATTTCTAGCCATTATATGACGAGTTAAGGGTTATTTGGGGGGCAGGAATGCACAACTTATGATCAGGTTGAAGAACTCACTTTTAAAATGCACACCATGCTTGTTGGGATGGTTCACAATTTTCCCTTATGTCTACGTGATTGTTGACACTTGAATTTCGCTAGTAAGTTAGTGCATTTTCTGAAAAATCATTTTAAGAATCTAGTTTGTTGGTAACGACAGGAATTGACCAATATGAAATACAGGTTCAATTTATATATTGCATTGCATTCTTTTTTATCTCTGCCTTCCTTTTGCACGTATTTTAAATAAATATGATAGTTCATTAATAGCTAGGGATCACTTCGGGTGGATATCCGTGCATTTCGTGAAGACAAGCGATTGAATTAGGCACAATTTGACCCCTAATCGAAAATATTTGTATTATGTCATCCTATGTCCATTTTTTTTTTCACTGTGTTTCTTCTACACTTCTAAGCAAGGGACGGTGTAGTATTAGAACCTCAGGTCCGACCGCCTCGAGCCTCGATTAGACTCAATCTTCTCTCCGGCAAATTTGACGCGTCTTTCCCTGATTAATTGAAGGCCCAAATGAACCCAGAAAATTGCAAACCAAGTGTCACAATGAGCACCTTCAAGTGTATTTTTCAACGATATATGGCCCTTCCGCTAGCTCTAAGCATAACTTCCTAGGTTTTCATTTTTCTGAGCTGGTGCCCTGGATGAAAACTAGTGATGTATGTGGGCTCTGAAAGTGGACTTCCCTATATCCGTGTGGCGCGAAATGTTAACACAAGTTAGGATGATATGTTAACTCATACTAAAAAAGTTTCAACTCAATCAGACGAACAATGAGCATGAAGTCGCCGTTTTCGCTTGATTCTGCATTATGCCCCTACTAGACCCAAGATGCCCATTTTCCATTTTCACCACTCTAATTACCCGCTTAATCCCACCTTTTTGCACATCATTAAGAACTTAAGAATCAGCCATATCCAATCCTAAATGAACTAGAAGACTTGAGTTGAAAGTGGCCCAATTAGAGTAGTGATTCCAAGCTACATATAAGTTTTATCTAAAACTTAAAACCTATTCATTGGAATAGAGTTTTTATTTTTTGGAACCTATAACTTATCATACATACTCTAAAATCTAGAACCTGCCATATTATAGGTTCTAAATTTGATTTTAGGTTCTAAGTTCCATTTTTATTATTAAGTGAACAATTGCAAAGAATCGTCACCTTTGATGATCATCGCTTGTTATCACAATTCTACTGACCGCAACTTATATTTAGATACAATAATAATATAAAACATTAACAAAATAAAGATCTCAATTATTAAATGAAAGTTCAGACTAATCATTTTAAATTATACATTTGTCATTAGATACCATAAAATACCGTGGGATTGCGTGAAAACAAGAATCAAGAAAAATACAAAATCTTTTTCAAGTTTTAAGTTTTAGGTTCCACCTATATAGAACTTGAAATCTATCTATTGAAATATATTTTCTAAATTTTAGAATTTAAAATCTATCTTATATACCTTAAAATATATAATAGAATAGATTATCACCGGCTTGATACTTCGATTCCAAATTCTACAAATTATACTCATCTCTAAATTAGAGAGGGCCAGACCGGTCCAAAATCTGCAGCTGGAGCAGGCGTGAACAGCAAGCAACCAAGGACACCCAGCTGATTTTCAGCTGGAAATGTGAAGAGAAAAGGTGGAGGTAGGGAAGAAGGCAGCAGCTGCCAAATTGACTTGAGATTGATTGGAGTGCGATTGTGGCTGATTTGAGGTGACAATTCAAGCTTCAAAAACTAGTGGATACAAGCTGGAACTAAGAAGGAAAAACTTGCCGGGCTAAAATAGAAGAGGGGAACTTGGGCGTGAGTTTGGGTGGTCTCTCATTGGCCATTCTCCACCGAAAATACTCTGAACAATGAAGTGCAAAAGTGAGAGCAAACCGGACACGAAAACTAGAAGAAACCGAACAGAAATAGAAGGGGAGCTTGGGCGTGGGGTTTGGTGGTCTTCCTTGGCCACTCCCTTCCCAATTTTTTTTTTAGCCTGAGGGTGAAGGTTATTACCGAGCAGAGTGATGACAAACCGTGACCAAGTTAGAGAGTAAAACTGAGAAGACCATGGAGGAATTACTCTCTCGTTTAACAAAATTCATATGTAAAATTGAAAATCAAAAACTAAAATCAGAAAGTAATTAAAAACGACGAAAACTCATGACGAAGAACATTTGGTCGCTACAAGTTAAGGCAACAAAAACAAGGAACTACGGCAATGGGAAACCAAATTTCATCCCGTCGAAATGTCTGTAGCAACAATTGTGCGTACCCTCCTCACGGCTAATCGTGTGAATTAGCGACTTAACCAAGAGGAGAATTACATCTTAACCCTCAATTTTTGCAATTTGGCCCCCCGACTTTGAAAATTTGTGACAATATGACCCCATGTTGACTCCAACCTTTCTCACGCATCTGATCTGACAATGTAATTAGCTATGAAGGGCAACTTGATCGTATATCATTTATATATGTGAGGAAAAATATAGAGACTATTTAAAAATGTATTTGCAGAATTATATATATCAATATACATTTGGCATTAAATCTTATCAAAGTCTTATTGGAACTTTAGTCACATGCTCTTAATATATTTTGAGTAATTCTTCTACCTCTTTTATGTGTACATACGCATTAAGACAAATTTCCCCTCCATAATCATGTACTGGCACGTGGTCGGAGCTCCAAACAGAAACCAATTTCTAAAATTCAGCAGGGAAATTGCGACAATTGAAACATGGGGAGAAAAAAGGGCAGTATATTCAATATCAACATATCAATCGCATGTCTGCACGAATGGTTGTGTTTGTGTGTATGGAGATAGAGTTCTATCTGTACACAAGACATTGTTTCTAATGCAGAAAAATGTTACAGAAAAGCCAAACTTGCAGCCCATACAGGAAGGGCTACAAGCATTAAATTCTGTTTCAATTTCGGATGAAGAACTTTAAAGGGCAGCTGGCTATCTGATATTATTAGGGATGACTCCTTAAGCACCAGAAACCACAGTGCCCACTTCTCCAGAGTTCACAGACATAAAACACCGCAAGTCTAGCTAAGAAAGTATATAATGAAAGATTGACATTATAAAGACCCCCATATGAACATCAAGAAGTGAGAAACAAGCGCAAACTGTAGGGCAGCAGAAGCAGGTCTTGCAAAGGAAACAGCTTGACATGGCGAGTATGGTTTAATCAAAAGATCAATGACCATAGCAGCAGTGAACATACCACACATGAAAACTACTACTCACTGTCCAAGAAATACTTTGAATTAATGAGTGAAAATACAAACTTTTAAATCAGTCTGCATTTGCAACGCCAAATTTTTTTTATCAAGCTACAACAACAAAAGTTCAAATTAAAACATACGATTAATTCAGATATGCATGAAATTCGCAGCTAAGCTATAAAGAATGACAAAGAACAAAGAATGCTGGCGACCTGAAACTTTCAGCCAACAACACTCTTAATCTCCTTCCAACCAACTATCTCAACACCACAGAGAACACTGAAACAGAAGCACCAAAGCGAACTCAAAAAAGATAAAAAGATAAAAAAAGCAAGATAAAAGCACGAGGACAAGGCCAGCAGCCTCAGAACCGATACAGAATCCACCAAGATTAAGTAAATCAACAAATGGACAAACCCATTTCTTTTCTACCGCCCAAACGTGAGTCCAACTGACTCTCATTTGGTAAGTGGTCGAACCTGATAACTTTGAAGCTAAAAAAGGCACAATTGGCATCTATTGGACAGGGAAAATGAAAGCTACTCATTCTAGTAAACTAGCAATCAACTAAGAGATTGCTACTGTGAACACGCTATAAAACATACCAGAGGCAGAAGACCATCTCTCCAAGCAGCAGAAAAATATAGTCTAAGAAAGATGCATAAAATGACATCTTTCAAACGAAAATATCAGGTACCAGGATATATAGATTACTGAATGGCAATTTGCACGCCTACATGCATATGGTATTATGTCGATAAGGAGTCTCAATATTGTACATCCGACTGTCTCGACAAAGAGCAAAAGAACTAAAAAGTAAATGCTCTCCACAAGTTTCAGATCCAAAAGAAGCTAAAAAATTTACACAACCAAAATTACAGTAGTTCATGGAACTCAATTGCACATTTACACAGTTCTCCTAAACAGGCGACCAGCACAATGTAACTTTTTTTCATTGAAAATGCATGTGACGTGTCATACATACGTAAGGTTCTATTCTAGCCACAGTGATAGCTAATTCAACAGCACGTCACATGACTTACTAATCTTGCAAGCCAGATCGTTCCCGAAAAATTGCTTATCTAACAAGTGGCCCCTATTTGGAGGAAAGAAGTGAGACTTCTTTATCTATAATGAGCTCATAGAAGTAAAAAGAGGCTTATCTGCTTTGCTCGTGTGACTTGTGAGTAACCTTAACCAACCATGGAACATGTGGCTAAGAACTCTTTCTTATCTTAGTACCACATTGGTCATGAGAATGGAATGTGTGGCATTTCACTTTATCAAAAAATACATAACCTTGCAAAGGTGCTTTCTATTAGGCTTCTTTGAGTTCCAAATACATTTATCTAAGGAAACATATAATGCAACAAATCTTTTTCATCTAACAATAGTGGATTGGTTAATGAATAATGTTCATGGCACATGAGTTAACTGAGACCACATATTTCCCATCATAACATTAGCTTCTCGGATTTTGCATGTTTAAGTGAAATTGTTCCAACCTGAAGTTTAACGATGTCCTTAAAAAATTACAGTACTTCATGAAAATATATGCTCTCCCACAAGTTTCAGATCCCAAAGAAGCTAGAGAATCCACACAACCAAATTTACAGTACTTCATAAAACTCAATTGCATATTACTGCAGATCTCCTGCTCAGGCGACTGCAGCACCATAAAACATTCATTTCAATGAAAATGCATGTGATGTGTCATATATACATAATGCAGTATCCATAAGGTTCTATTTTAGCCAAAGCAAATAGCTGATTAAACAGCACATCATATGACTTTATCTTGCAAGCCAAATTGTCCCCAAAAAAATTGCTTATATCATGTGGCCCCTAATTTGAGGAAAGAAGGGGGAGTCCTTTATCGCTAATGAACTTGGAAGCAGGAAGAGGCTTAGCTGCTTTGCTTTTGTTTTCATTTTGGCTTAACTGATGTAACAACAAAATATTTGAAAAATCCATCATGTCTAAGGACTCTTTCCTGTTTTAGTACCAAATTGGTTATTGGGCAATGGGAAATGAAAGTTGGAACCTGTGGCATTTTACCTAGAAGAACATAACCATGCAAAGGTGCTCCGTGAAAGGCTTCTTTGAATTCCCAATACATATATAAGAGGAAACACATAAAGCAACAAATTTTTTGTCCAGAAATAATGGATTAGTTGATGTTGATGTTCATGGCCAAGAATTGAAAGAAATCATGAAATTCCAATCATGGTTGCATGTCCCCACACTTGGAACTACAAGAAAAATAATAAAGCATACTCCATATCCTTCTTAATGACTCCAATCTCTAGATGATTGATTTATGCCACAAATTGTGTCTCGATATTCTGCTTCTTGGTACTTTAAAGCTTCCACACAAAAATTAAAACGAGGACATCTTTTGGTCTACTGGATTTATACAAAAGGGGAATAACCCAAGTGATACACCAAGTGTCACTCCAAAGAACAATAGGAGAAAGCACAAGACCATATGAAAACTCTGTCCAGAATATGTCGACACCACATCTATATCTCAACTAAAAGTTCTAAGGCACTTCATAGATTAGTTGCCAAGATATCGTTCAATTAGAAGATACCAAAGCATTTATAGGCAGACACACACGAGCGCAAGAGTACAAGCCACATGCTGCAGAACAACCTTCACTGGTAATTCCAAGTCAATTGGTTTCGGACTTCTCCAAGGCTGCATCAAATCAGAAAAAGAGACATATAAATAAATACAGATAAAACATCTTAAGAAGCAACAAACACAATATATATATATATAGTGTGTGAGCAAGATAGTTATGTTCGTACACATGTAAATTTGTGTGTCCACATGCGCACACACATGTGCCTCTGTGAGAGAGAGAGAGAGAGAGAGAGAGAGAGAGAGAGAGAGAGAGAGAGAGATTACTGTTGTAGTTCAAAAGCTTCTCAATGAGGTCAACATGAGTCATCAGCATTCGCCTACAGCAATACCTGACCAATCCCAATGCATCAAGAGCATCTCTGCATGCCAAGACATCAAACTTTCAAGAATTGAGAATTCCTCGCAAATTTATTGCTGCATAACTACAAGCATTCGAAACTCATATTGAATTCAAGGAACAAAACTGTCTGTACAGAAGCAAAGACAGCTACAAACCAGAAATAGAGAAGTCTCACCCACTCCCAACTCACAACCACTTCTAACGGCATTATTATCAAATGCCAACAACGAATGGCCACTCTGACCAAATAAAGTTCCTTCCTTCAATCTCTCAACCATATCTATTACCCTTCTAAAGATATTAGCAAATGCTGTGAAATCTAAACAACCATGTCCACAAACAACCATAAGGAAACTAAAGCATCATGCTAATTCATGACAGATCATGGACCCAAACGAAGAAAAGTCCTCAAAGTTTTAAGCATCACCTCTGGTCCTGCTTTCACTCTATATAGCTCTCTCCCATCACATCTTCATTAATTGTACAACCAAGAATCAAAAAGGCACAAAAAATACGAACAACCTCCTCCAAAACTATTTAGCTTGAATAACAGGGAAAAAAAGAAATAGCAGAAGACAACAATAAGAGCATCACCCTTCCGGATAATCAGCCTGGAGGAGATCGAGATACTGATCCCACTTGTTTCCGATCACCTGAAACCAGCAGCAATTATAAGCACATAACCTCTTGAGCAAATGCTGACCAAAAACAAAAACCTCTTGAGCAAAATCACAGCAGAAAACGGAACCCTTAAAAGCCTTATACAATATAGTGTCAAGAACACAAACTTTCGAAAATTGAACCCACTTTCTTTGGTGGACAAGCACCCAAATCCCTAGACACAGGCAACAGTCGATACCACGAAACCAAGAAACCAGATAGATTTGGCGAATAAGCAATGAACCCGAAATGCAGCGAAACAGACAGCGGGCCAAGATGAAAGGAAGGGTGAATAACGGACGGGAAATAATCACAAGAACAAAGAAAACGAAATCCAAAATAGAGGGTCAAAAATACAAACTTTGAAGAATCATCCCAGTTTTTTTTTCTTTTTTTTTTCCGGACACAAGCGACAGTCGATACCAACAAAACAAGAAACGATATAGAATTTGCGAATAACGAATGAACCCGAAATCGCCCAGACAGCGAAATACCTTTGCCGCGGGTGAAGCAGCGGACGGGAATAATCACAAGAACCAAGAAACGAAATCCAAAATAGAGGGTCGAGAACACTAACATTGTAAATTTATCCCACTTTTTTCTGCGGACACAGGCAACAGGCGGTACCACAAGAACAAGAAACGAAACAGATTTCGCGAACGAGGAACGAACGCGAAACCGCACGGGCGGCGGCCATACCTTGCCACAGGTGAAGCAGCGGACGGGGATGATCATCTTCGCCGGCGATGCCCTTTGCCCGTCTCTCTCTCTCCCTGGGCTCGGCTTGCGACCGTGTGCAATTCGAGAGCCGAGGGCGGTGCTTCTGCTGCTGCGTGCTTGTCAGGCCCTCTCTCTCTGACGCCGTTTAAAAACATACGAGCTAAAAAAACAAGAGAGAGAGAAGGAAAACGGGTTTAGGGTTCTTCTGTCTAGTTGCGGGCCGGGCCGGGCCGGACGGGGTTTGTTTTGGGCTCATTCTACACTGTGGCCCAAATTACTTTTTTTATTTTTGTCCATCTTGCTTTTACTCTCACTTTCGGACTTCTAACTGTCTCTACGTAGAATGTGAGAGTTGAAACCTATATTTGAAATTAAAACGTGTCCATTTCAATCCTCATTACTCAAAGATAGAGGTGTTAAAAATGAACCCATTTATTTTCACTCAAAATCTCACCAATTTTTTTTTTTATAAAAACCGAAATTATAAAACGTGTCCATTTCGAGCTCCTCATTAGCTCAAAGATGTCAAGATCGAGCTCGCTCGCCCGACGCCGACGAGCCTCGAGCTTGCCAAATCCGGCGAGGCGGAGGTAACGAGTCTCGGCAAGTCGGGCAAGCTCGAGCTCGCAGGATCTGGCAAGCCGGCGAGCTCGAGGCTCGCCTGTGGCCAGCGGCTAACCAAAATAGAAGAAGAAGAAGAAGAAAGAAAACTAAATATTATATTCTTAAAAATAAAAATAATTAAAAAATTAATTTTTAAAAAATAATAAATAATTAAAATTGATTTTTTTAAAATAATTATTTTAAAAATTATAAAAATTGTCCATTAAATTTGTGTTGTATAAAACCATTTTAGCAATATCATTTTTAAAAATATATATAAACTTTTTAGGTTTCGTTAAATTCCCATATGGGTCAAAAAAGGGTGTTAAACAATCAAGGCAAACCATCTCTAACTTGACTTAAATACATAAAGAATGATATGGGAAGGGTGACAATCAAGGCAAACCTCATTGGTTGTGGCCCGACCTACTTGATTCAACTCTCCTTCCATCTTCTTCTTTCTACTGTTATCTTTGTGATGAATTTGCTTCGCACATAAATAGACTAATTCCTTTTTTATTATTTTTTTATTCTTTGATTAAATTGAATTTATCTTTTTTTCAGTTGGTGCAATTTTATTTATTGCACTTCATGAAATTTATTGTATGGAAATAATATATAGGTTATTCTGCATAATAAAACAAGCTATAGTTCCATCTATTAGCCATTTATATATTTAAATTGTTATATTCAACTTTTTCCATTTCACTTTGATTTTAAGTTAAGCTACAAATCGAAAAGCTGTCTTTATTTAGAGAAAGAAGAGTTCAAGTCTCATCATATAATAGAGATTAAACCATAAGCCATAAAAAGTTCACATCTCGCATAAGGTAATATCAACATATGGGCGAGATCTAGCAAGGTCTTCTCTCAAGAACTCAATACATAGCAAGATTTCTTCCCCAAAGAAAAAAATAAATAAAAAAAATGAATTTTCTGTTTAAAGAGAAATCCAACCCGGGTCATCTGATGCAGAAATTGTGCTCGTGATGCTTGAAACTTCACTTGCGCTGGTCGGAATGATAAATAGAAGGCAGGTGATTTCTCTAATTTCGTGGTAATTTCTAATGTTTTTTGGCTTATGAAGGAAAAATTTAAAACACATTATCAAATGCTTGAGTGCGTACTTTTGTCTAACTAGGTGACTTTCTTACTAAAAGGTTAATTAAGAAATCAACTAGAAGCATTGATGGTAGTATTGATATCAATTTCAGCTATGCGAAACGGTTCTAGGAAAGGCTGAAGCCTAACCTTAGTCATTGAACAAGTTCCAATTTATGCCCATGAAAACACGTGTTGGAAATTTTTGTAAATTGCCGAGGGTCAGTAACTTCCTTGGGAATGTGTGGCTGTCCGATCAAACGAGAGTAAATCTCATCCGTTGATCATAAACCTCCTAAGCTTTGGCATGGTGCTGACTTTTGTATCATAAAGGTCCAAATATAGAAGTCAAGAGGAAGATGAATGGTTGAAACATAACCAAATATAATTTATGAAATTCTTTTTGTGCGGGTACGAATTTCAAAACTTCTACAAACATGTACTTTGAATTTATGAAAGCAATCTTGAAAAAGTAAATCCGGTAATAAAGAAAATATAAAGATAGAGAATATCAAGACAAGATCTATAGTTGTTTGGTTTCTCTTGACTACTCCACTATTTCCAGTTCTAGAAGCCTTGTCAATATGATATATAATGGAATAACTTTAATCAAATTGGGCTACTATATTATATGATATAACGAGAAATATATTCAGGAGTTGAGTCTTAAATAGTTAAATCTTCACGAGCTTGATTTATCAAAGGAAACTTTCAGATTTGATGTTATGCAACAATAATGTAAAACACGTCTTCGGCAATTGTGGTCTTCAAATATAACATAGTCATGTTGTGTCCACAGTGTGTTCCATTTTTTTTTTTTTTAATAGTTGTTAGATGAATGTAGCATTCAAAATGTGAATACTTCCCTTCGATATTTCCATGAATTTTGCTCACGTGAGATGGCATAGACTCGTTGAAGATCTTTATTATGAGATAATTGTTCTGCATGCACTAAAAGAACTCATTAAATACTTCTACTAGATTTCATCACCAACATGATTTCAAAGATTTCACTATTGGATGTTAATTTATCTAAAATGTATAAAATAATATAAAAATACATGTACTTGTGGCATGCACCACTGATCACATGTGTCATTAAAACCGGGGAAAATTGTCTAAAAAATCTTAAATTTATTGGGCTTTTGCTATTTGAGTCATAAACTTTATATTTATTCCAATTGAGTCATAAACATTTTTACATTTTACCAATTGAGCTAATCTAGCTAATTTTGGTCAAAAGTCACTAACATCAACATTGATTATTCTACATGACATAACCAGTGTAGACAATTCTTAATAATATTTTTATATTTTTTTAATTTTTTTCCTTCCCTTCTTTCTCTAGCTAGTCGCAGGGTTTTAGCAATGGCTAACGATCGGCCAGAGGTAAGAGGGCCAACAAGGTTGACCTCATTTTTGCAAGGCAACAGCCTCACCATGGCTAGGTGAACCTTGCTTGCCCTTAACAAGGTTGGCCTCACCCTCATCGAATCTAGCGAGGGTTGAGCCTCTCTAGTCACAAGGTAGGGTCAATCTCGCACTCTAGTGAGTTCAAGCTTGTTAGGGACAGGCGAGGCTTGCCCTCGCCGGTGGTCGACAGCGACACCTCGCCAATCCTCATCTCTAGCTATTTGCTAAAACTTAGCAACTAGCTAGAGAATGAAGGGAAGGAAAAAAATATTCAAAAGTATCAAAATATAATTAAAAATCTCGCTCACTACATAGGACTCAAGTGAGTTCAAGACCCAAATTGACCCATTAACCCATTTATGACCAATTTATGTTTAATGTGACCCATACCTAACTCATACTCGACCCAACTCATATTAATAAACTATTTTCATATTTAACCAAATTTAGAAAAATGTATTCCTATGTTTTTTTTTTTTAAGATTATATTACTAAAATACTTCCAAGCTTATTTATTATATATATTATTATTTTTTAAATGGTATTGCTAAAATAGTTTTATACAACACAAATTTAATGGACAATTTTTATAATTTTTAAAAATTAAAATTTTAATTATTTTTATTTTTATTTTTTAAATATAATTTTTTTCTTTTTTCTTTTTTGTTCTTCTTCTTCTTTGGCTGGCCACAGGCAAGCCTCGAGCTCGTCGCCACGACGCCGAATCTAGCGAGGCTCGAGCCTCGCCGGACGTTTGAGGCCTTCCCTCGCCGGATAAAACTTAGCTCAACTAGCTCGAGCTCGAGAATGAAGGGTTCAAGGCAAAAACAGAAAGAAAAATAAAATAAAAATTAAAAAAAAATATAAAAATATAATTAAAAATTATTTATGTTGAAAAATGGGTCTGGCCTCACTATGTAAGAATGGGTCAACTTCTTTATTTTTAAAACTCAATGAAAATAAGATTTGACCCATTAACGACCCATTTAACTATAAATGGGTCCATAAATGGGTCAATGACTCATTTTGACACCTCTAACGAATTCCAACAAAAATTGACTAAATAGATTCAATTGACAAAACGTAAAAAATATTTAGAATTAATTGGCAAAATAAAAAAGTGAAGGATTGAATTGACAAAAAAAAAAATGCCAAAAAATTTTCAATAGGTTTAAGATTTTTGAACAATTTTTTTAAAATTAGTGAATATTTTTCAAGTAATTAAAATTGGTGAGATTAAAGCTCTAACAGATTTTCTCTTAGATATCATAAAAGTATTCAAACTCCCCACCTCCCCCTTCCATGTCAAAGCATTTACTCCATGTAATATGGGTGGATGGGTACAGAATGTTTTGAGTTGTCCGCTTGCATCATTAAAACCAAATCCCATCAAATTTAACAGGTCATTTAAGCCAGATTTTCTCTCACATCTCATCAAATTAGGCAAAGCATTTACTGCCTAGAATATGCGAAAATGGGTATATAAAGGGTTGTGCTTGTTAGAACACTTCACACAATTTACATCTTGCTTTGTAACTAGGAAGACCGGAAGCATGGAGACAAATAAGAAAAAGCACCATTACCCACCTTGTGATGATCGCGGATGCACCACCCTCGAATGCTGCCTTCGTAAAGCCCCCAAGAGGCTTATGTCCTTTTTTTCATTTTTCTGTTTCTAGCATACAATGTTGTTAATTTACATCAATGCTTTCCATAGTTTGAGTTATATATCATTTGGACATTCGAGCATGACGAGGCATGCAATACTAGTCAAGTTTTGATGGAATAATCTAAGGTCGAGGTTTGATAAAGGGTTGATTGCAGTTCTTATAGGGGGTCGAGTTCGATGGCCTGAGTTGGTGGGACAGAGTGGAGATAACGCGAAGAAGGCGATCGAGAAGGACAATCCATTCGTGACGGCTGTGCTGATACCGATGGGAAAAGTACCTGAGAGCGATTTTTGTTGTAACCGAGTGTATGTTTGGACCAACGAAATGGGCCTTGTCTGTAAGGTACCAGAGGTTGGATGAGGGGGAAAAATATGAACCTGAGTAAAATAGCTCATGAAGCTATTTGATATAATGAAATGAAACAGATAATCATTTGATGTGGCTTTGTTCATTTTTAAAAGATTGTGAGAGATTTTAAGAATTTCTACTGGTTGTTTGTTAACTTTCGAATTACGATTCTAATCTATGATTTAAAAATGATAACAAAAAAAAGAAGGAAGTTCACCTTAATAACTTGACTGGGTTTTCATTGAACTTTATGTGAAAAGTTTGAGGTCGAACTCCTCTTTCAAATTTGCTTTATATATAGTATAAATAAATTAGAAATGATGACGCAAACATATCAAGAGTGAAAAAAATGAGATTTGAGAATGAGAATCCCATATATAATGAAAATGAATCCTTATTAAGGGTGTGTTTATATCCCGGAAAATGGATGTTTGGAAAATATTTTCCAAAAATGATTGTTTGTGCTATTAACAAAAATGAACAAATGAAAAGTATTTTCATTATCCATGAAATTAACATAAATTGTCGATAAAAATTATTTTTATTGACTAATTATTTTAGATAATATAAGCAATTATTTATTTGAAAATATTTTCCAAAAATCATCTATTTGCTGCAAAACAGACAGAGTCTAAATTTGATTGAATGGGGGAAACAGTGATATAAATTATTTAGCTCTTTCACATATCAATATATTGTCCTCTAGAATATACTTACCTTTGGTGGGCATGGGAGTGGTGTGGATTCTTCCAAAGCACAATGCAGGTTGGCGCTCTTGTTAGTACAGCAAGAGCCCTATCTTGGCGCTTATTCTACTTTTTTTATTTATTATTTATTATTAATTAGTGCCATCTTCCGCGGCTTATTCTACATTAGAGATCAGACAGGTATTCCACCTTAGCGATCAGACAGATGAAAAAAACAAGAAAAGCAAAATCAAGAAGCAAATAATCGAGTCATCGCCCTTCTGTACGAACGACGTTTCTCTATTCATCTTGTCAAGGCAAGTCGGATTTGGAGCCATCTCTCAAACGCCCAATGCAACCATACTGTCTTACCCAGTTGAGTTTTGTCTGCAGATTGCCCTCGGAAGAAGAGGCGATCAAAGAACAGGACTCAGCCTATACAAGTCAAGTAGCTAGCGCAATTCTCTCTTCCATATTAAGTTACTCCCATAATATGTGACAGTTCTGGACCGAAACATCTCCCCGTTCGAGGATTGATATACCTGAGGATATAGACTAGAATAATTTAAGTACGGTATTCGAAACGAGTGTTCGACAGTGTAGTGAAAGCACACAAGAGGGTGCATGAACAAGAAATCTCTTTGGCTTATGATTATCTCTGCTTCCTCCTCTTATATCCAGGCGAAAATCTCAGAATCGAGAGCTGATATTAAACCTACGATACCATATGTTGCAGGCGATGGATAGTTCTCCACCAGAGTTGTCCATACTTGGCGTTTGTTTCTGGAGGTTGAGAGCTATTGAGGATGCAAGGCGGAATTCACCAGCTGCTCGATTAGATGATATGGTATTGATCAATCAGCATTATGTGGAGTCGTTTCTCCTAATGCAGGCACGCAGGTAATAAGGTGATATGTGAGGCAACTCCTTCCAAGCAATTGTCTCAGTCAACAGTGCATGGGAGTTGTTTCAGAGTCAGAGCAAGCAGGGTATTTTGGAGTTACAATTATTTTTTGTGGGCTTGCTATCTGAATAAGCTCTCAACTATGCTGTTGCAGTAAATGTTATGTGCTGTATGGAGCTGCTGTTGAATCAAGGGATCACTTGTTTATGAAGTGCAGCTGCTAAGGAAGTCCGGAGCAAAATATATCAGAGATGCTGTAATGGGCATGAATTACTCTGAAAAGGCCAATCTATTCGCTGTCTCATCTTCAAAGTTGCCTGGTTGCAGCAATTCAAGAAGACAATTTCGTAGTTTCGTGCAATGCTATATTTTTTCAGATTCATTTAGAAGTTTGGTAGAAGATTGAATGATGAGGGGAAAAAAAAGGATAGGCTCTTACTCTCAACGTTATAGCCATTTGCAGGAGGTGGAGGTAGATGCCATAAGGGGATATGCTGGGTTTTGAACATTTTACAGCAGCAGAGAACCCCCCCTTTGGTTTATGAAGTCAATAAAACTCACTGCTTATCCAGCCAAAAGTTAAAAAGGAACAACAAATCTTTGATACTTTTATTTGCAGATCAAGGTTCAACCCGAAATCAAAAAGCATTAAATATGCCTCATCTTTTTGATGAAAATTCACTCCCTATAGATATTGAAAGGTTACAATATGGGAACAGGAAACTAAACAAAATCCTAAATGTCTAGCAAAAATCCCTCGCTGCAGCCGAATATTCTATTTCTCACACCATCAGTCCGCCAGCTAAAACAACAATTATGGGAGGCTAAGAAAGATAAAAGAAGATACTCCCAAAAGGAATTTTGCTCAACTACATGACTACAGAACAGAATCAGCTAATGATCATCTTATTAAGGAATTCGGCTTGCTCTGGAAAATACTCCAGCAATTCATCCTTGGTGACCCAGACAAAATCCTTGCACTTCCGAATGTTAAACTTGTTCGTCGCAATAACTTGAGACTTAAAGAAGAATCGCTGAAAATGAAGGAAGAAATCAGCAAACTTAAGGCTAAATAATCTCTCTCATATGTCCTTCCAGAATGAGGACAATATATCATTTCTAAAGCAGAAATGGACCACATATATAGACATGAGTGTGCATGTATGACTGATGAACGCGTCATACCTTCAAAGATGGCACTTTCGCTGAATCTTCTGTTTGTTGTATGACTGTATGACCCATAGGAGCATTTCCAACGAAATAAGTATGTGACAGATCTCCTAACACAGATTCCAGTGCTGACTCTGCACACTGGAGAAATGAGCCATTATGAGAGCAGGGAAGATGAGTGCAACAAAGAAATGTAGATGATGCAAATTTCACCACCTTTCGCAATGTCTCCTCAGATTCATAAACCTTTTCAGGAAAATGCCAGACAGGATCAGCAGCAGGAGAACCGTACGCATTACCATAAAGAAGAAGATACAATCTCCGGTCTAACGCTCTTTGTAGAGACCTATTATACATTCAAAAAGACACGTGCCATAAGAGGGTATGTAAAATAAGTAGATCCCAGAACACCTATTGAATCATCATACAACTGACTCTAACAGTACACATTCTTCAATATAAAAAAATAAGGTCCAAACATTAATGACCCCGCAAACAGGAAATAAAAGGAACACCCATCACATTTCTCGTCGTATTCAATTTATTATCAATGACAACCTCTCATCACAGAACATTGAGTATGGCCAAATTGGACCGCATTTGATTACAACAGAACAAATATACTTGGCTTTCATCACCAATGAGTTTGCAATGTCTGAAGAAAACCAGCAAACCAAGAATTCGTGCAGACAATTACTGTGTTGTTCACAAGATACAAAATTCATTACTTATGAAAGAACCAATCGCCGGTATAAGAGTATTTCCTTTCCATTTTACACATCTGTATTGCAGGACAGGAATCCTAGTACAACGTGTAGGCTATCCCAAACAGGATATAAATTTAGAGGTCTATCATGATTCACAAAAGCAAAGAAGGCCCAAAAGAATTGGAGACACATATTGAGGAACACCACTCAAAGAAACAAAATAAAAGATATCCAAGAAAAACAACTTGGACTATTCTACTCCAACAAAACCAGTAACAGCATCAAACATGCACCGCATAGGAATGTCCATACTTTCTATCATTTGTTTTGTCAGCTTCAGTGATCCGAGGAGCCGGTACATAGTCAATCTGGTAATCACCTTTTCCCCTAGTTGAAAGAAGAGGACAAAGTTTGTGAATTGAAAATGTGATTGATTGTTCAATAAGATACATGAGGAATGAGGAGAGAGAAAGATGATAAACAAATGCAACTAATGCACAATCATGATCAAACCAAATGACCCAGAGACAGAATGGGCCACTGGGGAGAGAGAGAGAGAGATGATAAACAAAAGAAAATATATATGCAATCTTCCATGCAACTAATGCACAATCATGATCAAACCAAATGACCCAGAGACAGAATGGGCCACTGTCTGTGATCATGTGGTAGAACATTGAACAATTTGTGAACCCACAGATCCATGAAAAAAAGGAAAATACATAACTTAGATTCAGGCCTTGCAGTAAAGACTGAAAAGGAAAAATTATAGATCAAGAGAGCTTGCCACTCACCGCATTCGAAATAAAATTATGCCAATTAGCTTCAAGCCTCACATGAGGGATCAAAAATAGGTCGAGAGAGACTGGGGCTCACAGAATTCAAGATAATCACAATTTGTGTCAATGACTAGTCTCTCAAGTATTCTAAGGGGAGAATGAATAAAAGGGGGATGCGGAAGTCCTCTAAACAATAGCATTTGATGCAATTCTTACTGGACCACAGTTTTAGCTCCATGTATTCATCATAGTTTTGTTTTACATCATCTCCTCATTAGGGGGAAGTGGACAATCCTATACTTATGGATTGAGCTTGCTCAAACAATTACATGCTTCTTTATTTATTTTGCAAGCCTCTGCAGTAACTTCCTTTTGAAAAAATAATCAAATGAAGTAAAAAGATCACTAAAGAATTAGAAATATCAAATCAACTATCACCAAGACTAAAAACCTCGAACTAATTGATTCAAAGATTTATGCATGTTGAGAAGGCAATGTTTTACACAATTGCCAATATCAGCATATGAATCTGAAGTTTGAACCTCCTACACTGAACAAGAAGTCAGTTCACCAGACAACTAACATGATTCAAGCTAAGCCACAGACATTATACAGACAACATAGACAAAGAGACTCATTTCACAAACTCAGTTAAGACTTTCAATACCAAAAAAAAGGGGCATATGTCAAAGGAATTTGCTTGCACATGTGCACGTCAGATCAAAGTAAATGAAAGTAATGAGAAACAATTGGCAATGTGCCATTATAGCTGGAACTAGAAAGCCAGAACTAAGTACTAAGAAGACAACACGAGGTTGAAAAGGTTCGATTGACACGCAAACATATGTACCTGGCATTGGACTTGTCTAGAAACTCATCTGGATATCTCCTCCGATACTGCTGACACCAACGAAATCTAAGCACACATGAAAAACAAGCAAAACCAACGTAAATCATTAGCACACAGTTTTCGTTCCCGTCACCAGCCCATCTTACTGATTCAGACAGGTCACCAAACTCACTCTCCTGACGAATTTGTCCCAAAAGTGAAATCCCCAAATTAGCACCCCCAGGATCCGTGCGAATCCATTTTTTTCTCAGCTTAAATTAAGAATGAACAAAGAAATAACAAATCTTCACTCTCCAAAAGCTACGTATCAAAAGAAACTGGAATGTAGCTTCAAAGTGCTAAGGTAAAATTCAATATGCTAGTGTTGAAATAAAAACCCCGCCAATCTTTGAGCTGATCCAGATGACCATCAGTTCATTTTCGAGTAAAGAAGCAAGGAGCATTTAGCTGAACCACAGCCCAAGTCAAAGCACTCCACTTTCCAGAAGAAAAGAGAGTTCCAAAGACTACCCAATTGACAAATGACTCTCCTACCGCGACCATTATCCTCAGAGCTCCGAAACAGAGCAAAGAAGTGCAGTAACTCACGAGAACTCCTGAAATGCGTACACCACGGGGTCGATTTTAGGGACGACGACGGGCAGCCTCTCGAACAGCACGGACGCGACGACCTTCTCGGGCTTGGTGCAGAACCCCCGCACCGGCCGGACCAGCGACGACAGCGACCGCCGCATCTCCGCCTTGCCTCTCTGGATCCAACACTACGCGAAGCGGCATCAGAACGCGGCACGAAGAGAGAAGAAACAAGAAGAACCAAATAGAGCAAAACGCATACAGACACGTCAGAGGGAGAGAGAAAGAGAGTGCCTCGCGACCTTCGCGGCGGACGCTGGAACCCTTCGGGACGAGACGGCGGCGGCGGCGGCGGCGGCGGCAAGCTTGCTTCGGTTCAGAGGAGGAGGCCGGCTGAGGCTGCGGAGCGTTCTATCGGGTACCGGCAAATGCAGGGGAAAGCGCAAGCCGCTGCTCTGATGCTCCGCAGAGTTGAGCTTTTTTGGGCCGAATTGGGCCGGGCCGATGTTCGGGCCTGATTCGACATTTTACTATTTTAGCTCGGGTCCATTCGGGCTACCGGGCCTGAGGGCCCCAGCCTGAACTAGCTCTGCTCGGCCCGAAATAACTCTGGAAAATGAGAATACGTACTTAAAAAAAAAAAAAAAAAAAACTGTGGAATGGTTTATTTATTTATTTATTTAATACGACCGATGACATATTAATTAATGACAAGCGCCCAACGGTCGAAAGGAACAAAAGAAAGCGATGTTAGGAGTCAGAAATGGAAAGGAAAAAAAGGTGCTCAAAAGTGGATCTTTGAGACTGAAAATTGCTTTTCGACCAACTGAAAAAACCGAAAATTGCTTCAAATGACATTTGGGCTCTCAATAAGTTATTTTAAATTGTACTTTCGGGTCCTTCAAGTCCATCCGAGTTAAAAGTTATGCTTTGCAAGATCCATGTGCGTGATTTTTTTTTTTTTAATTGAAAATTTGTAAAATTTGTGTAATTCCACTTTAATTATTCAAACGGAGGTCAAGGTTTTGGAATTTTGATTGTGAGTTTAATAATTTTATGTTACTCCCCGTTTTCATGAATTCTAATAAAAATGTGAATGTCTAAGAGCTATATTCATGAAATATCATGAACTCATGTACAAGTTCATAATTTTGACTCCATTTCTTTTGCGAAAAATAAATTATATGGACATTATCTTCCTAAAAATGATCACTTATATCGCTTGAAATAATAAGTTAATAAAGATTATTTCATTATCAATAATAATTTATATCTAAATATCTTCATAAACGATAACAAATTTTTTTATTCACTCATTTTTCCAATAATTTCTGTGATTCATTTCAAAAAATATTTTTCAAATCATTCATTTTCTGTGAAACACAATGTTATTTTTAAATTTTAGTTACACCTCAAGCGATAAACTGCATTAAAACCGAGAATCACGGTAGATGTTGAATAAATCCATGGAGGAGCAGAATAGAAGGCATACTCTACAACATAGCTGCAATGTCATATCCCGTTGATAAGAAAACATCCCTCATCGTTTGTACAAAGGGCCAGTTCCATTGTTATGTGGGGCAACTCATCTAGATCACAATGTGCACTTGGCAAATTTACGGCCGAATGATCTGCATGCTCCGTCGACATGAAGCTCGCTAAACCCCGAGTTGGATAATCCTTGCACGTTCACATTTTCATTCATAGAACGGAAATCATTAAACGGGATACACATTGCATTAGAAAGAGGTAAAACAAGACGCCTCTATGGGAAAAATGACATGGATCTACAGGGTGCCAATGGAAAGCCTTTTAACTTTATGCAAATTAGAGGAAAGATTATGAGAAAATCTACAGTACGGCGCCAGGGAGGCTCATCTTAGGACCACATTTAACTTGCTCTCCACTTGTTCTCTCACCTTCCACTGCAAAACATAACATTGCTCTGCTACGTTAGTGACTCGTCCTCATGGGCGAGACGTTAAACAGCAAAGCGAAAATTGAAATGCCGACCAGAAGCTGAAAACGTGTAGTTCTCTTACCTGCAACTCATTGATTTCTTCGTCTGTCAGTGAACGCTCCATGGAGCGATACGCAACCCTGTAGCAATGGCTGGTCATCCCCTTCTTGTTTGTGAAATTATCAATCAAGCATACCTGAGAGAAACCGGTCAAATCAGATCAAAGTATGCTTCAATGTCAGAGGAAAATAACCAGCAGAAACAATAGGCAAGCCTTTTCCCAAATTAGTTGACATTGTCATAGGCACATTGAAGGTCAACAAGACGAGACCTCCTTACGAAGATTTTATCATCTTTTTTCTCATATCAGTTAACAGAGACTGTCGCCTAACATAGTGGTTTATCATTCCCATTTTGTTAATGTCTAAGCCAACAACATACTTTCATCTTGACCATAATTCCTTTATGCACATTTTCACACTCAAATGAGAATTGGTGTTTGTATGCTTATAAGTGGCTACCAAGCAACAAGTCAAGAAGGCTTGGGCAGAAAGCATGAGACAATTGGACTGCATGGTGAGTCCCTTTTCTTTTGGTGATTAATGTGTTGAACCTGAAAATTAAAGGAAGACAAAATGATCTAGCAACAAGGTAAGTTTTTCTCTTCACAGAAACTAGCAACAAATTGACCCAGGCAAACTAACTGCACCTTTATCATATATCTACCAGAATATCATTAATCTTTCTTCAGTCTAGCCCTATAATAGTGGCTTTTTATAGATCCCAGGATACTGAAAGTACTCGACCCACCAGCAGCGAAGTAAATGCAAGCCAGAAGCTCCAGCAGTCTAAGTTCAAGCTCCAAAGTCCGTTTATCATGAAAATCCATCTAAGTGGAGTCTCAGAATTTATTCAGAGACTTGTAATGATATCTATACGAAGCAACTCTTAAAGAAGACATGTAGAAAAGAACAATGCTAGAATGCAAACCTCCTCAACGAGATCGCCGGCAATGCCTCTGATCACTTCACACAGATTGTTTTCAGTAAAAGACTCACTGATCCAGAAGCTCATGTCCTTGTAACAAGGAGGAAACTGCCACAGGAAAATCATTTCCATAGATTAAATTGTGGGAGGATTTCCATAGTAGGTTACTAACTAAAGTAAATGATAACTCTTCCAACTTAACCGTGCAAAACCCTGTATTTCTTAGGTACTGGCGGTGAAAGTTTTCTTGATGACCACTCATGCATCAAATTCTCTTATGGATATTCAAAATTAAAGGAATACAAACAAACCAAAGCTAATCCTACCTTTGAAAATGGCTTGAATTTGACACCAAGCTGGCCTTCAGAGAACTGAGAAATGAAGCACAATACAATACTCATATAATCTGGTCCACAAGGATCTCCCACAAAACTTGCGCTGCATAAATAGTCAAAGTAATAAATGACACGCAAAATCTAAACCAGAAATTACCTGAGAGGTAAATCGCTCATCAGTCGTCCAGAAAAGCCGAATATCTGGTATGTCAAATAAAACCATAGCAAGTCGCTCTAATCCAAGTCCAAATGCCCAAGCAACATTATTTGAGTTACCACTTCTCTTCAGAATTTCTTGTTCAGTAACACCACAGCCCAAAACTTCGAGCCACTTTTCCTGACACAAGAAATGATAAGCAAATGAGATGCAATTCCCTCCTATTAAAATCTGTTGACTGTCACCAAGCAGTCCAATCAGTACACTAGCAACATATTTAAAAAAAGAAAAAAAATCGTAACAGAGTCTTCAGTCCTAGTTCAATCAACCCTACAGAAAAGCAGTACCGCTATCATAGATAGTCACTATGCATACCCTGCTGGGAATGATAATGCAATATAACTAGAGGAAAAAGAGTAATTATGTTGAAGTAACAGGCTTCTTCTAGAAGGTTGTTAATTGTTTATGTCGTCTCTGAACTCCACAACATAAAGAGCAACGACATTTGTTTTAGCTCTCACTTTCCTTGGAGAATAAGGATAGACACTGCAAGCACACATTTTGTCCTTTTGGATGTAAACTTCAACTGCATACTTTTAACTTGTTTTAGAAATAAAAGCCTACACTCACCACCTAATGAGTGCAAAATTATTGTAGCTGCAAATATTATTCAGCACCAGTTAAAGTAGCTCAGACCCCAGTTTCGATACATATTTACAGCATATAGGACCAATCACACTACTGTAGGAACATAGATTATTTGTACTCTCCACTTAGAGATATATCATGCAAAAATTGTCAAAACACTGGAAGATGATATGCTGCAAGAGAAAAGTAGTAGACAGAAATAACAGCTAACTTCCACCTAAAAAGGGGAAAAAGGATCTTTTGAAGTTGTCTTCTTCGTTCTTATACTTGTTCTCTATATTACTTTCAAAACTTATGGTCATTGCATTACAGAAAAGTTGTTTGCCTTTCTGAGTAAATGCTTATTTTTCCATAATCAAGCTCATGAGAAGGCAGACCCATACCTGAAAATATATCTCAAGCTCAAATGATGGATCAGTAAATGGGAAATATGTATCAATCCAGCGCATTTCAACAGCACCTAAGAGTTCCAATGTACTGGAATGGTGAGAATATAATTCTAAACATAGCAGACAAGTGTTGTAATCAGAAACAACTTTGGATTGCTTCATTGAAAAAATCATCTCAAATTTTCTTCAATGAAAGGACAATAGAAGTCAATCACTGTAGCACACTATTATATTCTAAAAAATTACACGAGCTTATGGCATCATTCTGCAACCTGAACATATTATTGGAATCATTCCAAACTCCATTAAAATTACAAAAAAATACACCACTTCCTCTGTACCATAACAAGTTCCTAGTCAGGGCATAATCTTCCATTCTGCCAGTTTCTATTGCATATGAGACATCATATCTACCTTAATGCAAACTCTACACTACCCATTTCTAGTTTCATGGAAGCACAAAACTTTATATAATAGGCTTTCAAGCTTCCCATGTGAACTTACCAAATAAGTGGCGTGCCAATCCTTCCAAACATTTCTTTAAATCCTCTGCTGCATAAGCAGTGCCGTCCTGGCCAGATGACTCCCAATCATTCGGAGAAAAAACACGAACACCTTCCATCTGCATAATTCATCGCAAATTCAAAACCAACACTTGAGAGAATAGTGCTCTGCGATTCTGCTATATACATCTGACGTAAAAGTAGATGGAGCTTCATGATATAGAGAAAACCTGATGAAAAACTGGGTAATGCGTTGAGTCAATAGAATCTCTTCGATAAACATCTCCCGTAACAAGGAATTGAGTGTAACCTTTGCTTAAAAGCTCTGCTTGATGAGCACTTGTATGGCACCTCAAAACTGTTTGAGGGTCAATGTAATATGTGTCATTGTAGCTCCGGCTTACATGATCAGCAGGAACCAGTACATCATCAAAATTCTGCACGACAGGGTTTTCAATGAAGCTAGTTCTATGAGAACAATTTAATTTGCAGCCTTAAATCTAAAAAAAAAAGTGTAGAATTGTTAAATAAAGCACTGCATTTTAATATGGCAACCACCAAATTCTCATATAAACATTTGTAATTAGCAGCATATCTTGGCAGATTTAACCAAAAGATGATGCATTTAACATGTTTGTTTGTTAAACTTTGACCCTAAATCTCGAAAACTTACCAGAAGCATCTCAAGGTGATAGTTTAACATAGTTGACTGCAACATTCCATACTTCAGGGTTGCCAGTACAATAACATCCATACTTGAGGATGATATGGTGATCATTCAATAATATAACTCAAAACTGATTTTATCCTCAGCTTTCTTCTTAGTTTCACATCTAGCCACACGATCACTTTCTATCAACCAGCAAAGAATCCGAAACAAGACAATAAGGATGCTTAAGCTGCAGCCTCTTGTGTGTCTAAGTAATCAACAAGCATATTATTCAGGTCATGCACTGAAAAAGACAAACAAATCCTTCCAAATAATTCGACTCCTCACCAAGAAATTGAAATCAACAATCAAAAGAAATCACCATTCCAGTCAATCAGTTAACATGAATAGACAAGATAGAGAATTACTAATCAATCAAGCGAGATTGAGCATCAACCATGGATATGGCTTATTTCCTTATCCCATAAGGAAGATCGTTATATGATGCGCACCATATTCAGGTTCACTTTGTGTTGCTATATCAATAGATGAGCTCACAATGGATGAAAGATTGTCAAAACCAGTGTCTTAAATACCGGACCACACCAGCTAGTTCAACTGGTTCGACTGGATAGCAGTTTGGCTTCCAGTCCAATTTGTGGTCCTATGCCGGCTCTGGTAAAAAACAGTTAAGAACCGACCAAACCGGTTGTGCTGTTTCAATGCAAACCACTTCATTTGACTGATTCCTTGACTCAATAATAAATAATGAAGGATAGCAGGTCCAGGTTCGAACCCCTGAACCAGAGTGGTGAAGAATGCACGCATCCAGCTGCCCTAAGCATCATCACATGACTATTTTTGGCAAATAGTGCTTATTCTATAGTTACTTCCTTCACTGAAAATTTGTCAGGTAATAATCCACGAGTCTCAATCCTGCATCCTAGCAAAATAATTGTGATGCTTGAGCCACTGGGTTGAGCAAAAAAATTTGTCATATTAATATATCATATTACATATATTTCCACATTATTTGAACCGGCCAGTTTTACTGGTTCCCCCCAATTGGTCAGACCACAAAACGGTCAGCCTCTGATATGGCCACCAGTGCGGTTTTCTAAACACGGATCATAACATTAACTTAGTGAAAATTATAATGATCACATCTGATATATAGAACCTAAGGCCCTTTATGATGAAGAAACCAGGGAGACCTAGCCTTGTGCATAGGCAGCGTCAACAGTATAAGACTCTCCAATTATACAATGGAAAAGGGGTCATGGTCTAAGAAGAGCCCAACATCATCCTGTTGTTTCCTCTGTCGGGATAAAAAAATTCCTTTGTGATTCTTTAGTGGGCTTTAGCCTACATGACTTTTTATGTTGGACACCACAAATAGCACATTGTTTAAAATCTACCCAGAAATAACATTCATTTCTTTCCATGTATCTGTTAGGCTGTCGTAGCATGGAAATAAACTAATATAATAAATATATTGAAGGGAGGACCTTTAATTGATATGAGAAATGCATAAAGGAAACATCCATATGATTATAATTTTTTGATGTAAAATCTAGTGAACCCCATGACAACATTTTCCTGGTTCTTGCACTGCCTTGGATACATAAGAGTTGCCAATCTTAGAGGCCTACTTCTATGCTGAACCTTCTCTCAAATACTAATATTAATTAGATATAAAAAATAAATGAATAGATTCACACCTAACTCCTGTTGATAGTGGTAGGATCAACTCATATGGCCTCATCTTGCTGATGGAATGAAAATATAATAGAAATCATTTTTTAGAGTTGCATAATTATTCTCAAGAACCAAGAAAACCAAAAAAACAGAAGCAGCAGAAAAACCATCAAATCCCCTCAGGAACAAAATTAACAGTCACTTCGTTACACATAATAATATACGTTGACAGTTCCTTCATGTTGGAACGTTTCCAAGCAAACACCTAAATACTCACAAGAGACTCAATAACGTCATAATTTTTCTAATCCATGAAAATATGCCATAGGAAGTACACATAAAAGCTAGATTTGAAGAACAAGATCGAAAAATCTGAAGTTAAGAAAATAATTTTAGCTTTTATTTGTTCAACATTAATCTGAAATTCAACTTTTGTAGAAAGATGGGAAGTAGTAAAATAACATCAAGATGGCTCCAGCTGAAAAAGAACCTGCTAAGAAGATCCCAAGCATAAACACCTAGGCTACATTTGGTCGTTCAGATTTCTAACCAAGATAGAACTGGAAAAGATAGCATAGGATATGAAATCTAGAGATTTTTGCTATATCTTATTTATTAATTGGTGATTGCAATAATAAAGTCAGATATATTCACATCATATCATGTACATTATTTGATATAAATGATATATTAGTATAAATAAACAAAAAAATTTACAAACGGAAATGATAAAAATCTCTTGCGACACTCTTGCCTACTTTATTTTTATTTGATTTATTTTATTTTATTTTCCTCTCTTTTTTAATTAATTTCTTTTCTATTTCTTTCTTCCCCCCTCCATCATTCTCTAATAAAATTTATCAAATAGTAAACTGTACAAATATACCAAAAATATATAAAATATGTAATAACTATAAATATATATTTATATTTATGTATTGAACTTATATTATGAAATATAATTAAATTCGAAAATATAAAGAAAAGTAAGATTAAATTAAAATAATTAAATTGTTACTTTTTATTATTTTGAATTTCTTATATTAGAATTCAAATATCATTTATATTGAAATATAATTTTAATTTTGTTAATTTAAGAAGTTTGTTATTTGAGAAAAATAACTTTTTATTATGGATGTTAGAAATCCTATTCACCTTTATTCCACCCCCATGAGATAATTTATCTGGTTTATATCCCTTTATATTTGACTTTATCTTGTTTTGAGCAAGCACCAAACGCAGGATAGGATAATATATTGAATTTTATCCCGACTGCCAAACGTAGCCCTAGAGTTCTTGCTCTAAAGAGAGGAATCAAAATGCGGTCACAATTCAGCAAACATAATCAACAATTGCTCAATCACAGGCGGCACACCTTTAGGAAGAATATCACTTGGTGGCATGAGGCCTACGACAAAGACACTTCGATGTTTGGTGTGATCTAACAGCATGATTGCTTAAATTGAAACTGTCTTCCTTCTGATCATAGAAATGATAGTATCACTTCCTAGTTATCTCAAATATGAATTGAGGAGCTTTTCCATTCACAAGAATCTAGATGACATTCTTTTGATAATTGTGTTTTAGCAGGAATGAAATGCTAATATGCCAAAAACATTTTATTCATTAGAACTTGAATGAGAAGAACACTACACACAAGTTCCACAATTGCACTTCCTCTTATCAAAACAAAAGTAAAAAAGACAAAAAGAAAAGGATCAAATTCAAAAGAACAATTACCAGAAGGCAGAAAGACAGAGACAAAAAAATATCAACAGTATACTGAGAGACTCACCAAAGAAAACCATACATATCCTAGCTTTCATGATTGATTAGATTATATCAGATTGTTTGACAAGTTTGCAGCCTGACCTGTTTTACGGTGACGATTGGACAGAGATCATCAAACTTGTCAAACTTGTTCTCGTAATTAGAATCAAAGTAATTATGTATTGCATTCTTCAAAATTCCTATTGGATGTTGGTTCCTTCTGTGAAGTTGCTGTCCAAGTTTCGTAAATATAGTGTCTGGGATATTGTTTGTAGGCTCATCTCGCACGACATCTGCAACCAACCAAATGGTCAACCATTAGAAAATCTAACAGCATTACAGAATTTGCATCCATGATCTATAGGGCCATTTCAGAGAAGCTGCCTATCCTGAAACCATGTACTTCCTCATCAGACAGCATAAGGGCAGGGATAAGCTCACCAACCAAGCAAGATTCTTATAAAGAGAAACCTTATAATCCTCTAACTATACTTAAAAAATAGTCACAGGATACAGTCCTCCATTGAAAAACTTCAATCTGTTCAATATACTTCACAAAACTACCATGCCACGCCAATTTAGGCATGTTTGAATGACCAAAGAACTACAATTGGGATAAAATAGTTATAACAACCTGAAGGAAAACAAAAGGCACCTGCAGTCATTCCAATATAATTATAAGTTCATGAGTAAAAGGATAGTCATGGACTTAATAGCTCATGAATACACATTATTAAATCACTACTGTGATGATGAAGGTGATGCTGCATACACAAAACAAGGAATTCACATAATCAAGCATCCATTCACTTTGTCAGTTCATCATAACTACTGAGACACAACAAAACTAAGAGAATAAATCAATTTGTCAGTTCCATACATATGCATGAGCATTGCAGATGCTCACAATAAGACAATGAAGAGAAACACAGAGCCCAGCATTCCCAACAGTTTACCAGTTAGGAAGCATTAGAGAACTAATTGGAGAACAAGACTAAGTGGACCTCACTTTTTGCAATAGATAAAAATAAACCGTGTGCAAACTTTACCTTTTCTCCGAAACTTACTAAAACAAAACGACTACGATAATTCATCTTTCCAGGTATTAGTCTAATTGTGCAACTGTAATAGGAAAACCAACACCCCAGCACATATACAGTTCCAATCACAGACCCCCTATCCAATAAAATCACTCAGTAACCATGAAACAGCAAAGCCAAGGTAATTTGTAATTCACTAAGAGAATTTAGAGTAATATGAAAAGAGAAGTGGGTGTGAGAAAAAGAAATCAGAGTGATGAGATGAGAGGGAAAGAGAGAGTGGAGAGGGTCGATAGGTGAGAAAAAGGCATAATTCCATTCGTCACTATTGAATTATAATCAAAGTGAAAATGAGCTTATGTGGCCTTACAATTCAGCCATAGTCACATCCCACTCACAAGACAATTGCATAATAGAAAATACCTAGTCAACCCTAACTAGCTGATACTTCAAAACAGATAGAAAATAACAAAATCAACATCTATTGCTAGCACGCTAAAATCATGCCATCACTTACAACACCATGGATCATGAGACTATCCACACGACAAAATCTTCCTTGTGCTTTAGGGAACGCATTATGGATACGACTCCGTATTTTTACTATTTTCTCTGAAAGCACACCTTCTTCACTCCTTTAGAGTACTTCATGCTTCAACCAAGACCTTTAAAATTTTCTTTCCAAGACTCATACCTTGGCTTGGCTATAGAGCCACCTGTTTATAGCTCGACATTCTCAAACAACAGGTGCTCTTCAAGTCCCACTACAGGTGAGAGAGTTATAAATTGAGCATTGAAGTCTTCTGGTGGCTATAGTCGAGAGATAAGGCAGTGCTCACAACTTCACAATTTCCCTCTTGACTATGCACCTAAAGTTAGCTGTTTTACAGTTGCAGAAAATTCAGGTTGTTCAGGACCCTCTACTTGTCTGCTACTAATGTCGATTCCAACTTCATTCAAATGACTGAAATAATGAAATTGTTGGAGCGGATAACTAATTCCAATTTGAGAAGGAAATATGTACAAGGAGCTTGTCCATGTAAAATTTCTTGTCCCCACTTGGAGAACCTAAAGGCGCTTAAGAACCACAAGGTGTCACAGCAACATGTCTCATCATCACTCTGCCCTTTCGATTTCTGGTAGAAGAGCAAGCAAGTTGCAATACGTCTCCTGTTTTATCACTAGGCAAGACATATGTACAGAAGCCAATTTGCTTACACTTCCAAGTACATCTGGAGAATAGGAACGCTGTTGACCCAATGTTAAAATCCTGCATTGTGCAGTTTACGACATCAACACTATAGGCCCACAAGGAACCTAAGATGCAACAAAACACAATTTCCTAATGTCGTTGTAAACTGAGCTTAACGTAACTTACCCATCTTGGGCCTCAATTTTGAATATGGTAATCTAACTTTTAAATAAGCGAATATTCAAACTCCGTCCATGGTTCAGTTGGATAGACCCAACTGCCTAGCACCTCAAAATCTTCAAGCAAACACTGATGCACAAGGTTGTTGCTGATGTTCCTACTATAAAGCATATATTCATCCCCAAAAAGTACAGAGTTGAACACAATCCATACCTTCAGGAAAAGTACATTGCAAAAAGGCATGATATCACTCCAGTAGAAAAGTAGGTCAACAACTAGTGATTCCACTTCTTTTGGACCAGTATTGTGCACATTCCAAGAAGCCTTTCTTTCTGTTCAACATGGTCTATGAGGAAAGCATTATTAACCAACTTCAAACGATTGAGTCCCTCATTATTTATTCCAAGACAGAGTGCCGGTATATGTGATGACTGGTGCCTTCACAAGAGGAACACCCATCTCATAATATCACCCTAGCAAATACCACGCAATTGCGCTACCCGCATATCTCGACAGTAACCAAGCCTGTCATGCTAATCTCAATAAGCTGACCCACACCCATCAGCAGACCGATGCAAATAAGCTCCCAGTGATCTGCCTTCCCAGGAAATTCAACACTGGCCAAACGAGCTATGACTTCTGTAAAGTGGATGAGCTCCAAACTAGAAACTTCACACAGAAAAGAAAACCCATTTCCTTGACTAATTGACCATGATGAGTATAGTGAGCAATGATAGAATGGAAGGACAGAGTGCAAGCAAAGCTCAACAAAATGGTTTGGATACTCCTTCACTCTTAGTCCTTCTCAGAACTTATTAACCACATGAACCATCTGCTTCAGTTACAGTGGGATAATATTTTGACTCCTTTTACCATTGTGGATTAACCACCCTGCTTGTAAGTCAATGAGACAGCTAAAAGCATTGATGAGTCTTCCCCGTTTAGCAAACATAGCATTTGGGCACAAGCCAATTCTTTTCCCAATTATCACTAATTTGTCTTGTATGACTGAAAGTCGTTAAACTAGGACTGGTCAGAAGATCACTAATGCCATCTCCCAATCCTCCTCCAGCATTTTATCAAACAGGTTTAGCACCATATTCGTTAATCTCTGTCTAGGTAAACCTAAGCACAATGGCACTACAAAGAACCATGTTTTCACATTCAATAATTCATTTAAGATAACACTCCAGAGTGAACTGCCTCTTATTTGCCTTGTATCAAACAACAAAGAGGCAAGTTTTAACTCATGGACAAAAGGCTTACTTATTACATTGCCAAACACCATTGGTCATCACAGAATTACTCAAGTATCGAATCAAGAATCAATTCCCAGGATTACGCATGCGAACGCGAACTCTGAATTCTATTTATCAAACCAACCGCGACCGCAAGAAAGAATCGGAGGAAACCAAACGAACCCACGAAGCAAGAACGCACCACCAACCCAATACAGCCAGCCATCCTTACCGTCTCTAGCGATCTTGACGCCACCTCGCTCAAGCACCGAAGCGACGGGAACCCTCCATTTCTGGCGGCGAACCTTGTCAGCAGAAGGAAACGCCGAGGAAGAAGAAGCGGCGGTCGCGGACGTCGAGTAAGGCGCCGAGAACGCGGTGAAGCTCCTCCTGCCGCTTCCGGTGAAGAAAGAGCAAGGCTTTGGAGAAGGCGGCGGACTGACCAAACGCGACGGCCACCGCCATCTCTCTCTCTCTCTAACCCAAGATCGGATTGGGTCTGTGGCTCTGGGGTGGAGTGTCAATCTCAGTCTCAGTAGAGATTTTAGTGGCTAATGTTCTTGTGGGGTTGTTTCTGGACAGCAATGCCAGGCACAGGGTCGAATAGGATTCGTGAAGAGGAAATAAAAAGTCTTGCAACTGAAAACAGAGGGCGATTGGTAAGCCAAACCAGGGTCGGCTTTGAATTTCCCCTTAAAAGACCCCAAAATATTTTTCCCGTAGAAAAAAAAATAATAATTATGCATTGATAATGTTCCTGTTCTTTGTTTTTCTTTTTTAATATAAAAAGAACAAAAACTCATTGGTAATGTCAGTTAATTTTTTATTTTTCAAAATAAAAAAGTGACTGAGAAATAAATTTATAATGAAAATAAAAAGTAGAAAAAAATAGTTTCATGTTTTCCAAAATAATTTTTAGAAATAAGTCATTTTTTTCTTTTCTCCTTCTTTCTCGCCACTCTCCGCTCGTTGCCCATCACTAGCCATCCGCCGCAACATTCGCTCACCGTCATCTGCCACCTATCGCCAGCTATCTAGAGGAAGAAGAAGAAAGGACAAGAAAGAAAAAATTCAAAAAAAATTATTAAAAATTAAAAGAAATTTATGTTACAAAAAAATTTTGTGGGTCATACAAAATACATTCCTGTTTATTTTCAATTTTGGGAATATAAATTTTATGTGTTTATCAAATGCGTTATATTACTTAGAAATGGTTTTATGGAGTAAAAATAGAAAAAAAACTATTTATGAAAATAAATTGTTCCTGAGAACAAAAATGTTACAAAATGCACGCAAAGAACAACTTTTCGTCTCTTCGCAAAATTTTAACTTATATTAATATTTTTAAAAATTTATATGTTGTGGTAGTTTCCGATGCTTCAATCTAAGAAAAGTCAAAATGTGTGTTGTAAGATTTAAACTAAACAAAAAGCAAAAAATAGAAGTCTATCCAGGTATTCAACATTCAAAATACTACAATACCAATATGTAAATGTATTACTATATTAATTTTATTTCATGATTCTTGCAATTCAACATTTCTTCTCATATTTAAATTAATTTTTTTACAAGTGCTCATAGATACTTGTTAAGTAATCAATTTGGAAAACTTTACATTTTTCTATGCATAAGTAGCAAGTCATACTAAATGCATCAACTAAGAATCTCTCCCTCATGTCAAGTTAACCATCACTAACTCAAATATAATATGGAAAACTGAATAATGTTTAATATAGATTTGTTAGTAACGACATCTAATTGTTGTTAGTGGAGGTTTATACACCAAGTAGTGATCCATATTAAGTGCATCCATCTAACATTTCTCTCTTGTATCATGTTTAATTATCACTCACTCGAAACATGTTTCGAACATAACATGGATGGTCAAACATTATTAAAATACATTAGTCAGCAATGTTATTAGACGTTTTAGTGTTGTTGGTGAAGATTTATCCACCGAATGGCGAGCTGTACACAGTACATCCATCAAGCATCTCTCGAGAAAACAACCACTAGAGAGTATATTATATGCTATGATTATCAATTTTGTAATCTAGTTCACTGGCACCAACTTTTAAGGAAAAAGACTTGGGAATTCATCAAACAACTCCATGAAAAAACTCAATTTACTGCCAATCCGCAAATGCTCGATCTTCTTATTGGTTTGCCTTTCAGTCAAAAGGCTCCATTGCTTAAATCTAATGACAACATAAACTCTACACCCTAGCACAAAACGCCTAAGGGAACGTGGTATACTAATTTTAACATTTATTATTAAGGGTCTGTTTATTTTGAGGAAAATATCACGTTTTCGAAAAATATTTTTCAAGAAACAATTTTCCAAAATGATTATATTTTTCGATATTCATCTAAAACTTGAAATTTAAATAAAAATATTTTTCATTATTTTTTATCTAATTTGATTTTTTTGAGAAAAATTACCAAAAAATTGAATTTTAATATTTTTTTTGACAAAAAAAATTTAATTTTTAAAATTTTTTTAAAAATTTATTATTTTTATTTTGAAAAATCGAATTTTAACAAATTTTCTTTTTTCCTCTTCCTCCCCCTCCTTCCTCCTCCGTCCTTTTCAGTGTACATGGCGGTGATATAACTCACAGAAAGAATTCCAAGAAAAAGGGAAGGCAGAGAGATGAAAGAGAACGTTATTAAAACGGGAACTACAAAAAGTTTGCACTAATATCACCATTTCATTCCATCACGTACATCCCCAACCGAAGCATAAGCAAATTACTCCAAGAAGGAAACCTAACCAAAAGAAAACGAAAACCAAACGAAAAACCAGTAGAGAGAGAAAGCTTCGGGCCCAAAAGCGACGGCCAATCAATGGTAATTGACGCGCTTGTTCTTGGACTTGGGAGCGGCCTTGACGGCGGGTTGGTACGTGACCCTCTTGAACTTCACCTGGCTCGAGTACACGTCGGTGCAACCACTCCACTTGTCGTCCACCTTCACGGTGGACTTGTACTTCACCTCCTCCTTGAACCCCGCGCGCCCCGTGGTCCTGTCCACGAACCCCTCGGCCTTGTGCTTCTTGTCGAACTGGGTCGCGAACCCGCCGCCGAACCCGTCGTGGTGCGAGCTCCGAGTCGTCCTCTCCACTTCGGCGCAATCGGTAATCAGAGGTCTCTTGTTGGAGGGCTTGGCCGGGGGCTGTGGAGGAGGGACGAGCTCCACGATGCCGCAGCAGTGGAGCTTCGGATTGTCGGCCATGGCTGCTTCGACGGGAGATAGACAGAGAGAGAGAGTGGCCTTGACTCGAGCCTGAGGTGTGGCTTTATAACGTGAGGAAGTCAAGATTGATAAGATCAAGAAATGAAGAGTTCGCAGGGAGAGATCAGCTAGAGAGAGAGAGAGAGGGAGACGAAGGGATTTGGGGGATTCAGTGAATGCAGAAAGCATCTTTCGAGGGAGATTGATGAAGAAGCATCGGAGCGATGTCCCATTTCTTGATTCCAAGATTTGTCAAGAACATTCAGATGCAAAGCATCGGAGGTGCGTAACGGAAGAAGCGGGACCGTATCTAGGTTATGTTACCGCACCATACAGCCAAACGGCAAACGTACTTTTTTGATAATTTATTCGACGACTAACGTATATCTTGTATGATACGTATGATACATCAGGCCGATTATACAACAAAATATCTTACACTTTCAAGGGGACTCACATAAAATAAAAGATTATCATTGCTTTTGACCTTTAGTAGGACAAATTGTTACATGAGTATCATAAAATTTTCAATTTATCTATTGTAATATCTATGATATAAAAAAAAATGGCATACTAAGGTTTTTGCCTGAAATACGGTGTTACGTTGTGCAGTCATATTGAAAAAGGATCTTTATTTATGAAGATATGACATAGGATGGCACAAATATACAACTATCGTAACATGATAAAAATCATGTACTATCATATTTTGGCCTTTAGGTGTGATCAAACTTCGTATGCCTTACTAGAACGTGGTATTATAAAAGGTAAAAGACGACTGGCCTTACGTACAACAGAAATAATACGTTTTGTAAGATGTCATCTAATAACAAAAAAAAAATTCCAGCTTAAGCATTTTGAATGTCGTATGTCTTGGGAAAACACAGTATAATTACAAAAAGAGACATATGAAAATTGGCCTTAAGCATGACAAAACGATCGCATTTTAGTGAAGACACCACATCTACCACTTAAAAAAGTCAGAAAAATGTGCCCGTTTCTAGAAATTTAAAGTTTCTTACTTTACTCTAAAATCATGTAATTTTAAAATATTTCAATTTTCAATTCTACCCTCAACACATTGAAGAAAACATCTAATTCAAAACATTGTCCTCTCTAATTTAAATCCTCAACAAATCTATTGTATATAGTTTAAGCCAAGGGCTGTGAGAATGTTCGTTCCTGTACTTGTCACGTGGTATTTCTCTTTATTTCATGGGTTGGGACACATGCCGATAGTTTTGGCACGTGGCCACATTCGACCAATGGTCTATCTGACCTAGTGTATTATCCTCACACATCTATCTTTCATTGAGTTTAGAATTTAAATAAATAAAGAGAAAGGATCTCAAATATGTTCTCAAATGATACAGTTTGTTTTGAACATATATTCGCCAATGATATTATACTTTCATCTGAATGAATCAAATCTATTTTACTAAGAATGATGGATCCTTGCAAATTGATTTACACGTCGTATCCAAGTTGATGTATTGTAATGCCTGTATAATTTTTCAATGCATTTTGCATAAGAATCATGAGAAAAATGAAAATGAGCTATGATAGAGAACGAGAAAAATCATCTAAAAAGTCCTAAATTTATTATACAAAGGTCAATTTAGTCTTAAAACATTTTTATTGTGTCAATTTAGTTATAAACATTTTCATAAATTGTCAAATTAATTCTAAATTTTTTGACGATTTGCCCATTTAATCTTTTCTACCAAACATCCAAATAGTAAGTTTAGAACTAAATTGGCAAATTTTTAAAATGTTTAGCAGTATATTGAAATAAGAAAAGATTATGACTAAATTGGCAAATCGTCAAAAGACTTAGGACTAAATTTGCACAATTTAAAAGTTTATGATTAAATTGGCATTCATATAATAGGTTTAAGACTTTTTGGACAATTATATGTAAAAGATGATATTTCAACCCTTCATGCACTAGCAGCACTGTGACATAGGCCCATTTAGAGATGGTCTCTAGTTGACATATAACAGTAAGTGAAAACACGAGCACTTCAGGTTCATGCAGCAACCTGTTCCATTTTTTTGCTCCTTATTTCAACTCCTTGTCATTGATTAATCGTTAGACTACAACAGTTGCAGGTCTTGTGTTATATACAACCAATTTGACATTTGTTTCAGGCTTTTGGCAGATGCTCCTTACGAGCGACAGCATGAGATTCAGATGGATGATTTCATCATTCAGCCAAGTTTTAAAACTGGGATGCAATAGTTGTCCACCTTAGCTTCATGATAACAGCGCACTGGTCTAATTCGTGGCACTATGTACTCTATGAAATGCTTTCTTTGCCTGCGATCACGCGAAATACAAAACCTCGTCAGATAAGCTGAGTGTGACAACAGAATAGTCCAATACGGTTAGTCTACTGTATGTCAGTGACAATGCTTGAACCAGTTTTGCAGCTATAATCCTGGACCAGAGACCCTGCAGTTCCAATTTTCTAAACTAAGCAAAGCAAAAATCATAATAACATCATCCATGATAAGTTAGTGTAGAGGAACATATCTGGTTTTTAGCTTCCCACCGAGGTGACAAGCAAAAGCTAGGAATACGGCAAACGGAAGTTTCCACCAAATAGTTGGCACCCAAATTAATCAAAGCTTCAACCTTTTAAATTCCACATCCTGGAGCAGTGCCTGGAACAAATGTAATCTGTAGAATCATAACAGTCAGAGTACCTGTCCAAAGATTTTGTTTCAGACAAAGGAGGATTTGGGAGATTTCATTATTTGCCATCTTCCATTGCTAATTATCAGGATCAGTAGTAACGGTCAAACCCAGGTGCACTATTCAATTGCGAGAGTAAGCAGAGTTCCCGGGTACCGCAGAGAACGGACTGAAGACCATCGAAGCAGTGGGAACACATAATCAGCACCAGCAGATCTCCGACATATTTCACCACTTTTTCTTCTTCTTCTGTGCTATAGAGGTAGCCCCATGCTCTTTGACCCAAGATCATGAGAGTACCCAAGGTCAAGCCCTCGCTGGTGAGCATGATTAACGAGACAGAAATAGCCAAACAGACAGCTCGTGGTCGCCCAGCACCGAGTTCATTTGAAACTCTTGTGCTAGGACAAATAAGGATATAAAGAGTCGGAGACAAATATTGTTATTACATGATATCTACTGAAATAATGACGATCAGTGCCTTAGCCTTACCTTATTGGGCCACTGAGACCAAAAGGCATCATGTAAACGAAGCAACCGGTGTTTAGGCTGAGACAAACACAAGAATATTAGGATGAATCCATTTAGAAAATTGATAACTGATGCCTATTGTTGAGCCTCTAACTTGTATGCTTCCTGTCAACATAAAAAATTGTGTGGTGCAGATGTATCTGATTGAGAGGAGTGAAGTTTCAAGTTTTGTATTAGGAAGAAGTCCCGACAATAGGACCATCATCTCGAAGAACCAATTCTGGAAGTTGTTTTTTTTTTTTTTTGGTGAAAACCAATTCTGGAAGTTGTTGCTGCAATGAAACTACCAGAAACGTAATTTTTAATTGGTTCGTCTTATAGAAATCGTGTAAACAAAAAGAAGATAATCCTAGATGCAGCAAGAGTAGGGATTACTGTTTAGAGCCAATTAATAAGACGGTGCATTCCCTTCTATTCTAAAAATGTCATGAACATGTACTAGATTAACAGTGATAATTTGTCAGTTTTGGATGTCAAGCTGTTATTTTTATGAAACTATTGTTATTATAGCCCGCTAATGAATCTGAAAAAAATGATATCAGTATAATCAATTTTCTTGAACTCCCTTAGCGTCCTTTGTTGAGCAAAAGTAAACTAGGAGAAGCATAAAGCTTCGAGAAGCACCAGAGCATGACAGCAGAAGGAATTGCTAACTTAAGAAACCCAGGAATCCCATGAAAGGCCTCCTTGGAGGAACCGGTCCACGTTCTTTTACAAGACGGTGAATTCTGACATATATTGCTAGTAACAGCATGTTTATCCAGTACGAGATGGCATTTGCCAAAGCAGAGCCTTTGTTTCCGGGTCCAGACTCAAACACCAGAAACTGACGTATGAAAATGTGCAGCTATGTAGTAATCACTGAACTGATCATCATCGGAATGCCATTGTTCTGCGTCTGCAGGAACTTGGCGTGGCGTGGAGTAGCATTGAAGGAGGGCACATGCAAAAATGCTGGGGATCTTGAAGTGATCATCTGTCCCTCCCTCAGCCAATATATTGGGATCTTGCTTGAAGAAGAGAAGGATTTGGCCCGCATTGGCCAATAAGATTGTTGATGGAATGCTAGCTGATAGGAGAACAATCATAGCCCTCTGCATGTGGATATCGAGCCTGCAGCACTGCTGAGCTCCATAGGAACTTGCCACAAAATGTATCCAATGCACTTGCCATTCCTACCTGTTAGAATGATGAATGATACAAAAGCACAATCATCTATGAAATCATGTTCGGAACAATTCATTCACATTGACAAATGAAATTCCAGAAGTTTATAGATATATCGTAGAAACCCACTCCGTGGCATGCTTGAAGCAGTCAGATGGACTGAATTGCCATAATTAACATGTATCCAAATGTGCAATCAATTGCAACACTGGGCTTGGGAGAGGGGAGGAGGGGAATTATGCCTGTCTCTTGTCCCAAACAATCACATAGAAATGGGCAAGATAGATTTCCTATTTCATGACGAACGCCAACATTTACATCTAGCTAGAGGGAAAAGAATCATACGGCAACTAAGCATATTAAGAGATGACATGTTTAGCAGATTAATCTTTGTCAAACTGTAAGAATCTTGAAGGAGCTAAGGTAACTGGCGGTACATTGTTATCCCATTTCCTAACAGCTTTTGGGAAATAACAATCCTATCTTCGTTTAGCAGCGAACTCAAGGATGGCCTTTATGTATGAGCCGAAAAGGGGGTATCCATAGATACCAACCAAACTAGCTAGTCAGTGGTTTTCTATCACTTGGAAACCTTAGCCAGATTATGTCAAGACCTTGGACACTGTAAGACTTGGTATGATCCTAATCTCAATGCTGAAATTCTTTGATTTCTTGGTGCGACTTGCTGCTCCCAGAATTGCAGTCAGTGAAAGGAATGGCTTATCCATTTGGTGTAATTAAAACTGGGTGAAGTCATGTATCTTACCAACAACTAAAGCTGGTCACAGAAGCCAAGGAAGTGGCCATGTAAGCCCCCGAGAGAGTCAGCTCTCTCAGATGACCCACAAACATCACTGAGATCACCTGCAAACAACGTATTATTGGGTTCACTAATACCAAAATCCCTGCCAATAGCAGTGGCCGCCTCATTTCCAAGACAATCTCATTTCTTTAACCCGTTCCATGATTCAGACACCTTTTCCTGAGAAACTGCTAAAAGAGGCGACTCTAGGTGCTGTTTCTGTTCTTCTTCATCCATTAGCTTTCTTTATACTTTTGCCAGAATCAGCAGAGTCAAGAGACGATTGCTTATATGATCTTCTTCTTGGCAGAAAACGAAGAGTAAGTTGATCATTTTATAAGATCAACGACCGCATCTGTCCATGGTAGCCAAGTTATCTAAATCCCACATTTTTGGTCGAGCAGAACTCGGCAGATTTTTCTAAAAGAACATAAGGGTACAAAGAGTCGTGAGTCAGATTTCTTGAGCGTCAAGTATTTCAATGATTTCTTATTCTACTGGTGAAAACTTTTGCTGTATTAACAGCTAATAAAGTGAAACAAGACAACCAGAAGATCCCACCACATGAGGCAAATCTTGTCTCTTTTTGACTAGTTTGATTGGAAAGTTCACACTGCTTCTTGTTTTGCTTGAATTACAGTGTACATATTCTAAGACGAGTGGGAAGTAAGAAAATATTATATATTCCATGGCAGTGGCAATGGCACGTGATGTGTATTGGGCAGCTTAAAAATTCATCAGAGAAAGTAACTTATGTGATCACTGAACTTTTGTCTTTGTTTTAAAACTTGTCATTTAACTTTCCATATTTATCAATTAGGTCACATAATTTTAGTTCTGCTTTCATTCAAATTAATATCGAAAGTTAACTGGACAGATGATTTAATTGATATTAAGTAACATGATGAAAGTTGAAGTAAAGTTTTAGTGACTTTTTGTTTGAAAATTGAGCCCACTTATCCCCTCTCCGCTCGCCTCCTCCCCCTCAATTGCATGCAATTTAATGGACGATTCGTCAAAGTGTTGGTCACATTTTAATAAATGAAAGTCTTTCCATTTAAAATGAACTTGGGCCTACTGCTTCACCTCTAAACATATGACGTTGTTTCATAATCAAGATGACCACAATCATAAACAAACTAGACTATTTCAAAACTCTAAGTTGCGTGAGATCAATCATTTGAACAATCAGAGACTCAGCTCTCTTAGAGCTGGAAAGTTTCTTTATGAGTTATGATAAACAAATTAGCTGATTTAAAATTTTTAACTTTTGCAATATTACTCAGGTGAAGAATTTGGAGCTTCAATTTTTAGTCATCCTAACTTTCATTTCAGAACGTTGGAATCTCTTATTGATAAGTTACTTTGCTACAATGGTTCATTATTTCTGATTCATATAGCAAGTACGCCGACAAGAACAGCAATTCTTGTTATGTGACCCAATGGCCAAGTGATCCTTGTGGAACGATGGGAGAAAACGTAACATCTCTTGTCGGAATTAGTAACAATTGATACGATGGATGGATCATGGAGAATTCTGCCTTAAGTGCAAGGTTTTGATGCTTGTTCTAACTTCTTGAGATTTGATTGTGACCTGTGAGAAAGCAAATTTTTTGTGATCTCCTAATCTCGTCATGTATAACGGACCTTTGACCGGACTCAGGAGGTGGTCCTGGTGGACAAGGGAAGTAGTCTGATGCTTAAAAGTTAGCCCCGAGAGAGAGAGAGAACTATTCTCCCAAACACCAAAGAGGAGAAGTTCAAACTGGTAACATTTTCTTGATACTTCCTGTCCTGGAGACTTATTTATGTCAGACTTAAAAGTCAAAAAGGTCGGAGAAGAACAGCACAACTTTGAGATGGTCTCTAGTAGCTGTTGCAGGGGACTTATTCATGTCCTGTTAATTGATCAACGACAAAGAAGATAAAGTACGATCCGCTGATACGGGTACTTCCCACAATTCGAGGAAGTCAAGAATAAAATTATGCTGAGGAAAACACAAGCGGTGGACGGTGCACCAAACTCTTCCTAAATCCTAATAACAAGTAAGGTTGAGACCGTGACATTAGATCCTCATAAAGAGATTTCTGAGATCAACCTTGCTGCATACCAATTTAACATTTGTTTCTGACTTTTGGCAGAAGTTCACGATGTGGCTCTTCCTCATGGGTGGCAGCATGAGATCCAGAGAGATAAGAATACCTTATTTCATCAATTCGCACAATGTTTCAACACCAGGAACTAGAGTGTCTGTAGTCTACCATCTGATTTCAACGGCGACATTTCTTCACTGTAGCTTTATGATAGCAATCCAGCGGCAGGACTCACGTCGTTATGTACTCTGTCAGTGGCTTTCTTTGCCTGCAACAATGCCAAATGTCAAGTACCAACCATAAATGGAATGATACTTTACACGGTAAAAACATTCGATTTTCACTGTAAATTACCTCTTTCTTCCAGTTGGTACATCCTGTTCGGACTCCAAGTAACAATGCTTGTGCAAAGAGTGCAACTGTAATCCCGGTCCAGAGGCCCTGCAGCTCAATAAGAAGAACAAGCAATTACAGGAATATCAGACTGACTGCCAGTTACAATGAAAGCAAAGGACGAATTGCTGTAGAATGTTAGGGTAACTATGGTTTAACCTTTCCACCAATGTGACAGACAAAAGCTAGGAATATGGCGACTGGAATACCCAACAAATAGTAGGCACCCAAATTGATGACAGCTCCAATCTTTTGCCATCCACATCCTCTTGCAGTGCCTGAAAAAAAATGTTAACTTACAGCATCAAAACAGTTGAAGTACAAGTCGGTTTTGACTTGAACATATTTGAGATTGGACATATTCTCCGTCTTCCCTCCCTAATTATCAGGATAAGTAGTCAAAGTTAAACTAGGTGGGGGTGTGCTATTAAACTGCAGTAATAAGCAAAGTATATCTGAGAACACGCACTGAATGCCATCGAAAAAATGGGAAATTGCGATTAGTACCATCATATCTCCCACATAGTTCACGACTTCTTCTTCTGTGCTATAGAGGTAGCCCCATGCTCTGCGACCGAAGATCATGAGAGTACCTGCAAGCAAGCTTTCCGTGGCAACCATCATTAAAGAAACATGAATTGCCAAACGAGCTGCTCGTGGTCTTCCAGCGCCCAATTCATTTGAAACTCTCGTGCTGCCCAAAAAAAAGGCCAAGAATGTGCGTGACTGTGGAATAGCTGCTTCTTTTGCATGATCTACTGAATTAAATAAAGGTTAACCGTTTTAGGATTACCTTAGTGAACCACTGAGTCCTAATGGTACCATGTAAACCAAGGAGCAGGTGTTCAGGCTGAAACAAGCAGAAGATAATAAGTTTACATTGTTTAAAAATTATGGCAACTGGTGCCAAGAGGCTAGCAATTTTGTTCGCTTCTCGTTGATAAAAGTACCATGTACCCGATTGAGAGGACCGACGTTTCAAGTTTTGGGTTGGGAAGAAGTCCTGATAATAAGACCATCATTTCGAATGACCAAATCTCGAAGCTGTTGCAGGCAATAAACCAAACAGAAGCATCGTAATCACTTCAAGCTTCAGAGAATAATTAAAATCAATGTCGATATCGGACAAAGAATAGCGTCAGAGCCAATTAAGGAGAAAATGTACTCGCTTAGAAGCTGTAAAAATCACATCATGAACCTAAACTAGAATAAAAAGGTCGACAGCCCATTCATTATTCTGAAGAAGGATTATGACCATCATTTGTCATGTACCCTGTCCCGCAAGCTTTTGATCTTTTATAGGTCTTTTTTTTTTTGGTGGCCAAAAGTGAACTAGGAGAAGCATAAAAGCTTGAGAATTACCAGAGCATGACAGAAGAAGGAATTGCTAATTTCAGAAATCCAGGAATCCCATAAAAGGCCTCTTTGGAGAAACCGGTCCAAGTTCTTTTGCAAGAAGGTGAATTTCTGACGTATATTGCCAGTAACAGCACGTTTATCCAGTACGAGATAGCATTTGCTAGAGCAGCGCCTTTGATTCCGAGTCCAGACTTGAACACCAGAAACCAACATATGAAGATATGCAGAAATGTGGTGGTTCCTGAACTGATCATCATTGGAATGACATTGTTCTGCGTCTGCAGAAACCTTATCTGGCACTGCAGAAGCGCAAACACGAAAATGCTAGGGATCATGAACCGAGCGTAGGATCCTGCCTCCGCCGATATCTGAGGATCTTGCTTGAAGAAGAGAAGGATTTGGCCCGTGTTAGCCCATATGATAGCGAGTGGAATGCTAGCTATTAGGAGAACGATCATGGCCCTCTGCTTGTGGATACCGAGCATGTGGTATTGTTTAGCTCCATAAGACTGACCACAAAATGTATCCAATGCACTTGCCATTCCAATCTGTTACGGACCAAGCATCTATAAGATGATGTTTGGTGCAATTCATAGATGTCCACCAATAATATCAAAAAGTCTTGTCAATACATCCTGGAAACCCAAATTAGGACTTGTTTGGAGCATCAGAAGGAGTGAATTGCCATAGTTGACTCAACCGACATGCAGTGGAAGAATCCCAGCAAGAAAAACTGTTTATCCATTTCATTATTGGCCTAGGGCCCCCAACAATCTTTTTTAAGTGCAGTTAATGGATGTTCTAATTTGTGACGAACACCAACATTCAGTTTCCAAACTCAGCATCGCTACACCTAGCTAGAGGGGTAAAAATCACACATTTAGCACACTGAGCTTCTTGATAGATAAATGTTCAGCAGATCAATCTTTGTCAAACTGTAAGAATCTTCAAAGGAGCTAAGGGCAATAGACAAGCAATCTATTCATGGTACTTGGAAATCCTTACCCAATAATCATGTCAAGAATAGAAGTGGGATGGTTATTTTTTTCAAGATGAATAACCTTCTGGAAAAATCTTTCATAGAAGTGACACGGTATGATGCTACTTCCAATGCTTACAATCTTTCATGTCCTAGCGATGCAGTCAGAGAGAAGAATGGTTAATCTCAAATTAAAACTGGAAGAATCTGTCTTACCAACAAGCTAAAGCCAGTCACGGAAGCGAAGGAGGTGGCCATGGAAGCACCCGAAAGGGCCAGCTCTCCGAGATGACCCACAAACATCACCGAGATCCCCTGCAAACAATATATCATCAGGTTCAAAGACACCAATGGCCCCGCCAACGACAGTTGCTGCTTCATTTCCAAGAAAAATTCTTGTTTCTCAAATCCATTTTCCGGTTCGGACGCCTTCTTCTCCGGGGAAACTGCTAACAGGGGTGACTCCAAATGCTGATTCTGATCTTCCACATCCATTGATTGCTTCCTCTGTGCCTTTGGGCAAAGTGGGCGAAGCAGATTTCAACAAAACATAAAAAACAGAAAAAAGGTCTACAACTTTTAGAGATGCAAGAGATCTCTCAGCTGAAAAAGAACCACTTTGTTGGCTCCGAAGAACATTAACACACGGTCTTTCTCTGATGGCTGCGTTTATCTTCTCCAATGCTTGGTGAAGTAGACTTTGGCATACTTTTTGTCGAGTCAGATTTCTTTGGAGTGTCAAATATCTCAATGGTCTCTGTAGTCTTCGTGTGAGAGCTTTTGAAGTGCTAAATGCAAATGAAGTGAACCGAGACAACCAGAAGATCCCACCAAATGAGACAAACCTTCTGTCGTTCTGACATTGATGAAGTGATTCCTTTTTGCTTTGCTTTAATTAGGGGAAAAAACAAAAATCCTCGTAGACAGAATATGATCCACGCAGGTAATGTCGATGTTGATGTGTTGCTGGAGAAATTCGTCATATTTCATTGCTCACTGAACTTTTCCTGTACCTAAAACAGGTCGATGCATCACTTTAATATTCTAGTTGTCACTAGAGCAAATACTGAGCTTTTAATTTCGATCTTTAATCAAGTCACTCTTTTGATTTTCCAATCATTGATACACCGAAGATCCAATATTGCTGAAAGAAGAATTAAAGGTTAGTGTCCTATAATGAATATATTACTATATAGTTAATCTTAATCATTGACAAAAGTTTCGGAATTGCACTTGTTGGGAAACATCCCTTAATTGATTTTCACAATAACAAAATTTAATTGAGCATTTAAAATCTTTGATTAAAACTCTGTTTATTTCGTGGAAAATAAATCATTTGAAGAGCATATTAAAAAAAAAAAAAGTTGCTTCTTTTATTTGTAAAATTGAAATAATGAAAATTTTTTTAACCTTTACAAAAATATTTAGACATAAATTATTGTCGATAATAAAAATATTTTTCATTGATCAATTATTTCAAGTGAAATAAGCAATCATTTTTAGGAAAATATTTTTCAAAATATTCATTTTTCACAAAATAAATGAAGCTTAAGTGTGCAACTATTAATGTTGATATAAAAAGCGCTAAACATGTTTAAGATCTACAAAGCCGAAGTTGAAAATCAACTCATCCTAAAGATTAAAGTTGTAAGGTCTAAGTGGAGGAGAATATTATGGAAGATTCTCCCACAGGTCATAATCATGGTGCTTTTGTTTTATTTTTGGAGAGATGTGGCATAGTTGCTTAGTATACAACCCCCCATAGCAAAATGGTGTTGGTGAGCGATAAAATCGTACTCTAATGGATATGGTACGGAGTATGATATGTCACGATTTTATGACATTCTGAAATTCGACCTCGTTTCTATTTTATGAAATTGGCATTTCGTAGACGCGTCTATGGTCCTTTTTCTCTAAGTTGATCACTCACGAGTTAATTAACCTATCAGGTGAAGCCGTTAAGGGATATAAATGCGGCAAACTTGAGAATTTGATTAGAAATGGATTGCTTGACCGTGATAATCGGCAAGGGTCAATACGACACCGTTATAATCGATTAGTGATCGGATATAGGTCGATTCGACGGAATCACGTAATTAGATTGCGGATGATTCCACTTGATTGCAAAATTCGCGTCGAACGGCACTAATCCGATTTTTTGCCGATTCTGTACCCGGTACCAGTAATTGAAACCGTGAGATTTTTACGACAATCGAGCATCGCCGACGAGTTGAAGATGCACAAACGTGGATTGAAATTATCGACCATGGGTCAAACGCGCTAAAATCTCTAAAAGCTACCCGGTACGTCGGGTTGCGCTAAAATCGCGTCTGGTCAATTTTAACCACGAAATTGAATTCGGTTTCGAGAATCGAACGTTTGAGCATGGCATGATTTATTTTTAGAATTTCATCTCATCTTTCGGAGAATTTTCGTCGAGTCCGGAATTTTTGCGGAAAATTAATTTCGGACAAAACGGAAAAAGGATAGAAATTCGGATGGGAGAAGAATTTAGCTATTTTGCTGTCCAAAATTTGTTAATTGTGGGAAATTATATTCAAGAAAGTAATTGGAAGACAAAGGGATAAAGCTTGAAGACTTTTGGGACTTATTTCATGATTGAATCTTGGGATATTTCCCTTAAAGTCTTTGTTTGCTTTTTGTTCTTCTTTTATTTTTTTTTTTTTTTTCTCTCTCTCTCTCTCTCATTCCTCACACTCTCACCACCGCACCATCCCACGATCTCTCAACCTCACGCCCACAAATCCCCCCATCCCCTCTCCTTCTGCCAACGTCTTCATCCCACTGCCAGCACCACGGACACACCACCTCACCGCCACTCCACTTCACCATTTCCCCCACCAACCGAAGCACAGCCCCCCACAGCAACTCCATTTCACGCCTCCAGTCCAGCCCCACGTTATTCTCTCCACCGCCACTTCAGCCAGCACCACCGAAATACCAGCCACACGTCCACCACCAAACAGCCCCGCCAACGCCACCAGCAGTCCCTTCAAGACTGAACCAAGACCGGCCAAGCAGTGCCTGTCCAGCCACCGTTTTCAGCTCCACAGAACCGAAGCAGCTTGACCAGCCAAGCCGTGGGCTTGCAAGGCTGTTTTCAGCCCCTTTTGGCCCTCCATTGGAGCCGCCGTAGTCACGGGATCACACCGACGTCGCGCCACTGTCGCCATGGACCCGTTTTCTCGCTAAACCGGTGAGTTAACTCTCTAATCCTTGATTAGGTTGGTAACTGCGCTTAGGGGATTAGATTAATGCTAATTAGCTTAGTTAAATTAGTATTAAGTGAGATTAGCCTTAAGATGGATTAGTGTTAATCTACTTTGGTTAGATTAGCCTTAATATGGATTAGTCTTAATCTAATTGGTTAGATTAGCACTAATGAGGGTGGTTTAGTCTAATTTAGTGGATTTCTCCTAGATCAGTTTATTGGATGCTAGCTTTTTGCCATTTTTGTGGATCAAAATGTGCTACTATTTTGAGATTGATTCCCTCTTGAGAAATGTACTAGACATCTTTATCTATGACATATATTTGTTTCAAGATTTTATGGATTTAAAAGAATAATATTTCAATTTTGTTAAAAACAAAACAGAACCTCTGTTTGTGCTGGAAACTGTGACCTTTTGGTGTTTAATGGATTTTTATAAACTCTTAGAGTTCGATTTTTGAAATTATTCCTTCAAAAAGTTGTTCATCACATATTTTAGTTTAACATAGTCAAATATCAGATTAAATGGATAAGTTTTGGATCTCGAACCAAACTGATTTTGGAAAACAGAATTTTTGGACGTAGACACAGTTTTTGTAACGGTTTGAGCGATTTACTGCTCTTAATCTAGAAATATCTGGGTCAAGATTTCTTCACAAAAAATGTTCATTTAAGTTTTCTTTATAACATATTAAAATTTGAAAATTTTATGAATTTATTTGATTATATTTCTGGAATTAAACTTGGAGACACGTGAGTGGCCCGGTTTCTGCCGGTTAGGACCGGTAGTGATTTTGTGATTGTTCTTGATGTTGTGCTTGCTGGACAATGCATATTTAGTGATGTGGTTGACTTGTGACATGCTTAGAACTTATGCGTGATGATATGTGAATGATTGTGCTATGGTGATGGTTTATTATTATTGCAAAATATGACTATTGAAAGATGATATGTGTGGTGTTGAGGAAATCAAGTGTGTTGTGAATAGGTAAAGGATTAACTAATACACGACAACTTGAGTTACATGGGAGCCACCTCTAGGGCCTTGTAATCAAGGGCTAAGTGCTACATGGCGACTTGAGTTACATGGGAGCCACTTCTAGGGCATTGCACTATTGACATGCATAGTATATGGGTTAAGTGCTACATGATAACGTAATTTCGTAGGAGCTACCTCTAAGGCCTTGTACTATTGCTATATGTGGTCAAAGGCTAAGTACTACATGATAACGTAATTTCGTGGGAGTCACCTCTAGGGCCTTGAGTTTAGAGATTAAGTGTGGAATGAATCATCGATATGACATAGCTGCACCTTATTATGGGACAAAATTGTGTGGCACGGAATGGGGACGGTTTGGCCTTATAATCGGGACCCATGTGATTGTTTGAAAGATGAATTGATGTGTTCCAGTTATGAAATACATTTGTTGTATGCATTGATATATGTGATGAGCTAATGTGCAGAGAGGTGCTGAGGCGAGGTAAGTTCTGAATGGTGTATGTTAGGCTGCCTCTGAGTGAATTCTCATCCTAATCGGGGTTTAGGGTGTTGACTTGCTGAGATTTATTCTCACCCCGTCGTAGTTTAAATATTTTCAGGTCTCTAAGATGGAGAATCCGGAGCTTGAGGCAAAAGGGTCTGGAGTGTAGGTTGTCTGGTGGTGTCTTTTTGGAGACAGAACTTTTCTATATAATCTATAGGGTTGACCTAGTTTGTATATAAAGTGGGTTTTGTGAAAAAGTGTTGGCATGTCTTTATACTATCCCGGTGTTTATTGGTTGTCAAGGTATATGATTATTTTCGCTTCCGCATGTGCATAAAATGAATCAGTTGGCGACGCGTCCTGAGAACGTCGCAAATTTTAGTTGATCGCCGAGGAATGTGCATGCACTCGAGATTCAGGGCATGGCATCAAGGGTCTAGTGTATCATTACCTTCATAAGAAGTTTCTAGTCCACTAGAGGTACCTAACAAAGAACCTCAAAATATGGAGCCTATTCTCCCTCTTGTTGGTGAACAAACTTTTAGGAGGTCAGGAAGAAAAAAGAAATCAGCTATCTCTGATGATTACATTGTATATCTAGATGAGTCAAACCATGATGTTAGCATAGGAACTGATCATATCTCTTGTGATGAAGCCATTACAAGTGATCATTCAACTTAGTGGCTCGAAGCCATGAAAGATGAGTTGAACACAATGAAAACTAATGATGGCTAGGACCTAGTAGACTTGCCTAAAGGGGCAAAGCTGTAGGCTGTAAATGGGTCTACAAAACTAAGCTAGACTCTAAAGATAATGTTGAAGGGTATAAAGTTAGATTGGTTGCAAAAGATTTTACTCAAAGAGAAGGAGTGGATTATAATGATACTTTTTCCCTTGTGTTAAAAAAAGGACTCTTTCATAATAAACATGGTCTTAGTAGTTCATTATGATTTAGAGCTACATCAAATGGACGTGAAAACAACATTTCTTAATGGAGACTTACAAGAAGATGTCTATATGGCACAACCACAAGGTTTTGTGGTTGAAGGCAAGGAACACATGAAATGCAAATTGAAAAAGTCTATCCTTGGTTTGAAACAAGGCTCAAGAAAGTGGTATCTTAAGTTTCATGATGTGATTAGTAATTTTGGCTTTAAAAAAATGCAGTGGATCAATGTATATATCTTAAGATCAGTGGGAGTAAATTCATCATTCTAGTATTGTATGTGGAAGATATACTACTTGTTAGCAGTGATAAAGGCATGTTGTATGAGACCAAGAATTTTCTTTCACATAACTTTGAGATGAAAGACCTTGGTGAAGTCCTTTATGTAATAGGCATTGGGATTCATGGAGATAGATCTCGAGGGATCTTAGGATTATCTCAAAGAGCCTATATTGAAAGGATTCTTGAGAGATTCAACATGCATAAATGCTCTCCCAATGTTGCCCCTATTGTTATAGGTGACAAATTCAGCTTACTACAATGCCCTAGAAATCAACTGGAACTTGGACAACTGGAGCATATTCCCTATGCATATGCTATAGGTAGTCTTAAGTTTGCTCAAGTATGTACTCATCCAGACATAGCGTATGTTGTTGGAATGCTTGGCCGTTACCAAATAAACCTAGGAACCAATCATTGGAAAGTAGCTAAGAAAGTGATGCGTTACTTACATGGTACAAAAGATTGTATGCTTACATACAAGAGAACATATAGCCTTGAGGTTATTGGTTATTCTAATTCTAATTATGCTGGGTGCATCGACACCAAGAAATCCACATTAGGTTACATGTTTATGCTCTCTCGACACGCGAGTCGGAGCGTGTGAACCTATCTCATGGAAGGCGAGGGAGAGGAAGCAAGGCTGCGAAGGTGAGGCAGCAAAGTAGTCCTTAACAACATCTTCCACTATGAAGGCTGAATTTGTAGCATGTTATGAGGCGAGTTCTTATGGTTTATAATTGAGGAACTTCATTATGGGGCTAGAGGTAGTTAATTGGGAAATAATCATATGTATATATAAAAATATTTATTTAATATTTAAAATAAACTTTTTGCCATTTTCTTCTCGAAGAACAAGTAGTCAAGTGGTGCATCCAAACACATTGACATTAAGTACCTAGTTGTGAGAGAAAGAGTCCAAAATCAAATTGTGTCTATTTAGTATAATAGTACGAAAGCCATGTTAGCGGATCCCATGACAAAAGGCTTACCATCCAATCTCTTTTGAGAACATGTTGCTAGTATGGGTTTGGTTAATAGCTTTTAGTTTAGACCATGGTTTTGGACATATGACATATTTTTATTTATTTTGTGATCACCTCATGCAACGGAGTTGGATTTGTCATTAGTTGCTTCTTAATATATGTGCACCTTTGAAGTTTTTTGAAACAAACGATTCTGTATGGATCTCATGAACATATTTATATTATAAAACGTTATAGGTCATGACTATTAACCCTTAAATGTTGCGTTTAATGTTTGTGCTGGAATAGTAACTGGAGAACGGTACTGTCATTGGAATAAGGATATTGGCTCCAATTCTTTTCTGCATACATGTTAGACAAGACCTTACTTAAGGGATGTTGTGTGTGCTTGACTATATTGTGTTAAGCCTTATGAATTAGATCGATAATAGACCTTTAGCCAAGTGGGAGAATGTTGGACTTGACAAGGTCTAACTCATTTATGTGGCTTATCAAATCTATTATTTAATATTTGATAATGCCCAATTTAGTCAAATATATTATGGGCAATATATTTATGATATCCAATTGGGCATGTAGAATTCATATCTTAAACCTTGATGGAAGATTGAAATTTGACAATTGTAGAGTTGGTCCTATCACTCCTTCTATATAAGATCTCTTTTCAATGGAGAATGTATGTACTCCATTATTATTATTATTATTTTTTTTTTTTGATGCCGAGAATCCGGCCTAACTCACCTTACGGGAGCATAGCACCGACACAAAATGTACTCCATTATTACATTCCGCTATTTCCACAAAATTGAAAAAAGAAAAATACACACCCATCATAAATATCATAGAGGATAGTGGTGAAGATTCATATGCAAATGAAGAGATCTTCTCTCGTATTGAAACTGGGAAGCTCTCGATCGGTCCCATTTTTCCTGGGCCACACATACTGGGTAATGCATTTTATGTGCAATAGATGGTATGGAAAGAAATCAAGGCAATCTGAAACATTGGTCTCGAGCTAGCAGAAAGTGGCAACGAGACGTGCAGAACCCGCATGCAGAAATGATTTAAAGAATCATTTGCTGGTGGAGTTACAAAAGAATCAAATGCTAGCTACCAAAGCTTAAAAAAAGCGTACAAGCTGCGAAAGTTTCAAACTAAAATGGATGGTGCATTTTCCGACCAAAAAACAAAAAAAAAAGAAAAAAAGTGGATGGTGCATTTGTTTCTAGAAAGATCAACAACTTGGAAAATATATTTGTAAAATGATTACTTGTATTGCTATTTAGAAATAAATAAATGAAAAATATTCTCATTATCAAAGCATATATCTAGGCATGAATGGTTGTTGATAATGAGAACAATTACAATTGATTAATTTTTCTAAAAATCAATTTTTAAATACAAATGAACCTTTAAAGATTCTTCTTTTCCACGGAAAAGCGAAGAATCAAAATAAAGGTGGATTGGGAAAAGCAAGAAAGCAAATAAAAAGAAATAGATTAAGCATCGAAACTAAAATAATCGACACTTAAAAAAGCATTTGTGGAGAACAGCTTGTTTGATGGTCAATTACTTATAAAAATTGCAAACATTATGCATTCAAACATAATTAATAGTTCATTTTTTCAAGTAGTATGCTACAAGTATTTTCTTAATACGTTTCCTCACATTTTAAGTTCTAAAGAAGACAATTTGTCTAAAATGGTATTAGAGCACGCGTCAATAGTCTTTATTCTGGCAATGTCGTTTTTAGTTTATCACGATGGAGAGGTGAAATTTTCCTTAACTAACCACTTAAAAGTGCCATTGAGACACAATTTTTTTTTTAATAATAAAATTCTTGTTATAGATACATTTTTGACATATTTATCAAACATTTGAACTTTTGAAAACCATTGGTGTCTGCTTTGCCTAAAAGATGTAAGTGCGGCTATCTGAAAAACGTGGTTGAAAAGTCTGAAATCATAGGAACAATTGCATTATAGTCATGGACGAAATCAAATCAATCAGTGTAATCAAGGACAAAAGATGTGACAATCATTATCGAACATGCACGCCACCATCTCCGTTGACAGTCCATACCCTACGAAATCCAGCTACTCCGAAGTTTAGTTTATTTATTACAACCCAATAAATCCCAATTCTTCTTCCTTGGAACAACCTGAGGAAAAATGAACTCCCATCAGGGGACTGCCCTAATTCTAACACTCCTCCTCCTAGCCTCAACGTGCCATGCCCTCTCCAGAAAGCCATCCGGCCCGAGCCTAGCCGCCCAGTTCCTGGCCCCCCATAACGCAGCTCGCGCGGCCATCAGGATGCCGCTGCTCACGTGGGACCCGCGCCTCGCGACCTACGCAGGTTGGTGGGCTGCGCAGAGGCGGCAGGACTGCGATTTGAGGCACTCAAACGGGCCCTATGGGGAGAACATATTCTGGGGCAGTGGCACGGGGTGGAACCCCGGGCAGGCGGTGGCGGCATGGGCCTCGGAGCGACGGTGGTACGACTACCGGAGCAATGCATGCGTGGAGGGCCAGATGTGCGGGCACTACACCCAGATAGTGTGGAGGAGCACGAGGAGGGTCGGGTGCGCCGTGGTGGCGTGCTTCAAAGATGGCGGCACGTTCATGGTTTGTGAGTATGATCCGCCTGGGAATTACATCGGAGAGAGGCCTTATTGAACAATTTCATGATGAGGAGATTTTAAATGTGCCCAAAGTGAATTGAGGGACAAATTGTTTTTATTTGTTAAGCAGTTTTTGACTATTGGTGATGGGTGTTCGATTCATTCTCTGTAACTAAGGTACGTTGCTACTCTTTTGAGAAATGCGTACAGGCACATCTATGTGTGATTAATAAAATAATACAAAATTTTCAAATCACCAAGCTCGATTAATCATTTCGAATGTATGAAGAACCGTGTTGTCCAATTCTTTCTATTTTAATTTTCTTTAATAAGCTAATGTTTCTTTTGATAAACTGGTGACAGCTATCTTCACATTTATGTTAAATTACTTTCCCAAGGGATTGTACTTCACTTGAGAATTGCGCATTTCTTCATTTGCATGTAATTCACTAATATTGTAACGCAGAATTTAGGGAAGAGAGATGAAAAATCTTCGTCGAAGTCTATGATCTATGCGATAATGATATATAAACTCGCTAATAAGCATATAACAACTCATTAAAGTCGAAAGACTTTCAGACGTGTGCACACTTGCACATATAGTTGGCAGATTCTTCTTCTCCACTGACCACTCCATACAATAAAAAAGGCAAAAAAGGGGGCAAAAGTACCAAAAAAGTTTAACACCTATCGTATGGATATTAATTCAGTTATAAACCTTTTGAATTGGACTAATTTAGTTCCAAACATTTTAACATTAATAGCAATTTAGTCCATCTGACCTATTTAGGCTGGAAATTGATCATGAAGATGCCGGTCATCCTATATGACACAATTGGCGTTGGCGTGGATATTTTTAACATATTTTTTCCTATTTTTAAATTTCTTTTTCTTTCCCTTCTCTATTTGCCAAAGGTCGATCACGGGCCATATGCCATAAGCCATGGCCCACAAGGGCTGGCCTCTTTAGGTTGTGCCTAGACTAGGGCAAGCGTCGGTGATGCCCTCTTGCCAGATTTGAAGAGGCTCGACGAGCCCTATCCTAGTTAAGGGTCAGCCTCGTGTCTTAGAGATAGAGAGAGATTGCATGTTAGAGTTGGAGAGAGGGGGGGGAGAGAGAGATCCTTCAGTTGTCAAATGGAATTAACTAAGGTGCTTTAGTGGCGATTTGAGCAATTCTGATATGGGATTTGTTCTCACTTTATCTTGGTCACGACTTTCCTTTTTTTTTTTTTTTGTACTTAGCAAAAAGAAGTCGCGAAGCGAAACAAGGTAAAGAGCACGGGCACAAATGAAACAGGAATCTCTTTTAGAGAGAGAAAGAGATGGTCGGAGATGATGAGAAGAGAACAACTCCGACACAGGACAGAGAGGAGTGAGAAAATGCGGCTGACGAGGCCAATTCTTGTTTGTGGTTGGTGAATGAAAAAGAAAAAGAAAAAACATTAAAAAATTATAAAAATATTTATGTTAGCACTGATCATACCAAGTAGGATTATTAGCATTACGTTAGCGATTTCCAGGCTAAAATGAATGAATAGACTGAATTGGTACCAATGTAAAAATGTTAAAGACTAAATTGGTTTAATTAAAATGTTTAAGACTAGATTGGTACCAATACGATAGATTTAAGACTTCCTTAATACTTTTCCAAGAAACAAGAAATGAGAGGAAAAAGAATTGAAGAATGTCATGAACAATATGTATATATAAGGAAAGCGGATGAGATATGGAAGAACTATGAGCAAAAAGCAAGACCATTTACACGTTATCTGGTCTTCCTTTTCAACCTATCATGGCGTATCCCAAAGATTAAAATATTTTCTTGACATAAACGATTCAATTTGGGGCACACCCTTTGTCTACTCTATATAATTGTACAGATAATGTCAAGGGAAAAACCTTTATCGGATTAGTGATTTAGTTAAAAATAATCGGAGCAAAATTTGCATGAAATAGGAATTTCCTTGAAGAGCACTGGCCGAGTAGAATTGCATCTTCAGTCACTTCACTTGAAAAGAACCATTTCTTTGTTGGTGAATGATGAGCTTGAGGAATATGAGCTCTATCTATAATCTCTAGATATCTCTATTTTCTTAAATGATGAAGAGGACAATTATATATACGCTTACATCGAAATCTTCGAAATATAAGTTATCCTAGTCAAGGCCGAAACTGGTTAAATAACTTGCTAAACCATGCATATAGCCTAGATTATAATGCATGCCAATTTCTCCAAAGTGAATGCTTAATTAGTAATAAATATTCTATAAATTCGCTAGAATACTTAAATATTGAATCGTGTATTTACCTAATAACCTAAACTTTTAGAACAATTTTTTTCTATTCCCACAAAATTTTACATAGTGCTAGAGTAGGATGTCTAGCCCTTATTTGCTTACCATATTATATACTTTTAGAATATTAAATATGCTTTTATCTAACATTTTAAACTTTGAAAATAAATGATAGTAGTCTTACAAAATTTTACATAAATGATTTCCAAATTCATTTAGTGATTGGTCCTAAGTTCAAATGGACACGAGATCGTGTAAAAAAATGGTTGTTTTTCTCTAGGGGTCGAAATTGCAATGGTGACCTACGTGGCAATTTTTTTTTACCTTTCGATAGTTCTTCCGATATCTTTATTGAGGCATTCTGTTATGCGTCCTGATCTTCCTCCGCAAGATTCTCTAATCGCCTTTTGACTTGCGCGCCGATTTAGGGATAATTTGTTTTTGCTCCAGATCCTTTAGCTACGGTTATCCTTTGGTCGATGGATCATTCTTGGCTCAAACTTTAACCATTTTCATGTTTTGAGTTATCGATAGTTGCTGCCTATCATGGCCTAGTTTGGGACGTTAGTTTCTCTGTGTGTTCTCAGTTTCCGGATCTGATGTCAACATTTATGAACGACCGAATATTCGACAATCTAACTAATGTTACACTTCGAAGAAGGGAAATTTTTCTTGGCCTCGCACGAGTTTTTATGCCCAGTTAGTTCGTTGATTGAGCTCTTGGACGTAAAGACTCAAGAATTCTTCTTTTTGGCCAATGAAACTCTTGTAGTATTTTTTCTTTCGCCAATTTCGGTGGAAATAGGAGAGCAGGAGAACTCCTAGAGGTTTACATGCTTGTGATGGAGACTCTATTGAGCCGAACCCGATTGTTTGAATGCACCAAATAAACTTAGAAGATCGACTCAAAGACAGAATATATCAGAGTCCTGAATCAGCCCAAAATGTTGTAGTAACACTCGCAAATATAGCATGTAGCGATGGCAGCGAGGTTGATCCGGGAGACGGGGTCATTCTGTTGCATGTGCTACCCTGATCATTTCCAACTAGAAGCCGAACACGTCCTGAACCGGAGATGGATTTTTAAGCAACGTTCAAAACCCACCTTTTGTTAAGTTTTCTTGAACTCGAAACTTATCTATTCACTCATATCTCTTGGTCTATTTTGAATTTCAAGGTAAATATATATCACTGTGCATATAACCAAGTGTGTTTAGAAGAGAATTGTTTTCTAGCCACATAATTAGTCGGGAAAAAACTGAAACACTCATAGCAAGGGAAATTGGTCTAGCAAGAAATGAGTTCCCAAATGATGAGTTTGCTCCTCTGTGGACGCTTGCTATTTTGATTAACACCCTAAGGAGAAATGACTCTCGGTCAAACCTCAAAGTCATACCTACCGTTGAATACTGCAAGTAACGTCGACAAGCTAATGGCTGAATATGAAGCCCATACCATAAGTTGTGCTCGTCAAGCAGCTTCAGTTCACAGGTTCTTTATCTGATGCTGAGCTCTATGGAAATCAATACAACTCCCGTGGCAATCTCGGCATGAGCATGACTTCAAGTGGCGTTGCCCTTTCTGCTGTCAACCCAAAGCTCTCAGACATATCCACCAGCGAATCTCCAGGAGTTGATACGTGGAATGAATGCAAGAATCTAGCCCCGATAAAATTGTTAGAATATTTAGATAATAAACTATATAACTTAAACTTTTAGAATAATGATAGTCATCTCACAAAATTTAACAAAAATGATAGATTCGAGGCTAAAGGTTATTCCAGGACAAATTCTTCTCCCATCCACAAATTGTAAAAACTCAGAATTGAAGTCCTTCACGCTTAACGTCCTTATGGGCTGTGGCTACTAAGAAACCTCTCAGGACTGAACTTCAAAGGGTCATGCCACATTCTTGGATTGGTGTGGATTTTCCACGAGTTGAACATCAACCTTGTGCCTTTGGGGACATGGTATCCACCGATGATGCAATCATTGACGGATAGGTGCGGCATGGATAACGGGGCTGTCGGGTGCAATCAAAGAGTCTCCTTAATTATGGCCTGGAGGTAGGTCAGGTTGGCGATGTCGGATGCTTCCACATCTTTGCTTGCCAATTTGAGTGTCTAATTCTTCTTGAGCATTTTTCAGGGAGTGAAGATTGTTCAGTAACAGAGAGATTGCCCATGTTATTATGACCCCAGTCGAATCACTGTTTACTGCTGTCATTGTCTTCCGATAAAAAAATTCCAGACTTGTTAGATGTGAGATATGCAAAGTAACTGGAACAAAGTCTATATTCACATCACCTTTCTTCTATGGGTAGAGTAGTGCTCTAAGTATAGCAATAACTAAGTCTAAAGTCATATACTCCTCCTTCTGCCCCGATGAGTGCCACTTTACCAGGAAAAAACGAGCATGCATGCATCGCTCGAGAAGGAGAGAAATAAAAGAGGACCAAGCATGTAGCTTTGGCAATCGTACCAGCATCAGAACGTCCAATTTCCGATCCGTTGAGGGACGAGAGCTTACTGTCCATGAAATCTCGATTGCTGCTAGATTCCACCAAATCCTTGTTAGGTCTCTTGCTGCTATGATTTTGTTCATTTCCTTCGCAGTCCTCCTCATGGCCCTCTCATGGCCGCCCAGGTCGAAACCAACCCACCGTTAAGGAACATTGCTGACAAGATTCTATTACGTGACCAGCACTGACAAAATGCTTTAAGAATATCCCATGTTCCCCGCAGGTACCATTATTAAATACGTCGGCAGAGAAACGAGGAACATATATATTTACCGTTTTGAGAGCCAGATCAAAAGATAAGGGAAGTAACGATAATGAAGATGCATAAAAATAAGGCCATGCTTTTTCTACTCTTCAATTAACTTAGACACTTATTATTTAGTGTTTCGACCATACCATCCCTTGTGGGGCTTATCACTTCTAATATAACTTTATAAAAGTGTTTTTTTTTTTAAATTATTTGGTAGATGCTTTTTAATTTATTTCTTCTTCTTTTTCTTTGCAGGTCCACTTTCCTTCTTCTACTTGTCTTCGATGCCTTTGACATCTCATTCTCCACTTTTGCAAATCTTCACTCTATTTCCTCTCTTGCAGGTCATTCTTTTCTTTCTACACCTCCACTCCTCCTCCTCCTCCTCCTTCTTCTTCCACAAATCCCATTGTCCTTTGCACTTTCGCTGGCATTGACATTGGGCTCACCAATGACCTCCCCAACAAGTCCGTTTTCTCCACCTCACATAGGCTTTTCTTGCACCATGGAAGGTCTTTCTTCCCTTATGTAGGCATAAAAGTCTAGGGCAATAGGTGAGTCGCGTTCTTTTAGGTAATATGAAGCAGGATTTGAATTGATGGTCTAATTTGATTTCAGATTTAATGTCATGTCTAAGTGTTGAAGTAAGCAGTTCTTTTAGAGATTGTAGATGCAGGAGAGATTTGTGAAAGAAGGAGTGAGAGACATAAAAAGAAGCGAATGACAAGCAATAGAGAAAACAAAGAGACAATTTACAAGAATTGATAAGTGAGACGTCAAAGTGTGGAGAGAAAAAGGAAGAGGGAAAGTGGGATCCGTACCAAAAAAAAAAAACAAAATAAAAAACGTTGACCAAATAATTAAAAAAAAAAGAATAACTTTTTTAAAGTTGTACCAGAGGTGATGGGCCTTATAAGGGATAATATGGTCATAAACTAAAAAAAGGAAGTGTACATGACAAATGAGGAGTGGAAATAGTGCCGCCCAAAAATAATAGTTATATCCAAAAATTAAATAGGAGATAATGACAAATTGTCCCTGAATTTTGACTCAATATGTAGTGTAATCTATGAGATTTTAATTTGTTCAACATGTTCATAATAATTAATTTATTCAATATGATTTTTGAACTTTTGGTTCTTATTAAATTTAGTTTATAAACTACTTGAAAATATTCAATATTATCTTTCTTTTAATTCAAGTTTATGGACAATATTGAATATTTTCACTTAGTTGAAGGACTAAATTGAACACGGATCAAAAGTCCAGGAATCGTATTAAATAATTTAAAATTTTATGGACGACATTATACATTGCGCTAAAGTTTATAGACCACATTGAAAAAATTAAAAGTTTAGGGTTCACATTAAATAAATTAAAAATTTATTGGTTACATTGCACATTGAGATAAAGTTCATGGATCATTTATATCATTTTCACGTAGATTTGCTTGTTGGACGATCTATTGAATGTTACTACAATTAGATAAGTTAGGTAGCACCGAGAAGCAGACAATCCAAATAATGTCATTACTTGGCATTATATTGAACGGCTTCTCCAGATATGGCAATTTTATTTTCCTTATCCGGCAATTCGAGAAAAAGAAAATTTATCCTGTTGCACCAAGGGACGAAAGTGGGGAAAAAAAAAGGAAAGAATAGAGTGAATTTTTCGATTTTCATGCTGTAAGTCAAAAGAATGCTAGTGGCGGGCACCGCCGGCTGACTAATTTAATATTAGTACTTTCCTTTGTAGGGCAAATCACTGGGATGGTATAGCTTTTTTTTTGGTCGAAGGGATGGTATAGCTTACCTAAACAAGAACAATCAAAAAATGAGAGAGAGAGAGAGAGAGAGAGAGAGAGAGAGAGAGAGAGAGAGAGCTTGGGAATTGGGAATAAAATGACAATGTGGCACCACTTGATCGAGATATCAACGAATTAAACAAAGTATATTAAGGCAAGACATTTCATAGGTCCACAAATCATAAAATCATTATGACCTGGGATGAGACGACTTATAAACTGTGTTCTTAAGTCGTGAAAGATAATATCGTTTCATTTTAGTGACGTATTTATCATATACTTTCATGTGCAATTAGCCAGCTAAATACTATATCGGTCTCTGGCTATAAATATATTTATCCATCATGTAAAAGTTTATTTATTTATTTTTCATTTGAAAAGTCGTGATATTTCTATCCTGTGAGGATAAGTTGATGCATTTTTTTTTTTTTTTGTCTTTGTTTGGCCTTACCTATTCAGAAATGCTAGGGAAATTTGTAACAATTTGTATTAATGTGGATTCAGCATACAAAATGCATGTATTCATGTCGCTTTCTTTATCTTTTTGCCAAATATTAACTTTTTTGGCATATAGACAATCCCTATGCACTTTCGCTAGATAAATGTCGCACGAATTTGGAATTTAACAACGTTTGACATAAAACTGAAGGAACCTTAGACAAAATGAAAATACAATAGAGAACATATAGGGACAAACTAGACAGTTGGGTTTGACAGGTGGTATAACGGATGCACATGATACTTTTTTCCTTTGGCAATAGCCAGCATGTAACAACTCATTCAAATTTGGGGAGGTAAGAATGTCATGTAATCTTGGAAAAAAATATTTAAGAATAGCATGAAAAAAATATGTGAAACAAGTGGATGAGATTAGGAGTGAGCAATTCCATGATCGATCCATGTTCCACTTAAAATCCGAAACCCACCCTATCAGGATTGATTCTCTAATTTTTGAAACTTGAATCTATCTTGTATATCTTGGAGTGTGGAATCTACTCTATCAATCGACTCTAATGTCTATTCGTGAACCAACCAATTCCTTGTTTTTTTTTTGGTCATGAAGAATATGAAACTCTTCTATTAGTAAACTAGATAAAAGGTTGATTATGTTGCTCAAGTAAACCAAGCTGTGCTCAAATTACTTGTTAGTGTTACTATCGGTCCTCTGTTTTGGAGTGGATATGTCATGAAGTTTTTGCAGCATTTGCATTTCTCGTCTTTTTAGAGTTCGTGAGTTGGTTGGTGCTCTATCTAATTATCCTCTTCAAAGATTTTGCTCTTTCTGTGTGATATCATGATTTTCAGGCTCTAATTTCGATTGGTTAAATTAGGATGTAAGTGGGCTACATTGGTAAAGAAAAGTATCAATTTGATCGATGAGGCATTGAATGAAATTATGGGAGCCAATTTGATTTAATTCAAGAGGAATTAAGGCTCAATTAGAAAGAAAACCTAGCAAAATTCTTATGCAACACTTATCCCCACATTTTGGCCACCTTAAAGCTTCTAGAAGGGGCATTGTTGGCAAGGAAATGTGAGTGGAAGACAGCTGGATTGGTGGGGCCAAAGAGAGAGAGAGAGAGAGAGAGGAAAAGAAAACCGGTTTCCTCTCTCTCCTCCGTCGAGCGTCTCCATCTTCTTCCCCTTTCTTTGGGTTTCTTCTTCAGCAACAACCGAAGACCAGCGAAGCAGAAGCAGCTGCCGTCGCCGCCTCTCACCGCCGTCGTCGCACGCCCGCAAGCCACCGGAGTTGCTCGCGCGCACCCGAGCCTGCCGTCGTGCTGCCGTCCGCGTGCCTTCGCTCCCTCTCCTCCCTCTGGTTCGAACATAACCGACCAGCAGAAGCAAAAGTAGTGTCCAGCGTTGCCGGAAGGAGCCGCGACCAGCTGCTTGGACGCCGCCGCACCGGAGCTGCCGCACCGCCGCCCGCGCGACGCCGTGCGTTTCGCCGCCTCACGCTCGCGACTGCCGTCCTCGCCGTGCGACCCCAGCGCCTGTTTTGCGTCGGTTCAGTCTTGTTCGACCACCTCAGGCTGCCGCCTGACCACCTCCAACCACCGTTGGCCTAGCTAGAGCTCCGCCTTGCCCTTCGCTGCCCTTGGCCACTTCAACCGACGCCGGAACCGCCTCAACCGACAGCGCACAGAGAAGGCAGAAAATGGGTATGACAGTGGGGTTTAGGCCCGTTTTGGCCGCCTTCCGAGCCCGGATGCTCGGCCCGCTTTGAGGAAAGTCGATCCTCGCGTCGATGTCGTCGTTTTGAGTGAGTTTTACTCACTAATGCCTTCTTAGTTTGCTAATTACACATAAAAGGTTGATTAGTGTTAGTTGAGTGTAATTAGGTTGTTAGATTAGAATGGATTAGTGATTATTAGTTAATTGCATTGCATTGCATATTAGTTAGGTGGTTAGTGTACTTAGATAGAGAATTGCCTATAGTATTTATTGGATGCTTCGTGGGATTTTTTCCGACCCTTATCGGATGTTAATTAGGCAATTCGGGCCTAAATGGTATTTTAAAGAATTAAATATTAATTTTCGAAATTAATTATTTAATTATTTAATTTTCCAAAAATTCAACTGGGATGGCCAGTGACCGGGATTTTATGCTGATGATTGTGGTGCAGTCCGTTTATTTAATTGAGCTTTATATTGTGCTAAATTGAATTTATTGTATTTATTTATTTAATTTTCGAAATTAATTATTTAATTATTTATTTTCCGGAAATTCAACCGGGATGGTCGGTGACTGGAATTTCGTGCTGATTGTGGTGGCGCAGTCCATTTATTTATTTGAGTTCTACGTTGCATGGAATTAAATTAATTGTGATATTTTGGGATTTATTCCTAAATTGAATAAGGTTGGTTATTAATTGAAAAATAACCAGGCATCGGTTATTAATGCCAAAAATAATTGAGGGGACTACTAGAAAATGTGGGAGTTATGGAAAGGAAAATATTATATTTTGGCTAAGGCCAACCGTGTGCCTACGTACGATATTTTATCGAGGATGATAAAAGATGAGAAGAAATGCTGTGTGACGTGGCTCGGCAATTATTACATCGCTTTGGCATGTAGGATGCCTTAGAGAATGCACGTAAATTGTTGAATATTGATCATGCCTGTGTGGCGATAGTTGATCAAGCTTGTGTGGCAATAGTTGATCAAGCTTGTGTGGCGATAATTGATCAAGCCTATGTGGCGATAATTGATCATGCCTGTGTGGCATAGAACATGTCTGTGTGGCATAGATCGTGCCTGCGTGGCCGTATTTATGTGTGTCGAGTATCGTGCCTGTGTGGCTGAAGGTAATTGGAATGCCTAAGAGCATGCACATAAAGTGTTTATTGTATGTCACCTTGGCGAAGTTGATGCTCGAGAGCATTGATATGGCTTTGTGACTGAGTGTACTATTGGAGGTTATATGGGATGGAATGAATGACCTAGAAATGGTTCGACTGACATGTAATCGACTAGATCGATTGAGTATTGCTTTGATCTGGTGTTGTGAATTGATTGATTGAATGGGAATGACCGTGAGTGGTCTTGTTGGCGTGTAATCGACTAGGTCGATTTGATCGATGCTTCGATCAGTGATGTGATTGTTTGGGTGCCTATTTGATATGTGCTAATATGTATGTGGAATCTGAGGCTAATGTAAGCCCTCTGACTCATGTTGTGCATAGGCAACCCTAAGGTGTATTAGTTTACTAATCGGGTCTTAGTGTGGTAGAACTTGCTGAGACATAGTCTCATCCCGGTTTGGGGAAAACATTTTAGGACCCTAGTGGAGAACTTGAAGAGAAAGAACTCGAAGAGGAGTATCTGAAGGAGAAACCCGAGGATGATCCAGAGTAGGATCCTAATGACTTTTGCTATAGAATCAATTTGAGTAGAAACCAATCGTTCTAGTATGGCTTGTATATGAACGTAAGGGTGTTGGTTTTCAGGTTCAATTTCCTAGTTCTACTTGTATATCCCATTGCTTTATTGTCTAGGGATTTTTATAAATGCTTCCACATGTGCTATTAGCAAGGAAAGGGTTGGCGATATGTAGTCCTGGGATATCACATTTTAAAATCGACCAAAGGTAAGGAATGTGCGCGTGCCTGTGGATCGGGGCGTGACATTCTGGTGTTGTCTTGGTATTGTTCACGAGCATTTTCATAAAGTATTACACATATTCAAACTCATTAGAAAATTCTTAACGATTTGGTAGGCATTTCTTTTAGTTAATAGTTACCGTACATATACCTTGTAGACTTGTTGAATATGCTGTGAGCATGAGGTTTGACATGTGTAATAGGTCGGTGTGGACTAGATCACACAACACTAGTTCCAAATATTTGAAGCCAAAAGCTAGACTGATTCCAAATTGAACCAGAAACCAAATAGGTTCTCATACCCAATTCCACTAGGGAACCATGCTCACTCTAGATGATATATGAATAACAATGAACAAAAGGCAAGGCCGGTGTTGCGTGATCTTCATTTATGTCCCATCACAATGGATAACAAATCAAAAGGAATTTCTTTGCATAAATACCAAGAAGGGAATGAAACTTAGCTAAGAAAATTTGCAACGTGAAAATGTTAAAAAATATGGTAGGAGCTACTCATTATCTCTAAACTCTAAAATTCAAAGTTTCCTTGGATTTTATGCATTTTCCGCATGCACTTTCCAAGAATGAATTGAACAAAAATATACCTTTTAAGAGTACCAACAAAGGGAAAATTCCAAATAATACCCAAAGTGCTCTCATTTTTTTTTTTAAAAAAAATAAGAGCTTGAAGTGGACCTTATTTTAAATAAATTCCCAAAGTGGTTATGGCTGTTTCAAATAAAGACCTATTCTCATCGGCTCGCCAGCTAGCAAAATATTCCGGCTGATCAGGGATATTTTCGTTAAAACATAAGTTACATTTAAATTAAATTAGAATGAAAATCTAAAAAAATAATAAGAAAAGGAAAAACATAGGCGAGAGGGCCCGCTTGTGTTTTCCTTTTTCTTAGTTTTTTGTTTATGAAAAGAAAAAAAGTAAAAAAATTTAAAATTTAAAATTTTAAAAGATGAAATTGCCCTTTACAACGAGTGAATTCAAGCCATTCTTTGAGATTTATATGGGCACTTCAGGCTCTTATTTGAGAAAATGAGGGCACTTCGAGTCCTTATTTGAAACAATGTCTACTTTATGTCCTTATTTAGAATTATCCCTACCAACAAATCATGAATCTACCCTACAAAAAGGCATCAACTTTAAGGCTTGGGATAAATATACATAAACTTTTTAAATGGTTCAAGAAAAGGCAAGGATATACCAATAGAGGAAAAGGCATGGACTTTTGGGTTTGGTACAAATGTAGCGGAAGTCTCTTAACACCTTTAAAAACCAAGAATATTACGTTAGATACACTCCCCTAACTGTGTTTGCGTTATAAATTCTTAGGCTATGTTTGGTCATTTGGATGTTTAGTCAGGATAGGATTACATATGATAGGATGATAAATTTAGGAATTTTGTAATATTCTATTTACTATGGTGAACCACAATAATTATGTCGGACACTTTTATATTTTATTTGGCCTATTGTTTAGTATAAATATCAAATGTCATATCAATATGAATAAAACTAAATATGCACAAATGGTGTGACATCCTGATTTTCGATCCTGTCCCGATAATGTGAATTGGGCTTTTCATCGACGTGCCTATAGTCTTTTTCTCTGAGCTGATTACTCACGAGATAACTAATCTATCTAGTGAAGCCGTTAAGGAATATAAACTCGACTGACTTGAGAATTTGATCAGAAATCGACTGTTCGACCGTGCTAATCTGCAAGGGTCAATACGGCACCACTAAAATCGATTAGAGATTGGAGATAGATCGATTTGATAAAGGCATGTAATTAAATTGTTGGTGATTCCACCTGATTGTAAAATTCATGTCGAATGACATTAAACCGATTTTTCTGTCGATTCTGTACCATGTGCTTGTAATTGAAACCTTGAGATTTTTACAACAATTGAGAGTCGCCGATGTGTCGAAGATGCATAATGTGGTTTGAAAATAATTGACAACGAGTCAAACACTCTAAAAATTTCTAAAAGTTATTCGGTAGGTTAGGTCACGTTAAAATCTCATCCGGTTGAAATTAACCACGAAATTGAACTCGATTTTAGGAATCGAAAGTTCTAGTGTGTCACGATTTATTTTAGGAACGTCGACTCATCATTCGAAGAATTTTTGGCAAGCCCATATTTTTGGCGAAAGTTCAAAATTGGACGATTTAAAACCGGAAAATTCAAAGGGGCTAAATTAAGTGCATTTTTGGCCTTCAAGTTGGATCAATTGGCGAGGGAAATTGTGAAATTTGGTGTGGGCTTCCTCCTCAGTATTTTGGCCATCAATTGGAGGTTAATTGGTGTGGAATTGAGTTGTTTTGGTGAGGGAATTGCGTGAAATTCGTAGGCCATGGGGGGTTGCAACATTTGGGCATCACCTTGGCTTGCTTAGGAAGATTTGGGAGGAAAGATTGGCTGTGGATCAAGGCTGAAGACTTTGGGGTTGGGCACTCAAGTGTATGAGATATTTTGGGTGGACTTGTGAGGCTTTTTGTCCCCTTCATGTTCCCTCTCTCCCCTTAGGCTTGCTCGACCGCCCCCCTCCTCTGCAGCATCATCTTCTTTAGCTCTTCTCCTCCTTCATCTCTCCATTGTTGCTGCTCCATCTCACCTTCTCTTAACCGAACTAGCCCTTGCACTGAAACAATAAGCCCCCGTCGAAGCCAGCTCACCCGAACCAACTTCAGTCCCACCGTTCCCATCCGCGACTCTAGTCCCGCGCACCGCTATGTCCAAGTCCAGCCCACGGCTAGGCCACCCGTCGCAGCTATAGCCATGCTCGTAGCTGTCCTCGAGCTACCGTCGTAGTTCTGCTCGACCAGGCCATCGTCCAGCTCGTCCCTGTGCCGTTGGTCGAGCCCAGCCGCGCCTTCGCCCGTTTTAAGCAAGGCCGAAGCTCAGCCTTAGTTGAGCCGTGTTAGGCCTTTTCTGGCCTTGATTTGGTCTCTCTTGGCGTCGCCGTAGGCCCGAGTCTTGCTCACCTCCACGTCGTTGTCGCCGTGAACTAGTTTATTTGCTAATCCGGTGAGTTTACCTCCTAAACTCTAATTAGGAGGCTAATTATGCTTAGGGTGGTTTAATTAGCCTAAGGTCACGCCCCGATTCTCCGAGCACATGCCCATCCCTCCTTAGTCGATTAAATCAGGACATCCCATAACGCGTCGCCGACCCATTCATTTTAATGCCCATGCAAAAGCAAATAATTAATTTTCAGACAACAATAAGATGTGATAGAAAAGTAGGGCCACACTTTTATGAAAACAAAATTACACCTTTATACATATCAGACTAATTCATATATTACTAGCCGATATTTACAAAGTCTACAAAAATGTCGACTCTCCAAAACAAGCTGTCCTATGATCAGCTAGTCTGACTCGTTTGCTGATTCGACAGAGTCCATAGGGTCAGGGTGAGACGGCGGGTCCTCCATTATGCCATTCGAAGGATCAGCTGGATCCTCATCTCGAGCAACATCAATCACTACAGAGGGGACATCGAAGGACCTAAGGGGACCTAGCCTAATACCATAGGGATTAGTACGGAACCATGCTCTGAATCGATTAGGTATTTCCTGATGTGGAACCTCTTCGATCTAGATAGTGGTTACAACTAAGTCGTAAACCCAAAAACCTCAGGGATCGGGAAAACTGGAAACTTGCTCTGTAACCCTCACGGGATGACCATGAAATTCGAGAGGGATTCGCCATCCAAGCACCTGAAAATGTTATTCCACAATGGGGTGAGATGACATCTCAACAAGTTTGACCTCCTAAGACTTGACTAAGAAGAAAATACGCCATGAGGGCTGTCTAAGCATAACATGAGTCAGAGGACTTACCTTGGCCTCAGTTCCTTCCTGCAAATTAATACAATTCAAATAACCACTCAATCATTTCAACCAGTCAATTCACACGCTCGGGTCGAACCATCAATCAATCGACTCAATCGATTCCATGTCAGCAAAACCATTCCCCGGTCATCTTAATTAATACTATCTATAAAGTCCAATCATAATCATAATTGCTCATTCTAAGCTGATAGTAGATAGTATAGCTCACCAGAAGCTGCCGCAATATATAATATAGCTCACCAGAAGCTGCTTCAAATACATTATAGTATACTAAATATGGTCGCCAGAAGCTGCCTCAATACTGATATAGTATACTAATCAAATCGCCATTTTTTTATCCTTCCCGATAAAAATAATTGTGTGTGGGTACACGGTCGGCCTTAGCCAAAAATACAATATTTTCACCTTTGAAAATTCCACTAAGTTCAACAGTCCACAAACCCATTTTTGGCACTGTAAACCGATGTCTGGTGATTTTCCAATTAATTACTGAAATTAAATAAATTTAGGAATAAATTCCTAAAACAAATCATACAAAATCTGCACAAATTAGAACTCAATTAAATAAACGGATCACACCACTGCAATTAGCATAAAATTCCGGTCACCGACTATCCCGGTCTAATTTCCGAAAAATAAATAAATAAATAAATAAATAATTATGAAAAATAATTATTAAATGCAAATAAATAGAACTTAGGCCCGTAAAGCCTAATTAAAAGCTGAGACGAGCTCGAAAATTTTCTGAACTACTCTAGATAAATAGTAGAGCTTGTCTAGGCCCTAATTGCACTACTCTAACCACCTAACATGCAATAACGGTTACTTAAATTGCTAATATACTCTAACTATCCACCTAATCCATACTTAGTATAAAATAATCAACCCTTAAACTTCATTTACTTACTAAGTAGGGATTAGTGAGTTAAACTCACTTGATTAGCGATCTGCTCGAATCGAAATAATGGGAACGTGGAGGGGCTCGGTAAATTCCAAAGCGGGACCGCCAAACGGGTTCGGGACGGGCTTGAAAACGGGCTTTGATGCCCACAAACCCTTGCTGATTTTGGCTTTAGCTCTTGGGCTGAAGAAGTTGCAACAGTGGCTGGTTTGGACATGGCTTGGGCTAGACTCGGTGGTCGCGGGTGGGGGTGCGGGCTTGGCGTTATGGGCTGAAGTTGCAGCTGCTGGGCTTGTTGGAAATGGACGGCCAAGAGCTGCGACTGGGCTACGAAGATGTGCCGAGATGAACGGATGGAGGGGCAGCTTCAGTGGGGTGAGAGTCGGCGCTCGAGGAAGAGACTCTATTGGTTGACTGGTGGTGAAAACGTGTTGGCACGTGGGCGAGGTTGCCGTCGTCGGTGGGGCAGCAAAGAAATGGGACCACCGAAGCAGCAAGCTTCAGTGAAGAAGGAGTCTGCGTGGAGGAGAAAGAGGGAGCCCTGGGGAAGGCATTGTGAGGATCTAGGGTGGGATCCTTACCCCCCCGAAAGGGGGGTTGGAAACCAGAGAGCCCTGTGGGGAATACCCATTTTCACCCGAAGGGGATCCCATTGAAACGGGAAACCTTTTAAGGTCTTGCTTAGGACCATTGGCGTAATCTTGTGGAAGACCAAAGAAGAAACCAAAAAGAAATTTAAAGGATAAGAATGTAGGGGATGTCGGTTGAAAGGGGAGGAGGAAAAAGGGAAACGTGCAATTAATAGGGAGAGAGAGAGGAACGTGGGCAAAGAAAAAGAGAAAGAGAGAGATCGAGGGGGTGGGCAGCTTCGGTAAAAGAGAGGGAGAGAGAGGGAGAGACGTGCGCCATTTGGAGAGGCCGAAGGAGGGGGAAAAAGTAAAAATAAAACATCTTATTTTTATCCAATCTTAGTCCCACAAATTTCCATGTAACAAGCTTGGTCCTCACTTGCTTCCTTGCACCATAATTCTCCAAAATAACAAGTCTTGGGTAGCAAAATAGCCATTTTCTTCGATTCTGAATTTTATTTCTTTTTCTCGGAATCCGATTTTTGAACAAACTTCTCCGATTGAGCTCCAATTTGTTGAGAAAAAAGCTCATGAAATTTCCTTTCACTAAGTAGCTCACACCAGAGGCCAGAAATCCCTTCAAATTGGTCAATCCAAATTTCCATTCGCTTTCTGAATCGTCCGAATCGATTTTCCGTAAAAATCCCGAACTCATCGAAAATTCCTCAAAAGATGAGTTGACGTTCCTAAAATGATTCACGACATAATAGGACTTTCAATTTCTGAAATCGAATTCAAATGCACGGTTAATTTCAATCCGACTTGATTTTAGCGTGACCTAGCCTACCGAGTAGCTTTTAGGAATTTTTGGTGTAATTGACCCATGATCTATTTTCTTTGAGTCACACGTATCTTTTCGACACATTGGTGACTCTCATGGGTCGTGAAAATATCGAGATTTCAAATACGAAGACAGGGTACCCAAAGCGACAGAAAATCGGTCTAGTGCCGATCGACAAGAATTTTGCGATTAGGCGGAATCACCCACATTGTGATCACACATCTCAGTTGAATCGACCTATTTTTGGTCTCTAATCAATTTTTAATTGTGCCGTAATGACCCTTGTAGACTAGCACGGTTGAGCAGTCGATTCCTGGTCGAATTCTCAAATCTATCGCGTTAAAATCCCTTAACGGCTTTATTTGATAAATTAGTTATCTCATGAGTAGCCATCTCAGAGAACAATACTATAGGCGTGTTGACGAAAAGCCTAACTTATCCAATCGAAATTAGAACTTGAAAAATCATGATGTCACACCTAATGAAGGTTTAGTTAAGCTTAAGTGAGGTTAGAGTAAATTAGTTAGTTTAGTAGTTAATTAAATTGTGTAATTAGGTTAATTTAGCAATTGAGTGGTTAGTGATTTTAGTTAGTAGCTTAGTAGGTTAGATTAGTCTAATTAAGTCCAATTAGGTGGTTAGTTTAGTGTAATTAGATTAATTAGTAGTTTAATTTAATTATTTTGCAATTTATTTAATTATTTTGTAATTTATTTAATTATTTATTATTTAGCAGAAATTTTACCGGGATAGCTGGTTGCTAGAATTTCGTGTTGATTGTCACGGTGTAGTTGGTTTGTGCAATTGAGTGTTAAATTGTGCAATTGGATGTTGATTGATGATTTTTGATTTATTATTTCCAAAATATGGAATTTTGGTATTTAATTAGAAAAATACCACGTGTCAGTTTTTGATGCTAAAAATGTTTTTAAGTACTATATAAAATCATGGGATTTTTAAAAGAGAGGATATCGTGCTTTATGATTTGATTTTACCATGTGTCCACGCACACCTATTTTTCCGGGTGTTTTTAATATGAACAAAATAGGTCAAGCACATTATTTAAATTGAGGCATTTGAGTGCAAAGTACGATGTCATTGGCCGGGATTGGATGTGCGTATGATCATTATGAGAACCCGTCATTAGCTTTTATGCCGGACGATGCTTATTCGGGAATGCCCTATGTCAACGGATGCCGTTCGCAGTGGAGGCTGGCCGATGCTCATTTGGGAATACCGTTTAGAGGTAGATGTTGCTGTGCTCGATGGGGCGAGGCGACGCTTGGCTATGCCGAATGATAGTTGACTATTGAGTCGGCCGTGGCTGTTAGGTCGTAATAATTGGAACGCCTAGAAAATTGTGTGATTATGGGACAAAATTGTGTCGTACGGAATGGGACGTATTATAACGATTTGGCCTTATAATTGTGACCCCTGTGATTGATTGATATGTGGAAAGTGAAGCGTTTCAATTATCGAATACATTGATTGTATGCATATGTTATATGAACTGTATTGACGCGCAGGAAGGTGCTGAGGCGAGGTAAGTCTTATATGATGTTTGTATAGGTTGTCTCTAGGTGTCTTACCTTCTTAATCAGGGTTTATGGTGTAGACTCGCTGAGACATTGTCTCACCCCGTCGTGGCTTACAATTTTCAAGTCCTTAGATGGAGGTGCGCCCTGTGCGTTCTGGGTGGCCACGAGAGGCCGAGACTCAGCGTACCGTCTTTCCTGTCCGTGGGAATCCTTGGACCAGTGAGCTCGTCGTGACCACAATCTGGGTCGATGAGGGCCAACCTCAGTTGGTACCTCATTGATTCAAAGCGTGGTTTTATCACGGGCTTGATGGGATTCGGGAGGGTCACTTGGATGGTTTCGATGGACCTGCTGTTGAGGGTGAGGGTGATGTGGTACTCGATCCTGTCGTGGACGCCGATATTATTGCAAATATCACGGAAAACCAGTTGACTGAGGTTGAGCAGGAGCTTGTAGTAGAGGAGGTAGCTGACCCGCTGGATATCGACAATCCTGACGGTGTCGTAGTGGACCTGGATCCCAAGTAGGAGGGTCCGGAGTAGGGTTAGCTTGGTAGTCCTTTTTGGATCTTGACCTCATGTATATAACTTTGTAGAGCTAACTCAGTTTGTTAATAAAATGTGTTTTGTGTGAATTAATTGTCTTGCTTTTCTATCCCATGTTTGTTTGTTGTTTGGAGATTGTTTATTTCGCTTTTGCATGTGCAATAAAATGAATGGATCGGTAATGTGTCTTGGGAACGTCGCATATAGCATTTCGATCGACCACCGAGGGATGTGCACATGCTCGAGGTTCGGGGCATGACAAACGGAGATTGTCAAAATATTTTGTGATTAACTATTAAAGAAACTACAAATGCATAAACGGAGGTAACCTCCATCGATCAATCCATGATTAATTAACGATCTAAATCTTAAATAGCAAATGAGCTATTATAGCTTTCCAGAGCCACAGTTTCGACTATGATGAGAAATGTAAACAAGCTCCAACAACATTGACGAGTTAAATTAGGAAGTGAATGCCAAATCTAGTAAGAGAGAGAAGACATGATCATTCTCATTCCAAAATTCCAAAAAGTATAGTGTTTCGACTCTCTCGTAACTTCATGAAACTGTGAAGTGAATTACAAACCTATGGAGGAAAATGAGCTTTGATTTTCTTGTTACGTTTGTGGACTTTTGATGTGAACCAGAGAATTACAAGGGAAAAGAGCTCCGACTTTCTCACTATTTTCGTGGAGCTTTAATGGGAACTAAAGAACTATGAATTAGTTGTGAAGTTTCAACATGAACTAGAGATACAGAGAAAAATGAGACAGAGAGGGTAGGGTTTTGTTTTAGAAATTGCATTGTCGTTATTCTTCGAGAATTAAAAAAAAAAAATTCCTTTTAAGTTTAAATTTGTTCATTTAAAACATTAGTCCTTCTACTTCATTTTTGTTTGTCTATTTTTTTACTAGTTTCCTCTCTTTTTTATTTATTTTTTATATCGGTCCATCATTCCTTAATCAAAATTGTACTAAATAATTTATTATCCTAACATACCTAAAATGTTTAATAAATATACTAAATATAATATATATTATAGAATAGAAAGAAATTTAATTATATAAATAAATAAAAACGAAAATTGTTGTTCTTTTTTGTTATCTTAAATTTTCTTTTTATATGTAGCATTCAATTTTAATTTTAATTTTATTAATTTAGGAAATTTTTATTCAAGAAAAATAGTTATTATGTTATGGATATTAGAAATTCTATTTACCTTTATTTGACCTTCCTCATGAGATATTTTTATCTGGCTCATATCCCTTTATATACAACCTTATCTTATTTTGGGGAACCAAATACAAATTAGGATAAAATTTATATTATTTTAATTTTTATCTTGACTATCAAACGTAGCCTTAATTTTTTTATTTTTTATTTTTTATAAAGGATTAGATAGAAGACTTTGTTTCTTCCTTTAATGGTGTTTGGAATATAAGTTCTTAATTTGTAATTGGTATTGCCAGTCTACTAATTTAATATGGGAATTTCCCATTGTAAGGCAAATGAGGGGGTTGGGACTAATTTACCTAAATAAGAACAATCCAATAGTGAAAAGTACAAAGAGAGTTTGGAAAAAGGGAAAAAATGACAATGTGCCACAAAATTGAAACTTCATCCTGATATAAATGAATTAAACAAAAGATCTCAAAGCAAGACATTTCATAGGTCTATAAATCATAAAATTAACCGGGGTTGAGACACTTAGGAATGGTGTCCTTTTTTAATCGTGAGGAACAATGTCATTTCATCTTCTTGATGTGTTTATTGTTCACTTTTGAGTGCTATTAGTCACATTATATTTTATATCTGTCTTATCATCGGGAAACTTAACAATGGATATTTGTGTTCACCAACTAAAAGTTTATACATCTTTTTGTGTCATTTGAAAAGTTATCATCGAATCAAACCTATGACATCATACTCATTTATTTCATCTCTGATTTTTTGCGAAAAACGGGTTAAGATACCGTTGACGGCATAAACTCCCATTACTTTTAAAAGTAGCTCCAGAGAAATCGCTCTTTGCGAATAGGGATGCCAATTTTGTGTATTCTTCAATCTCGATAACAATTGGAGACACCTTCCTGTATAAAATCTGATATAAGTTCATGCTTATGTGGTCCCACATTTTATCGAACATGCGGTAAAGGGCTTGGTCAAAGAGATAACGTGCAATGTTAAGAGGGACAACTCGTTTCAAATCTTCACAATCAGTAAAAAGATGAGCTTTAGATCATCAAAACAGATTTGACACTGATCGACTTCCATACAAGCGCGTCTGTAGATTTCGTACTTTATTTATCTCAAGAAATAGCCGAGAACAGAGCACGTTCAAATCGATCAACAGAAGGATGTTTACACGTAGTGGTTTCCGGCCGAACACGAGCAAAGTGACCACCAGAGAAAGTTTCTAAGAATGGAGTCAGTGATAGAGACAACGGAAGCTGCAATTCAAGCTCCTCGTGAAATGTGCCCGAGAACAGGGTAGAAGAGAGTTTGTCAAAATATGTCTAAAATTTGAGCCAATGAACGAAGGCGACCCAAGATAAATTAACGTAAAGTCCGAAAGTTGAATATTTGTTGTCTTCCACCATGGAAATCTAAATTTTCTGTTCAGCATTGGACTCTAAAGCGATACTTTCAACATAAAAAGGAAAGTCAATATTGGAGTCCAAGTCGGAAGAGGAAACAAATTTCCTTTTTTCAATTCAGAATATTCAATGCGTGCGTTCTGAGGGCGTTTGCTTTTCTGACGGGCATAGCGCATATATATATATATATATATATATATATATATATATATATATATATATATATATATATTTAAATATGTACTCGTGGGCTGCTCACAAATAATTGGTGAAGCGACTTTGACCGAGTGCTTGGTGTGGGTTTTCTGTTGATTTTCTTCGTAAAATTACACTAAAAATTTTAGTGTTGAAGCCGATTAAATTTTGGGATAAGATTTGTGAATTCCTTTGAGATTGAGAGATTAATCGTGTAAAATAGTGGGGTTAAATACTGTTTGAATTTATTGGATGTAATTAAGAGTTATGAAATACTGAAGTTATTTGATTGATTCGTGTGATTGTAATATTTGTTATATCACTTAATGTATAATAGCATTCTTTGCTGTCCGCGTGGATGTAGGTCACTTCGATTGAATCACATAAACTTGCATCCAATTTATTTTCTTATTGTATTTTATTGTTGTTTTTTTTATTAGACTTAACTAAGCTAAGCAAATCGATGGAGATGATGCAGAAACAGTGAGAATGGATAGTTTGATGGAAGGATGTTAGTTTTTAGAAGATGCAGATTGAGGATTACCAATACCAAAGAAATTTGCACTTATTCCTATTTGGGAAGAAGTTAGAGTTGATGAAGCAAGCTGATTGAGAATCACTGGACAGACAAGCTTTGGATGTTAGTTAGTTGACGTTGGCTCGTAATGTTGCGTTTAACATCATTAAAAAGAAGAATACTATGGGCTGATGAAGGCTCTATTAGACATACAAGAAGCCCTTTTTGATTAACAAGGTCTATTTGATACAATGCCTATTTAACTTAAAGATGGGCGATCGTGCGTTAATTGCTTATTATATAAGTGAATTCAATGTGATTGTTAGTTAGTTGAGTTAAGTTAATACTGACTTTGATGATGAGGTGTGTATTTTGATTCTATTATCTTAATTGCTTAATAGTTGGAATACTATTATCACTAGCGTTAGTAATCCCTTTAGGCTTAGAAGCTTGGCATTTGATGAGGTTCATGACTTGCTTCCGAGTGAAGATATTTGTAGGAAAACCTACATATACTATTTTAGTAATCGTATTCATAGAAGTAGTATAAATTTGATCATATATAGTCAGTCTACAACTGGTGTCGTCGTCTATTGGAGTATGGCAAGAAGGGATTGCCTTAAGCTGAAGAATGAGAAGGGTAAGGGAATTAGAGTTTAATCTACAGATAATGTTGTGATTGTAGCTTACTACAATTCAAATAATATTGATTATGTCTTATCTATCATAGGATATTCGTCATTTGATAGATATATTATGGATTCTGCTTGTTCATTTCATGCTACACCAAATAAACGTTGGTTTTTTACTTATTAATGCATGGATAATGATAAAGTGTAGTTGGGAAAGTGCAATATTGTGGGTGTTTGTGATGTTAGAATCAGAATGAATGATGGTATCATAAAGACATTGATTGGAGTGAGGCATGTCCTAGAATTGAAAAATAATTAGATTTCTTGAAGTGCCTTAGATTCAGTGGTGTTTATCTTCTAGAAGGTGAAGTTCTAACGGTTGTTCAAGGTACCCTGGTGATAATTAAAAAAATCAAGCAAAATGGCCTACATGAGCTTTAAGGTGAGAGTGATGGATTTCGCCACAGAGAAGTTATATGCATCTGTTCGAGAGTTTGAATTGTTGCTTGGCATTTGAGACACATTGGCAAGAGAGGCTTGAAGATTTTGAGTGACAGGAATCCGATGCGTGATTATGTGTCTAATGAATTGAATGTATACAAGTGCCATGACTCAGACAAATGGGAGAAAGTTCGGTTCAATACAATCATTAGAGAAACTGCAGAAATTGCAAAGTTGATTCACTTGAATATTTGGAGGCTATCATAATTTCCTTCGAGGAAGGGTGCTAGATTTATACCAACAGTTGTGGATGACTAATCAAGAAGGATGTGAATGTTTGTGCTGGTATAAGTATGATGCTATTGTCATGATTAGAAAATTGAGAGCTTTGATAGAAAATGATATAGAAAAGGCAATTAAGTATGTACGAACTGATCGTAGAGTTTTGCTTGGCGTGTCAAACAAATGTTACAGAAGGGTTGAGAATGCGACATAGATCCTCATAAAGGGGTTTCTGAGGTCAAACTTGCGGTTTACCGATTTGACATTTGTTTCTGACTTTTGGCAGGAGTTCCACATGTGGCTCTTCCTCATGGGCGGCAGCATGAGATCAGAGGGATAAGTACGTCTTATTTCATCAATTCGCACTACGTTTCAATGCCAGGAACCGGAGTGTCTTTAGTCTATCGTCCGATTCCAACGGCGGTATTTCTTCACCGTAGCTTTATGACAACGATCCAGCGGCAGGCCTCACGGTGCTATGGACTCTGTCAGTGGCTTTCTTTGCCTGCAACAATGCCAAATGCCAAGCACCAACCATATATCGGATAATACTTTACATGGTAAAAACGTTCCATTTATCGATTCAGTGTAACTTACCTCTTTCTCCCAATCGGTACATCCTGTTAGGATCGCAAGTAACAATGCTTGCGCAAAGAGTGCAACTATAATCCCCGTCCAGAGGCCCTACAGCTCGAAAAGAAGAAAAAGCAATTATAGGAATATCGGATTGACTACCAGTTACGATGAAAGGAAAGGACGTTTTGCAGCAGAATGGTAAGGTAAATACCTTTCCACCAAAGTGACAGACAAAAGCTAGGAATACGGCCACTGGAATACCCAGCAGATAGTAGGCACCCAAATTGATGACGGCTCCAATCTTTTGCCATCCACATCCTCTTGCAATGCCTTAAAAAAATGTAACATTATATAGCATAAAATAAGTCGAAGTACAAATCGGCTTTAACTTGAACATATTTGAGATTTGACACATTCTCCATCTGCCCTCCCTAATTGTCAGAATAAGTTGTTAAAGTTAAACTAGGTCAGGTGCACCATTAAACTGTAATTTTAAGCAAACTTCGTGCATACCTGAAAGCACGGACTGAATGCCATCGATAAGGTGGGAAGTTGCGACTAGTACCAACATATCTCCCACATAGTTCACTATTTCTTCTTCTGTACTATAGAGGTAGCCCCACGCCCTTCGACAGAAGATCATGAGAGTACCAGCAAGCAAGCCTTCCGTGGCAACCATCATTAAGGAAACATAAATTGCCAAACGAGCTGCTCGTGGTCTTCCAGCACCCAATTCATTTGAAACTCTCGTGCTGCCAACAATAAGGCCAAGAAAGGGTGAGACTATGGAATAGCTACATCGTCTGCAGGATCCACTGAATTAAATAAAGGTTAACCAGTTAAGATTACCTTATTGAACCACTGAGTCCTAGAGGTATCATGAAAATTAAGGAGCAGGTATTCAGGCTGAAACAAGCACAGGATACTAAGTTCACATTGTTTAAAAATGATAACAACTGGTGCCAAGAGGTTAGCAACTTTTTTTGCCTCTTGTTGACACAAAGTACTGATGCACCTGATTGAGAGGACTGATGTTTCGAGTTTTGGGTTGGGAAGAAGTCCTGATAATAAGACCATCATTTCAAAGGACCAAATCTCGAAGCTGTTGCAGGCAAAGAATCAAACAAAAACATCATGATTGCTTCGAGCTACAGAATCATGAAGACCCATGTCGATATTGTACAAGGAATAGTTGTCAGCGTCAATTAATAAGAAAATGTATCCCTTCGAAGTCGGAAAAATCACATCCTGAACTTAAACTAGAATAAAAAGGTTGACAGCCCATTGATGATTCTGAAAAAGAATTATGACCATCATTTGTTTCGTATACTGTCCCGCAAGTTTTTTATCTTTTATAATATAGTTTATGCCAAAAGTGAACTAGGAGAAGCATAAAAGCTAGAGAATTACCAGATCATGACAGCAGAAGGAATTGCTAATTTCAGAAATTCAGGAATCCCATGAAAGGCCTCCTTGGAGAAACCAGTCCAAGTTCTTTTGCAAGACGGTGAAATTCTAACATATATTGCCAGTAATAGCACGTTTATCCAGTACGAGATAGCATTTGCCAAAGCAGCGCCTTTGTTTCCGAGTCCTGACTTGAACACCAGAAACCAACATATGAAAATATGCAGGAATGTGGTGATTCCTGAACTGACCATCATTGGAACAACATTATTCTGCGTCTGCAGAAACCTGACGTGGCACTGCAGGAGCGCATATGCGAAAATGCTGGGGATCATGAAGCGAGCATAGGATCCTGCCTCCGCGGATATCTGAGGATCTTGCTTGAAGAATAGAAGGATTTGGCCAGTGTTGGCCCAAATGATAGCTAGTGGAATGCTAGCCAATAGGAGAACTATCATGGCCCTCTGCTTGTGGATACCAAGCATATGGTATTGCTTAGCTCCATAAGACTGACCGCAAAATGTATCCAATGCACTTGCCATTCCTATCTGTCATGGACCAAGCATCTATAAGATGGTGGTTGGAGATTATTAGACGTCCCAAAATGAAATTCAAGAGGTTTGTCACTATATCTTAGGAACCCAAATGAGGTTGCTAGGAGCATTAGGAGTGTGTGGCCATATTTCACTCAACTTATATCCGGTTCAGGAATCTGAACAAGGAAATTCTTTCATCTATTTCATTTTCGGACTAGGATCCCTAACAATCTTTTTTTAAGTGCAGTTAACAATTGTGCTGATTTGTGGCAAACACCAACGTTAAGTTTCCAATCTTGGCATTGCTAAATCTAGCTAGAAGGAAGAGAATCACACATTTAGCACACTGAGCTTATTGAGAGATAATATATTCAGTAGATCAATCTTTGTCAAACTGCAATAATCTGAAAATGAGCTAAGGTTAATAGACGGGCATTCTATACATGGTACTTGGAAAGCAGGCCCGCACGCAGTCTTAATTGATTTAACAATTGCTAAACTCTGTTTATTCAACAGGAAAGAGAACTCCTCTAATCATGTCAATAATAGAAGTGGCACTATACATCTTTCAAGATAAATAATATCCTGGAAGAAAACTTTCATAGAAGTGACATAGTATGATGCTACTTTCCAATTCTTAAAGTCTTTCATCTCTTAGTTGGTTTATCTCAAGATTAAAAGAGGAAGAATTGTTGGGTCTTACCAACATGCTAAAGCCAGTCACAGAAGCGAATGACGTGGCCATGGAAGCCCCGGAAAGTGCTAGCTCTCCAAGATGACCCACAAACATCACCGAGATCACCTGCAAACAATATATCATCAGGTTCACCGATACCAATGGCCCAGCCAATGACAGTTGCTGCTTCATTTCCGAGAAAATCTCGTCTTTCTTGAATCCATTCCCCAATGTGGATGTCGCCTTCTCCTGGGGAACCGCTAATAGGAGTGACTCCAAATGCTGTTTCTGTTCTTCCACATCCATTGATTGCTTCCTCTGTGCTTTTAGGCTGAGTGAGGGAAGCAGAGGGAAAAAAACAGGGCAATAGCTTTTTAGATATCGTAGAGATTCTCTCTGCAGAAAACGACCAAGTAACTCGTATGCTTATCTTCTCGCATGTTTGGTGAAGGAGAATTTGACAGACTTTGTCGCGTTAGATTCCTTGCATTAAATATCTCAAGCGTCTCTTTAATCTACGGGTGAGAGCTTCTGACGTGTTAAATGCAACTAAAGTGAACCGAGACAACCAGAAGACCCCAGCGAATGAGACAACTTGTGTCCTTTTCACAAATATAGTTGGAAAATCAGCATTCCCTTTTATTTTGCTTGAACTAGAATATGAAAGTCCACGTAGATATCGAGCTTTAATATTCGAGCTTTAATATTCGATCTTCAATCACTCCCTTGATTTTCCAATCAATGATACACTGAATGTAACCATTGGAGTTTAAGAAAGAAACAGAAAACGACAAGCTTGTCAACAAGGGTGGGCTAGAAAAACGGTAGAAAAGTAGGACACGATTACAAAGAAGAAAGAAGGAAAAGGGAAAAGAAAGGAAGGAGAAAAAAGAAGCAAGAACATTCGTGCCTACAAGCTTCGGAGACAAGGACAAGACGGATTAACTCCGTTTCATAGTGTCTGGAAAGAAGTCGTACTTTTTGTTCATTTAATCCGGAGGAATCTTCAGAGTTAAGCCCTAAATTCGGATTCATGTGAATTACGAGTTTCTAGGTTCAATCTAGGGGTTGTTAAGTTGTGAAATTAAGTAAAAATAGTAGTCTAGAATGTTGTGAAATTATGGGATTTTTCTTTTCAAAGAGACGTGGGAATTTTTAAAGTTGTAGCTGGAGGGGACATCTTAAAGGGGATTGTGTTAATCTAAAGAATGAGAATGGTAAGAAAATTAGAGTTCAGTTTATAGATGATGTTGCAACTGTAACAGACTATAATTTGGATAATGTTGATTATGTCTTGTTTATCACTAAAAAATTATCGTTTAATGGATAGATTAAAGATTCTAATCGTTTGTTTAATGCTAGACCAAATAGGAATTGGTTTGCTATTTATCAATGCATGGATAATGGTAAAGTGCAGTCGGGAAACAACACTAAGTTCGATGGGTGTTGGTGATGTTAGCATCAAAATGCATGATGGTATTATGAAGACATAAATTTGAGTGAGGCATGTTCTAGAGTTGAAGAATAACTTTGCTTTGGATTCAATCCAAGTATCGATATAATTCAGAAAGTTGTTCGATATGCTTTGGTGATAATGAAAAAAAATCAAGTTCTTTTAAGTGCTTTGGAATCAATTAGGTATCAATATACTTCATAAGGTTATTCGATGTGCTTTCATTATAATGAAAAAAAAAAAAAAATCAAGCACAATGACTTGTATGAGCTTCAAGACAAGATAGTAATAGATTTCGCTGCAAAGACATCATATCCATCTATTCAAGAGTTTGAATTTTGATTTATGCATTTGGGACATATTGGTGAGAGAAGCCCGAAGTTTCTAGGTGAGAGGAATCTACTGTATGATTTTGTGACTAATGAACTAAATATGCAAATGCTATACTTAAACAAACAATGGAAAGTGCAGTTTAAAACAATTATTAGAGAAATCACAGAGATTGCGAAGTTGATTCATTTAGATGTTCGTAGGCTATCATGATTTCCCTTAAGGAAGAGTGTTATATTTGTGCTAATGTTTGTGGATGACTACTCCAAGAGGACGTGGATGTTTATGCTTAGGCACAAGTATGATGCTATTGTCAAGATCAAACAATTGAGATATTTGATTGAAAAGGAAACAAGGAAGATGATCAATCATATGTAGCCCGACAATAGTATGGAGTTCTACATGGAACTATAAAACGAATTTTGCATAAAAGAAGGTATGGTGAGACATTGTACCAATGCCAATGAATCATGACATGTTGTAGAGTTGATGAGCACATTGTTATTAGAGGGGGTCCATAAAATGCTTTATAATGCTAATAGAGGTAGAGGATATCTATCAGATACACAGCACAACAAGCTAGCTAGTAAATAGATCCTCATCCATTGCGGTTATATGTTGGACTCTCAAAAAGGTTTAGTTAGGTAATGTTATAGTTTATTATGTTCTTAGAATGTTTGGTTACCCATAATATTTTCAAGTGAGTGATGGTAAACTCGATAGGAGGTTAAGAAAGTGCATGTTTTTAGGCTATGTATAAGGTGAGCGGGTTTATCGGTTATAATGCCCGAAATTAAATTTACTTATTATCAACAAAGAAATTACATTTGACAAATCTCTAGTATTTATGGATAAGGCTGATTATAGCAGTGTTAATGCGAATCTAGATGGTGTTTAGTTCAAAGTGGAGGTGCAATGAGAAACTATTGAGGTAACGCGTATTAGTAAAGTAGTTGACACAGTGCTTATAGTTAGTTGGAGCCTATAAAGCCAATGGTTACTAAGATGTGTGTTGAATCTCCTCACAAATATGGATGCAACAATAGTTTTGCTTTATTTGTGATAAATGAGGTTGTCTTGGAAAATCCTTATGAAGCAATTAAAGGTGCAAGTGGAGTATGGTAATGGAGAAGTTCAAGTGAGGTTTGAACTTGAAAGAAATTTGTGGCAATTGAGTCCATGAGGGGTTGTGGGAGAGTAGTATGTTGAAAGCTCGTAACAGAAGTCCAATGTCTACACCTACACCTAGAGAGATCTCTAAGAGATGACCTATGTTTGAATCTGTTAACATATCCAGTTGGACTTACTTTCACTAAAAAATTTAAGTCAATAAATTATGGGCCAGCTAGGATATATTACTTGCTATACACCATACCAATTTTTCAATATAAGACTTCTTTGATATAACTCTTATGTGCATCCCAACAATAGTAAAGTTCATATGTTCAACGACACTAGTGTGACTTGGTTCAAATGTTAAGTCAATATGGAGATTGTTAAAATATATCTTGATTTTGAGCCCATGAATGAAGCTCGACTAGAGATGAATTAAAGGAAGGTCTGAAAGTTCAATATTTGTGAATGTCTACAATGAAATTCTAGCATGAATGATAACTATTATATTTCAATAGTTAGTTTTTGTTCCAAAAATTGATTTTTCTATTTCTATTTCTCGGACAAATTTTTGAGTGAAAATATGTATTTGATAACGATAGAAAATTTTTGTTCCCATAATAGAAATTTGCATGATAACAACACAAAATTTCCCTCTCTTAAATGGTGGCAATGAATGGCAATGGTAGTGAATGGTGACAATGATCAACGGATGATGGCCAGCTACTAGTGGACGGTAGGTAGCAACCGGTGGCCAACAAACGATGGCAGGCGATCGAAAATGACAGGTGATTGGCGGCTGACAGACGGTAATCGATGGTCGCAAGCCATGGGTAGTAGTAAGTTGGCGGCCAATTAGTAGTGAGGGTGAATAATGAAAAGAGTTTATTTCTCATTTTTATTAGGGAATAGAGAAATGAAAAAATTTTACTTTTCATTTTTATTCCAAACTAAAATTTTGTTTCAGAAATAGAAAAATTGAAATTATTTTATCAAATAAATTTATGTTCCAAATTTATTTTTGAAAACAGAAAAATAGTTCTGACTGGAAATAAAATAGTTATCATGCGTACTTGTTCAACATTGGAATCCAAAATGATAGTGGACTTTGATTGTTAAAAGGAAAGTCAACATTGGAGTCCCAAGTCGCTGGAGGAAAAAAATTTCCTATTTTTGTTTCAGAATATTCAATGCGTGGGTTGCGAGGGCTTTTGCTTTTTTGTGGGTAGAGTACATATGCAATTAAATATGTACTCGTGGGTTGCTCTAGGGTGCTTGGTGAGGTTTTCTCATGATTTTCTTTGTGGAATTGCTCTCATAATTTTAATGTTGAAGCGGATTAAATTTTGTGGTAAAATTTATAGATTCATTTACGAGATTTAATTATTATTTTGTGAGAAATTATGAGACTGTGAGGTTAAATACTATGTGAGTTAATGAGTGTAAATAGGGCTTGGGAAATATTAAGGGTATTTGAGTAATTTGAATATGCTTGTGATTTCTATTTTATCACTTCATATATAATTGAAATATTTACTGCTTTCTTTATAGACGTAAGTCGCTCTGACCAAACCACATAAATTTAGTGTTTGGTTTATTTTCTCGTTCTATTTATTTTATTGTTTAACTGCTTACTTTTCAAAATAATATCCAAGGTGTGGTGGAGCCCGGAGGATTTTTTTTTTTTTTTTTTTGTGCTGTGTCTCTCGTTTCTGAGGTGTGTGTTCTCCCAATGGCTCCTCTCTCTCTCCCCCGTTGGAATGCGAGCAGTTTTTGAGTGTTCCAGTGTGGTCCCTTACTATCGGAAAGAAAAATATAAGCATCACGATCCATTCAGTTACAAAAATCTAGCTCGGCAGATTCCGGGGATATCTCCTCGCGCTGAATTGCTTCCATCGCGCGCGTGCGCTCGAGTTTCACGTTAGACGGGAGATAGAGTAGAGAGAGAAATAGAGATGCGCGGGCTTCTAGCTTTCACGGGCCTTGGAATCTTGGGCTCAATTTTAACCTCACTATCTCTCATCAGCACCTGCCGCCAGCAGTTTTCAGCTCTGCATTTCTCTTGATCCAGCTCAGCCTTCACTCCTTCAGTTGCAGCAAATACATCGGAATTTTTCTCTATGTTGTCATCTCAAGTGGCCTTTGAAAGGGTCAACAGAAGCAGCTGCATTTCGTCTGAATTCAGGCTTCGATTTGTACTATTGCAGCCGCCCATTCAAGGTGCAATTTCAGCAGTTTGTCCTTGCTTGGTGTCCCTCCATTTTAAGCTTAGTTTCCATCAAGCTTCCCTCGGCAGAGATTGCAGCCGTCCAGCTCCTTAAATCAAGCCGGAAAGGCCGTTCATTCAGCATCAAGAGTCACGGCGAACACCCATGTTCCCTTTATGTCTTCACAGTTTTGTGTGCTGCAATTCCCCCTGCAATTTTTCAGCAATTTTTGTCTACCATTTTTTGGAATATAATACGCGAAAACGATAGGATTTTGCAATTTATGTCACGCGAAATCACCAGAGAAATAAATGAAAAATAATAAGGACACCAAAAATTTATGTGATTCGGTTTAAGTATTGGTACCTATGTTCATGAGGAGAGCTAGCAGCAAATAATCTACTATAATCGAAGAATCAGAGTTTACAATCGCTCACATAGTCGAGTGTTTCCTACACTTAGATTTAACCCCAAACCCAAAGTGTTTATAAATAAATAACTTACTTGGACATAAACTCACAAAAAAAAAAAAAAACCACACATTCAAATTGTACGCCAAAAAGAAAAGATCTTCAGCTTCCTTTTCTTTCTTTCGTTCAGCTCTTCTCTTGGCGTGGACATGCGATGTGGACGTGCGGCTTTCTTCTACGTAGAGCTTCGGTGGCTTCTTACAGAAAAAAAAAAAAAAAAAAGAAGACCTGCAAATATTTATGTTTTTATACGTGTGCCCAGGTCAAAGTTTGACCTGGGCCCACCACGTTTTGGCTCCACGCGTGCAGAGGACTTCATCTTCACGCTAAAAGGTCCTTATACGTGCGTGTGCCCAGAGTCAACACTTTGATTTTGGGCCCCACGATCTGATTGCCTTTTTCGGATTCTGCAGGCTTCTGCAGCAAAGAAGAAACTTTGCTCCCTTTTTTTTTTGTTAAATATATTTCTCTTTTGTAAATCTTCAAGAGTCCAGCGAAGTTTTTATGTTGATCGAAAACATCCAAACGAATCGCGTTTTGCAAACACTCAAACTCGAGACATAATTTAACAATTCTCCACCTTGGCTCGATGTTTGAAGTCAAGTTATAGTATTCATCATCCATGCTGCTCTCCTAACACCCTGACGGACACTCACTCTCCACAGATGCCAATAGAGCTCAAGTAGAGCTTGAGCTTCACTAAAGGAACATACTTAGTCATCATGTCTGCCGGGTTATTTGTTGTAGCAATCTTTTTTATAATAACATTACCCTTAGCTAAGACATCTCGGATGAAGTGGTATATGATGTTGATATGCTTCGTTCGCTCGTGATAAACTGGATTATACGTCAAATATATCACACCTTGGTTATCACAGTGTATATCCACACTTTTCTGTTTTAACTCAAAGAACGAAAACAAACTTCGTAACCATATTGCCTCCTTCACTACAAAGGTTAGTGCCATGTACTCTGCCTTAATCGAAGACAAGGCAATATGATCCTATAAGCATGCTTTCCAACTAATTGCATCACCTGTTAGTGTAAATACATTCCCTGCTAAAGACCTGCGATCATCCAAGTCACTGGCGTGATCTGAATCCACAAAATCAGTGGTCTTACTTCCATTGATGTTCCTTCGGTACACTATACTCACGTTTGTTGTCCCCTTCAAATATCTGAGGATCCACTTTATAGCTTCCCAATGAGCTTTACTAGGACACTTCATATAGCGACTAACCACGCTTATATTTTGTGAAATATCAGGCGTAGTGCACACCATAGTATACATAATACTACCCACGACACTAGAATAAGGAACACGGGACATATGTTCCTTTTCCTCCTCAGTCTGCGGTGATAATTTATCTGAAAATTTAAAGTGCTTTGCTAAAGGTGTACTTACAGATTTTGCCGTATGCATATTAAAACGTGCCACAATCTTCTCAATATATTTCTTCTGAGATAGACATAAAACTTCTGCAGTCCTATCATTCAAAATCTCCATATCCAAAATTTTCTTTGCAGCACTTAAATCTTTCATCTCAAATTCAGCATTTAACTACTTTTCCAACACATCAATATCAGATATATTCTTAGCTGCTATCAGCATATTATCAACATATAAAAGTAGATAAATCAAAGAACCATTCTCCAATCTCCTATAGTAAACGCAGCTATCCATCTGACTTTTTGTGTAGTATTGACTAACCATGAAAGCATCAAAACATTTATACCACTGCCTAGGAGATTGTTTTAGCCCATACAAAGATTTGTTCAACAAGCAAACATGATCTTCCTTACTTGGAATAGCAAATCCCTCTAGTTGCCTTATGTAAATCTACTCCTCCAACTCATCTTGAAAAAACACAGTTTTTACATCTGGCTGCTTTAACTTGAGATCCTGCAAAGCAACTAAGGCAGGTAAACACGAATAAAAGTATGTCTTATCACAGGAGAGAACACCTTATTATAGTTAATATTCTCACGCTGTGTATATCCCTTCACCACAAGTCTTGCCTTATACCTTGCTACCTCGACACCGGGAATGCCCTTTTTCCGTTTAAAGACCCATTTACTTCCAACAATCTTTTGGTTGTTGGGTACTTTGACCAGCTCTCATGTCTGATTTCGATGGAATGATTCCATCTTTTAACTCATAGCCTCTAGCCACTGCGATGACTCTGAACTAGCCATCGCCTTAGAGTAAGATGAAGGCTCATCATTCTCCACCTCATCACCTACAATCAATATATAAGCAATATCTGTATAATTATAAAGTACCGGTGATTTAATTTGCCTTCTTTGTCTTACTATGGCTATAGTGTGCTGCGGCTTTGCTGGTTATTCAATATCACCGACTTCAAGAACTGCGGTTTCATCTATAATCTTAACTTCTGTTACCTTCGAGGTCTCTAGAGTCTCCACCTAAAGCTCCACCTCACTAATGACATCATGATTTGTCTTTTCTGCTGGTTGTGTCTCAGAACTCCTCTGTTGAAGCATTGCAATCTCATTGAAGATCACATCTCTGCTGATTAGAAAATTGGGTGATCTGGGATTGGTACACCACAGCCGATACCCTTTCACCCCATGTGCATAACCTAAAAATATGCACTTTTTCACCATCGGCTCAAGCTTACCATCACTCACATGAGTGTACGTAGGACATCCAAATATACGTAATCTGGAGTAATCAACAAGTTTCCCCGACCATACTTCCTTAGGAGTTTTCCACTCAATAGCAAATGATGGAGATCGATTAATCAGCTAACATGCCATGTTCATTGCTTCGGCTCAATATTCCTTGCCAAGTCCTGCATGGGAAATCATGCATCGAGCTCACTCAAGCAAAGTTCTGTTCTTCCGTTCTGTCACGCCATTCTATTGTGGTGTCTTAGGTATTGTGCGGTGTCTTACAATACATTTTTTTGCAGAACTCAGTAAAATCTTTACCACAAAACTCAATGCCATTATCGGTTCTCAGGCACTTGATTTGTTTATCTAATTGCTTCTTAATCAATGCCTTAAATTTCTTGAATCGATCGAATACATCATATTTGTGTTTCAGAAAGTATACCCATACATTTCTCGAATAATCGTCGATAAATGTTAGCATATATCGGGCACCTCCTTTTGAAGGAACCGAAGATGGGCCCTAGACATCTGAATGAATATATTCAACTGGTCGTTTTGTTGAATGAATAGCTGTAGTAAACTTAAATTGGTACTGCTTCCCAAAGATGCATTGCTCACATAAGTCCAGCTTCCCTATCTTCAGACCCTTCAACAACCCCCTTTTACTTAGCATCGTCATACCTGCCTCACTCATGTGCCCTAAATGCATATGCCATAATTGAGTCAAGTTAGAGTCTGACTCACCTGATGAAATTGCAGCGGTTCCGATTACGGTCTCTCCTAGTAGATGATAGAGAGTGTTCACTTTCTCCCCTTCATCACTGTCATGGCACCTCAATAGATCTTCAGTACTCCACCTTCAGCGGTGTACCTACACCTAATGTCGTCGAGTATCCCCAAAGAAATAAGATTCTTCTTGAGCTTTGGTACATGCCTCACATTTGTCAATGTGTACACTACCCCATTGTGCATTCGAATTCAAATGGTCCCTATCCCCATAGCCTTACAGACTGCATTATTCCTCAAAAGAACTCTACCACCATCCGATGTCTGGTAAGTAGTAAACCAGTTCTTATGAGGCATCATATGATAAGAACACCTTGAATCTAGCACCCATTTGTCTCTTGACGAAATAGTAGTCACACATAAGACAGCTTCTGCATCATTATAGCTCCTTTGGCAATGTTCGCCACACTGCTTGTGGCATTCTGCCTATCAGCTTTATTCCTTTGCTTTGGACAATCTCTCCTGATGTGCCCCTCCTCGTGACACTCAAAGCACTTCACGCGTCCCTTGGACTTTCTATGGCATGATTTCGATCTGTTTTTACCTTTGCTGCTACTAGGCCATCGATGTTGTTCTCTACCTCGAATTGTCAGTGCTTGCATTACTCCTTGCGCCAGACCGTCATCTCGCAACTTTCTTTGCCACTTCTTAGAGAATAAGGTGGACTTTACCTATTCTAAGATAATTGTAGTACGCCCCTGCAACAATGAATCAGTAAAGTGCTCCCATGACTCTGGTAAAGAGGCTAACAACATCATGCCCTGTTCTTCATCATCAAGTATCTTATTGACGTTCTTCAGATTCATCATGAGTTTATTAAATTCATTTAGGTGGGTTTTGATAGATGTACCTTTAGTATATCTAAATTGAAACATTTTCTTCAACATGTACAAGCGATTGTTCAAACCTTTCTTCACATAGAGTGTTTTAAGTTTTGCCCATAACGCTGCGGCATCCTTCTTCTCAGCAACCTCTATTAAAACCTCATTCGACAAATTTAACATGATTGTGCTCTTTACTCTTTCCATTAGCTTTACCCTCTCTGAGGCTTTCATTATAATAGGCAACTCATCTTCACCATCCAGTGCCTTGGCCAAACCTTGGGTTGTCAGTAACGCCCGCATCTTGATGCTCCATAACACAAAGTTGTTGCTCCCGTTAAACTTCTCAATTTCAGATTTCCTCTCAGACATAATTGCAATAACAGAATTTCCAGATAATAATTAGACAAGCAAAAGCTCCAAATCACAATTAAGAAATCCAACCCCAAGCTTTGATACCAATTGTTGGAATATAATACGCGACAAGATCTTGCAATTTATGTCAACATGAAATCACTAGAGAAATAAACGAGAAATAATAAGGACACTAGAAATTTACGTGGTTCGGTCCAAGTATCGGTACCTACGTCCACAGAGGGAGCAAGCAGCAAATAATCCACTATAATCGAAAAAACAGAGTTTACAATCGCTTATGTGCTTGAGTGTTTCCCACATCTAGATTTAACCCTAAACCCAAAGTGTTTATAAATAAATAACTCACTTGGACATAAACTCATGGCACAAAAAAAAAAAAATATCACGCGTTCAAGTCGTACGCCAAAAAGAAAAGATCTCCAGCTTCCTTTTCTTTCTTTCGTGTAGCTCTTCTCTCGGCATGGACATATGGTGTGGATGTGCGGCTTTCTTCTACAAAGAGCTTCGACGGCTTCTTATGGAAGGAAAAGAAGACTTGCAAATATTTCTATTTTTATATGTGTGCCCAAGTCAAAGTTTAACCTGGGCCCACCACGTTTTGGCTCTATGTGTTGCAGAGGACTTCATCTTCACGCCAAAGGGTCCTTATACGTGTGTGTGCCCAGAGTCAACCTTTTGACTCTGGGCCCCACAATCTGATTGCTTTTTTTGGATTCCACAGGCTTCCACAGCAAAGAAGAAACTTTGCTCCCTTTTTATTTTTATTTTTATATTTCCTCTTTTGTAAATCTTCAAGAGTCCAACGAAGTTTTTCTGTTAATCGAAAACATCCAAGCGAATCACGCGTTTTGCAAACACTCAAACTCAAGAGATAATTTAACACCATTTCCTACTTGATTCTCCAGCCTAGTCTCCTACAATTCCTAGCCCTTTGGGACCAGCCAACATCACGGCTATTCGAACTTTGTCTGCAGATGCACATGGGTGAGAATTGCTTCCATTTTCGGTTCTTGTCTTGTTCTCCAAATGCACATGGATGGTTGGAGGTCTAAAGAGATTAGTTACGTGAGAAAATGAGAAGAAATGAGCTTGTATAGCATGAGAGAGAGAGAGAGAGAGAGAGAGAGAGAGAGAGAGAGAGAGAGAGAGAACCAAGGGAAATAATAATAATAATAATAAATCGCTAAGACCATTAACAGTTTGATTGATTTGGGAGCTCTTGCGGTCTCGTCAATTTGAAAATTTTAGATATTTTGCCTAAGTATCTTATTGGGCCTGTGCATCAGGCCCAGCCTGGCTAGGTTTCCACCGGCCTTAGTGGCGTGGCTTAGTCCGGTCCAGGTTCAAGCTGTTTGGCCTGATCCGGTCCAAGCTCGGGCCGTCTTTTCAACGAACTAGGTCGGACCCAACTCGGGGATTTGAATCAGGTCTTTTTTAATATATTATAATTTTATAATATTAAAATAATATTTAAAAAATTAAAAAATAAAAAAAAAAAAAAAAATGAAAAAAATATATTTTAAAATTAAATATTTCGAAAATTAAAAAATTTGTAGGGTTTGTTTAGAAATTGACATGTCTTGGTTTCTTAGTGTAATTAGACCTTTATTTGCTTGCACATTGATTTATCACGTGTTTAATTTGCATAGTTAATTATGTTTAATTGCACGTGCTCAATTTTACTGCAATTAGGATTTTGGCAGCTATGGTTGTTACTATAATGATTGTGCACCTACATGATAACCTCACATGTTAGTGGATAGGTATAAAATCAATCTAAACTGTCTGACAAAAATCTCTTCTTCTAAAATGAACAAGCTTAGGTACCAAAAGCGCACTAATTGGTCAATTAGTGTAATCAAGTCCCCAACCCTAGATTCTCTAGTTGCGTAGGAAGTGAGGTATACTCTCCTACCTCACTTGGTTTTTAGCCGACCCCAATAGGCTAGTGGCGACTCCATTTTGCAAAATTATTAGAAATACCCCCACGTCACGTGAGGTATGGGCTTGGGAGAGCCCATGCCTATCATGGGCCTTTCGCTCAATATTACCATTTGGCTTATCTTGTTTGTATTGCCTCGTGCATGAACGCCCAATATTCGGCCGAGTGAGCATCCATTCTGTCCATATTGCCGGATAAATCCCACTGATTCTTTCCCTAAATTTGTTTACCATCCTTGCCGTTCCACAGCTTTGCTAATTTCCGGAGCACTAACTTCTGCAAATATCTTGATTCTTTCCATCATTACATCTCTTCATACGTTATTTTCTTTTCTTCCCATTCCTCACTCAGTATCTTGGTTTCAAGCCTCTGTACTTCATCTTATTCTAATAGAAAATGAAATAATCAAATGATTTTTCATTGAATAACTATTCATCTATTGTATTTTCACGTAAATAGGGGTAAGAAAGTTCTATGGAGAAATGGTGGTTCAATTCGATGTTGTATAAAAAAAAATTAGAAAATTAGAATACAGGTGTGGGCTAAGTAAATCAATTGATAGGTTTGGTAATCCTATTTAATGACATTTACATATTTATTCCCAAAAAAAAAAAAGGATTTCATCTATCTTGCCCCCTTGCCGGATTTTGTGACATCCTGAATTTCTAGTTCTGTTTTCAATTGAATGAATCGGGCCTTTCATCGATGCGCCTATAGTTCTTTTCCCTGAACTGATCACTTACGGGATAACTAGTCTATCTGGTGAAGCCGTTAAGGGATTTTAATGCAATAGACTTGAGAATTCGATTAGGAATCCACTGCTCGACCGTGCTAGTCTACAAGGGTCATTACATCATAGTTAAAAATCGATTAGAGACTGGAGATAGGTCGATTTGACTGAGCCATGTGATTAAGTGTGGGTGATTTCACCTAATTGCAAAAGTCTCATCGATCAGTACTAGACCGATTTTTCTGTTATTTTGGTACCTTATGTCCATATTTGAAATATTGAGATTTTCACAACAACTGAGAGTCGCCAATGTGTCAGAGATGTACAATGTGGTTCGAAAATAACAGACCACGAGTCAATTGCACTAAAAATTCCTAAAAACTACCCGGTAGGCCAGATCACGCTAAAATTGCGCCACATCAAAATTAACCGCGAATTTGAATCCAATTTCAGAAATTGAAAGTTCTGTCATGTCACGATTTATTTTAGAAATGTCGACTCACCCTCCAAAATTTTTTCTATAAACCGAGATTTTTAGTGAAATTTCAAAGTAGGACCGTTTTTTACCGGAAAAATCAGGGGACCGTTTTTGATTGCGTTTTTGGGATTCCGGTTTGATGAATTGACGAGGAAAAATGTTGAATGGGATGATGGCACCTTGGTTGAATTCATGGGGACCGATTTAGATCTAGTTGAAGGAGAATTGAAGTGGATTGGGGATAATTTGTGTCAAATTTGTAGGCCATGGTCACCACAACATTTGGACTATTTGGTGAAGCTTATAAGAGAAGTCTTGGGCTGTAAATTGGCTTGGATGACAGCCAAGGCAAGTGGGGCCTTGCCAATGAGTGTTTCAAGATAGAATAGAGAGCTTTGGAGGCCAAGAGGGACCCTCCAACCTTTAGTTATCCCTTTCTTCTCCAGCAAGCTTGCTTTCCCCATTGCAGACCATTTTGAGCTCCCAAAAAACCAGAGGAAACCGCCAGCCTTCTCCCCTACCGTCGCAAGCCACCCGTTGAACCACTAGGACCGCCGTGTTGCCGTTGCGCCTCTGTGCGAGCCCGTCGTGTGCCGTATGCCCGTCCGCCTGCTCCTACTTGTCCCATGACTCCAGCCGTGCCCTCGAGCCTCCCTGGTCGCCGTAGGAGCTCAACCGAAGCTCCCTGGCCACCGTCGCCCCTACTTGCCCGCTGTAGCCCGATCCACCCGTCCCTTGCCGTTTCTAGCTCCGTTTTAACTTGCTCGGTCCTTGGATAGAACTGAGAAGCCCAGCCAACCATGAGCCTTTGAGACCCATTTTAGACCTCTTCCGGGCCATGCTTGGCTTTGGCACCAAGAGGTTTGTTGCTCGTCTCTGCGTCGCCGTTGCCGTGGACTCACCGGATCGCTAAACCGGTGAGTTAACTTGCTAAATTCTACTTAGGGAGTTAATGACGTTTAAGAGGTGTTTAGATTAGGCTAATTAGGGATTATGTGGTTAGTTAGAACGGATTAGTGATTTAATTATTCGATTTTGCATTTTAGGTGGTTAGAACGGCTTAATTAGGGACTAGATAAGTTATACTATTTACCTAGATAGGTTCAGAAATTTTCCCAGCCTGTTCGGGTGGTTAATTAAGCGTTTCCGGCCTAAGTTTACATTTTTTGTAATTAATTGCATTTATTTAATTAATTTTAGTATTTATTTAATTATTTATTATTTTTGGAAATTATACCAAGATAGCCAGTGACCGGAATTTCGTGTTCGTTGAAGTGGTATGTTTAATTTATGCAATTGAATACTATTTTGTGCAACTTGAGTGGCGATTGTAATTTTTGGTATTTATTTCAAAATTGTGTAATTTTAGTATTTAATCAGAAAATACCGGGGCGTCAGTTTTAATGCCAAAACTATTTTTAGGCACTAAATTAAATAGTGAGATTTTTGAAAAGAAAGATATAGCATTTTGGCTCAAATAGATTGTGTACCCACACACAACTATTTTTCTCCAATATTTTTATCACGATGATATTAGGCAAAGTTCATTATTTTATTTGAGAAATGGGTGTGCAAAGCACAAGGTCTTTGGCCGAGATTGATTTATCGTGTATCAACTTTGGTGAACATTAATAATAAATCTCAGCTTGGGTGAGCAGTGATCGAATTGAGTCGATTGATTGAGTGGATCGATGGATTGATGGTTTGGGTTGAATTGATTGGTTGAGATTATGACTGTACTGAGGTGTAGGAGGGAATTGAGGCAAGGTAAGTCTTCTGACTTGTGTGTATAGCTGCCTCTAAGCATATTTCCTTCTTAGTCGGAGTTTAGGGGGTGAACTTGTTGAGACATTGTCTCACCCCGTCGTGGGCTCAACCTTTTTAGGTCCTTAGATGGGAGTTCCTCCGAAACGTTTTGGCCAGCCTAAGAGGATCATCGAGCAGGTCTTCGTTATTCCTTTTCCTGGGGGCCAAGGAGCCTAGGTCTATGAACTCGTGAAGATCATTGTTTGGGTCGATGTGGGTCTACCTCGGAGGGTAGCCCATCAATTCAAAGCGTGGTATTGTGCCGTGCTAAATGGACCTAGAGAAGGTCCCTTGTAGAATTCTGAGGTCCCAGTGTCGGTGTTAGAAATTACTTTTGGTGAGGGTACAGCTGACCCTTTTGGTGGTGTAGTGGTGGACCCAAGTCCCCAGGAGAGCTCGGGGTTTTCAATTGGGGGTTCAATCGCCTAGAGGATTTGTAGACTTTTTGCTTGAGTAGACTTCTGTTTATAGACTAGTATTGTATATAAACTAGTCGGCTGTGTATAAAGGTTTGTTTTGGTTGTGAAATTGTGGTCCTGCTTTTCTATCCTATCTTTGTGTTTGGGGATTTTTTTATACGCTTCCGCATGCGCATTAAAATGAATGGGTCGGCGACGTGTCCTGGGACGTTGTAATTTAATCGACCACCGAGGGATGGGCACATGCTCAAGGATTGTGGCGTGACATCCCCGCCCAGAGTGGTATCATAGCGGGTCAGTGTTTGTAGTGATAAGGTGTGATAGGTTATGTGATAGTTAGTAAGAAAGGCATTTTTCTTATGTAGACGCCTATGATTGATTGATTTATTGTTTGTGTGGGTTGCTTAGTTTTCGTAATTCTATGTGGAATTGGAAAGTAGGTTTGTAGACATCTTGTAAGATGAGCGATCCGAAGCCAAGGATTTCTCAGAAGAGGAGTGTTGTGTTGGCCTCTTGGGGTAGGACGCCAACTAGGGTCGATACTCGAGGTGGTCATGGTAGAGTGTAGGCTAGGCCAGCGCGAGTGAGAGAGTACTGCTATAGGCCGGTACTGGTGTAGCAGCATATGGTGATCCTAGAATCAATGGGATCGTTTAGATGCTTGAGGCTTTGGGAAATCTGATGGAGTAGCAAGTTCAGAATCAAGCTGCCGCTGCCGCTACTGCAGCCGCACCTGTTAGAGTCCAACCAAGGAACGTGATCGGGGAGAGACCGATGCACAAGTTAATTGAGCAGTTCCTGTAGTTGAACCCGCTGAGGTTCACTGGTGCAGGAGATCCTGAAGCTGCATCGCTCTGGATCTAAGACCTGGAGAAAGCCTTTGCACTTCTAATGTGCACTGAAGAGGAAAAGGTTGTCCTAGTAGTATATTAGCTACAAGGTAATGCGTATACTTGTTGGAGAGCCACTAGAGGCACAGTTTTCCCTGAAGGTGTAGTCCCAGTGTGGAATGCTTTCCTTAGAGCCTTCAACAACAAGTACTTTTTGGGTAACGCCTGAGAGCAGAAGATAGAGGAATTTCAATGCCTCTGTAGGGCATGCTGACCGTGGATCAGTATGAAGCAAAGTTCGCGGAGTTGTCGCAGTACGCTCCAAGATTGATAGAGGATCCTGAAGACAAAGCTCGAAGGTTTAGGAACGGACTCCGACTAGAATTGAAGAATCCACCGTACCGCTTGATCTCAAGGATTATAACAAAGTTTATAGTTGGGCCTAGTCGATAGAGAGAAGTTTGAGTGAGCAAGCCGCCTCGTTTGGGTCGAGGTTCAGTTCGAATAGAGATAGGAACCGGTTTAGGAAGAGGCCCATGACCGAAGGAAGGTACCATGTTTCGCCCAATAGGAAGGGTGGAATAGGCAAGTCAGTGCCGAATTAGAATGGCGAGTGTCGCTTCTATGGAAGGCGACATGGTTTGGCCTTGTGCCATCTTAGGATGGGTGTGTGTTTTGAATGTGGCCAACATGGTCACTTGGCCAGAGACTGTCCTAGAAGACTAAGGGGACTGTAGCAGTTACCGCCGCCGCCACCGATGGGTCAGAATAAAAGGTTCGTATCGTAGATTGCACAGCAGGGAGAACAGAACAGACCTCCAACTCAGGAAAGGACGTATGTTATCACGAGAGGACAGGCTGAGGACACGCTTGATGTGATTACATGTACGATTTTACTGAATGACCATGTTGCTTATGCTTTATTTGATCCTGGTGCAACTCATTCGTTTATAGCTGAACAGTTTGTTAAGCTAGTAGGATTGATTCTTGAGTTGTTGGAGTCAGTGGTTAGCATATCTACACCGTTAAAGGATAAGGTGTTAGCTTCAATGGGTTGTCCTAGTTGCAAGTTAGCGATTGGTGAGCGAGCGAGGAGGATAGATTTGATAGTCCTAGTCATTCATGATTTTGATATGATAAGTGGCATGGACTGGCTCATCAAGCAACGAGCTAAGATGGACTGCTATTGTAAATCAATTCAGTTTAACCTGTTAGGGGGTGGAAATTTCAAGTTCACTAGAAGTCGAGGAGGACCTTCGATTTCCTTAATCTCGTCGCTTGAGACAACTCGTTTGTTAGATGGGGCTTGTCAAGGTTACCTAGAAACTGTTGAGGAGCTGAAGATCGAAAATATCTCAGTGGTACAAGAATTTCTAGACGTGTTTCCGAAATAATTGCTAGGCCTGCCGCTAGAGAGAGAGATAGAGTTCGTGATTAAGTTAGCACCTAGGACAGAGCCAATCTCTAAGGCTTCTTATCAGATGGCATTGTCTAAGTTGAAAGAATTAAAGGTGCAGATGCAGGAGTTGTTGGATAAGGGATTCATACGTCCTAGTGCATCACCTTGGGGAGCACTAGTTATGTTCGTGAAAAATAAAGATGGTTCGTTGCGCTTATGCATCGACTATCGCCAATTCAATCAGGTGACGATCAAGAACAAGTATTCACTCCCGAGAATCGACGACTTGTTGACCAGCTGCAAGGAGCGTCGATATTTTCAAAGATTAATTTGAGGATAGGGTATCATCAGCTTTGGATCAGAAAGGAAGACATATCGAAGTCAGCATTTCGTACTCGATACGGCCATTATGAGTTTACTGTAACGCCATTTGGTTTGACAAACGTCCCAACTGCTTTTATGGATATGACGAACCGAGTGTTCAAAGAATATCTGGATCAATTTATGATCGTATTCATCGACGATATCCTGGTGTATTCGAGAAGTTCTTAGGAGCACGAGAGGCATTTAAGGATGGTACTTTAGACCTTGAGGATTCATGGATTGTACGCCAAGTTCAGTAAGTGCAAGTTTTGGTTGACTCGAGTTGCGTTTCTAGGTCACGTGATTTCAGGCGAAGGAATCTTCGTGGACCTAACTAAGATTGAAGCAGTTATCAACTGGCCAAGACCGATGATAGTGACAGAGATTAGAAGCATTCTAGGTTTGGCAGGTTATTATAGAAGGTTAGTGGAAGGGTTTTCAGCGTTAGCGTCCCCGTTGACTTAACTACTGAAGAAGGAAGAGAAGTTTGTGTGAACAGACAAGTGCGAGAGTAGTTTCAAGAGCTTAAGTAGAAGCTGACTACCGCATCTATGTTGACCATACCATTTGGTCCTGGATGATACGAGATCTATAGTGATGCGTCGTTTAGAGGATTGGGTTGCGTGTTAATACAACATGGTAGGGTTGTTGCATACGCGTCCCATCAATTGAGACCTCATGAACTGAATTATCTGACACATGACAAATCATTTTCGCTCTGAAGATTTGGAGACATTATTTGTGTGGAGAAAGATTCCAGATCTTCACTGACCATTAAAGTCTCAAGTTTCCATTCTCTTAGAAGGAGATGAATATGAGACAGCGTCGTTGGATGGAACTCCTAAAAGACTATGATTGTGACATTTTGTATCACCTTGGAAAAGCGAACAATGTCGTAGATGCGCTGAGTCGGAAGTCTTCAGTTGTGCATATGATGGTTAAGGAATGGACTTTACTTGAGAAAGCTCGAGACTCGGTTATCAAATTTGAGATAGGCCACCTTTCAAATCTTATGGCTACCCTCAGAATTGAGCCGGAAGTGCATATCAGAATCAAGACGCTTTGGTGGACAGACCTAGAGATTCAAAAGATTTTGCAAGAGAATATCGAAAAGAAGAAGGCTGACTTTCAGATTTTGGAAGACGGAACACTAAGGTTCCAAGGATGATTGTGTGTACCTGACGATGTAGAGCTTAAAGAAAAGATCTTATTAGAAGCTCATCGTAGCAGTTACAGCATTCATTTTGGTAGTACGAAGATGTATCAAAATCTGCGTCAACTATTGGTGATCTAGTATGAAGGTGGGCATCGCCAAGCATGTCGCCAAGTGTCTGACGTGTCAGCAAGTAAAGGCGCAATATTATAAACCGGGAGGACTTTTGCAACCTCTCGAGATTCATGAGTGGAAATGGGAGCACATCACAATGGACTTTGTGACAGGCTTACCAAGGAGTCAGAGGGGTAATGATTCCATTTGGGTAGTGGTCGACACAATGACAAAGTTGGTTCACTTCATCGCAGTACGAAAGGACCTCGATTTGGACAGACATGCAGAGTTGTATGTGTGGCAGATTGTTCGTTTGTATGGAGGGCCGGTGACGATTACATCAGATTGAGACTCGAGATTTACAGCTGCCTATTGAAGAGTTTACAAGCTGCCTTAGGAACGAAGCTGCAGTACAGTATGGCCTATCATCCTCAGACAGATGGCCAGTCTGAGAGGACGATTCAAACCCTTGGAGACATGCTGTGAGCTTGCGTGTTGGATTTCAAGGGAAGCTGGTAGGAACAGCTTCATCTTGTCGAGTTTTCCTACAACAACAGCTACTAGCAGAGCATTCAGATGTCTCCTTTCGAAGCATTGTATGGTAGAGCGTGCAGAACATCATTGTGTTGGGATTAGGTTGGAGAACGAAAGATCACAGGCTTAGAGTTACTCCAGCAGTTAGTGGATGTAGTTGCCGTCATTAAGGACAGATTAAAGACCGCTCAAAGCCACCAGAAAAGCTACATTGATAAGCATGGAAGGCCATTGAAATTCCTTGGTGAGCACGTCGTTTTGAAGGTGTCACCGATGAGGGGTACTTCACATTTCAGCAAGAAAGGGAAGCTGAGTTTGAGGTACATAGGTCCATTTGATATTCTGGAAAGAATAAGGATTCTAGCGTATCGTCTTGCATTGCTGTCGAGGTTGGCGCAAGTGCATGACGTCTTTCACGTGTCGATGTTGAAGAAGTATGAACCTGACTCGACCCACGTACTGAATTTTGAGGAATTAGACGCGGACGACAGGGTGTGGTACATGGAAAGACCATTTTAGATTATAGATCGCAATGAATAGGTTCTGCGCACCAAAATGATCCCGTTGGTTAAAGTGGTTTGGCAACACCACGGTAGTGAAGGAGCAACTTGGGAAAGTGAAGATTCGATGAGACGACTGTAACCCCACCTTTTTGTTTAAAGATTTGTAATGGTTTAAATTTCGAGGATGAAATTTTTATAAGAGGGGAAGAGTTGTGCCATCTTGAATTTCCAGTTTTGTTTTCAATTGAATGAATCGAGCCTTTCATCGACGCGCCTATAGTTCTTTTCCCTGAACTGATCACTCACGGGATAATTAGTCTATCAAGCAAAGTTGTTAAGGGATTTTAATGCAATAGATTTGAGAATTCGATCAGGAATCCACTACTCGACCGTGCTAGTCTACAAAGGTCATTATGACATAGTTAAAAATCGATTAGAGACTGGAGATAGGTCGACTCGACTTAGCCATGTGATAAAGTGTAGATGATTCCATCTAATTGCAAAATTCTCATCGATCGGCACTAGACCGATTTTTGTGTCGTTTTGATACCTTGTGTCCGTGTTTGGAACCTTGAGATTTTCATGACAACCGAGAGTCACCAATGTGTCAAAGATGTACAATATGGTTCGAAAATAACCGACCACGGGTCAATTGCACTAGAAATTCCTAAAAGCTATCTAGTAGGCCAAGTCACGCTAAAATCACGCTAGATCGAAATTAAACACGAATTTGAATCCAATTTCAAAAATTGAAAGTTCTGTCATGTCACGATTTATTTTAGGAACGTCAACTCACCCTCCAAATATTTTTCTGCAAACCGAGATTTTTGGCAAAATTTCAAAGTAAGGCCATTTTTGACCGGAAAAATCAGAGGATCATTTTTTGTCGCGTTTTTGGGATTCCAGTTGGACGAATTGACGAGGAAAAATGTTGAATGGGATGATGGCACCTTGGTTGAATATGGGGACCGATTTAGATCCAGTTGAAGGAGAATTGAAGTGGATTTGGGGGAATTTGTGTCAAATTTATAGGCCATGGTTACCACAACATTTGGACCACTTGGTGAAGCTTCTAAGGGAAGTCTTGGGCTGCAAATTGGCTTGGATGACAGCCAAGGCAAGTGGGGCCTTGCCAATGAGTGTTTGAAGATAGAATAGAGAGCTTTGGAGGCCAGGAGGGACCCTCCAACCTTCTACTATCCCCTTCTTCTCCAGCAAGCTTGCTTTCCCCATTGTAGACCATTTTGAGCACCCAATAAACTAGTGGAAACCGCCAGCCTTCCCTCTTGCCGTTGCAAGCCACCCACTGAATCGCCAGGACGCCGCTTCGCCGTCGCGCAGAGCCCGTCGCACGCCGTCTGTTTGTCTGCCTGCTCCTGTTCGTCTCGCGACCCCAGCCGTGCCCCCGAGCCTCCTTGGTGACCGTAGGAGCTCAGCTGAAGCCCCCTGGCCACTGTCCAGCACCCACCGTCGCCCCTGCTCGCCCGCTACAGCCTGGTCTACCCATCCCTTGCCGTTTCTAGCCCCGTTCCAGCTTGCTCGGTCCTTGGACAGAACCGAGAAGCCTAACCAGCCATGAGCCTTCGAGGCCCATTTCGGATCTCTTCTGGGCCTTGCTTGGCTTCGTTGCTAGGAGATTTGTCGCCCGTCTCCGCGTTGCCGTCACCGTGGACTCACCGGATAGCTAAACCAGTGAGTTTACTTGCTAAACTTTGCTTAGGGAGTTAATGATGTTTAAATAGTGTTTAGATTAGGCTAATTAGGGATTAGGTGGTTAGTTAGAATTGATTAGTCATTTAATTATTCGATTTTGCATGTTAGGTTGTTAGAACGGCTTAATTATGGACTAGATAAGTTGTGCTATTTACCTAGATAGGGTCAGAAATTTTCCCGGCTCGTTCGAGTGGTTAATTAAGCGTTTCCAGCCTAAGTTTGCATTTTTGGTAATTAACTGCATTTATTTAATTAATTTTGGTATTTATTTAATTATTTATTATTTTCTGGAAATTATATCGAGATAGCCGATGACCGGAATTTCGTGCTGATTGCAGTGGTTTGTTTAGTTTATGCAATTGAATGGTATTTTGTGCAAATTGAGTGGTGATTGTAATTTTGGATATTTATCAACAAAATTGTGTAATTTCGGTATTTAATCAGAAAATACCAGGACGTCGGTTTTAACGCCAAAAATGATTTTAGCCACTATATTAAATAATGAGATTTTTGAAAAGAAAGAAGCATTTTGGCTCAGACCGACCGTGTACCCACACACGACTATTTTTATCGAGTATTTTTATCACGATGATATTAAGCCAAATTCATTATTTTATTTGAGAAATGGGTGTGCAAAGCACAAGATTCTTGGATTGATTTATCTGGATTGATTTATCGTGTATCAGCTTTGGTGAGCAATAATATATATATAAACTTTGGTGAGCATTAATAATAAATCTTAGCTTGGGTGAGCAGTGATCGAATTGAGTTGATTGATTGAATGGATTGATGGATTGATGGTTTGGGTTGAATTGATTGGTTGAGATTATGATTGTACTGACGTGTAGGAGGGAACTGAGGTAAGGTAAGTCTTCTAACTTGTGTGTATAGCTGCCTCTCGGCGTATTTCCTTCCTAGTCGACGTTTAGGGGGTGAACTTGATGAGACATTGTCTCACTCCATAGTGGGCTCAACCTTTTCAGGTCTTAGATGGTGGTTCCTCCGGAACGTTTTGGCCAGCCTAAGAGGATCATCGAGCAAGTCTCCGTTATTCCTCTTCCCGGGGGCCAAGGAGCCTCGGTTTATGAACTCGCAAGGACCATTGTCTAAGTTGATGCGGGTCTACCTTGGAGGCTACCCCATCAATTCAGAGCGTGGTATCGTCGCGAGCGAAATGGATCCAGAGAAGGTCCCCTACAACATTCTGAGGTCCAAGTGTCGGTGTTAGAAATCGCTTTTGGCGAGGGTACAACTAACCCTTCTGGTGGTGCAGTGGTGGACCCAAGTCCCTAGGAGAGCTCGGGATTTTCAGTTGGGGGTTTGAATGTCTAGAGGACTTGTAGACTTTCTGCTTGAGTAGACTTTTGTCTATAGATTAGTATTATATATAAACTAGTCGACTGTGAATAAATGTTTGTTTCGGTTGTGAAATTGTGGTCCTGTTTTTCTATCCAATCTTTGTGCTGCTGCTTGGGGATTTATTTATACGCTTTTGCATGCGCATTAAAATGAATGAGTCGGCGATACGTCTTGGGACGTCGCAATTTAATCGACCACCAAGAGATGGGCATGCGCTCGAGGATCGGGGCGTGACAGACTTACTTTCAATATGTAAATCCTTTAATTGTGGAAGGAATTCCACCGATTCCTCCTCTTGGCTTCGAGCATGCCCCCACAATCATAGTCCTTTCAAGATCGTGATGTGCGATCCCCCTTTTAAGCTACTATTCTAGCTGTGATGCATTATCCTCCATTCCTTATTGGCCAAATTTAGACTCCAATTCGGGTTGCCATGTCAAATATCCTAATTCAAATTGCGACCCTGATCCATTCAATGAATTTAAGACTTTCACTCAAAATATGTCAATTTCAATGGGCACCTGTCAATAAGAAAGATTCTGTAATACTCCACGGTATTTTGCGTGCCACTGAGGATGCCAATGGCAACTATACAATATTGATTTTTATTTTTATTTTTTGGGTTTAGGGATTTTAATTTTTTTTTTAAGGGTTAGTGTTTAGGGCCAAAATTGCGCACGGGTACTCAATCACTAATTTTGACTAAAGAAAAAATCAAAATTTAAATGTCAACATTGTCCCAAAAAAAAAAAAATGCCGACCAGTGCAATAAGTTAGTAATCTCGCGGCCAACATCGAATGGGAGCAAAAGCTCCAGCGAAACGACCGTAAGATGGGAAACTTTAACACTATCTTTACGAAGAAAAGACAAAATTTATCCTGCAAAGTCAAACACATGCAGACCTCATCTTAATAATTCATCGACATTTGAAATCCAAGCCGGCGATGATTCCTCATGTAAAAATAACATTCTTAGTTTGACTTTTGCAATTGAAAAAAGAAAAAAAAAACGAAGGATACTTGCATAGGTATTATCCTTCCCCCTCATGGCATATACTCCAAATTAATCTTATTTATAATATGTAGCTCAAAGCGTCAACACAAAGCCGGCTCTTTCTTTTAACTCATAACAATTACTTTGTCTCATGCTCTTATTTCATCTAAAAATAGAAAGATATGCAAGGCATTACTCTTACAAACTTAGTGTTAAGCTAAGATAATCGAAAAGCATGGCTAAGATCACCAGTCACAAGTCCACCATCTTCTTCAACTTGGTTTCGATACTCTTGTTCGTCCTCATGGTCACCTGGGTCAAGAGCCTAATAGTTGGAAGTAATGGGTTTCTAATCTCCATCAAATATATATTTTCTTCCTGCATACTTCAAAATCTCGTTCTGCAACTTCATCGTACATTGAGGATCCGCTTTCTATTTCAAAACCTCGGCCAACCACAAGTCACAACCCTAGTACCAGTACTTTCGACCAGTTTTTGAATAAAATCTGTTTTAATGCTGCAATAGTAGCTGGAAGTTTTTCTTTCCTACAAAAGGATAAGCAGCTTGACAATACCCATGTTTCTCATAATATTAGAGTAGTTTTCAATGCACGCGCTAAGCACGATTCTTTTCATTGCTAGTGTAAATTACGCAAATAGTGTTTCACTAGTCATCAATCAAATCATTTTGTTGGGACTCAAGTCTTTCTCCGGTTTATGCATGGTGCTTTACAGGGGAACCTTTCCTTTTGTGCCACGAACTGGCGCAAGTGAACAGTGAAGACACTTGCTACGCAATAGCACAGCAGTATGAATCGACTCTCGACACCTTGTATTCCATCAATCCAAACGTAAACTGCGATGATATCTCCATCGGTCAATATCTTTGCGTCTCCGGGGAGTGGTTCTAAGCCACAAAGATGTCTAGTTTACAGTTCTATGAATGAAGGAGTGGATAGGTGCAACGCGCTCATCACCCATTTTTTAGAAATTATTCTCAGGAACAAAATGTCATTTTTTTTAATTTTTTATTTTTATTTCAAATTTATTTTCCCATCATTTTTCTATTTCAAAGAATAAAAAAATTAATTGATGTTACGAAATATGTTTCTATGCTTTTTCTATTCTAGAGAACAAAAGAATAGATTAATAAAGAAACACAAGCATCGCCAAATAGAGCCTTATCTCTGATGCGGATCCCCAAAATCCATGTTTTTTTATTGTTTTCTTGCAATCATGCGTTCCCTTCCTGAACATCATGTGGATAAACCCGTTGACCTTCTTTTTGCTTAGGAAAGCAGCACATTTTTCATGATTTAAAGCAATTAAAATGGACCAAAGAAAGTTAGAAGTGCAGACTTTCAAATCTCTCAATTTTCCAACGGACATGGCCACGAAAATTGAGGTTGTCTCCACAGAGACCATCAAGCCGTCCTCTCCAACTCCACCTCACCTAAGGAACTTCAATTTCTGCTTCCTCGACCAGCTGGCTCCGACGTTTTATGTTCCGGTCGTCCTGTTCTACTTGGCTCCTGACCAAAAGGCGGCGCCAGACTCAGCCTTGGTTTCGGGACACTTGAAAACTTCGCTTGCGCAGGCGCTTTCCCTCTTCTACCCTCTAGGTGGAAGGGTGAAAGGAAATGCTGGCATTGATTGCAATGATGAGGGTGCACTCTATATGGAGGCGAAAGCTCGCTTCGAGCTGTCTAAAGTCCTTTCGAACCCAGACATCGATCAGCTGCAGCAATTCCTCCCATTCTCCCCATGGAGAGTCAGTACCAACATTGACGAACAAGTCATTGTAGGGGTCCAAGCCAATTTTTTTGACTGTGGCGGCATGGGGATCGGCATCTGCATCTCTCACAAGATTGCTGATGGGGCGTCGGTTTCTGCTTTCCTCAACGCATGGTCTGAAATCGCCAACAATGGAGTCGACGGTGAAGCGAGCCTCATCACTCCCTTCCTGAAAGCATCCGAGCTCTTCCAACCAAAGGACGTAAACTACCAAATGCCATCTGGAGTCATCAGCAGAGAGAAGCTTTCGACCAAGAGGTTTTGTTTCAACGGTGAGAGCTTGGCTCGCCTCAGGGCCGGGTTCGGTGGTGCCAATCCTACTCGTGTTGAGGCCGTGACCGCCCTCATATGGAAATCCGCCTTGGCAGCAGCAAGGAAGAGGCCAGAGTGGAAGGAGAAGTATCCCCCATCGTCAGCAGTCATACATGCGGTGAACATCAGAAGCAGGATAAGACCACAACCATTGCCTGAGACTACCTTGGGCAATCTGTTGCAGGCCGTTGTGGCACCACTCATGGAACCAAACAAGGGTGACGAATTGCAGGACTTTGCAGGCATTCTCAGAAATTCAATAAGGGCAATTGACAGCGAATATTTGAGCGCGCTTCAAGGCGAGAATGGATTGGCCAAGGCCTGTGAGAACCTCATGGCGACACGGAAGCTGGCAGCGTCGTCTGCCATCGAGCTCTACAGGTTCAGCAGCTGGGCGAGGTTCCCGTTCTACGAGGCTGATTTCGGCTGGGGAAGACCTGCTTGGGTGTGTACCACTGCTCCCATAAAAAATTTGGTCATTTTGATGGGAACTAGATGCGGGGATGGGATCGAAGCATGGATCACCTTGGCCGAGCACGACATGATCGAGTTCGAGCACAACGATGAGTTGCTACAATTTGTTTCGCCAAACCCCCGATCATGAGAAGGGCGACGCGATGATGATAGTGATCCTTTATGGTTTGTTTGTCCATTTGCTTAATTTAAGTTTCATATGTTCGTTTGCTTTGTTAGGTGCCCTAAACTGGTTAAAGGGTTTGTACGTTATTATCTATGTGTGATTCAAACTGCAAATAAAAGGATGTTTGAAATTCAATCCTCGGACATTTTAGTTTGAAAAACCTTGTTGAAATGGAAAAATACTATATATAATATTTTTTATGTTGTATTATCCACAAAGAAATCTTGTTAACAAATGTCTTAAAGGTACTTTTACCGATTTATAGAATATTTAAAATTAGTAAATAAAAAATTCAGACACCCTAAGAAAACTTCAATATGAAAGCTCTATATATATATATTGTTATATAAAAGCGCATCAAACCTAGCTTGGAAAATAACCGAAGGGTGCTGCAGTCATAATATTTACTATTAAAACAAGCAATGCTACATGTATTAAGAAATTTTATTAAAACATTTTTACTAAATGATGTGGCAATTTTGTATTGGATATTTCAAGAAGCCAATGATTCAACGCATGGTTTTCATTTATTTATACCCAAACAAAACTTGTTATAGTAAAAATTAAGTAAATTTTAGTAAGATTTTTATGTGCATCTAGCATTCTTCTGTTAAAACTTGTTATATGGACTGAATTCAAGATTGCATTGGGTTATAAACCACATAGATGAGTTGACAAAGCCAACAACCCAAATATCAGCCTGATGTTTCCAGCAATTCAATAGATAGAGCAACAGAAAAATAAATAAATAAATAAATAAATAGAGCAGTAGGATAGGAAAATGTAGGCAAGAATTCAAAAGAGGAGAAAATATTAAATAGGAGTGGGATTCCAGCATGTCAAAATCCCACTTCATCTATTGGCAACATGTGTCATATGGGGCCCACCGCACCGTAGCCGCCTTACCATCTCGCCTCTCTCTTTCCTCTCTTATTTTTTCCTTTATTTTTCCTCTTCTTTCCTTTCACTCCGATGAGGACGGCAACAAATGTTTGTCCCTTTCCACCACCACCACCCCCACCGTTGTCTCAATCCAACACCTTGCCACTGTTTTAGTCCTTAGTCATTGAGCTTGAGCTTGGCTGGCGAACTTGGACCTCAGATTTTGGATCAAAGGTCAAGTGAGCCCTAGATTTGTGATCTAGAGCTGAGGTAGACCTTTAATCTAACTTGATTCAAGATCGACGAGGGTCGGCTTAGGCAATGAACAATGTGGAGGCGATAGTGTGGTTCATCAACACGGCATGGGGCCTTGACATCTTGATTGACACGGGTGCAGATGTAGAAGGCATGGGAGGAGTTGGACAGGAGGACGCGGCGCTAGAGGTCGGAAAAGGAGCGGGCGAAGATGGAGGCGATGTGCTAGAGGCAGCGATGGTGGCGGTAGGTCTAAGGTCTAGAGGGAGGAAGAGCTGAGAGCATGAGTGGAGAGAGAGCACAAGAGTACTTTTTTTTTTTTTTTTGAGATGAGAGAGAGAGAGAGAGAGAGAGAGATGTGTGTGTGTGACATCCTGAATTTTCGACCATGTCTCACCTAAATGAAAATAGAGATGTGTATGTATGACATCCTGAATTTTCGACCCTGTCTCGACTAAATGAAATGGGTTTTTCATTGATGTGCCTATGGTCATTTTTCTCCGAGCTGATCACTCACAAGATAACTAATCTATCAGGTGAAGCCATTAAGGAATATAAACGCGACAAACTTGAGAATTCAATCAGAAATCGATTGCTCGACCATGCTAATCGTCAATGGTCAATACGGCACCGTTATAATCGATTAGAGACCGGAGATAGGTCGATTCGACAAAAGCACGTAATTAAATTGTGGGTGATTCCACCTTATTGCAAAATTCGCGTCGAACGGCACTAAATCGATTTTTCTGTCGATTCTGTACCCGGTACCCGTAATTGAAACCTTGAGATTTTTACGATAACCGGGAATCGTCTATGAGTTGGAGATGCACAACGTGGATCGAAAATATTCGATCACGGGTTAGACTCGCTAAAATTTCCTAAAAGTTACCCGATAGGTTAGGTTATGCTAAAATTGCATCCGGTTGATTTTAATCACGAAATTGAACTTGGTTTCAGGAATCGAAAGTTCGAGCGTGTCACGATTTATTTTTAAGACACCGTCTCATCCTTTGAAGAATTTTTGGCGAGCCCGGGATTTTGGCGGAAAATCAAAATTTGGTAAATTAAATTCAAGGAAATTTGGATTGGCACTTTGATGTGAATTTTTGGCTACCAAGTTAAGTTGGTTTGGGAAGAGTTTAAGGGAAAATTGTAAGGGCTGCTACCATGGCATTTTTGGGCCACCAATTTGACTTGATTTGGTGTGAAATTAAAAATGGAAATCAAGAATTCGTAGGGCTGTTGGGCTGCTAAATTTTGGCCTTCAATTTGGCTTGATTTTATGAAGGTATGGAAGGAAATTAGTCCTTGGGTGACCTATTGATCAAGTTGGCTGAAGATAAGAATGAAAAACACTCAAGTGTATGAGATATTTAACTTTGACTTGCTTGGCCTTTGTCCCCTTGTCCCCTTCTCTTCCTTCTTGTCTCCCCTTCTTCTCCTTATACCCGACCAGCCCTATCCCCCTGCAAAACACTTCTTCTTCCTCAGCTTTTCTTCTTCATTTTTCTCAATTGTTGTGTTGCCAGCCCTTGCACCGTCTAGGCCAACCACCGCCTCACGCCTTGCATTATTCGAGCCGCCCACAAGCCAGCCAGCTCCGCGACCAGCGTCCCCGAGCCCAAGCCAGCCCACGTCACAGCCCCTGCTTGACTGCTGTCCAGCCCAGTTCGGCCTCCCTCCCATCCGAACCCCAGCCCATCTCGCCACCGCTCGTTCGCCACTCGCCTGCCCCGCTCCAGCCCCCCAAGCCAAGCCCGATTAGCCCATTGGTCCAGCTCATTCAGCCCAACTCAGTCCCGAGCAGAACCGATCCTCCTAGCCGGACCCGTGAGCCTTGTGGGCTTTTTTAGCGTCTTCCGAGCCTCCTTTGGAGTCACCGTAGGCTCGGGTCTTGGTCGCCATTGCACCGCCGTCGCCGTGGACCCATTAGCTCGCTTAACCGGTGAGTTGACACCCTAATCTCTATTTAGGGGTTAATTGCACTTAGAGGGATATTAGTTTTTGGCTAAGTGAGGATTTTGGCAATTTTGGATTGAGAAATTCGGATGGCCATTTTTGAGTGCCATTTTGGCATCCAAGATGGATCAAATGATAAGGAAAATTATGAAATTTGATGTGAACTTCCTCATTGGCATTTTGGCCATTTAATTTGAGGCCAATTGAGGTGAATTGAGTTCAATTGAAGGGAAATTGCACAAAATTCGTAGCTATGAGGGGGCTGCAACATTTCAGCACCCTCTTGGCTTGCTAAAAAGATTTGGTGAAGGAAATTGGGTTGTGAATGAGGCTGAAGATGGTAGGGCCTTGAACTCAAGTGTTTGAGATATTTTGGCAAGACTTTTGTGGCTTGTTGTTCCCCCCTCCAGCTGCAGCTCCTTCTACTTCTTCTTCCTTGCTCCTTGGCATTCCATTGTTGCTGAATCAAGTGCAGAAAGCTAGTTAAGAACCAACAACAACCGTCGACTGCCTCTCACCGTCGTCCGAGCATTGCCCGAGCCCATTGAAGCCGCGTGCCTATCCCCCGCGCCTGCGCCAGCCTGCCGTGCGTCCACCGTCCCAAGCCGTCGTCCACTGAAGCCAGCCGTCGACCAGGCCACTTGGAAGCCGCGTCGCCGTCGTTCCAGCCACCAGCCGTCGCCGTCGAGCACCCTTTACCACCCGTCCAAGCCGCCGTGCTGTTTCCTCGCCGTTCCAGCCAAGCCGAGTTGCTCGTCTAGCTCATCCAGCCCAAGTCTAGAACCGAAGTTCCAGCTGGGTGCTGAGACTTCGTGGCCCATTTCCGACCCTTTCTTGGCCTCTCTTGGCGTCGCTCTAGGCTAGAGTCTCGCTCACCTCCACATCGCCATCGCTGTGAACTCATCAACTCGCCAAACCGGTGAGTTTACTTGCTAAACCTTGCTTAGGAGGTTAATTATGCTTAGTGGAGGATTAGCTTAGCCTAAGATTGGTTTAGGTGGTTAGATTAGTGTAATTAGTAGTTTATTTAGTTAATTAAGCTAATTATGTGGTTAGATTAGATTAGTTAAGGGTTAATTAGATTGTATGATTTATTTAGCTTAGTGAATTATTTATTTAAGTCCAATTAAGTGGTTAGATTGGTGTATTTGGCTTAATTAGGCATTTATCTAATTATTTTGCATTTATTTAATTAATTTCGTAATTTATTTAATTATTTAATATTTTTCAAAAATTATATCGGGATAACCGATCGTCAGAATTTTGTGCTGATTGCTGTGGTGTAATTAGTTTGTGCAATTGATTGTTAGATTGTGCAATTGAGTGATGATTGTTGATTTTCAATTATTATTTCAAAATTATGAAATTTTGGTATTTAATTAGAACGGGTTTTGACATAAAAAATATTTTTAAGTACTATATCAAATAGTGAGCTTTTAAAAGCAAGGGTATCAATTTTTATGGTTCGATTTGACCGTGTACTCACACACAATTATTTTATTGAGTGTTTTTAATATGAAGAAAATAGGCCAAATACATTATCTTAATTGAGGCATTTGAGTGCAAATCACAATGTCCTTGGCTGGGATTAGATGGTCGTGTGATGGTTATGAGAACCCGTCCTCGATGTGCGTCAGGTGGACGATGCTCCTATATGGAATGCCCCACATCAACAGATGCCGAATCGCGGTAGAGGTCGGACCGAAGCTCCTTCAGAAATGCCGTCTAGAGGTAGACGTTGTCGTGCTCAAGGGATGAGACGATGCCCGGTTATGCCGGAAGACCGCCGAACGTCAAGTAGGCCGTGCATGTGGAACTGTAATTAATTGGAACGCATGAATGAGTGTTTTAACCGCGCTTGATTATGGGATGAAATTATGTGACACTAAATGAGACGTGTCATAACGATTTGGACTTATAATCGAGACCCATGTGATTGATTGGTTTGGAAGTAAGATGTTCCAATTGATGAGTGCATTTACTATATGCATCTGTTATATGAACTGTACTGACGTGCAGGAAGGTTCCTAGGCGAGATGAGTCTTCTGTGTTATGTTATTAGACTGCATCTAGGTGTATTACCTTCCTAATCGGGGTTTAGGGTGTGAACTCGCTGAGACGTCGTCTTACCCCATCGTGGGTTTCATTCTTTACAGGTCCGTAGATGGAGGCACGTCACGTGCGTTATGGGGTCCTGAGGGAGGTAGACTTCCAGCGTTCCCATTTCCCAGTTCCTGGGACCAGCCTGACCCGTGAGTTTGTTGAGTCCACCGTTTGGGTCGATGAGAGCTTACCCCACTTGGTACCTCATCGTTTCAAGGCGTGGTACCTCCACAAGCCCGATGAGAGTTGGGAGGGTCCTTTGGGTGGTTTCGACGGGCTTCCCATTGGGACCGGGGAGTGGGAGATAGGGCACCCTTTGGATATCGACACTCCTGATGGTGCTGTGGAAGAATAGGAGCAGGAGAACGGAGAGTCCAGAGTTTAGGTGGCTTCGTATCCCTTTTTGATCTAAACTTCTGTACATGAACCCTAGAGTTGGCCTCTGTATATAAACTTGTGTTTATAAAGTGTGGCTTTTGTGAATTGATTGTCCTGCTTTTCTATCCCATATTAATTGTTGTCTAAGGATTGTTTATTTCGCTTCCGCATGTGCATGAATCGTTTTAGGGTCGGCGATGCGTTTTGGGAACGTCGCAATTTAGTCGACTATTGAGAGATGTGCGTGTGCTTGAGGTTCGGGGCGTGACACTTCCCTTCCATGATAGCCTACTTTTCTTTTTTCCACACTTAAGTGAATCAACTTAATATCATTTTCAAATTTACCATAGAAACTAGTAGACCCGTCAAATGGGTGGGTTGGGTCGAGTTTGGGTCGGGTCGAAAATGGGTCGACCCATATTTGACCCATATTCATGTAGTGTAAATCAAATGATCCATACCCGACCCGACCCATACCCAACCCATACTCGACTCGACCCGTATTGCTAAAACCTATTAATATTTTAGGAAAACCCACATCTACTATATGCTAATTGGATTAAAACTTCAAATTAAATTAAAAATAGTAAATAAAATAAAATAAAAGTTAAAAAAAAAACCTATAAATTGAAATATTTATAAAGAATTATACCATGCACATGTTTCTCTTATTTGAAGTGAACATACCATTGAATAACTAAAAATTGTAACATGAAAATTTTTTAACTAAACCTAAAAAAGCTCATTTTTATGATTTTTTTATAAAAGAAAAAAGTATTGTTTAAACATTTTTATGCAATACAAATTTTTTAACAATTTTTATGCAATACAAATTTAATGGAAAAATTTTATAATTCTTTTTAAAATATTTTTGAAAAATCGAATTTTTAATTTTTTAAATATAATTTTTAATTATTTGTATTTTTAAAAATATAATTTTTAATTTTTAATAATTATTTTTTCTTTTTCTCTTTTCTTTTTTCTTCTTCTTCGGCCGGCCGCTGGCCACGATGACGGCCGGCGACTGGCCACAGGCGAGATTAAGTCTTGCCAGTCATCAGCGAGATTGAGCCCCGCTCGACGCTGGCGAGCTTGAGTCTCGCCAGATTCGGCGAGGCCGAGGCTCCGCCGGCGTCAGGTGAGGCTTGATCTCATCGATCTAGCGAGGCCAAGGCCCCACCCGACGCCTGCGAGCTCGAGTCTCGCCAGATCCAGCGAGGCTTGAGCCTCGCTAGTCGTCGCCGAGGTCGAGCCTCGTCGGATTTGGCAAGACTCGAGTTCGCCGACGTCAGGCGGGGCTCAATCTCGCCGATCTGGTGAGGCCAAGGCCCCGCCCGATGCTGACGAGCTCGAGTCTCACTAGATCCGGCAAGGTTCGAGCCTCGCCAGTTGTCGGCAACCTCGAGCTCGTGTGTCGACAAGCTCGAGCCTTGCCTGGCCTGTCGCCGGCCGATGGCGGTCGCGCCCTACCGACCGCCGGCTAAGGAAGGAAGAAAAAGAAAGAAAAAAAGAAAAATAAAAAGAAAAGAAAAGAAAATTAAAATATGAAAAATAATTATAATTTCAATATATATATATATAAAAAAACATTCTTATAAAGTTAAAGAGGGAAGGCTTGGGTTCAAAGTGAGTTTCCTAATAAACCATTCAGACCCTTTTTTTTTTTTTTTTATTCTTTACTTTCTCAAACCCATTTCTAACTCATATTTAACTTTCACTTGAGCCATATATGACCCATTTAACTAAAAATGAGTCATAATATGGGTTTATGACTTATTTTGCCAGCTCTAGAAACTAGGTAATAATCCCAAGGAAGGCCATGTCACACCCAACGTTAATTTCATATCCGTTCGTAAAACATATGAAATTAAAATTCATAGATTGAATAGAAGAAAAGGGATGAGAGAGAGAGAGAGAGAGAGAGAGAGAGAGAGAGAGAGAGAGAGAGAGAGAGAGAGAGAGAGAGAGAGAGAGAGAGAGAGAGAGAAGTCAAGTAAACTTAATACAAAATCTTAGATTTTATTAATAGTATATCATTGTTTGCTTTTCTCCTACTCGATCTTGGACTCATCACAGAGCAGAGTAGCAGACATTCACATATGAGACACTCATTGCTATTTTTGTTTTAAGGCTCCATTTGTTTCGAGTAAAATGTAGCATTTCTGAGAATTATTTTTCGGGAAACCATTTTCTAGAAAAATGTAATTATTATTTGGTGTCCGACTGAAGCCTAAAAATGAAGTGGAAAATATTTTCCGTTGTTATGTAAAGAAAATATTTTCCTCCATGCACTCTTTTTAAATAATTTTTTTATTATTTTATTTTTAAAATCAATTTATTAATTTATTTTTATTTTTACAAAATTAAATTTAAAATTATTTATTATTTTCTTTGTCTTTTCTATCATTTTATCTTCTTCTTCTTCTTCTTTAGTCACCGGCCGTTGCCATGGCCGATGATCAGCCAAAGGCAAGCTCAAGGCTTGCCAAATTCCGATGAGCTCGAGGCCTCAGGCCTCACTAGATCAACAAGCCAAGTGAGGATGAGATCAATGGCCGGCGACCAGCCAAGACAGAAGATTTTACTTTTTTTTTTTTAAAAAAAAGAGAGAAAAAAAAACTAGAAATTCGAGTTATTTTAAAAATGAAAAAAATATGTATGGAGAGGTTAACATTGGTGTGAGATAAGAAAAGTGAGTGAGGAAAATGTTTTCCTCACCATAAAAAGTGGAAAACATTTTCCCTATTTTAGAACTTTTTTTTGTTGATGGAAAATGTTTTTTCTGACTAGTTCATTTTCAATGAAACAAATGTCGGAAAATCTGAAAAATATTTTTGAAGTTGTTTTCTGCGAAACAAAATGGAGCTTAAGTTATAAAAAAAATTATTTCATCCAATTTTTCTCTTCTTGAGATAGTCCATCATAAAATAGTACGAGTTTATGATTTTGTCTGAATTTTCTAATTTTATGATATTGAATCACAATCTTACCACGATTCAGATCTCGATCCTGTCTAAAATAGAATCTGCAAAGAATGGGATTGTCCAGACAGTGGAGGTTCAAGATCCTATGAATTTACGAGAAGTATGGATGACATGTTTCAATGGCCGCCATGTAAGGATGCTGGAGCGCCTCCGTCACCATGGTCCTCTTCCTCAGGTCGAACACGAGCATCCGCTGCAGCAAGTCCGCGGCCAGAGGATCAGCCTGCGGGTACAGCCGGGAGAAATGGGTCCCCCTTGAGGTATTGATCAACTCAATATCCTCCTACCTCTGGCTACGGATCGTGTTGATAATCAGCTTCAGTTGGTTGAGGCACTCTTGTCTCGGAGGATCTCCACGAAGATGCAGCCCACAGACCAGACGTCGATCGAGGTCCCATATTTGTCGCATGAGAGCAGCTGCTCAAGGGCGTGGTACCAGCGTGTGACCACGTACTCGGTCATGAGCTGCCCGTCGCTTTGGGTAGCCCACGCAAGCCCGAAGTCGCATATCTTCAGGTCGTAGTTGGCGTTCACCAGGAGGTTTCGGGCTTGAGGTCGCAGGGGAGAACAATGGCCAGTGGAGATATTTCAGCCCTCGCAGTAACTGAATGTGCAGAGTCAAAATCAGAAGAAGAGTTAGAACTGGAAAATACATGCGCTGCAATGCAACAACGTATATCATGAAGTTAGTCAAGCAAAGTCTAGTGACTCAAAGTCAGAAAGTCAATATATTCTTAAGCTTCGATTAATCAAAGTTTATCCTTACCCAAACGATGAGTTGGTGATAAAGACCTAAAAGACTGGAGGGCGGCGCAACTCCAGTAAAAGGCGGCAGCATGTGAGTAAGCCATTCTCAACGGCAATACCTCTGCGAATCAACAAAAGAGGGGCGACATGATTCAACTAAACCAGCCACAAAAAACCGCATGAACGAGAATGTTGGACTTAGCTCACCAGTAACTCTTTGATTATTGTGCAGATGAACTTCCAAGCGGCACTCACAATCACTGAGTTCATCATACAGTTGCTGGAACTTGCCATGGGAGGCATTGCAGGAATCCTGTTGTGGCGGGGCTCGCTGAACCCAGTGTGAGCTTTGGCATAACAAGATGGCTGGCTGTGGCAGCAGCTCTGCTGATGAGAGTTCAACACAACGAGAACAGTTGCAAACCATGGAATAAAAAGGATAAAGCTTTGTCGTCTTCTCCAATTTTGGAACGATCGTGCCCCCTTACCATGAAGTGATGATGACCATATATAAGCGCAGAGAGAGATTCGGTTGTAGGAAAATCCTAGCGTTCTCTCTCACCCATTTTCGGTTCCAAAGATCCGCTGTTTCTGAGGATCGTTCCGGCGTACCCTGTCTTAAGTCGAGTGAGTCATCAGGTTAAAAGAGAGAGAATTCGGTGATCTTCCTTTTTCTTCTGGTCCGCACGCGAGTTTGTTCAGAACAGTTCAGAACGAGAGAGGGGGGATACCATTCTTCTCTTATGACCGTACTTGTCTAGGTGTATAAAAAAGATAATATAATTTTCTTTACGCAAATGACTTGATCAGGGGCATAACATTTTCTCCTTTACATTATGATAGAGGATTGGTTTTTTATAAGTTGGTTGCTATATAAGTTGTTAATTACGTAGATTATTTCATATTGTTAGGATTCATATCCACGAAGTAAAAACTTAGATGATGATATTTATATAGTTTAGGAGGAAGGTAATGACGAGGATGAATGTCGTCTTTTCAAAATTGACTATAATGGTCATAAGGAGCTTTTTGTTAAAGAAGGTAATGTCGACCTTCTCAAATATACAAGGCTTGTAGAAGACGACGGCATTGATGCCAATGATGCAAATGAGGATATGACAAAGAGACGGCATCGGGTGAAGGGTGGGATCCTGCCACACGCACTCCCCAATGCTCATAATGGTGACCTTGATAACGTTGTTATTGCACTCCTCAAGGTTCTTGACAAGAGGTGAATGACATTGTTAATGACATTCCGTAGATGACCCATTTTCAAAATCCCTTACGAGTGCAAGACGACATTGTCAAATTCACCGACTGAAGTATCAAAGAGGGTGTGTGACAGGATCTCCTCCTCCGCCCAACCCCGGCAATTTGCCATATGTCATTTGCAATGCTGGGATCGACTTCTTCCAATCTAGTATCAATGCCACCTCTACAACCCTCAAATATTCAAGAAGATAGGCATCACCTCTTTCAACAAAAAAACTCTTGGGACCATTGCAGTCGACTTCGTCAAGATAATGTTCGTCCTTGTCACAATCTTCATCCTGGATCAGGTTAGGAGGCAGCCATTTCTGCAAAGCAGCACAATGGGATAATCTTCTCACTCAGCTCTCTCGGAATATGTCTCACCATCATCGACCACAGCCACCTGAAGCTAATATGGGCAACGGCTCTCTGCATCGCCTCATTGTTGTCCTACTTGGCCTTCTTCTCCATCTGGATGGGGCCGATCATGTAAGTGTACTGCTTGAAAATCTTCCTATTGAGGCTGCGTGTACAAGGGGTATGCAATCAACGTCACTTTGAGCCGTGTGATGAGTGGAGTGTTACCGAGGATGTTCATATCGCTGTATAAGGATATCACCATCAACGGGGCTTTATTCTTGTTTGCAGTGATCGCGATATGCTCTTTTACACGATGTTGCTGGAAACGTAGTGATGGACACTCAGAGATGGGCAGTTTTTTGGTAAATACAACTAGTGGAAATCTGCTGCAAGGGAGATGGAGATGCAAAAAAAGAATGGGTCGACAGTGATGCAACGGAGACAGCAGCGATGGGTAGTTAGGGATATGATTTTGAGGTAAGGGGGTGTCTCCTAAAAATGGATGCCTTTGTTGAGCTAATTAGAGTAATTATACATGATATGAATGGGGCGATGTTTGACAACGTGGATGAGGACAAAAAAGAATTACTACCATGATCAAAGAAAAAAAGCCAACAAAAATTCTGAGGAAATTCAATTCCCTTGAGCGTAAGGAGTCTATGACAAAGTGGCTGGGACTCTTTTGTTTCACCCATCTGAGCCCGGCCCCACCATGTAATTTAGCCACACTCTTTTCCTTGGCTTCGCTGAAATATCCTCGTATTGTACTTTGTGCCATAAATGTGTCATGCATTGCCGTGCACATGCAGTGCTCGCACCATGCATGTTGAATCCACGTTTTTCTGTAAGGACTTCTAGCTAAGGATTAAGGAGAGTTTTCCATCTGAAATTTCTATTTAGTCGTGGTCAGAAAGTGCATTGGTTCTCCACTGTTGGTAAAGTGGGAAGGACAACATTCACCTCTGGAGAGACAAATTAGGAGTTTGCGAAGATGACCTATTATCAATTTCCAAAATATTGATGAAGTACTCGATTTTCTAAAACTCTATTATGGGGATTTAAATGAAGAGAATTAATTTTTGCATTTTCTGTGTAGAGTAATGTTTCATGGAGATTTTGACAAATCTATGGATCATTTGATGGAAATTTGGAGAGCGAAGGGATTTAATAAAGACATTGATGAGCTTCGACATACACACGATAATTTGACATATTTGTGAATAAGTTTTGTTAGTATTTTAAGATTTCGTTTATTCCCTTTGATTTCTTTTTCCCCTTTTTATTCTTCGTTTACGCCCAAACACATGTTGCACACCTAAATTTTCTCTCTTTTCTTAATTTTTAATTTTTAATTTTTAATATATTTTTAGTTTTTTACTGTTTATTTTATTTTATTTTCTTTCTTTCTTTTGGTCTCTTTCTCAGCCATCACCTTCAGAACTTGAACTCATAGTTCGCTTGGTTTCCCTTTGCCTCCGTTTTTTCTTTCTTTCCAACATCCTAGAGAGACATGATCAAATCTTTGCTTTGTTCATCATTCACCTTGCTCTGCTCATCACTGTTCTAGCTTTAAAAAACTTAACATCATAATAATTCTTCATCAACCAGGGAACTCATTAAAGCCAGGATCCATATTCTAAACATCACATATTTAATGAAACATGTTCAAAATCACAAACAGGAACTTAATAGCAGACAATCTTCAGGGAACCAATAGTTAAGATTTCTTGTCCTTGTTTCTCCAAGAATAGTGTATAGAGATACTTACCTGGGAGATGCAGATGTAAATTCCGAAGGAGATCAAACTAAGTATCCGATGTCTTGGGAGGCGTTGTTGCTGGTGATCCACCTTGGTGAAGAAGAAACGAGCAGGAGTTGAGCTTTTCCAAGTCTCTGATCAGAAAACAAAGTAAAACAGAGGCGCAATCAGTGAGGTTCCAGTGTGGCAAGTGGTGTCAATCGGTGGTGGCTTTTGGCGTTAGGTGGCGATTCAGGCAAAGATCGAGGATCAATGCCATTGACCGAATCGAAATAGGAGAGTTGGAGAATGAGAGAGAACTTAGCTTTAATCTTGTTGTAGTAACCGGATGATCAATTGCTTGTAGTGATTAATCCGAGTTCAATCTGAGTTCAATCACGGTTGTTTTCAATGGATACCCCTGACTTCCACATGGTTGGCTAGCAGTTGAGCATTTCTCCCGCTTAACTGGTTTACAAAATAATAGAACAAAATCTTGATCATGCCTCTCATTTATATTTTTAAGAATTTGCAGAGGTACACAGCTATAAATGACTATTACGCAATTCGTAAATGTTAAGATACACCTCAAAATCATCCTTTCATATTTGGTATGAATGATTGAGCTCATAACAAGTTATCAATTTGGTTTTAGTTTAATTACTAGTATGGTTTAAATTATATTTGAGGTTTGTCCAGTATCTCCTAGCAACTCAAATAGACATAACATGGAAAGTTCTGTCCAAGAATACCTTCGAGATGATCGGTGAAGAGATGATATGGAGCCTGCAGATGTTGATATTCTAGTGCTTGTACCTTGGTTTGACTTTCTCAATTTCTATCAACTTCCCCATGTTCAACTTGATAATATTTCTTCCTTGCTGGAGACTCACTAATTTCAGTGGAAACTGAGAAATGTACTGAATACTCTTCATGAACTGTGGTTCTTGATAATGAGGTTCCTGTACATCGTTGACAGTCGCAAAATTCAATTTGATATGTACCCCATGCTGCGGATTCTTGGAAGAGGATATACCTGATCGGCACAAGCAAATCAGGTTGCTGTGGGCATGAAGGCAACGGAGCTCTCCATATTGTCGAACAAGCTGCTGGAATTGCCAGACACTCCCAGATCGCTGGGAACAGGGCTTCGGGCTTCGCTGTTGTCTCGCTAATTTTCCTGAACGTCTCCCCCCTCCCTCCCCGAGTGGTGTGTGGATTGCTCGTTTGAATAGCAGATAAGACTTTCCCCCATCATCTCCTTCCTCCATTGTCACCATCAAAAACTTCATCACTCCAATCGACAAGAATCCCGCCGTGAAGAAGCTCTACCGCAGTTCAGCTTGCCTTGCCGCCGCCGCCGCCGCCACCTCCCTCCTTGCTTCACCTGTGACTGCCTCCTGTGCTTCATGAGCTACAGGGTCAGGTTGGACTCGTCCTTTAATGAAAGTATTATGGCCAGAAACAAAGTAAAAGAAAAAAAGAATATGCTTCTCCTTTTTTTTCTTTACAGATTTTCACGGTTCACGTTCTGTGAAATTTACAAATATGGCATCTAGATTCTAAAACGATTTGACAATTGACAAATTTTCAGTGCGCTTGGTCAAGAAACAACCGAGTAGTTTTCGCTATGAAACTCCTCTCCAAGCTTTAAGTCTTTTTTGGTGCATAAATTCATCCATTTCCAAGTAGAACGCTGGAAAGAACCTGGGAATTCACCTAGAGACTATAATTCAAATGTCATCTTGTACAGTAGTAAATGCTTCAACAACTAGCAAATTGGACACGCCTAAGGTACTTGATGATGCCCTCAAGGTAGTCACCAGTTACCAACTTACAGGATTTCGGCTACCAGTGATATGTAGTGGACGCTATCGGCCTTAGAATGGATGGAAAGCATTGTCTCTTGCAATTTAGACGATTCTTGCTTGGGCTCACTCAGCCGGGCTCTGGTTTCAACAACTCGGGCCTTGGCAGCTTCCAGTGCCTTTGCCTTCTCAGCCAAATCTTCCATTTGAAGTTCCAGCTCTTGCCTAGTAGATCCTATGTCTGCATCACGGGTTTCTCTACATGACCTCAATTTCAAGGCTATGCTTTTTGGGTTCGATGGCTTCGGCAATCTCATCGAGCACGTAGCGGAGCCAGCCCACGTCTTTTTCTGCAGCTTCCACATCCCTAACGATGGCCTGCATCTCTTCGATTGTTTGAGAGATTTTTCTATGCTTCGAGGGCTTTTGCGGAGGCTCGGAAGGAGGAGATTGGAGGTCTCCCGCATCTCAAAGCTGATTTGCTTTGAAACGAGCCTTTGGAAACATGAGTTCGGCATCATCCCACGACTCCACCTTCTTGAAAGACGGATCTTTCGGGGATAGGTTATCGGATAGGTTTCGAAATTCTTCAGGACGGGATCGTCGGAGGGCTTTCGCTCCAAATTCCTTCTTCTTCGTGATGATGATCTATTTTAAATGATATATTGTTAAGACTTCCTGGACGTGTTGACCGATATTGATGGTGAAATGATAAGAATTCAAACTCCAAAAGAATTCTGTTTGAGTCCTTATCTATTTCACCGGCCGAATCTTTCTCTCTTAGTTCTCCAATTCTACTCGGGAAGAGTCTCATTCGAAGTTACTTTCGAAACCTCATCAATTTTCTCGAATCCAGTTTTATTTCCCCTTACCATTTCTCCAACGTTAACCCTTATGATGGATGACAATATGAGAAGGCAATATACATTCGCTTGTCCATGGTAGTATTGTGTAGAAGCCATGCGACCATCGAGTGACCGTTGTGCAAGGAATATGAACTCTCCTGTTAAAAGCCTACTCTAATGCAAGATAGTCCTAAAATGCAAAGAAATGGAATGAGGATACAAATTTTAAATAAATTTTTTGTTCAGGGTCACATTCTAATGGGGAAAAATTGTCCAAGCATAACATCTAATGCCCACGACTAAGCCTTACACGTATACGTATCATTTGCATGGCGAGTGGTAAAAAGGTACATCTTGAGTGGACTTTCTATACCAAAAGTACCGAACATGAACTTCACCCCTACAGCAACATTAGAAGGCAGGAGACCAATCATGCATCATCCGCTTGCATTTTTAATTTCCACCTTCTATTTTAACCTTATCGTACCAAGAAATTGCCTCTTGTATATCCCTATTTAGACCCATTCTCTGTTCATTCATTTCTTCAAATGCTGTCAAAAGCTTTCAATGATCAGAGTAACAAGCAATTAGATGGGTGGTTCTACGTGTGCCCAATTTGGTACAACCATGGCAAATCTAAATTTCTTTTTGTCATTAAATTTATAAGCTTACAAACTTGTATGGTGGCTTCCCTTCCATGATAGCCTACTTTTCTTTTTGCCGCACTTAAGTGAATCCACTTGATACAATTTTCAAATTTACTATGGAAACTAGGTAATAATCCCAAGGAAGGCTATGTCACACCTGAAGTTAATTTCATATCCGTTCGTAAAACATATGAAATTAAAATTCATAGATTAAATAGAAGAAAGGGGATTAGAGAAAGAGAGAGAGAGAAGCCAAGTAAACTTAATACAAAAACTTGGATTTTATTAATAGTACATCGTTGCTTGGTTTGCTCCTACTCGATCTTGGACTCATCACAAGGTAGAGTAGCGGACATTCGCATATAAGACACTCATTGCTATTTTCATTTTAAGGCTCTATTCATTTCGCATAAAATGTTACATTTGGAAATATTTTTCAAGAAGCCATTTTCTAGGCAAATGTAATTATCTTCCAATATTTGGCTGAAATCTAAGAATGAAGTAGAAAGTATTTTCCGCTATTCTGTAAAGAAAATCTTTTCTTTTATGCATTCTTTTAAAATAATTTTTATTATTTTATTTTTAAAATCAATTTTAATTTTAATTTATTTTTTATTTTTTTGAAAAATCGATTTTAAAAATCTTTATTATTGTTCTCTTTCTTTTCTATCTTTTTAGCTTCTTCTTATTTGGCTAGTCAAGACTTACCAAATTCGACAAGGTCAAGGCCTTAGGCCTCGCCAAGATCGGCGAGCCAAGCGAGCGGCAAGATTGATGGCCGGCGGCGAGCCAAGACAGAAGTAAGTAAAAGATAAAAGATAAAAAAAAAAAAAAAAAAAAAAAAAAAAGAAAAAAATAATTAAAAAATAATTTTGTTAAAAAATGACAAAAAGGAAAATATGGAAATGTTGACATTGGTGTGAGATAAGAGAAAGTGAGTGAGGAAAATATTTTCCTCACTATGAAAAGTCGAAAACTTTTCCCCTATTTTAGAAGATTTTTTTTTTTTTTGCTAATTGAAAATATTTTTCCCGATCAGTTCATTTTTCATGAAACAAATGCCCAAAAATTTCAAAAAAGATTTTTTGAAAGTTGTTTTTCGTGAAACGAACGGAGCTTAAGTTATAACACAAATTTTTTTCATCCAATTTTTCTCTTTTTGACATAGTGCATCATCAAATAGAAAATCATTAAAATCAGTACGGGGTTATGATTTTGTCCGAACTTTCTAATTTTATGATCTTGAATCACAATCTTACCACGATTTAGATCTCGATCCTGTCTAAAATAGAATCTGCAAAGAATGGGATGGTGCAGACAATGGAGGTTCAAGATCATATGAATTTATGAGAAGTACGGATAACATGTTTCGATATCCGCCATGTGAGGATGCTGGAGCGCCTCCGTCACCATGATCCTCTTCCTCAGGTCGAACACGAGCATCCGCTGCAGCAAGTCCGCGGCCAGAGGATCAGCCTGCGGGTACAGCCGGGAGAAATGGGTCCCGCTTGAGGTGTTTATCAACTCAATGCCCTCCTCCCTCTGGCTACCGAGCGTGTTGATGATCAGCTTCAGTTGGTTGAGGCACCGTGTCTTGGGGAACACGGGCTTGTGCCCGAGGATCTCCGCGAAGATGCAGCCCACAGACCAGACATCGATCGAGGTCCCGTATTTGTCGCATGAGAGCAGCTGCTCAAGCGTGCAGTACCAGCGTGCGACCACGTACTCGGTCATGAACTGCCTGTCGCTTTGGCTGGTCCATGCGAGCCCGAAGTCGCATATCTTCAGGTCGCAGTTGGCGTTCACCAGAAGGTATCAGGCTTGAGGTCACGGTGAAGAACGTTGGCCGAGTGGAGATATTTCCGCCCTCGCAGTAACTGAATGTGCGGAGTCAAAATCAGAATAAGAGTTAGAACTGGAAAATACATGCGATGCGATGCAACAATGTATATCATGAAGTTAGTTAAGCAAAGTCTAGTGACTCAGAGTCAGAATGTCAACAAATTCTTAAGCTTCAATTCATCAAGTTCATCCTTACTAAAACAATGAGTTGGTGATAAAGACCTAAAAGACTGGAGGGCGGCGCAACTCCAGTAAAAGGCAGCAGCATGTGAGTAAGCCATTCTCAACGGCAATATCTCTGCAAATCAACAAAAGAGGGGCGACATGATTCAACTAAACCAGCTACAAAAAACCGCATGAACGAGAAGGTTGGACTTAGCTCACCAGTAACTCTTTGCTAATTGTGCAGATGAACTTCTAAACCCCCCTCGCAATCGCTGCAAACAAGAAGAAGGCCTTACCGATGGTGATCACATTGTAGAGCGATACATACATCATCGATAACACTGCACCCACCGCCTGATTTACCACAACGTAGATTACGCACCCCAGCGCACACAACCTCTGCAGAAAGATTTTCGAGCTGTACACCCATGTGTTCGGGGAAATCCCAATGGTGAAGAAAACGACGTAGAGCAACAGTGAGGCGACATGTTAGCATCTCAATGTTGCCCTACGTGTTTTCAACACCATTGCAATCGTCCCACTCACATCGGGGTACAATTCGAGAATCTTCCCACTGAGACTACCTGTGCTGGGGTGCTTAGTGGAGTTTAACGACGACGTTCTTATCACTCTTTAAAGTGATCGCCATTGTGTTTATTATGGTCCTGAAATGTAACATAACCATTCAACCAAAAAAATGATCACAACACAAAAAATTATATAAAAGCAATCACAACAAATACATCAAGAACACTAATGAAAAACAAATATAAGGTAAGGTACAGCAAAATAACCCAATGCGTTGTCTGGTAAAAAATATTAGAAGGTCTCATCTTAAGAGCCACGAGCCCATAATCTAAAATCAAATAGAATTCAAAGTGTAATTCTAATTCTAATATCTAAAAAGGGATATATTGTAAATGGAAATCTACAAAGAGGAATGACATTTATATGAACTAATCCTTAAATGCTAATCTATTATTAATGCAATGAGATTTTGATATTTTCAATTTTATATAATTTTGATATTTTCTACATTGTTTATTTTCCTGTATATCATATGGAAGAAAAGGACTATCTGAAGTTGGAAATATTTAAAAAATTCAAAGAAAATATCTCCCTAAACAAATGAGCCGAACTAAAATGAAATTTAATTAACATTACAACTTAAGATTGAACCACCTAACTGAGGCTTGCACTTATTTCTCTCTTAATATATATGTGTGTCTATATATATAATATATTTTTATCGTTTTTTATTATTATTTTTTCCCTTTGATTTCTTTTTCCCTTTTTATTCTTCTTTTACGCCCAAACACATGTTGCACAGCTAAACTCTCTTCCTTTTTCTTATTTTGTATTTTTTAAAATAATTTTATAAATTTTATTTATTTATTTTTATTGTGTTCCTTCCTTTATTGTCTTTCTTTCTTTCGGCCTCTTTCTCAGTCCATTTTAGAACATGAACTCATACTTCGCTTGGTTCCCCTTTAACTCTTTCATTTATATTTTCTTTTCAACATCCTGTAGAGACTATGGAGACATGGTCAACTTTGTGCTTTCTCCACCATTCAATTAGTTCTACTCATCGTTTTTCCAGCTTCAAAAACTTAACATCATAAAGAATTTTCATCCACCATGGGATGAATGTTTGAGCTCACCTTGATGTGGAAAGCTTCAAACTGATAACAAGTTATCAATTTGGCTTTAGTTTCGTTACTGGTCTGGTTTAAATTATATTCGAGGTTTGTCCAGTATCTCCTAGCAACTCATATAGATATGAAATGGAAAGTTTTCCAAGAATACCTTTCCAAGAATGACCTTTGAGATGACCGCTGAACCCACAAAGAGTACTCTAAATGATGGTTTGTGTCAGCGCAGATTGCTTTGAGAGAAACAAAGGCAAGCGAAGTTGAATGTTACACAAGGAAAACCACGACATTTGAACGAAGGCATAGATGAAGTCGGGATACATGATGGAGATTTATTTTAATATTCGAGGTTTGTCCAGTATCTCCTAGCAACTCATATAGATATGAAATGGAAAGTTTTGTCCAAGAATACCTTTGAGATGACCGCTGAAGAGATGATGCGGATCCTGCAGACGTTGCTATTCTAGCGCTTGTATCACGGGTTCACTTTCTCATTGTCTCTATCAACTTCCCCATATTCAACTTCATAATATTTCCTGCTTGCTGGAGACCCACAAATTTCAGTGGAAACTGGGAATTTCTTGAGTACTCTAAATGAACTGTGGTTTTTTATGGTGAGGTTCCTGTACATGGTTTGTGTCAGCGCAGATTCCGCTTTGAGAGAAACAAAGGCAAGCGAAGTTGAATGTTACACAAGGAAAACCACGACATTTGAACGAAGGCATAGATGAAGTCGGGATACATGATGGAGTTGGCTATTCAGATCTATAGGCGAAAAGGTCTGACATGGGTCGACAGTCGTAAAATTCAACTTCATATGCATAGACTGTGAACGAAACAAGAGAGAAAGAGGATATACCTGAACGGCACAAGCAAATCAGGTTGCTGTGGGCACGGCTGCGACGGAGCAGGACACGGTAGTGGGAAGCGTCAGGTTGCTGGATCTTCAGGGGTGCAATGGGGAACTCGCTGTATATTGCCACGCCAAGATCGCTGGGAACAAGCCGAGGGAGTAACGGAGCTTCGCCGTTATCTCTCTATTTTTCCTGAACGTCTCCCCTCCTTCCCGAGGGGTGTGTGGAGTGCTCGTTTGAGGATCCTTGAAAGCATTAAGGACGAGAACCTCCAGACGATGAGTGATGATGTTGATTCGAAGTGCCGATATGAGTGCGATCAACTCGGGGGATGAGATGACGATATTGTTGAGATTTCCTGGACGTGTTGACCCGATAATGAGGGTGAAAGGATAAGAATTCAAACTCCAAAAGAATTCTGTTCAAGTCCTTACCTATTTCACCCACCAAATCTCTTTCTTAGCTCTCCAATTTTCGGTTCTTATCTTCGACCCTTTGACCAAGGATCAGTCCCTCCAATCTTCTTCAAAATCTTATTCCAATCTCTTCAAAATCACCGGCCTAATTTCCTTCCTACTCGGCAGAGTCTCATTCGAAGTCACTCTCAAAACCTCATCAATTTCCTCGAATCCAGGTTTATTTCCCCTTACCTCCCATCCAAAATCTTTTGAACTTTTCTTGGTCCCACGGGATACCAATTCTCCAATGTTAAACCTCATCATGGATGACAGTATGGTTTAGCAAGTAATTCAACCAGTTTCAGCCATGAATAACATAGCATATATTGCGAAGAGATATGATGTAAGCGCATTACGTAATTGACGCTATCACCGTCTAGAAAAAGGAGCTATTCAAGGGCTATAAATAGAACTCATATTCAACAAGTCCGTCATTCACCAAAGAAGCTAGCTTTTTCCAAGCAAAGTAGATTAAAAATGTAACCCTGCTCGATCAGGTATACTTGCATCGAAGTGGAGATCGAAAAATTTGCAAAATTGCCATCTAAAGCCATCAAGATAAATAAGATGTCACATAAAAATTTCACAATTGCTTTTTATCGATGTTGAGCGCTGCGGTGGAAGCATAGACCATGGAGTAGAAGTACTACCCGTACATGACCAATTCATTCAAGGAAGGCCAAGAGTGCGGCCACTACATGCAAATTGTTTAAAAGACGACGAGGTGGATTGGGTGCACCTATGTGAAATTATGATGAAGAAAATTTTTTATTTCTTCAACGGTGTTTGCTCTATAAGTTCGCATTCGATTCATAGCTAGGAACTATGGTTTACACCAAAGTACATATATTCTGGTTCTTTCCTCACCAACGTCCCGGTCTCTTTTAATCCCATCTCATTTTATGAACCTAACGTCTTTCTTAACATTTCCATATCTTTTTTTATGACAAAACATTTTATGTCTTAACATAGTAACCTCCACCTTGATTATAAAGTCAATTTCACATTATTTTTCCAAGCTACTTAAACTAACTGAGATTCTCACTAGGCTTAAATTGTGACGTTGATTTGGTTTTCTTATGTACTTTAAATTAATAAATTGATCCTAAGCATAAGATTTTAGCAATAATAACTGACCGCCTACAAGAATCTACACAATCTGAAATTAAAACGAAATTGAACATGAAAAAAAGTGAATAGTGTTTAAACACTTCTGTACCGAATCTCTTTTCAATCAGAATTCAAGTTAGTACTTCATTCACCTCTCGTATGTCCAATAGACAATTTCTTTTTTGTATTTTCCACTCTCGATCAAAAATAATTCCAAATGGCATGCATCTGATGTAAAACTGCCGGCATTAATATAGAAAAGGAAAATAAACGCATGTAAAGATATATTTAACAACATATGCACGGGTCATGTAACTAGTGAATATATAAGGCCGATTTCTTTTTTTTTTCCCCAGCTTCTTAACCTACTGATATTCTCATTAGGCTTAACTCCATGGAAATGGATTCCACTTAACTATTTTATTCAATTGATAAGTTGCTCGTGGGCATATGATTTTAGTGATTATTATGTAACCGATGACTAACTAGATCTTTTATTTCGAGGGGAAATTACCAAAAAGTCATAAACCTATTGCTATTGTGTTAATTCAGCAAGGCTGTCCCCATCCTAAGAGAAGGGGAAAAATTAAAGAAAATAAAATTAAAAAAAAATATTTTTTTTTAAAATGCCATGTTAGCGCCGGCAATGGCACATTAGCACTTGTTAAGCAAAATTGATTAGATAGACTGGATTGGTACAAATACAAAAATTTTAGAACTAACTTAGCCAAAAAAAAGTTTATGATTAAATTGGCATAATTGTAATAGGTTTATGACCTTTTTAGTAATTCCCTTTGTTTCGATAAAATCAAACTATGTTGGCCAAGGCCAACTCAAATGTTTTGCTAGCCCATGAAATCAAAAACGTGTTCCAAAATGAAAAAAAAAAAATGAGATTGAATTTGGAAAAATGGGATTAATTTGGGATAAGGAAAAAAATCAACCATCAAAGCAGAGGGAAAACATTTGATGCGCTTGATGAAACCAAAAATGAAATACGAAGGCTTGCATTGTGCGGTGTAACATGTGTATACTATTTGACTTTTATTTACACAAGTAGTTACTTGAAATTATAATGACAATTGGCTTGTATATCATCATCTTGAAAGCGCCTGTATAAAGAAAAAACTATGTTGATAATATTTTCCTATATACTTAGATCCAATATTCTTTACCCGATACACATGAATGGGGCGGTTGCCAAATTGAAGGTTCGAATATGCTCTGTTAATGGAAAAAAAGATGTAAATTATATGTGTCATTCTTGTCAACATGTGTCATTCTTGTCGATGTTGAGAGCAATCATAGGTAAGTCAGCCAAATCCATATAGCTCCAGAGTCAAAGACGTTCAATATGGTCGCTGCCCGACATAGTTCTCGTCATTGTTGCAAGTCGTGAACACGTCCCCATCGTTGCAGACCCCGTGGGCGCACCAGATCTGCCTCGTCATCGCCGAGACGATCTGCGTGTAGCGGCCGCACACTTGGCCTTCCTCGCACGTGTTGATCGTGTACGTGCAATACTTTTCCTCCGCCGCTCAAGTCACTTTAGTTATCAACTAAAGTGAGTTGGGGAGGTGGCGTAGGGAAAAGTTTAAAAATGCATCCCGACAATTGGATCCCCTTATGGAAAGACTCACAGGACTAACAAATGTTGAAGAAGGGGCATCAAATGGGGAGGAATATAGAAAACTAGTTGAGCAAATAGAAGCCTTATGGAGGCAAGAAGAAATGTACTAGTGCATGCAATCCATAATTAATTGGATGAAATGGGGGATAGGAATAAGAAATTCTTCCACGCCACCACGATTCAGAGAAGACAACACAACAAAATATCTATGCTCAGGCTAGATGATCACAATTGGTGCCGAGATCAGGTTTCCCTCAAGCAACATATAATAGACTTCTACAAATCATTATGTACCTCGGTTGGATCTAGACATTATCAACTTATTCTAGAGTAATGCCTACCAAAGTGGTTACAAATGAAATGAACGAGGCTCTTGTTAGGCAAATCACTAGAGAAGAAGTGTAAACGGAGTGTTTCAAATGGGAGCGACAAAGGCACTAGGGCTAGATGGACTTAATGGTTTATTCTACCAAAGCAACTGGTCAGCAGTTCAGGAGGATATATTCAGGATGGTGGATTCCTTCTTCATTCAAGGTACATTTGATCCTGAAATTAATAAGACCCAAATCATTATTATTCCCAAAGTCATAAATCCTGAGAGTCTTACCCCGTATAGACCTATTAGCCTTTGTAACTTTAATTATAAAATCATTGCAAAGGTTATGGTGAATAGACTAAAACCCTGGCTTCCAAATATTATATCCTTGGAACAAAGTGCTTCTGTTGAAGGTCGATAAATCCAAGACAACATTTTTATTGTCCAAGAGGTATTACATCATCTAAGAGTTAGAAAGAGAAAGCGAAAGTTTCAGGCGGTTTTGAAGTGGGTTAATTCCAAAAAAAAAAGCACTAACTTTAGGTCGATGGACAAATCTAGCCCAAACTTTTTTTTGTCTCGTAAAAAAGCATCAACTTTAGGTCGAGTGACAAATCTAGCCCAAACTTTTTTTTGTCACGTAAAAAAGCACCAACTTTAGGTTAAGTGACAATTCTGGCCCAATTTTTTTTTTTGGAAAAAAATCACCTACTTTCACTTAAATCCTAAATCCGGCCTCCCTTAACTTAGATTCATTGATTGTCCTTACCAATAAATCCATGTGCACTTGCTGGCTAACACCGTCCATTGTCTTCTTGTTTGAGCCACAGCTTGAAGAATAACGGTGAAACTATGTCGTCTCCTATACTTCATTAGTATGTAAAAAATTCTCCATATTGAATTTCTCTAGCTAGACTTTATTGTTTTGTCGTAATATGAACCTATAGATCACCGCCCGTCAAGAAAAACCCTGGATGAGATCCACTAACCTCACAGCTAGAACCTTTTCTCCTGAAATAAGATTGACTTCAAATAGAAAGTTAATGGTAGGGGTTAGATTTTGGATAGGACTGAAAGTTTGTGATTTTATGAGACAAAAAAAAATAAAATTTGGGGCCAGAATTGTCACTTAACCTAAAATTGGTGCTTTTTACAAGACAAAAAAAAGTTCGGGTCAGATTTGCCACTTGACCTAAAGTTCATGCTTTTTCATGAGACAAATAAAAGTTTTGGCCAAATTTGTCCATCAACTTAAAGTTGATGTTTTTTTTTATGGAATTAGCCCGTTTTGAAGTTGGATATGCAAAAAGCCTACAACAGGGTTGAATGGGACTTCATCTGTGACTACATGTTAAATTGGGTTTCCGTGATAAATGGGTCTCTTTAGTCAAGCATTGCATATCTTCAGCATCATTCAGCGTGACAGTTAATGGGGACCCTTGTGAAGCTTTTCATCCAACCCGTGGGATTAGACAGGGGGATCCATTATCCCCCTATCTCTTTATCATTATGGCTAATGTCTTATCTTCCCTTATGTCAAAAGCAATGATAGATGGAAGCATAAAGGGAATCCAGCTGAATACCAACTGCCCTTTGCTTACACACTTCCTCTTTGTGGATGATGCCATTTTCTTCCTCGATGGAACTATCACATAAGCACAAAATCTTGCAAACATTTTAAACAGTTTTCTTTGCATTGGGTCAGTCTATTAACCTTAACAAGTTAGGTCTTTTTTTGAGGAAAAATTGTCCTCAGGGACTGAAATCAAACCTTGCAGCAGAACTACGAGTGCCTATTATTGAGAAAACAGGGAAATATTTGGGCATACCCTCAGATCGGGGACAAATGAAAAAACAAATGTTTTCTTGGGTATTAGCAGGGGTTGATAGGAAATTAAAGGGATGGAAAGAGCAATTAATTTCGAAGGCGAGCAATGAGGTGCTGGTCAAAATAGTGGTTCAAGCAATACCGCAATATGCCATGTTAATGTTTAAAATCCCTATCTTGATTTATAGAGCAATTGAAAAACGAATTTCAGGCTTCTGGTGGAAACAAAATGCAACACGAAGAGGTGTACATTGGAAAAGTTGGAACTTATTGAAGTCTAGGAAAGATCAAGGAGGTTTAGGAGTTAAAGACCTAATCGACTTTAATAGAGCTTTGTTGGGGAAACAAACCTGGAGAATGAGTCAAGCCCAGGATGCCTTATGGAGTAGAATTTTTAGAGGACTCTACTTTCCTAGAGGAGATTTTTGGAACGCTAAAAAAGGCCCTAGACCCTCTTGGGGTTGGCAAAGTATACTAATGGGAAGAGATGTTATTGAACCGAAGATCAAATGGGAGGTAGGAGATGGGAAAAACATCAAGATTAGAGAGGATAGGTGGTTGTTATGACATCCGATTTTCGACCCTGTCCCGATAATATGAATTGGGTTTTTCATCGACGCGCCTATAGTCTTTTTCTCTGAGCTTATTATCCACGAGATAACTAATCTATCATGTGAATCCGTTAAGAAATATAAACGTGACTGACTTGAGAATTCGATCAGAAATCGACTGTTCGACCGTGCTAATCTGCAAGGATCAATATGGCATCGTTAAAATCGATTAGAGATCGGAGATAGGTCGATTCAACATAGGCATGTAATTAAATTGTGGGTGATTCCACCTGATTGCAAAATTCATGTCGAATGGCACTAAACCGATTTTTCTATCAATTCTATACCATGTGCCCGTAATTGAAACCTTGAGATTTTTACGATAACCGAGAGTCGCCGATATGTTGAAGATGCACAATGTGAATCGAAAATAATCGACCATGGGTCAAACGCATAAAAAATTCCTAAAAGCTACTCAGTAGGTTAGGTCACATAAAATCGCGTCCGATTGAAATTAACCATGGAATTGAATCCGGTTTCAAGAATTGAAAATTCTAGCGCGTCACGATTTTTTTTAGGATGTCGACTAATCCTTTGAAATTTTTTTGACGAGCCTGGATTTTCGGCAAAAAATCAAAATTCGACAAAATTGATTCAAAAAATTCGGATGGCCATTTTTGGGTGGACTTTTGGCCTTCATGTTGGATCAAATGGTGAGGGAAATTGTGGGAATTGGTATGGGTTTCCTCCTCAGCAAATTTGGCCATTAAATGGAGGTTATTTGGAGTGAAATTGAAGATGGAACACATGAAATTCGTAGGGCCATGGGGGCTGCAACATTTGGACTCCATCCTTGGCTTGTTGGAGAAGCTTGGGAGGGGAAATTGGCTACTGGTGATAGGTGAAGACTTTGGGGGCTTGTACTCAAGTGTTTTGGATATTTATCCTTGACTTTGAAGGCTCATTGTTCCCCCTTTCCGGCAACAACTTCTTATTCTTCTTCCTCACTCCCTCATTCTCCATTGTTGCTTTGAAGCATAAAGAAAACAACTAGCTAGCAGTTTGCAAGCCAGCCGCTGCACTGCTCGACTACCTCACGCTGCCATCTGAGCCTACTGTCACCCTAGTCGCTGTCCGCCAGCTCGCCTTTGCACCGTCTGAGCAGCCATCCTCGCGCCCGAGCTCAATCGCCTGTCCGTCCTCCACGAGCTGCCAGCCCTTTGTGTCTGCCTAGCTCCAGCCGTCGGCTATTCTAATCACCCGAGCCGCCACCATCTGCCTTTGCTCGCGCTGCCGTCCAGCCCTACCCGTCCCCATCCTGAACCACCTCAGCCCCGATCGGTTTTGCCCCTCCTCAGAACCGAGAGCCAGCTTGAGTCGTGAGGCTTGCTTGGCATTTTTGGGCCCTTCCGAGCCATCTTTAGTATCGCTATGGGCTCGAGTCTTGCTCGCCTTCACGTTGTTGTTGCCGTGAACTCGTCGACTCGTTAAATCGGTGAGTTTATCTCCTAATCTCCTATTAGGATGCTAATTACACTTAAATATGGATTAGTGGCTAATTAGTGGATATGATTAAGGGTTAATGTAGGTAGTGTAATTAGTTATGTAGTTAATTAGTTAGATTAATTAGGTGGTTAGATAGCTTAGATGATTAGGGCACATTTGATAATATTTCTGTTCTCGGGAACAGATTCTGATTAGAAATGATTCTTTTTTATTCTATTCTCATTTAAGCATTTTAAGCCGTCTAGTAATTGTCCAAAATTTCTGATTTTAAAATAAAATTGTGTTTGGTACCATGCTCATTGATTTTGTCCTAAATCAATTTATTTTAATTTTTAAATAATTTTTTTTACTTTTTTACTTTTTTTCCTTTTCCTTTTTTCCTTTTTCTCCTATTCTTCTTCTTCTTCTTGTGGCTAGTCGCCAGACCGGCGACCAGCCAAACGAGGGCCGGCCGACCTCACCGGCGTTGCCGGCCCTCGTTGGCCGAGCCTCAATAGCAGCTAGGCGACGCTTGCCTAGCCACCGGGCGGGCGAGGCTCGTCGACATCGGCGAGCTCGTCGATGGCTGGGCTTGCCTCCGGTGAGCTCGCCGGACCTCAACCCGGCTTGGCAAGCCTCCGACGAACTCGCTGCACGGACAGTTGCGGCGACTAGCAGCGGCGGCAGAAGATGGCGACGGACAGCATCCACGGGATGGCGGTCGATAAAAAAGAAGAAGAAGAAGAAGAAGAAGAAGAAGAAGAAGAAAGGAAGAGAAGAAGAGTTTTGATTTTACAATTATTAAAATTGATTAATTTAGAAATAAAATCATAAAAACACCATTAAATCAATTTAGCACAAATCAACGCTCCAATAAATAAACAGACTGCACCACACCGATCAGCATAAAATTTCGGTCGTCGGCTATCCTTGCCTAATTTTCGGAAAATAAATAAATAATTAAATAATTCCGAAAATATTAAATAAATAGCAATAAATCCAATTTAGGCCCGTAATGCCTTATTGGAAGTCGAAACGGACTCGGAAAATTTCCGAGACTCGTTCAATAAATATTAACACGAGTCTACTTGCTAATTTCATTAACCATTTGCCTAACATGCATTAATAAAGCTATAAACTAATTACTCAACTCTAATCTATCCACTTAATTGCACTTAATTAAATCTAATCAACCCCTCAGCATCATTAACCTACTAATAAGGGATTAGTGAGCAAAACTCACTTGATTAAAAGTGGAGACTGGATCACCGCGACGACGGTGCGACGGCAACCGAACTTGGGCTCGTGATGACACTGACAGGCTTGGACCGGGCCTGAACTTGACCCAGCAAATCTCAGCCCAAACTGAGATTTGCACTTGAATTAGGCCGGGCCTGAAGCGGCTTACTTCGCGGGCTTGAGTTGCTGAATTCTTGGGCCAAAGTTGGGCTGGACTTCACGTGCAAGTGGGCTAGATTTGCTAGGCTGGAAACTAATCTAAAAATGGGCTCAACCTTGGGCTGATAGACTGACTCAATTCGCTGGGCTGAGAGGCCTTGAAATCTGCGGCCAACGTTAGGCTAGGCTTTGGCTCCAAATGGTGAGGGCTGCTCGGTGGACTTGGTCTTCAATGGAGCTGGCGACGCTCGGGCGTGGGAGGAAGCGGACCGATCGAAGAAGTAGTAGGGCAGAAGCTGCTTCGGTCGTCGACTCGATGCAGCTGGAGCTTCGTTGGACGCTGCTGGGTCAACACATCGGCAGAAGGGAGTAGCTGGTGTTGACCGTGGAAACGCGTGGAGAGAAGGCGCGGACACGGAGCTGCTTCGGTCGAATTGCTACTTGATGAGGGAGTAGGGAAGGAGAGGAGCTCGGTCTTCGTTGCTGGTGGAAGAGAACAGGCAGCTGGTGGAAGAAAACAGGCAGCTGGCGCACGGTGGAGGTGGAAAGGTCAACAATGGCTTTGGGGTTGATGCTGCTGACTGAAGGAGACACAGAATAGTGGAGAGATGCAGCTGGATGCAGGCTTCGTGGAGCGACTGAGCGGATAGAGATAGAGGAAGTAGCTTCGGTGGGTAGAGTGGTGGACGACCGAACATGGGGATGGCGAAGAGAGCTGCAGCATGGCGTCACGTGCGTGAATTCGGTGGAAAGATGAAGGGAAAAATTGAAGTTGCAGAGAAATGAAAACAAAACCGAAGCCCACAGAAAGGAGAGATCGCTCGAGTGAGGAGGGGAACGGATGAGCATGCTGGAGAAGTCAGCTGGGAGGGGGAACAAAAATCACCAACCTTAGCCAATACATTGAATGACTTGGTCCTGCGTGCTCTCAACCTAATCCCTCTTGTCCCCTAATTCTTTCTAGAAGGATAATTCCACCATTAATCAACTTTGAAGCCAAAATTTGTAGCCTTCAACCATAGCTCCGAATTTCCCAACTTTAGGATCAATTTCTTCACTCAATTTCTCAAATTGAGATCTAATTTCAATGAAGAAAATCCCGAACAATTTTCTATAAATCCCTAATACTCAAAGGCTTGGCTTGGAAGTCCAAATTTCCTTCAAATGAGCTCATCCGAATTTCTGTCAATTTTCCATGACGTCCGAATCGATTTTCCTTAAAAATCTCGGAATCTCCGAAAATTCTTCGAAGGATGAGTCGATATTCCTAAAATACGTCATGACAGCACAGAACTTTCAATTTCTGAAATCGGACTTGAATTCACGGTTAATTTCCATTCGGCGTGTTTTTAGCGTGACCTAGGCTACCGGGTAGTTTTGAGAAACTTTTAGTGCAATGACTCATGGTCGATTTTTTTTGAGTCACAATGAACCCACTTGATACATTGGCAACTCTCGATTGTCGTGAAAATCTCAAGGATTTAATTATGGATATAGGGTACCAAAACGACAGAAGAATCAGTCTAAGGCTGGCCAACAAGAATTTTCCAATTTAGTGGTGTCACCCACGATTAGCCACACCTCTCAGTCGAACAGACCTATCTTTGATTTCAAATCGATTTTATACTGTGCCGTAATGGCTTCTAAAGAAGAGCATGGTCGAGAAGTCTATTCCTAGTCGAATTCTCAAGTCTATTGCCTTAAAATTCCTTAATAGCTTCCCTGAATAGCCTAGTTATCTGGAGAGTTATCAGCACTAAGAACAGCCCTATAGGCATGTCAATGAAATGCCCGATTTATTCAGTAGAAAACATGATTGAAAATCTGGGATGTCACAATGAATGCCAAATCTAGTAAGAGAGAGAAGACATGATCATTCTCCTTCCAAAATTTTGAGAAGTATAGTGTTTCGACTCTCTCGTAACTTCGTGAAACTTCAAAGTGAATTACAAACCTATGGAGGAAAATGAGCTTTGATTTTCTTGTTGCTTTCGTGGACTTTTGACTTGAACTAGAGAGTTACAAGGGAAAAGAGCTCCGACTTTCTCACTATTTTTGTGGAGCTTTAACATGAACTAAAGAACTATGGATGAGTCATGAAGTTTCAACATGAACTAGAGATACAGAGAAAAATGAGACGGAAAGGGTAGGGTTTTGTTTTAGAAAACGCATTGCCATTATCATTCGAGAATTAAAAAAAAAAAAATTCCTTTTAGTTTTAAATTTGTTCATTTAAAACATTAGTCCTTCTACATCATTTTTGTTTGTCTATTTTTTTACTAGTTTCCTCTCTTTTTTTTTTTTTATCGGTCCATCATTCCTTAATCAAAATTGCACTAAATAATTTATTAAGCTAGCATACCTAAAATGTTTAATAAATATACTAAATATATTATATATTATAGAATAGAAAGAAATTTAATTATATAAATAAATAAAAACGAAAATTGTTGTTCTTTTTTGTTATCATAAATTTTCTTTTTATATTTAGCATTCAATTATTTTTAAATTTTATTAATTTAGGAAATTTGTTATTCAAGAAAAATAGTTATTATACTATGGATATTATAAATTCTATTTACCTTTATCCAACCTTCCTCATGAGATACTTTTATCTGGCTCATATCCCTTTATATACAACCTTATCTTATTTTGGGGAACCAAATACAAATTAGCATATAATTTATATTATTTTAATTTTTATCTTGACTATCAAACGTAGCCTTAATTTTTTTATAAAGGATTAGATAGAAGACTTTGTTTCTTTCTTTAATGATGTTTGGAATATAAGTTCTTAATTTGTGGTTGGTATTGCCAGTCTACTAATTTAATATGGGAACTTCCCATTGTAAGGCAAATGAGGGGGTTGGGACTAATTTACCTAAACAAGAACAATCCAATAGTGAAAAGTACAAAGAGAGTTTGGGAAAAGGGAAAAAGTGACAATGTGGCACAAAATTGAAACTTGATCCAGATATAAATGAATTAAACAAAACATCTCAAAGCAAGACATTTCATACGTCTATAAATCATAAAATTAACCGGGGTTGAGATGACTCAGAAATGGTGTCCTTTTTTAATCGTGAGGAACAATGTCATTTCATCTTCCGATGTGTTTATTGTTCACTTTCGAGTGCTATTAGCCACATTAAATTTTACATCTGTCTTATGATTGGGAAACTTAACCATGGATATTTTTGTTCACCAACTAAAAGTTTATACATCTTTTTGTGTCATTTGAAAAGTTATCATCAAATCAAACCTATGACATCATACTCATTTATTTCATCTCCGATTTTTTTTTGTGAAAAACAGCTTAAGATACCATTGACAGCATAAACTCCCATTACTTTTAAAAATAGCTCCAAAGAAATCGCTCTTTGCGAATAGTGTGACATCCTAAATTTTGACCGGTTCGATAAAGTGAAATGGGCATTTCATTGACATACCTATGGTCATTTTTCTCGAGTGATCACTCACGAGTTAACTAACCTATTGAGTGAAGCCGTTAAGGGATGTATCCACGGTAAAATCCCTAAAAGCTACTTAATTGATTGGATTGGACTAAAATTGTGTCCGGTCGATTTTAAACCATGAAATTTAATTTGGTTTCGGGAATTGAATATTCGAGCGTGTCATAATTCATTTTTAGGACTCGTCTCATCATTCGTCAATTTATCGACGAGTTCGAAATTTCGGAAAAGAAATTATCGGAGAAAAAATCAAAGACCGGAAGAAATTAAAAAGTGAAAGAGAAAGGGAAAATAATAATAGTAATAAGAATAATATAATTATCTTATTATTTTGTTATTTTCTTTTCTTCTTTCTCTCTCTCTCTCTCCTTCCCTTTTTTTTTCCCTCGTGTGGGATCCTCCACCGACTGCCCCCCCTCTTGCCGTTTCTCACTTTGCTTTCCCTCTCCCCTTTTTACTTTTTTGACTTTTCAAACCCTCTTATGTCACGCCCCGATCCTCGAGCATGCACACATCCTTCTCACTTGGTCGATTTTATAATGCAATATCCCAGGACTATATATTGCCGACCCTTTTCATTTATTAAGCACATGCGGAAGCAGTTATAAATCCCCAGACAGTAAATCGATGGGATAGAAAAGCAGGGCCATATTTTTCATATTGAAACTTATAACCAAACTTTTATACAAAACACAAATCAAAGTACTTCACAAGTTTGTACTCTATCTCTATTCACATCAAAATGGAGATCTCAAAAGAAGATAAAATCTCAGTTCACCCGGGCCGTACTCAAGGCCTCTCTCGGTATTATCTTCTTCTTCCAAAAATCATTCTCCTCAGATTTTACATCCGAGTTCTCCTTCTCAGACTCCTCCTCCTCAGCTCCTCAGCGGGGTCCTGAAATGTTTTCCCCAAACCGGGATAAGACTACGTCTCAGCGAATTCTACCCCACTAAGGCCCGATTAGTAAACCATTATACTATAGGCTGCCTAAACATGCACAGGTCAAAGGACTTACCTTGGCCTCGGATCCCATCTGCAAGTTAGTACAATTCATAATAGGCACCCACTTACTTAAACAAATCGAACCAGTCGATTACATGTCATCCAAATCATTCCCCACGGTGGAATATCTAGAAGTCAGGCCACGTGCATTCTCCAGGATGACATCCCAAGTCTCCGAGCCACGTGCCTCAAACCTTGGCCCCACGTGCATTCTCTAAGGCGACCTCTTCGCCAAGGTGGTACATCAAGTCATCGAGCCACGTGCCCTTTTAGATGCCATTCTCGTCAACTGGACCCACGTGCATTCTTTAAGGCACTAGTTTGCCAAGGTGACGCATCAAATCACCGAGCCACGTGTCCTTTTTACGATGCCCGGGCCCACGTGCATTCTCTAAGGTACTCGTTCACCAAAGTGACGCATCAGATCACCGAGCCACGTGCCTTTTAGATGCCATTCCGGAACGTTGAGCCCACGTGCATTCTCTAAGGTACTCGTCACCAAGGTGACGCATCAGATCACCGAGCCACTTGCCCTTTTAGATGCCAAACTCTGTCACCGAGCCACGTGCATTCTCCAGGACGACATACCGAGTCTCCGAGCCACGTGCATTCTCTTAGGCGACCTCTTCGCTAAGATGACATATTCAACCACTAAACTCACGTGGATTCTCTAGGTGATATTCCAATTCACCGAGCCCACGTAATTTCTTTCAAGTGATTACCAACTTACTTTTGATACCGACAACCAATGCCCAACGATTTCTCAATCAAATAATCAACAATCAAGTCAATATGAATAACTCCTAAAATTTCATAATTAAACCAATTCCATACAATTTAAAGCTCAATTAAATAAACGGACTGCGCCACACGACGATCAGTACGAGATTTCGGTCGTTGGCCATCTAAATCTTAATTTCCAAAAATAAATAAATAATTAATTAATTTCGAAAATTAATTAATAAATATTAAAAATTCAATTTAGCTCAAATTAAAGCCCGATTAAATAAACAGACTTCACCACGGTCATCAGCATAATATTCCGGTCACAGGCCATCCAGTTGAAGTTTTGGAAAATAAATAAATAATTAATTAAATTCCGAAAATTAATATTTAAATACCAAAAATTCCACTTAGGCCCGAAAAGCCTAATTGAAGCCCACTAAGGGTCGGGAAAAATCCCGAGATACTTTCAATAAATAGTAGACCATGTCTACTTGCTAATTACACATTCAATTTGTCTAATTCGCATCACAATTGGCTAATAAATACTAATTTATACTAATCTAACCACCTAAACCTAATTAATTAAAACTAAAATAAGCTTAAGCATAATTAGTCAACTAATCAGGGATTAGTGATATTACCCACCGGAATCGCGCGCAAATCGGATCAATCCGACTGGGGCGACGCGAGGAACAAAACTTCCCAAAGCGGGTCTCGGGTTCGGGGCCCGGAAACGGCCTAAAAGCGGGCCCGAACCAGCTGGAAACCCACTCTGTGGGTTGCTGGTTTGGCCTGGCCGGAGCTGTTCCGGCGGCTAGGGCGGCGAGGGGAGGCCGGCGGAGGGCAAGGGGGACGCCGGGGAAGTCGAGCGGTGGCCGGTGGCGGCTGGAGGCGCCGGACAGGGGCGGAGCAGGGGCGAACAGGGCTGGTTCGCGTGGGGAAGGGGCGGCAGCGGGCGACGGACGCGGGGCGCGGGCGTGGGCGGCAGGACGACGGCCTAACGGCGAGCTGCGGTGGTGCGTGGGCGGCGACGGCGACTAGCTGCTATCTTGGCTTCTCCCGCTTCTGGTTCGCTGATCTTCACGAAGAAGAAAGAAGAAGAGAGAGAGTGACGAGAGAGAGAGAGAGAGAGAGAAGGAGAGAGAAGAAGTTTGAAAAGTCAAAGGAGAAAAGAAAGAGGAAGACAGCAGGGGGGAAAGTCGGTCGGTGGGGGTGTTGCAGGAGGGAAAAGAGGGAAGGAGAGAGAGAGAAAGAA